>JALIGU010000002.1:36550404-37167676 GCA_023053565.1 Aquilegia eximia
GTGAAACAAGTGACACCATGGAAGTAAACAATTTCTTCAACTGTAAGCTTTTGCTCAGCTGAAAGTACATTAAGCAGATGAACAGACTTAAGGGGAGGTGTGGAATTGTATGGAGAGGATAGAGCAAATAAACCGATAGTATGATCATACTAATGACACATCCAGACAATGACATCGTAGAGTAAAACATTTAAACATCATTCACAGATACACTTAATCCTTATTAGTGCCTACAGGTTTAGCAGATTTTAAGGAACACGGAACTCAAAAACATTTCACACCATTCCCTGACTACAAATATGAAACAAACCTTTACACCGAAACAAGGCAGACCAACAATTCGGGATCCCATATATAAGTATCATGGATTGAAGAAACAAATGTTTATAAACATTTTAATCATGAACCTCAAATACACATCAACCTCCAATCATTGTAGAAAAAAAAGAAAAAAACGTAAGCACAATGTTGAAACAAGTGACACCATCAACATAAACAATGGGAGCGAGTGTATAAGCAGATCATTTTATAGAACTTCTGAATTCTGATTAGTTGGAAAAAAAAACAAATAAATAATAGGGCAATCATATCAAGATATAGAATGAGCATCACGGCATCATTCAAAAAATTGATCAAACTATGATACTTCAAATACAAGTGCAGAAGATTTCTAAAATAAACTTTTGAAATATAAACCTGCTACTACAAGGAACATAATTACACTTCACACCCATGGAAAACAAGCAGACACAGTTTTAAACGCAATGGTCCATTATGTAACCCCTAAGATCATAAAAAATAGTACAAATCTGGGATGTCTAATTTGATCTGAGTTCATATATTAATAGTATTTAGGGGACCAAACAATATTGAATGGGCTAAGTGCTGTCAAGCTACTCATTGGCAGAACCAATATTCATCGGTGTATGTGCAAAAACCAAACCAAGGACCTTATGAGGACCAACTTTTTAAATAGATTCTTTGAATCACAATTGTTGTATAGTGTGTACATTGAAAGTTAGTAAGTTAGTAGGACACAAGTATTTAAGCTTGAATAAATCAGATAATATAGGAGTTATACAGAACAGATCGCTTTCAGGGGTGTTCTTTTAAACTCACCCCTGGGATTGACAAGTAACTAGTGCGAATAAACACACAAAGAAAAACAATGGAAATTTTGATGGGTGCAATCCAACCACCATCACCATTGGTCCCCTTTGCAAGTTTGTAATTTTTCCTTATTATACAGATCTTGTTAGCTTCATATGTATAATGCACTAAATTATACATCATATGGTATTGACAATTATTATTATAAATGCATTTTCTCAATACGAGTTTTCCTCTTAAAAAAATAGAGATATTTGACCTTCATAATAGTTCAGAAAAAGGTGTCATTCAGTCATATTGTGCTCATTCCTCACCTTAAATGGATCATAAGTCTGTTCAGTTTTGCTGTACACTACACATAAAAATGCTTTAAATAGGGATATATCTATAACTCGTGTATATACACCTAATTCACAAGACTTTTCCCCCCTATGCAGAAACCTCATCCTTGGTGTTTGCCCACATAAAGAGAAAATAATGAACATGTTGATATACCATTATACCTTATATACACACAATGTATGTAATTCAAATTTGAATCATCTTCCTAACAAGATTCTTTAAATTGGTCAGCACCATGCCCTCATTAAGCCAGACACCCTAGTCACTACAAATCTACCACTGGGACCAAACTATCAACATACATCAGAAATTATTAAAGAACGTAGTTTCTAAATGTGAATTGATAGTCATGAGAACAAAATATGAAGTAAAAACTAATAAGTAATTATATTCAGCTTTCACACATGCAGACATAGATTATACACTTCCATCAGACATACAGCATTAAGTAGTTTTCATTGCTGAAAGTTCTAGATTCAACAATGATCCATTAAAAATAATCACAAAACTAGCAAGACAAATATACCATTAATTTACTAAGGGGAGCGCACATGAGTATGTTAAACATCATTAACGCCTTTTAAACATAAACATACATATCATACAATATTATGCCTATAACTAATTCTCATTTTAATCAATTACCAAGCAAAAAATAATTAATCTGAGAAATTAATACTAACAAAATAGTGAAAAAAATGGTTTATACCTGATGTGCCTTTGTCGAATGAGCACACGAGCATGATGAATAGACTTAGCCATACCAGACTTAAACACAAGAGTCTGAAGACGACGTTCAAGAAAGTTCTCAACAGTCAAAGCTAAGACATAATCAAGTTTGTTCTGACTCTCATCAAGCAATCCATATCTATTCATTCTTCTTAATAAAGCTTCACCTTCAAAGATCCGACGAGGATTCTTCTCATCAAGTGTAAGAAGATTTCTTGCATTGTTACGAATTCGACTTAAAGCATATTGAACTCTCCATAATTCTCTCTTACATCGTAAACCATATTCACCAACAAGTTTCAACTCAGCATCTAATCGTTCTTTCTCATATGGACGACGTGGTTTCTTGAATGTCTTTCCATCTGTAAAACATTCATTCAAACAAACAACATTAGAGATTTATCAAAACTGATTTGAAAAAATTGGAACTTTAAAATGAAATCGAAGATCAAATTGATCAAGAATGTGAAGAGAGAGAAGATCGCTTGCTTACAGTTCCGATAGAAGCTGACGTGCACCATGATTACTACCTCACCTGCTACTCCGCCACTCCTCTTCTTTCAGTCGCAGTAGAGACTAGAGAGTTTTGAGGGAAGTCAGGGAACCCTAAGTCCCTAACACCTGCTAAATGCTAACTGGACTAGGCTGGGCTACAAGGCCTATTGGATCTAGGCTAAAAGTCCTAACTAAGTCCGCTGCGGAACTATGTTTTAGAGATCTATGTTCACACAAGTTTCATTTTGTAGGAACACAGGTATCATATGGTGTCATGTTTTTGTTGCTATTGATATGGCTAGGATTTGCATTATATAAGCATTCGGCACTCCCACTCTATCTAATCAAATATTTTTGTTTACGGTGAAATGTTCGTGAAATGTTCGAGGAAACCAAAACCAATGAAAACAAATTTCTTTGATTTATAAGGTATATAGGATTATGTAATAATAAAAAACTAGGATAATTTAGGAGTCGAGGGACTTTGATTACTGGGACACAACGGGCTTCCATTACAACTTATGCCCATTACAACTTACGAAATTGATTATTCAAAATTATATATCAAATTTTCATTACGAGTGTAAAACAATGAAATTTAACAATAGCAGATTTCTGTTACTTATTTGAAAAATCATGGTATCTATAATGTATCCTTAAAAGCTGAAAATTATTTATAGGCAAGTTATACCAACTCTTGAAGTGTACATTAATTGGGCAATTTCTCTCATCTTATTGTGCAGTTCTATGCCGACAAGGCCATATTATATATTCTTTTATAAGTAAGATTTATAAATAATCAAAAATTGATTATACATGCATCAACAGCAAAAATGCTACAATCCCATAAACAAAGAATGAAAAAAGAAAACAAACAAGATATTAAGGGACATTCAGCAGTGTCTCCCAATCCAGTAACATGTCCTGAAACTTGTAATTCTTTTTCCTAGACCATGCTCCCAACCAAAACCACAGTGTGCCTTTGATTTCACCAATAAGAGCATTCCCAATGCAGGGTGGATAAATCCACCTCCACGTAGGCGCCACGTAGGTCCACCTAAGCAAAATCCACCTTGTTGATTCAAGGTGAAACTCTACAAGGTGGAGAGTTCCCAAGGGAAGGTGGACTCTTGTAGAGAGAAAGTGGATTTTTAGAAAAACCGGACGGCATGTGACATGCCGTCCCATTTTTTTTTTAAAAAAAAATAGGGAGACGGCATGTGACATGCCGTCCGAGAGTCCAAAACTTTTAAAACACCACGTAAACTTAAAAAAAAAATAGACGGCATGTAACATGTCGTCCGGTTCTACCACCTGTGGGCAGCCCACCCCCAAAATCCACCTCCCCTTGAGACATTCTTTTAGACTACAAGGTGGATTTATCCACCCCACCTCCAAAATCCACCTTGCATTGGGAATGCTCTAATGCAGTCCATTGCCTTCCACAAAATCCAAACGATGGCATAAGGCAGTAGTTCCCAAACTTTAGCTCCAAGCTCAGTACCTGGTCCCATAGACCAAGCATAAAGCCAGTCTTCCAATGAATCAGCTACAAACAGTTCAATGTACACATTCCTTCTTGGTCTTAACAGTTTTTCCCGGACTTCTAAAAACTTAGAACAATGCAGAAACAAGTGTGTGATATCCTCATTGCACATTCTGCCCACCAAACAAATTGGGTCCACTACTTTACCTCTCCTTAACAAAATATTGTTAGTTAGAGTTCTTCCTAGTTAGGGATGTTCATGGGTTGGTTCGGGGCCGGGTACCCCTATCTCCGTCTCCATCCCTATTTAGTTTTTTAGTCTCCATCCCCGTCCATTTCCCCGCTTAAGACTATTTGGGGAACCCCGACCCCGCCTCCAACGGGGATCGGTTCCCCGCGAGGCTCCATTTTTAGTTTCAGATAATCAAATAATAATAATAATAATAATAACCAAATCATAAATTTAAATTATAATAATTATATCTTGAATTACAAATTCAAGTTAAAACCTTCAACTAAATTTAATCCAAACAAAATGCAAGCTTGAAATCTTGAAGATGCGGCCACAAAGTCTAACAAAAAAAAAAAATCAAAAATTGTATTGCCAAATTATAGTCTATATTAGTTAATTTTTAAATTTAAGTATATAATCGGGTCGGGTCCCGGTTTGGAGACCATAATATCCGTCCCCGCTCCAAAACCTACTCGGGTTTCAAAATAACCTCCATACCCACCCGATCCCCATATATACCCCTCCATATCCGCCCCATTCGGGTCGGTTCTCCGCGGGGACCCGCCTCCACGGTTTTTTTTACATCCCTATTCCTAGTAGAGCAGTCCAGAGAAATAATTTAATTTTAAGCGGCAAATTTTTTATCCCAAGACACCTCCATTGCAAAAGGTTGAGGTTCTTGTCCAGGGAATTTATCTCTCCAAAGCTCTCTTGTAATTCCGTATTAAAACTCGACAATTATGTATAGGCAAGCTGAATATATTTTTTAAGGAGTATGTAACAATGAAACTGGGATACTAGAGATGTTAGGTTTTCGACCTATATCTTCACAAAAAAAAAGAAAAAATCAAAGAAAAGAAAAAGAAAAGAAAAAGGATAGAAAAAGTGGGGGGATTTTGGTCACAGAGATAATTCCTCGATTGACTACGAGATTATTGGTTCAATATTGTATTCTTCTTGAATAGGTAGATATAAATAAATAAAGTAAACAACAAAAAAAAATGCATTTAGTGGCACTGTAGTTTTTTAAGGAGTTGGCTATTGCCAAGCTCATATTTGCTACCGTCAAGGTTCATTTATTTTTGTTGGAATTATTTGCCCTCAAATATATTATTAATTAATTTTTTAATTTTAAACCAAAATTTTCAACAAATTCAAAAGTATAAAATTAAACTATTAATTATGGAACTCGTTGAAATCCCATTAAGGCACCCATACATCGTAGTGTTTTATTTACCTACAAAACCCACAACAAAAAATCACTATAGTATTAAATCTAGAGGGCAAATAAGTTTTAACAGAAAATAAAACTGAGTAATAACAAATATTAGCTCGGCAATAATCGGCTCTTTTTTTAACCTTTAAATATAAATGGTGTAAAATTTTGGGCTTGAGGATTGCAATGTTATGGAAACTTAAAGGACCCAAGCCCCCCTCTGTTGGGTTTTATGTGCAAATCAGACGGAGGGAAATTTTTTGTACAGGAACGTACGAACGTAGTTAGGACGTTCGTACGTTCAATGAGGCAGATAATTTTTTGAAGCAAGAACGTACGTACGCAGTTAGGACGTTCGTACGTCCCGTATGCCAGATAACGATTACGTGTTGTAACGTACGTACGTGATTTCGACGTACGTACGTCCTCCTCATGTTTTGTGCAATATGGGCCTGTTTTGAGCCCAATTCGTGGCTATTGTAAGGCTATACTATAAAGCCAAATAGAAGTGATACAAAACCTTAACTTTTCTAAGAGAGAGATTGTGAGAAGCCATTAGAGAGTTTGAGAGAACTTTTGTGAGGAAGAAGACTTCGGTTTCTTCGTGAGGGCTTGTACAATTGTCTTGTGAAAGAAAAGCATCATCCTTTCTCCCCGTGGACGTAGGCATATTGCCGAACCACGTATATCTTGTGTCTTGTGTGTGATTGCTTGTTTACTTTTGTCGTTTTCGTTTTACTTTCATATATTAGTTCAATCATCATATTAGTGCATCTATCTCCGCTGCGCACAACAAGTGGCATCAGAGCTTAGATTAGAACTTGAACGTCTACAAGGTGTTTGTTGAAATTCCGGTGTGAATTTCAGATTCGTTTGGTGATTGTTTAGTGTTGAAAGTTGGTGGAAAGATGTCAAAAGAAGGGAGTTCGAAGAGTTCGAAGGGGGAAACCAAATCTGTGGTTTACCATCAAGCAAAAATTGATGTAGAGAAGTTTACCGGCACCAATAACTTTGGTATGTGGAGGTGTGAGGTAATGGATGCTCTATGTCAACAAGACCTAGAAGATGTTCTGGAGGATAAGCCAGAAGATGTGGAAGAGAAGGATTGGAAAAAGATGAACAAACGAGCTTGTGGAATCATAAGGTCGTGTTTGGCACAAGAAATTAAATATCTTGTGATGAATGATGTTTCTGCAAAGGAGATGTGGCAAAAATTGGAGGAGAAGTACATGACAAAGACTATCCACAATAAAAACTAGCTACTTTGAAAGTTTTATCGAATAGATATGAGAAGAGGTATTTCCATGGCGGAGCATCTTAATAATTTTACCAAGCTAATTGCAGACTTGGCAAATCTAGGAGCAGATGTGAGTGATGAAAGCAAGGCGGTGTGTCTCCTCAATTCGTTATCGGACGAATATGAACACTTGGCTATCACACTCACATATGGGAAAGGAAAATTGGTGTATGGTGAGATTTCTGCAGCATTGTTAACTCATGCGTGTATGAAGAAGGACAAGGAAGAGTCCAAAGGCTCTACACCTGAGGTCTTGGTGACAAGAGGAAGGTCTAGTGACAGGAAAGGCCAAGGTGGTAGAGGGAAATCTCGGTCAAAGTCGAGAGGTCGATCTCTAACAAAGGATGAATGCTCATTTTGTCATGAGAAAGGGCATTGGAAGAAAGATTGTCCTAAAGCCAAGGCAAAGGACAAGAAGAAAGACTCTGAGGTAAATGTTGCATGTGATACTAAAGATGATGATGTAGATTCTGATTATTCTTTATCCGTTTCATCAATGGTTTGTTACACTAGTGGTAATGAATGGATCTTAGATTGTGCTGCTTCTTATCATATATGTCCTATAAGGGAATGGTTTTCTGATTTTAAGAAGCAGGAGAGTGGTGTAGTGGTGATGGGGAATGATCAACCCTGTCACATAATGGGTATAGGTACCATTCGTCTGAAGATGTTTGATGGAATTATAAGGAAGCTGAAAAATGTTAATGTTCCTGACATGAAGAAGAATCTTATCTCAGTTGGTGCTCTAGAAGCCAATCGTTACAAGGTGGTACTTGAACATGACGTTCTAAAGGTTGTGGCTGGTGCAATAGTTGTACTCAAGGGTATTCGACAAAAGAACTTGTACTTCCTTCAAGGTAGTACAGTTACTGGTGATGTGGCCATGTCTGAGGCTACATCAAAGATTGCTAGAGAGACTACGCGGCTGTGGCATATGCGTTTGGCGCATACTGGTGAAAAATCCTTGCAAAGATTGATAAAGCAAGGGTTGTTAAAGGGTGCTATCGCCTGTAAAACAGAATTCTGTGAGCATTGTATTCTGGGCAAGCAGACAAGAGTAAAGTTTGGCACGACTATCCATAACACTAGTGGAGCTCTTGATTATGTTCACACGGATGTCTGGGGGCCTACCAAGAATGCATCTTGGGGAGGTAAGCATTATTTTGTGTCTTTTGTTGATGATTTTTCTAGGCGTGTGTGGGTGTACACCATGAAGAGCAAGGATGAAGTCCTAGAAATTTTCATGAAATGGAAAAAGTTAGTTGAGACCCGAATTGGCAGAAAGATCAAGGTACTTCGCTCAGATAATGGAGGAGAGTACAAGAATGATCCATTCTTGCAAGTATGTCAGGATGAGGGTATTGAACGCCATTTCACTGTAAGAGAAACACCGCAGCAAAATGGGGTGGCAGAATGGATGAATTGAACTTTACTGGAGAGAGTTCGGTGTATGTTGTCTAATGCTGGGTTAGGCAAAGTGTTTTGGGCTGAGACTATTATGTATGTTGGTCACCTTATTAACAGGTTGCCTTCGACTGCGATTGATGGCAAAACTCCTATGGAGGTTTGGTCTGGTAAGCATGCTTCAGATTATTGTTTTCTTCATGTGTTTGGGTGTCCAACTTACTATCATGTCCGAGAGAGTAAGTTGGATCCTCGTGCAAAGAAGTCTTTGTTTATGGGTCTACAGAATGGAGTCAAAGGTTATAAACTATGGGATCCAGAATTGAAAAAAATTATTTTAAGCAGAGATGTGACATTTGATGAGGCTTCTATGTTGAAGTCTAAGAGCTCTCAGCAGGTGGAGAGCAAGGCCAAAGAGGTTTCGCAGTGGGTGGAGACTGAAATATCTCCACGTATTCCAGGTGGTTCTGTATCTTTGGAAACGTCTACTGTAAGGGTTCCAAGTGATGAGGTTCCTAGTGTTACAGATTCTGATGACATGACAGATAATGAGGTTGATGATGAGACGGTTGATGATACAATACATGTGGACTCTGATGATGAGGGTCCAATTGCATCTAGATTATCCAAGAGAAATGCTGGTGTTCCCAAACGGCTTACTGATGATATGGTAGCTTATGCACTTTCGGTTGTTGATGAGGGTATTCCAGAAACTTTTCGTGAAACACTGCAGAGTAGTGATTATGAAAGGTGGAAGAAGGCCATGGATGAGGAGATGAAATCTCTTTATAAGAATGAAACTTGGGAACTCATGGAGTTGCCTAAGGGAAAGAAAGCAATCGGGTGCAAATGGGTTTACACTAAGAAAGATGGGTCTCCTGGTGAAAATGTACGCTTCAAAGCAAGATTGGTGGCAAAAGGCTATGCTCAGAAGGAGGGAATTGATTATAATGAAATCTTTTCTCCGGTTGTGAAACATTCCTCCATTCGCATCCTATTGGCCTTGGTAGCACAGTTTGATTTGGAGTTAGCTCAACTTGATGTGAAAACTGTTTTTCTACATGGTGAGCTAGATGAGGAGATCTATATGACTCAGCCGAGTGGGTATAAAGATGCGGGTAATGACAAGTTGGTGTGTAGATTGAAGAAATCGTTGTATGGGTTGAAGCAATCTCCAAGATAATGGTACAAGCGGTTTACACAGTTTATGCTAGGGCAAGGGTACACAAGAAGTCCATATGATCCTTGTGTCTATTTTCGCAAGGTATGCGATGGTTCTTTTATCTATTTGCTTTTATATGTTGATGACATGCTCATAGCCTCTAAAAGCAATGTGGAGATAGACAAGTTGAAAAAGACTATGTCTATGGAGTTTGAGATGAAAGATCTTGGTGATGCGAGAAAGATACTTGGCATGGAAATTCAGAGGGATTGAGACAATAGAAGATTGTGGTTATCTCAAAAGGCCTATCTACAGAAGGTGCTACAGAGATTTAGCCAATATGAGATTGGTGTAGCTGTGAGTATACCTCTCTCAAAAGATTTTAATTTGAATGCTTCCATGTCTCCTAATTCTGATAGAGGACGTGCTTATATGACACGTTATCCATACGCAAGTGCGGTTGGTAGCTTGATGTATGCGATGGTATGTACAAGGCCCGACATTGGGCATACAGTTGGCACTGTAAGTAGGTACATGCATAATCCTGGTGAGAAACATTGGGAAGCTGTGAAATGGATCTTGCGCTACATTCAAGGTAGTGTAGAGGTTGGTTTACTATTCCAGAAGGGAAGGGATTTGACTCAGTTGTGTGTTGGTTATGTGGACGCTGATTATGATGGTCAGGTAGAGAGACGTCGGTCTACTACTGGATATGTTTTTACATTGGCAGGTGGTCCTATTAGTTGGCGGTCTACATTACAATCTCTTGTTGCTTTGTCTTCGACAGAAGCAGAATATATGGCTGTGACTGAAGCCTTTAAGGAAGCCCTTTGGTTACGAGGTATGTTGAAGAACTTGGGTATTGTGCAGGAGAAGCTTATGGTTCATTGTGACAATCAAAGTACCATAAATCTGGCAAAGAACTCAGTTTATCATGCTCGTACAAAGCACATTGATGTGCGACATCACTTTGTCAGAGATATTATTGAAGAGGGTGAGATCTTATTGAAGAAGATTCATACTAGCAATAATCCGGCTGACATGTTGACTAAAGTGGTTCCAGGGACTAAGTTCTATCATTGCTTAGATTTAGTCCATATCCTTCCTTTGTGTTGATAGTATATCATGGAGTGAACTACGATGGCTTGATCCCTTAGAAGAAGGGTACGTAGGCAACCATGAGGTGGTGCAGCCGAGGTGGTCCTTCGGGACATGTGTGGGAGTTTGTGACTTGTGATTCTTGGTGTCGGCTTAGATTTATTGAATCTTCGCCGAGGTGGAGAATTGTTGGGTTTTATGTGCAAATCAGACGGAGGGAAATTTTTTGTACAGGAACGTACGAACGTAGTTAGGACGTTCGTACGTTCAATGAGGCAGATAATTTTTTGAAGCAGGAACGTACGTACGCAGTTAGGACGTTCGTACGTCCCGTATGCCAGATAACGATTACGTGTTGTAACGTACGTACGTCCTCCTCATGTTTTGTGCAATATGGGCCTGTTTTGAGCCCAATTCGTGGCTATTGTAAGGCTATACTATAAAGCCAAATAGAAGAGATACAAAACCTTAACTTTTCTAAGAGAGAGATTGTGAGAAGCCATTAGAGAGTTTGAGAGAACTTTTGTGAGGAAGAAGACTTCGGTTTCTTCGTGAGGGCTTGTACAATTGTCTTGTGAAAGAAAAACATCATCCTTTCTCCCTGTGGACGTAGGCATATTGCCGAACCACGTATATCTTGTGTCTTGTGTGTGATTGCTTGTTTACTTTTGTCGTTTTCGTTTTACTTTTATATATTAGTTCAATCATCATATTAGTGCATCTATCTCCGCTGCGCACAACACCCTCCCAAAAAAAACACGAAAACAAGACTAAATGAGCATCAGAAACAATGCACAGGATAACTTATACACCAAAGAGGAGCATCAGAACAGTAATAACAGCCGTCCGTGTCCCACTCAGGAGTAACAATTTTGTAATTAATTAACGAGTTAAGTATGATTTTCCCACGCTTGGCAAGCTTTTAAAGCTAGACTAATTCTTTCTTGTTTTCTCTATCTCTCTCTCCCTCTAACAAAAGCGTTTTTCTTTCTTGATGATTCTTCACTACCCTTCAACAAGTAATTACTTCTCTACCGTCCTTTCTGTTTCTTTTCTACAAATCTTTAAATTTTTCTCTCTCTACTCTCTTCACATTTAAAACAAACAAACAACCGATCGAAACCCTAAACTCTCGCTCCGTTTCTTTCTCATTTCAAACAAATCTTCCTTTTTATTTACTACTAACATTCTCCAACAACAACAAGAAGAAGAAAGAAGAGTTGAAAGAAAAAGATACGAGTAATGGCGATGATTGCAGGGAATATTGGTATGATGGATGCTGCTTATTTTGTTGGAAGGAATGAAATTCTTACTTGGATTAACGCTACTCTTCAACTTAGTCTTTCTAGAATCGAAGAGGTATTCGTTTCATTCGATTCGATTTCTAAATTTTATACCTTTTTTTTATTCTTATTATTGATAAATTGATTTTTGTTTTTATTGTTGGGAACGAATCTGCCGACATTTGATTTATATGAATTGAATTTCTTTCTGCCTTTTTTTGTTTGGTTGAATTAATGTAAATATCTTGTAATTTTTCCTTCACATAGACATTTTATCAAACACTTGGTAGAATATTTCAAGAGATAAATTTTGTTGATTTGAACAAGCACTATTTCCCTGCCTTACATGTGAATTGAAAGCACCTGTATTGTATTGTGATTTTTATTTTAGCTGTGTTTTATTGTATTAAAGCAAATTTGTATACTATTTGGTACATTTTGTTTGAAATGCATGGTTATACAGTGTACGTTTGTGGATTAATCTCAAACTAAGGCAGTATGTTTTGTTAAAACTGAAAAACTATTTTTCAGTTTATTACTAACTGTTTTTTTGTCGATAGGCTGCGTCTGGTGCTGTTCAGTGTCAAATGATGGACATGACCCACCCAGGAGTTGTTCCAATGCACAAGGTGGTTCCTTAATTTTGCTTGTTTATAATTTCATGGTCTGGTTATTTTCACATTATGTTTTTAGTGCCCTTTCTAAGTTTATCCCACCACCACAATCTATTATCTTCTTCATCTCACCGATCTTGACCAACGTTTGTAACCATTCGAGGTTTTACGCTATCTTCAGATACAATGTAGTTGGAAATTGAAGTGGCAGATATTCCTCCATTTGTATTTGAAATTTTGAATCATCATTGAGGGGAGGATGATTATGAATGTGGTGGTGCCAGCCCTCTTTATCCAAGTGATGGAAGATAGAAAGGTTAGGGATGGCTGAGGTGGTGGAATATACAATTAAGGAAGATAGCAGGTTAGGGATAGTGGAGGTGGCGAATGATTTAATCAATTGTGGTGGTGGAATGTACTTAGAAGGGGATTAAAGCTGTTTTAACTTAGTGGAGGTGGCGAATGATTTAGTCAATTGTGTGGATATACAAAAGCTTAGGATGGAAACTCCCAGACCCATAATGTTAGTCATTAGTTTTTTCCCTTAGTAGATTATTCAGAAAGGAGGAATGCCTAACTTTTGGTTTGTCAGGTGAACTTCGATGCAAAGACAGAATATGACATGATCCAGAACTACAAAGTCTTGCAAGAAGTGTTTAACAAGCTGAAAATTGAGAAGGTAAAATCAGCTTTCTTCTACTTTTAAAGTCTTAGTAGTATGCAGAGTCTCTCATTTTTATGGTTGAACACACCTACCATTTTTTTCCTTGACTCAGGCTTAATAAGAACATAAGATACAGTTGCATAGTATCAGGATTTTTCGTTTGCTATCTTTTTCTCCCCCCCCTACACTGTATACAGTTCTTTGTTTATTCTTTTAGGGAAGGTTGTGGAAGGGTTCAGGTTTGCTACGTGTCATAGTGGTCACTTTTAAAAGCTTAATATAATTTTCTTAAAATTTACTTGCTCAAATAGAAGTTATGTCTGAGATCTGCTTTTGATGAATAGCATTGTAGTTAATTGGGTGGCTGAGTCTATCATCTATCATGATTTGCGTCAGGGATTTCCATTTGTTCTCAAGGTTTATATGTGGATTGTATCAAAATAGCTGTGGACTTTCCAATTAGGTTAATCATCCCCAGGGCTTTGATTCGACTTTGGGTATGCAAGTTCTATGCCGATGCCATTTCCTCTATTTTTCAGCTGGTAAAGTGGAAGAATTAATAATATGAAAAGTGTAGGTTTAGATAATCTAAGAACACAGGGAAAGGAAAGACATAAATAATAATATTGCTGGCACTTTACATCTTAAGACAGTTTAGAAGTTAGTCCAGATATGGGGCTGAAGCAATATATCCATCAAGTCAACAATGTATTTTAATTTTAACAGTAGTTAGGGTTTGCTTACATCTAGACCAATCACACACTTCCTTGAGTTGGTCTCTATTGAAGCAACATCAATAAGACCTATATATAGGGATTTTGAAAAATGTTACTTTTATAGTTTCATATTCATAAGCACCATGATCCTTTATTATAGGACGTTTGGCTATAGCGTCATTACTAATTCCTGCAAGTAATCAAAATGCTTTCCGTCAACTGAAGTTTGCCATCCCCTATATGGTGCCTTAGGATTGAGAAGCATTTGCCTTTTGTTAGACCAATAATCCAATGCATTTGGGTTGTGGATTCAGATTGAATAATACTTTCAATATTGTAGCCTACATACTAAGAGTCTATATACCTTGGATTTATTCTATTTGACTGGTTGGTAGTTCATGCCGTTCTATCTGCACACTGCGTGTGAGCGTGTCATGGGATTTATCTTTAAGATAATTAAAATATAAGTGATGTATTCTCTTTACTTGAAATGTAGCATGTGTTGCTAGGAATTTTGGAAAACAGCTTTGCTTTCATTAACCATTTGACTGGCACTCTTACAGCACCTTGAAGTCAACAGGCTTGTGAAAGGACGACCTTTGGACAACTTGGAATTCTTACAATGGCTGAAACGTTACTGCGATTCCATAAATGGTGGCATTATGAATGAGTGAGATGCTTCTATTTTTTTCCATTTCTTTTGTTTTTACTGATTATGTTGATCTTCTGGTCAATGACTCTATAATGGATATGATGTGGCTGCCACGACGTTTTACATAAATTGATACAAAATTTCTATTAATTGTCTAGGCATGTACAGTATTTGAAACATGGGTGCCACTAAAGTCACACTGCAAATTCCTAACAAGTGCAGTGTTCCTGATATATAATATCTAACTATCTTGATTTGTTTTCCCTTCTTCAAGGAATTATAACCCGGTGGAGCGAAGATGCAGGGGTGGCAAGGAGCGGAATTCCAAGGGATCCCATAAAGCCACAAAATCCTTACATGTAAACAATGTCACTAATTTTGGTGCGAGTGATGGTGCCGGCTCTAATAAGATATCTGGTTAGCTTTCATAGAAGTGTATATATACTGTGCTGACAGACCTTTTTAAGGTACTTATTTTGTTTTATATCTAATTTGGTAGGTCCCAAACAAGGGAAGATTGGGGGTGCGATGTCTGATGGGGTGCATTCTGCTAGTAATATTCAAGCATTGACAGATAAGGTAAAGGGGTTTGCTTTTTCTTATGTGTTTTTGTCGTTCTCTGTAGTTTGAAAAAAATGGTAAAGAGAACTTTGCATGATCTGGTTATCCAAGGCAAGCAACTAGATTTGTGGATAGTGCAAATTGGGGCGTACTGTTGATTTGTTCATCTATATCTATACGTTTTATATTTATTTGTACTTTCTTAACAGGGGAAAAAAGGCTGAGACATGGACACCCGTGATTGGGTATTTGGGTAGACCCATTATGTCTTCAGTCTATTATAAAGATACTGAGTTTGAATCATTAATATGGCAATATTCTTTATCCTTTTTTCATCACAAACTAATTCTCTATCCAATCTCTCTTTAGCAATTGGCATTGAATTTGTATGAACATAATGTTTTTTGTTTTTACAAATCCACAATCCATAATCCTTAGCTGATCATAAATATAGAGTTTGTAAAGTCAGATCATTATCTGTTCTCCTGGTCTTAGCACTCTGCCCCTTTTGTAAAACTGTTGAATAATGCTATTATTATGATTCTGTACAGATCACAGGTCTTACGCTCTCAGTGGAGCACTTGGAGAAAGAACGAGATTTCTACTTTGCCAAGTTACGGGATATCGAAATCCTGTGTCAAAATCCTGAGTTGGAGAATCTTCCTGTAAGAGTTTTCTCTACAAGAGAATAATCTTTCGTTTATTCTTTAGGATTGTTTTTCTTGTTGCTTATTTATTATTATTATTATTATTATTATTATTATTATTATTATTATTATTATTATGATTTTTCTCGATTTTGTTATTGCCAGATATTATGCTTTTATTTTGATATGCACATCCACGATGATTTAATATTTTTGCTGGAAGTGACCCAATTTACTGAATATCTTCTTTCATCGTCAGAACTCTAAGTCTCTAATACTGTGGCAAAACCAATTACACAATTGCTGAGTGAGGCTTATATTGTTTAATAATTTCAAAAATCCAGTAGCACTAGTTCACTCCTTCACTCCAGCAGACAAGTTTATTTTCAACTTTTCATCAACTTTCATTGATTCCTCGTGAAATCGTAATTTAATGGAAAAATCAAAGTAGGAAAGACTCCAATAACCTGATTCTTCTCATATCTTACAATAGTACAATACATGTAAATGCTAGCAATTAAACTACTAAAGAGTAAAGACTGCTAACTATGGGAGGGTAACTATTGAAAACATACAAAAGTGGGAGGTGTCCCCTTCACGCCACCCCTTGTTTCATTTAAAATTATGAAGCCATGCACCATACAATTGTAATTTCAATCGTAAGTTACTTGCGTCCAACTTGTCTGTGGCATTGAATCCTTGAACCTGCTAAAGTAGAGCTTATTGCGTCGGGTGAATCTCTGGTATCTTTTGTCATCTTAGCAAGCCATCAACTTTAGAGTTGTCCTCCTTGACATGCACAGATGAATGAGTTGAAATTTTATACTCCTTGACATGCACAGATGAATGAGTTGAAATTTTATACAGAGCCAGATTACAACCCTCCTTCCCTGCATTCTGGAGAAAGTGAGTAGGATCTTTTCCAACCAAAGTATAACCTGGGATTTCTTTTTCACTGCAAATGAGCGCAACTTAAAATGTTGACAAATTAATAATCTCTCTGGATAAGGCTAGAGAAGGCCATGTGAATAACTTTTACTGCACAGTGGTTTGGATTTGATGATTATGTCGTGTAACTACTTTTGATCACCTATGGTATATTGCAACTATGCTTGAATGATTGGTCATTTTTCTCTTAAAACTTCCTTTTGACCACCTTATGCTTTCTCATGACTATTTTTGAAATCCGTGGCGTGATCGACTCTTTAAGAAGTTTGGGGTTTTATGGAAATGCTTTTAGGAGGGGTTATTGTGTTAATGTTTCTGCAAGGATGAATTGGTGGAAGCCATTATTTGGTGAATGACTGGAAACCTGTCCAGGTGGCCGATTTGATTTTGTTACTTTATTGTCACAGGCGGCTGCAGCAATCAAGAAGATCTTGTATGCAGCAGATGCGAAGGAATCAGCTCTTTCAGAAGCTCAAGAACTTTTGGGCTCTGTCAATGATGCTGATAAGACTGAAGTTGAAGCTGATACATAGACTCAACAAGAGGGGCTGTTAACGTTTGAGTCCAACTTTATTTTTCTAATGTGGTAAAACTGTTTCGCGAGATCTTAGAAATTTATTTTATCTGATTTTCTTGTACTTCATGTTCTAGATACAGGTTTTTGTTTGTTACTGTGAAATGATATTATGTGAAAATTGAATTTGAGCGACCCCAATTATCTGAATTTTGTTGATAGCTCATTTACTTTTTACACCTATCTTATAGATCTGAGTTGGTTTCTATCTTCATTTATTTTTCACCATCCCTGATTTTTTTTTTGTCATCATCTGCGTTGGCTTAGGTAACAACCACTGAAGTTACCTTTTGTGAGCAGACCTTATTCTGGTATTCCCTAAGCGTATGGTGGCTCCGCCAGGGTATGAGTTGCCAAAAAGGCAATTTTTTTTATTTTTTTTTTCAAAATTCAACTTTTTGTGAGCACACCTTATTCTAATAATAACACGATGGATGGTAAGGACGGTAAATGGCACACACGATTCTGAGATTTTCATAGTTTTGATGTAATCAAAACATGTTTGAGCCAATTAGCTTCCAAAGTGAAATATCACAGAAGGGCTCCTTGTTGATACTGCAATCTTTTGATCTGTAGGTGGGAGCTGAGGATCTAAAATGCTGGTTAGCAGTATATCCATACTCCATAGTGATGCTATATCACCTGGATGGCTTCCCATCATTTTCATTAGTGCTACCACCCTGAGGCTGTAAACATCACATTTTTCAGTCATAGCCATTTATGTTACTTCACTTTGTAAGAGACCCAATAAGAGTTTTTCTTATCCATGTGCTACTTGTAAATTGAGAGCATGCATTGTGGATTAGAACAGAAATGCTTTATTCTATACCATAAAAATATAATTATTCAGAGGACCAAGAAAGCAAGGAGTGGGGTTGTAAGTTGTAACAGGGACGGGCCTTATTTCTATAATTCTATGACCTTGGTATGTTTATGAGATGTATTGCAGGGTGGCAGATTATGAGCGATATAACCACATTAAGTTGTTTGAGGTTACCTTCCAGTGACACTTGTGCTAGTTCTCTGTCAACTATGCTTCCATCCTTGTTGCAAGTTACTTGAAGCCATTGACATGGACTCAAGCTTATTTCCAAGATTATAGAGCAGATTGGATATCAATCAAGCTGGATTTCGAGTCAAACGAGAAATGATATGCTGCCAGAAACCTTGTTGTAGATAAAACCTGAAATTTTATTAAAATCTGGAAGCAAAACCAGTACAAAATCCTGATCAGGGTAATAGTAGCTCTCTGCTCGTCCATCGCCACCACTTCCTTCTTGACCTGCTCCCCTGTTCTGTGTCGTCCATTGAAAATCAAATCATTCCCTGCTCCACTGGAAGACAATCCCTAGAGAAAATCAGTCCAGAACGGTGAGCTCATGTGCGCAATATTTCCCCTGATCATCAGCATCAGAATTTGTGCGTTCTTTATTTCATTGCTCACTAGCTTAGTGGAAACCAGTATTAGAAATGTCCAACAACAGAACATTCTCTGACCTGTGTGGGACTACTAAAATCATTCGGCATATATATATATATTTTTGTTTCATGTTACGTTGTCAACAAATTCCTAAAGTATTTGCGTTAATTCATAACACCACATCAAACATTCTCAATAAACCAACTTACAGCTTGTTGCCTTCATTCCGCGTTAATATTAAGATATGGAATCAGACTGTTGCATGATACGAGTCATGAGAGCAAGTGTTACTGCAGAATGAATACAGTATATGCTGGTTGCTTATAAGAGGCACATACCCATTGGGTTCGTTACTTAATGGGGTTGCCTCATATCATGCAACCCGCGCTATCATTTTTCGTCTTATGTAAAAATTTGAGCGAAAATGATTCTACAGTTTTGTTGCAGTCATTACCATTTTTCCTTTTGTGCATAGGTGGTGACAAAGTAGTTTATCTGATCAGTCGCAGACTAGATCCTGAAATGATGATATAATCTAACTAATATGGTATTAGTTTGTAATTAGTCTAGATTCTTAATGACAGTTGAATATTCTATCAGATTCTGTATATACTTCGTCTTGACAATGTACGTATATATAATTAACTGTTAATTCAATTTTGGGCAAAATTTTGCTTAGTTTGGGCTTAAACGTACAGTTTTACGTCGCTTAAGGGGTATGCTATCCTATGCTAAAAATTTTATAGTAGTTACACCTCAGGAAGGGCAAGATATATAGTACTGTATGCCAAGCTAGCATGGCTTTCATGGCAAGTGCATTACTGATTTACTTCCAGTTCAGTAGTTCACACTGTCCTTCAGAATTAGATGCAGTAGATAAAAATGGAGAGAGCTCATCTGTGCAGTGTCACCTGACATTCAGATGGTTGGTAGAAACCCAATTCTACTTATGCACATGTTGTCTTCATTGCTCATTAGTCTAGTTGGAAGCATAATTACAAAACTCTGAGCAGATATCAGGCTCTTATCTGTGTGGGACTATGATTTTTAATTAGTTGGCAGACACGTTTTTTCTTCAAGGTTATGATGAAGGCCATAGAGGGTTTTACAACTTAAGTAAACGCGAGTCAGTTGCGTTGTGCTTATGATAAATGCATTCGCATTTGGATATTTGATTAACAACTTATTGTGGTTGCCTTGCCTATGGTGGTTGCTGAGTGGAAAACCATACTATTTGTCAATCATCATCCATAAAGACTTAGAGCAGAAAAACGACTGTTTAATTATCTGGAACAAGAAAAGAGTGACTAATATGTTCGGGCAATTATTGATTACGCTTAAGACGGACAGTAGAAGGAGAGCTCATATGCGCAACTATTGATCAGATTATTGACTGTTCTTGTTATTTTCATTCCTCAATATAACTTGACTTATGAGACAGAGAAGGTTTAGCCAAAACTCATCAGTTATTCTATTTTAGTCCCACATGGACTAAACTGATAGGTTTGGAACACTATTTGAACAAAGTAATTATGAGAGTGTATGGTACGACCTTACTTGAACAGGATCTGTTCTATAGGGAAGTACCTCTGTATCCTTGAGTTAAAAGGAGACGGTAACCAAAGCCTGGTGGATGAACCAGGACCGTGTGATCAGAGCGTGATTAATGGCCAAGATTCAAGCTGTGAGTCTCCTGGCTGTAGAGGATCGTTCTCAGCTGCCTCGGTGGTTGAGATGGTCATGCGGTTGTCTGACAGGCTCCAAATCATCTTTTTTTTTGTCCTTCAACACACATTCATTGTTTTCATGTTTTGTTTCGCATGTCATGGTCACACACTGGTAACAGAACATAAGTTGGGACTCTGTCACATACTCGCATCGATTTTCAAACATAAACACAAAATATTAGCTCATACTCTAATGTGTTAGAACACTCCATGTAATTTCCAATTTATGTGTTAGACTCGTCGGTCAGGCAAAACAGATGCAGTAGATGCAGTAGATATAGTTAAAAAGGGAGAGAGCTCATCTGTGCAGTGTCACCTGATAATCAGATGGTTGGTAGAAACCCAATTCTACTTGTGCACATGTTGTTTTCATTGCTCATTGGTCTATTTCGAAGCATTATTACAAAACTCTGAAAACATATCAGACTCTTATCTGTGTGGGACTATGATAATTAGTTGGCAGTCATTTCCTCTTCAAGGGCATGAAAAAGGCCATAAAGGGTTACTGCTTAGGCAGACAATGACGGAGAGGGAAGGTCGTCACCAGGCTTCAAAAAATTAATATATGGAATTTGATTTGTTCCATCAGTCATGAGTGTGTCGTTGCAGAGTTTGTAAATGTTGGTCGCATTGTGCTTAACTGCTTATGATAGTTGAATTTCCATTCGATTCATTACTTATGGGGAATGGGGATTGCCTTTCCTAAGGTCGCTGCTGGTTTGAGAACAATAGGAATAGTAAAAAAGAATATGTTTGGCCAAACCAATGCCTGGTGGATGAACCAGCCAACCAGGACTGCTGTGAGTAATGGCCTGAGATTTTCTGCATGTCTGACAGTAAAAAAGAGCTCATGTGCGCAACTGTGCATCAGATATCTGATGATTAGTAGAAACCCAATCTACTATGTCTCGCTAGTCAAGTCATTGCTCGATGTGTTATCTCAGGAACTGGTATAAAACGTTGAGAACACAATAAGTGTAGGATCAATGTGGGAATAAAATGAGCAGTAACTGATTCAGAACACTGTTCAAGAGGTTTCAAAAACAGAAGAGTCTATTGTAACCATTTTTTACGATCTTTTCGTGCGCATTAATTCATTAGAAATCTGAAAAGTTGTAGTAATCCATACTACCATGGCGCTATTCAAGTCATTGCTCGATAGCTAACCTAGAACATTCAATTAAAACTCTACAGATATCTATCTCTATTATCAATGTGGGATTAAAAACGGTTCTAAGTCCAATTTAGAAACTAGACACCATTACGGATTTGCTGATCGGTTTGACAACCGGAATCAAGGTTGAATTGGAAATCCGAATTAAAATTGAACATGACTTCTGACTTCTATTTATGTATACACTTTTTAGTTTTTATCTATATATATAACCAAAACAACGAAACAAACATGCACTGATCTAACCTTCTCGCAAACCTCTCAATACCAAATCATTCTCTTTCTATTTCAACAAACACACCTCTTCTTCTTCTTTCTCAGTTCTCACCATTGATGGAGTCATCATCAGAGTTCCATTTACATAAAGCTCAACTTATTAACTATAATATATACAAAACTACAGAACTACGGCCTCTAAACAAACTCAAAACTACTACTAGTACCAATGCTAAAGATTTGGGTCCGTTTTCGTTCGTGTTTCGTCTTTACGAGGATAAGGAATACACAGTTCAATTTCCAGATGGAGAAAAAATCACAACAGTGGAACAAAATCCATCACCTACGATCATACCCATCACAGCAGATCCCCGTGACTTCAAATATCGCTATGAGTTGCAAAAAAATGTCGCTAACATGCTGATTCAAATTGGTATGGGCAGCTTTGGAGTAACTGAAACTACATGGGTTAACTTAATCCAAGATATATCTTCTACAGCTTGTGAGATTGTCAACTCAGTTTCTAATATGGGACGTACTATGTTGTCAATGGTTATTGAAATCACTTATAAAGTGGTTATGTTGTGTTATACAACGTTTGAAGAATTTACTGAAGAAGTTATTATGATTGAATCAGAGATTGAAGCAAGTGAGAGGTTGAATATGGTCCCTGCTTCGAGAAAGGCTATTAACGAGTTAAAGAAGTTTGAATATGATGGTGGAGATTCGATCATTAACAAGGAATGCACTATATGTTTTGAAGATTTTCAGATGGGACTAGAAGTAACGCGACTCCCATGTTCGCATGGCTTTCATGGAAAATGTATTACGACATGGTTGGAAACGAGTCATTTATGTCCCTCATGTAGGTTCAAGATGCCAGTTTCAGATTCAGTTTAGAATCTTAATTATGGTTATTATTCATCCTTATGTGATTTTTGAATAATGAATGTTATTACTGTTATTATAATCAAATTTTGTACTTAATATACTTTGTTTAGTTTTGTGATTGCATAGTTGAACAAAAGTCAAATTAATTTCCCCTGTTTGATTCAAGCCCTGATCCAAACAATTTTCCTTAAAGACTAAAAATTGCTTAATACTTTTTTTTTTTGCAAACAAGTAAGGATTTGTATTAATGAACAAAAGAATGTTACCTAAAAATTGCTTAATACACTGCAACATAACTCAATAAACCCCAAGTTCAAATTAATGTTTTATTTTGTTGCAAGGGAAGCTGGATTAGTAGCAATTTACCACACTATTGCAACCATCACCGATAGACACACACCACCAGTACAGCTGCACCTGTGTCATAGGTCCAAAATATTGTCAATGTCATCATCCATAGAGCAGAAAAATGACTGGTCATTTATCATGATTATGCACAAGACAAACAGTAAAAAGAGAGCTCATATGGGCATTGACTGCTCTTGTTATTTTCATTCTTCAGTATAACAGGACTTGAGACAGAAGGTTTAGCCAAACTTAACTCATCAGTTATTCCATTTTAGTCCCGCATTGACTAAATTGACAGGATTGGAAAACTAAATGAACAACTGAGACAGAGTGAATGATACGACCTTACTTGAACAGGATCTGTTCTATAGGGAAGTACCTCTGTATCCTTGAGTAAAAAGGAGACGGTAACCAAAGCCTGGTTGATGACCCAGGACCGTGTGATCAGAGCATGATTAGTGGCCAAGGTTCAAGCTGTGAGTCTCCTGGCTGTAGAGGATCGTTCTCAGCTGCCCCGGTGGCTGAGATGGTCATGCGGTTGTCTGACAGGCCCCAAATCATCTTTTTTTTTTTCCCCTTCGAAATACATTGTTTTCATATCATAAAGTATTAGCTCATACTCTGATGTGTTATTGAGTTAGACCACTCCATGTCATTTCTAATCTCAAATACCTTCAAATAAATTGAGGTGCCTGTCAATAGAGTAATTTTGCTTTGCTGCAGGCTACATAAAAACAATTTCTTGAAAAATCTTGGCTAAATGCTACTTATGCACATATTGCCTTCATTGCTCATTAGTCTACTTGGAAGCATAATTACAAAACTCTGAGCACATATCAGACTCTCATCTGTGTGAGAATATGGTATTAGTTGGCACTTGGTAGACACGTTTTTTCTTCAAGGTTATGACGAAGGCCATTGAGGGTTTTAATACTTAAGTAAACAGAGAAGAACTACTCTAAATTTGAGAGTCAGTTGCATTGTGCTTATGATAGATTAACAATAGATTGACATTTGATTCACAACTTATTGGGGTTGCCTTGCCTATGTTGTTGCTGGGTAGAAAACCATACTATTTGTCAATGTTTGATTACGCATAAGACGAACAATAAAAAGAGAACTCATGTGCAGCATGCATGTTCATCGGATTGTTAACTGAAAAAGGGAGTGGAAGCCAGGACTGCATGATTGGCAAGTTTAATAATAGCTCATGTGCGCAACTGATCATCAGATATCTGAGGATTAGTAGAAACCCAGTCTACCATGTCGCTAGTCAAGTCATTGCTCACAACATTTTGGAAGGAATTGGTATATAACGTTTAGACCTCTATGTGTATTACCAATATGGGAGTAAATATGATCAATAAATGATTGAAAACACTGTTCATGAGGTGCCTATGTATTCCAGGTTGAGTTCTAAGTCTATTGAAACAATCTCAAAAACAGAAGGGTCTATTAAATCATAATTTTGAGTTTTGACAGTATGTATGTGCCTATGTGAAGCCTTTCTCCTGATTTGTAATCATATATAAAACTTTCAAAATCAATACAAATCTAACAAGAAGTCAAGAACTTGATGTCTTGCGAGGAGCCGAGGACTGCCAATGGTTAGTCCCACATTGACTAAATGACAGGTTGTGGACCACTATTTGAACAACTGAGACAGATTGAATGATACGACCTTACTTGAACAGGATCTGTTCTATAGGGAAATACCTCTGTATCCTTGAGTTTAAAGGAGCCGGCAACCAAAACCTGGTTGATGATGAATCAGAACCGTGATTAATGGCTTGGGGCTCATAATGTGAGTTCTTTAGCTACAGAGGATCGTCCAAGGCCTGCTTCGGTGGCTTTAGGTGGTCGTGCAGTCGTCTGACAGGTTCCAAATCTTATTCTTTTTACTGACAGGTTCCAAATCTTATTTTTTTTTACCTTTAATTTGTTCCGCATGTCATGGAATCTGCTCCAATAAAAAACTATGTTAAAGAGGCCCAATAAACAACCTCTTTCTTTTGATCTCTGCTTAGGTTTTGCATTTCTAT
The DNA here is from genome assembly GCA_023053565.1 of Aquilegia eximia. Taxonomy (NCBI): domain Eukaryota; kingdom Viridiplantae; phylum Streptophyta; class Magnoliopsida; order Ranunculales; family Ranunculaceae; genus Aquilegia; species Aquilegia eximia. The sequence goes on from JALIGU010000002.1 coordinate 36,575,453, forward strand.
CCTTGTCAAAGTAAAGTTAAGTTCATAGAACTACAAGGATATGTTGGCAAAAGGACCAAGTTGCTTATTACTAATATTCCTACCCAGAACATATATAGTATGATATAGTTCAATTCTTAAAAGAATTCCTGATCAATGTTTTTTTTTTTTGTGCTTCCTGATCAATGTTTTGTTGGTAATAATTTTTTATTTGATTTTAAGAAAACTTGTAAAAGCCGTATTGCATGGATTAGTAATATTTTCACCAAAACTAACAATCATGCAAGATACAACATCAAACTACATCAGTATAATTGCATGGATTTGTTGAGAGACTCAAGACCAACAACAGTTAATCGACCAATTCCAGTAACAACAGCGGCGACCTTTGGACCAGATGTCCAGATCTGCATTTGTAAAGTGCACTAGTGACCATCCCAGCCAAAGAACTGTTTAACACATCCCCTTCATGAAGGTTTCCTCTCAATTCAAAGATTCCTTTCTCTAATCCCCCATATACGAAACCTATTCCAGCAAACTTACCTACAAAATATATTTTACCATTCAACAAAAGTATACAATGGACGTGGATACCATCTCTGCCACCTCCAATTACCCAACAAATGCAAAGCCTGGTGGATGAACCAAGACTGCTGTGAGTAATGGCCTGAGATCTTTTGGACAGAGAGGTTGTCTGACAGCCTCTCTAATCCTTTTTCCGGAGCTTTCAGTAAAAAAAATTGACAAGAAAAAGAGCTCATGTACGCCACTGTCCATCAGATATCTGAAGATCGGTAGAAACCCAGTCTACCATGTATCTAGTTAAGTCATTGCTCAACAGATTAAGTGAGGAACTGGAATAAAGAGTTGAGAAATCGATTTGTATGACCAATGTGGGACTAAAATGATCAGTATCTGATTGGGAACATTGTTCAAGACGTTCTTCAAAGTTGAGTTGTCTATTGAAATAATTTCAAAAACAGAAGAGTCCATTGAACCCTCTTTTTAGAATGAATCATCATTTTGATTGTATATATTTTTTTTTTTTTTGATAGAATATATATGTGCCTATGTGAAACCTTTCTCCTAAAACTATCAAAATCAATATAAGTCAAAAAATTAGCTTGATGTTCTCTTTGTGTGGTGATGGCTGCAAGGCATCACTTGTTTATGGGGCTTGAAGTTTTGTATCATTTGTACCCCAAATGCTCATGATAGTATTGTGTAGAAAAGTTTCATTATGCTTTTTTAGACTATCTCCATTTTAGGTTTCCACGGTCTTCTCATTTGAACATTTCCAGCACTTTTAATGTCTACCTAGGCTTCAAGACATTCTCATCATTTGATCATTTTTAACCTTGCCAAAAGAGTGAGTACACATAATGCGAGCGAGTTTCCAAAACTTCTGTAATAGTTTTTTTGCGAGGCTAGAAATGTGAATGCGTGTTTATTGTTTTTAAGAACAGAGATCATATCCTCATACTGAGCATTAGATGTGTGTTGTCACTTGTCATATTCTAATTTCAAATAATTTCAGAGTGGCAAAAATAAAAATAAAATAAAGTTGGAGTGTTAACAGTATCTCTATGACATTCAACGGACATAAAATAAAAGTATCATATCTCCTTCCATAGAACATCACGCCTTAGAGAGGACTCGAACTTAAATAGAAATACCTCGAGTACAACGTTACTCTCATCGCCGTTGGATTCTCTTAAAAACCGAATCTCGAAATTATCAACTTTGTTTGTACAGTGGCACGTATCTCTAGGGAGATTTATTGCAATCGATATGATGATAAGACCTATGATCTCTACATTAATAATATTTCCCTCGAGATGCGGATTAACCAAAGAACTCTCAACTCATCTCCATCTATCTTCCTCGTTTGATCGAAATTTTCTAACGTTCAAGAATTCAAACCGCTTGATATCCATCGAAAACTGGTATGATTTCATCTAACGTTACCGATTTCAATTTTCATCCCTACAATTCACCAATTTTACTGTTTTTATCACGATTTCGATCTTTGATCAATTGTTCTGAATTACTCGATTGATTCTCTCGATTTCAAATTTATTAAATTGAATATAATTTGATTAATTTACTTTATTTTGCTTTTCTTTACTTTTTTCAAGAAATTAGGGTTCTAATTTTCTTCATTTGAAGTTCACGACTATTGAATTAGTGTTTATTAGTTCTATATATATATATATAATTTCTTATGAAAATTTTGATTACAGATGCAGGACATGAGTTTGTTGAATTAGTGAGTACTCAATTGGTTGGTTGGTTGGTATAATGACGACTTTAGTTCCAGAGAGCGAAAATGTTTTGATACAGAAAGGAAGTTCTGAGGAAGATTCAAGTTCGAAAGATGATTCAAAGTCAATTTTGGAGAAAGAGTCATGTAGCAGTGAGAGTCCAATAAGCAATGATATTGTAAGTGGAGGAGGTGAAGGGATTCCTGAAACTAATACTAGTACAATAAGTGTTGGCGAAAGTCCTGCAACTGTAAGCAGTATGACTATAACACTGGCTGAAGCTCCTGTTAGTAATAACAATGGGAGAGTAGGTGAAGCACCTACAAGCAGCAATAATGTTATAAGGGTTCCACCGGAGAAAAGGTCGCTTTATAAATTTGGTCAAAGGACTTCGAACTTTCGTGGAGTTACAAGGTAGTATTGTTGGGCTTGTTTTTTTTAGTGATATGTTTGGAAAGTTAGGAGTTAATTGTGAAACTTAATTAAAGAGTTGATTGGAAATTTTTATTTGCAGACATAGATGGACTGGGAAGTATGAAGCTCATCTTTGGGATAACTCTACTGTGAGTGAAGGTCGCAAGCGTAAAGGAAAGCAAGGTATGTTAAGGTGGTTTTTGTCTTGCTGTTTCAAGTCATGGATAATTTTCATAGATCTAACTAAAAGAAAACCACAAGTGTTTGCTGTATGAGAAGTCGTAGTAACCCCTATTTTAAGTGGGGAAGTGTCTGGTTAAGAATTGTATTATGTCCCCACTATGCGACCTTCTGGTTTAAGTTGTTTATTCTTTTGTCTTGGTAAAAAGATTTGTCACGAAAACGTAAGGATTCAATGATAGATTACAGTCTACATGAGCTTGACATCTTGCAATGTTAGTGTAGCTGTAATCATCTGTCTGCTCTATATATATAGAAATAAATGACGAGTTATAGCAATTATGGATGTTGATCTTGCCTTAAAAAATGTCCAGGCTTGTTGAGTTAGAAGGCTGCAAAATTTTGTTTCAGATTTTGAACAATTGTTCTCCTTATATCTGATTTGTATATATTTTCCTTGTGTGTATTGTGGCACTGATTTGGGACGCATTTGCTACTACAACTGTTCTTCAGTGTATCTAGGTGAGTAATGTTGATGGGATAGATTTATTTTCAAGTCTTGTAAGGCTTACGTGGACTGTAGATCTTACTTTATTAGCTGCACTCCTTTTGTCCAGGTGGATATGAAACTGAAGAGAAAGCAGCACAGATATATGACCTTGCAGCTTTGAAGTATTGGGGCGCAAATGCAAATACGAAATTGAACTTTCCAGTAAGAGAACTTATGCAACAATCATTCATTTTTTGAGTTAGTTTTCTGATAGACAATGCATAATAAATCATAAATGGATTTGTTTCTGCATGTTAATTCAGTTCCGATTTAGACTAGAGTGTGGAAGACCTTTAAATTCTCGTATATTCTTATTTGGTTTCAAAACACATCAATTTCTTATAACTCCTGTCTTATCTTCACTAGTATTCATGAACTGGTCACAACACAAGTCTATAAATTGAATGCTTTTGGGTCTCAGGAGATGAGTACATACGTGTGGATATAGCTTATTGCAAATGCATCTTTTTACATACAAAGTATTTTTTTAACATTGATATTGTTGTCTCTTTTCCCCCCTTTTCTATAGATTTCTAATTATGAGGAACAACTGGAAGAGATGAAGAATATGTCGCGAGAGGAGTATGTCAATTCTCTTAGAAGGTAAAGTTGGTGTATGAACTTCTATTTCAGAAGGCTCAGTTAAATCTGAATGCAGGCTTATGTTGTGGTATTTATTGCTGCAGGAATAGCATTTGCTTTACAAGAGGCTGTTCTATCTACCGAGGAGTGACAAGGTATGTTTCAATTAATACTCGTTTCTGAGTGAGAAATTTAGATGGCAGAAGTTTGTTCGTTACAATATATAATTTCATTGACTGTTCAGCTGGTACGAGGGTGAACTATTTCCAAATCAAAATTGTTCACAGCCATCCAATTTAATTTGTTGCATGCACAACTTTAGGCAGCATGTAACCTTAGAAACCCACTTGTACGGATGGTGCAAAATTGCATTACTACATATTCTATAGGCCATCGCTGTACCTTTTTGAAACCCACTTGTACTGATGATACAACGTTGCACTACTATATAAGTCTCTGCTGGTACACTGGGGAACCCCCATCTAATGAGAGGTGTAGCCGCGTAGCCCAGTTGTGAGGGATCTATAGTTGCATTATGGCCTGTTGAGAAATCGAGATATGCTCCATAGGGGTTTCATTTATTTTCACTTACATTCTGCCCTTTTCTTTTTATACGAGCTCTTTTGAAGCAAGAGGCAGTAGTATTTACGGAGTTTCTATTGCACTACTATATACTATATAATTTTGTGTTTCTATGACTTTGGTCAAGTAACAGTAGTATCGATGTTTAAGAAGCTTATTGTTCATTTCCATCAGACAAAATGTTGGGCGGCGTTGGCAAGCTCGAATTGGCCGAGTTGCAGGTGGTAAAGACATCTACCTTGGAACATATGGTGAGTGTTGTATTTACAGAGTTTCATGATGTTTTCTTCTGAGTCTTCTGATATGATATTAATCACCAGTTCGGGTTTCAATTTTATGCAGATACCGAGGAAGAAGCTGCTGAGGCCTATGACATTGCTGCTGTTAAACTTCGAGGCATGAACGCCATAACAAATTTTGACATCAGTAACTACTACAAAGAGGGTACAAAAGAGTTGGATGTTATCCCCATCAAAAGCCTTGAAGAAGAGAGTTCCACAGTGAAGATCAGATATTTTAAACTCCAGTGAAAATTAGATGTCCAACTATTAGTCTACAAGAAGTTAGATGTCCAACTGAGTATTGCTAGGGAAGTAAGCATGAGGCTTGGAATATCATCTTTATTTATCTCTCTTGTAATTCCCTGTTTTAGGAGAAATTGGTGAATGAACAGCTCTTCACATCCTCATGTAGTAAGGTGGTCGGTTGAGCTGTTACTTGTAGCTGACTAATGACTATATATGCTTTCTTATTTAAATGTTCCTACTACACTAAGAATCTCTCTCCTCTCTCTCTCATGATCTTATTTGCTAAATTTGGTCTGAAACGAAATATCAATTCTCTGTCTATGTTTCGCATTCAAAGATCCTATTCGGCATTATCAATGCATGAAAAACTAATTTCTCTATTAAATTCTTGCACTCAAACCTCTGAAATTATTCAAGTTCATGGCTGTATGATCAAGACTGGACTTGATATTGTGTCATTTCCTGTAAGCAAGCTTCTTGCATCAGCCATTGTCGATATCAACTATGCTGCTAAAATCTTTAATGAAATCAGTAAGCCAAACCTGTTCATGTTCAATACTTTGCTTAGAGGCTATTCAATCAGTGAGAAACCGAAAGAAGCTCTTGTGGTCTTCATTACGTTGAGAGCTAAAGGAATTTTTCTGGATGAATTTTCTTTTATATGCACACTCAAGGCATGTGCTCGAGACATGGCTGTTGGTTCTGGCTTAGCAATTCATGGAGTAGTTTTGCAATCTGGGTTTGAGTTTTTCGTTAATGTAAGAAACACTTTATTGCATTTTTATAGTGTTTGTAGAAGAATTGGAGATGCCCATCAATTGTTTGATATGTTTCCTCAAGAAAGAGATTTGGTTTCTTGGAATACTTTGATGGGAGGTTATCTCAAGATTTCTCAACCGGTTGCAGTACTGGATTTGTTTAGACAAATGCATACTTTTGGTCTTGATTTAAGCATCACAACCATCCTTACTGTTTTATCGGCATGTGGTGATTTGCGAAATTTCTCTAAAGGTGAAGCTCTACATGGTTATTGCGTCAAGAGAGGCTTTTGCTCTGAAACGAATTTGGTAACTGCTATCATTGCAATGTATGGGAAATGTGGATTTATGGGTTCTGCAAGGAAAGTGTTTGATGGGATTTCGCAGAAGGATGTTGTTTTATGGAATTGCATCATAGAAGGGTACTTAGAAAATGGCCTCCTGGAAGAATCAATATGTTTATTGCGAAGAATGAAATGGGAAGGAATAAAACCAAATTCGGCAACATTGGCAGGACTGTTAAGAACTTGTGCTGCATCCGGAGCTTTGGCCATAGGGGAGAGTATCCACGGCTTTATAGAAGAGGAATTATTAGTTGTGGATGAAGTGCTTGGGACAGCTCTCTTAGATATGTACTCAAAATGTGGGTTTGTTGAAAAGGCTGTTGATGTTTTTGAGCGAATGCAGAGTAAAGATGTGAGAGCTTGGACAGCTATGATTACAGGCTATGGTATTAATGGGCAGGGAATGGATGCCATTCGACTTTTTGAGAAGATGGAGGCAGTGGGTGTGATGCCTAATGAAGTCACTTTTTTGGCATTGTTAAATGCTTGCAGCCATTGTGGTTTGGTGACTGAGGGGAAGTACTGCTTTGAGAGGATGATTCGAGTGTATGATTTTCTACCCAGCATTCAGCATTATGGATGTATGATTGATCTCTTGGGTCGTGCCGGATTGTTAGAAGAAGGTTATGATCTCATCAAGAGCTTGCCCATTGAAAGGGACACTAGAGCATGGCGTGCATTACTTGCAGCATGTCGAGTTCATGGTGACACTGACTTGGGGGAAACTGCAAAAAGAACATTAGAGCAGTTAAACGATGAACACCCAACTGACACGATTCTTCTATTGAATTCTTATGCCATCCATGGGAGATGGGATGATATTGCCAAAATGAGGGGAGAACAGGTGATGAGGAAAGAAAGAGGATGGAGCTCAATTGATATATATAGATGATTTAAGATCAAGAGACCAGGTTTGGTAAGTTTAAACAAATTACTATGATGCAGCATAAGCAAGCTTAGATTATTTTGCCAAGTTTATAGGTTCAAAGAATCAGCGTGACATTAATGAACAATTTGAATCAACCATAAGCATGAAAATTCCCATGTGGCACAGACTTAGATGTGGTCGTGGATACAGATTGGATATGGATACATACTTTCATAAAGAACATACACTATCAGATAACTGTATGAAGTGTAGTACATTTTTAGGAACAGAGGTCAGGTGGAGTATTAGACAGAGTTCATTTAGCTTTGCACTCGGCTCAAATGCCAGTGTCATTTGTTTCTGGAAATCCTACAATTTGTTCTTGCATCAAAGCTTTATTTGTTTGATTATCTGACATTAGCAAAGATGGTATCGTGTAAGGTTTTACGGATCTATGACATAATTTAAAGTAATTCCATCTTATGGGAACTCTCTTTCTGGAAAAAAAAAAGGATAGTAGCTAGGGTAATTTTTAAGATGAGTTGGACTGAGCATTTAACAAGTTAAGATGCAACCAGTACTTTGGTTCCAAAAAAAAACTGGTTTCGAGTTTCGACTGTTCGACCTTCCTAATACAGCATGCAATGAATAAACGTCAGCTTGCTTGAGCGTCTCTCCCATTTTTTCAAATGTATATACAAACAATGAAACAAGTAGGATTTTCTTGACAAATTAAAAATTGAAGTGACTACGTTTACAATCCAAATTTAAATTGAACATCTTTTGTTGTTCCGACCTTGACGGGTTAACTATATGGTCTGCATCCCTTGTTCGTTTAAACTGTTTATGATAATCTGATGGACCGGCTCCAGTAATTAAGTGCTCTATTTTTATAACCGTGTATGACACTGCAGTTTTTCTTCATAGTTAACTTTTGCAGCTTGTAGCTTACATGTCAGAATCATCACATTAATGCTTATTTTGGTTCACAGCTAGAGCGGGGTTTAGCAGATTGCCCATTGGAACTACAGTTATCATACGCAATTACGCATGACTTCCACCCATGTATGAGACATTAAGAGTGACAGCTGAAGCCACCATAAACTGTTTATCTAAAGATGCTAGTCCATCGATAGAAGATGTTATCTGGAATTTACAGTATTCAGTTCAAGAAGGTTGGATGCCAAGCAGTGAAAGCTTAGTTTTCAAGGTTATGTACCAGGAAATCAGTTGCTTGCAATACTTTGTATGTGAATAATTCATAATACAGTAATGAATAACTTCCCACAAAAGGCATACTTCACACCAAAATATAGATTCATCCCATTGAAAAATAGATAGAAATCACTTCTTACATATTATATAATCAAAAAGCTCAGAAAAAGGTAACCTATTTAAGTTGATAGCTGCGTGGGAAGAAACTCAAGTGGAGCTGTATAAGGTGGGAACTCCTTCATCTGCTGACAGCTGACCTAAGGGCTTCTTGCTTAGTTCTTCAACCACCTCTACCAAAAGACTACTCAGCACTTTATCTTAAGAGTCCATATACCTCAAAAGTTTACTCTGATTCCTAATAAAATGGAAATACTTCCATGGTTTCAGAAAGTGCTTCCTTCTCCGGGCTGAAGGTGCTATGTTTGATAGTATTTATAATTTTCCAGAAGTTGGGAGCAAGAGAAACGGAAAACAACACGTCTAAAAACTCAGTTGCAGGGAAGTCCTTTAATGGTCTCTCACTCTCTCGCCCCAAACTAGTAACTGATGCAAGTAATATTCTCTTACTCTTTTCTTCCTTACAAATCTTTCCTAGTTTTTTGTGTTGCAGTAACTTGCCTGTACATGTCTGGTCTTTAACCCCCTGACATTTATCTTCTTTTGTGATATTTTCAATAGGAAATGTGTTTGGGGCACTAGGGCTTCCACAATATTATACTTTCAGTTTGGAAGAAAGTGAAGAAGCAACAAACAATTTTTATTCAAATTTGATAGGAGAAGGCTCTCAGGATCAGGTACGGCATTGAATGCATATCGTTAGTCTATACTACATGTTGCAACCAGCACCCTGGCATGATGCTGAGGTGACCTCCTTTTCTTACTATCAAATCATAAACAAGATGGACTGAAACCTGAATTGTTTTAGAATCAAGTTCAGATCAGTCCGATTTGTACATACTCTAGTTGGTCATGCACAGTTTGAGATGAAACTGAACAAATACAGCGTGCAGTTCTGGGAAGGCACCTGTCAAAACCATCTAAGATTAACTTCATGCTTATGGTTGCTCAATCTCTTTCAACCATTTCCAGATCTATAAAGCTTGGCTAACATATGGTACAGCAACAGTGGTGATATGTTTGAGATTAAATCAGAAGCACTGTTCTCAAACCTTGGAAAGACATTTGGAAGTGTTAACAAAGCTTTGGTTAGCGTTCTTGAACACACAGCATTTGGTTAGTCGGTTTAGAACTGCAAAACAGGAAATTTAAGACAAGGGAAATTGCCCAACTGGTGTACACTTCAAGAGTTGGTATAGCTTGCCTATACATAATTTCAAGCTTTTAAGCATACATGACATACAAATTTAAGGATGTTTTTAATATAGGAGACGGAAATTTGCATTCAAAATATGTTTTATTTTTGTACAAAATGGTAGCCGTAATTTTTTACACATTCAAGATATACTGGCCTGATCTCTAGATGGGTGAAGATGCAACTTTAATACCAAAAAACCTGGGTTGAACATCCTAATACAGCATGCCAACGGAAAACGTCAGCCTGAGTGTCTCCAATTTCTTCAAATATACATGTAGGATTTTCTCGGCAAAATTGAAGTGGCAGGTGCATATGACTTAAACATGTTTCACCATGAAATACAGCCTAGTGGATCAGCTGCTAGATGAACAAGTTGGATTGTCTACATTTACAAGAAATATGGAGACACTGCTTCGCTATTCAAGTTCAACTATCCACCTCTATACAATCTACATTGAACATCTTTGTAGTTTCGATTCTGACTGGTTAATTTGCTCTTCGGTCTTCGTTTGAACTCTTTATGTAATCAGATGGAGTGAATACATAATGACGATAGCTCCGATGTGGAGCTGTCAGATTGGGTGGAAGGAACACCTTGCATGATTTCATGGATAAGATTTTCGTGTGTATGTGTTCTGTACATGGTACCTCAATGAAAGGCACTTTCAGATACTACATTTCCATTGGAAACCTTCCAAACTGCGCAAACCCAACACAGCAAATGAAGACAAAATTCGCACATTCTTCTTTCTACCCCACATCCTTTTCTTCAAACCAACTCTGCCACTCTCTCACTTTCCAGGAGTTTATCAATAGGCGTATTCCTATTGGATGTGTCAAAAGAGAAAAAGAATTTACGCTTTCCAGGAGTTTGTTGTTTATCAATTTGATTACGTTGGCATCCCATCGGGTGGTATTGGAGGAGCCCCAGAAAAAGATCTCGCTGCACTCCTGATGTCGTGTCGCTCGTATACCTTCACTCTGTTTACGGCCCACCATTCTTCTGCTTGTTTTTCACTGAAACGCTTCCGACTGCAGAAAAAAGCCAGGCTATTAAATAGAGCAAGGTATTGATGCAACATAAATTTCAGGAAAACATCACTTCCATGCTAATTTTCAATATTGCTGGCAAATCTATCCAACTGTAAAGCCACACCTGGACAAAGTTAATTGAGCAACAATTCCAAGCTAATTTTCATATAATAATCTTTCCAGAAGTGCTCACCAGTTAATTCAACATGAAGGTAATTTATGTCTTACTCGGCTAAATGCAATTGAACATCTAATTCCATCTGTAATGGCTACTGCTATATTCAAGGGAAAAGAAGATATTGATCACAAGATGAAAACTCCATCATTAGACAGTAGCTAATACATTTACATAGCAATACTAAAAGGAAGGTATGAGGGAATGAAAATAAATTGGTGTATGGCTTGATATCTTAATTGATCTGCAATATCAATCAATGTGTCAACAGCACTGCTCCTGCTTTGAACTATATGCAGTAGGACAGAGGAGGTCTAAACATAAGATTGAGCCCAAACTCCAGATTTTGCCAAGAAAACTGCCATATTAAGCATTTTTCCAACATTTATATGATCATTCTCTAAACTTCTCCAAAAATATGCTAGTGCATTTGGAAAGGTCATCAAAATGAGACTATTTCATTTGGTCTGAAGGGGTACAATTGAATCAATGCCATTAAGAGTGGAACACCTATATGAGATTAAGAGTACATGGTCAAATTAAGAAAAAAAAGTTGAGACCTTGGGTTATCAATCGTTCTCCAGCACTGCCCTCTACCTTTCTTGTTTACATTTTTCCTTTCTTATTCGTGATTACACACTTCCGCTTGTCCAAAGGTAGAAATGACAGTGAACTTACTAAACATTTAAAGGGTGTAATGTCTTCTTAGATTTACAACTAGTAAGACTGCACTTAAAATTTATGAAAAAATTGCAACCATACCAAACAGAGGACTGAAAAGCCAGAAATTAGTGAAGATGGCAAGATTTATTAGATGCATGCTTACCTAAAACGTATCCGCCTGAGATTTTTTCCACCTCCTGGCATAGAGGAGAGAGTTATGTAAACACCTGGTTCATCTTGGATGACCCACTCTGCATGCTCAGTTAGAAATTTGGGTCCATTGGATATAAGCGGATTTGCCGAGTGACCATTGGACTCTAAATCAACTGTAGTAGGGCTGTTTGTTTGGCTTACAGTAGACACTGCACTGACATTACTGGATTTGTCTCCAGCAGCTGAACCTGATGTACTGCTCGAAGGAGATCCCATAGGTACCAATTCAGCAATATCCTTCAACTGCCAATACATTAAGATAACACATATAAGTATTAAAATTTCTCAAGTACACACTACCATTAATAAAACAAGGATCCAGTTATTTCCACCCAGGTTTATCATATAGTCAACAAAGTATAGATTGAAAAAGGAAAAAACCCAGGCCTAAAACTATTTAAAAAGGCCAAAGGCCAAACTTTTCATTTATCTTTTTTCTGAGTTGCTGTCCCACCATGGGTTTTTGGTCTTTAATAGGACCTGAAAGAAGGAATTCATAATATCATACAAGATAGGGGTGTTACATATCAGATTGCTCAAGTTGCAGAGGACATTATAAAAAGATCAATTCCCACAAAGCGTCATGTGTTTTCACCTTGCCTAAAGATCCCATTTGCTAAAAATATTCTCCATTTCCTCTCACAATTAACCCATACAGCAAACCTAAGGTTTACTAAACAAGCGATACCTTTATTTTCTTCAACTCCTGTGGCTTTTGCTTTAAATAGACTAAGTATGAGACAGTGTTCTCATAGCATTAGGATGTCGCACACTCATGATGACAATAAGGACCAATAAGTAGATAACAAGAAAAATGGTCGATGTCCAATGAGGTTTGATATGTTGTGTTTGTTACAACCAAAAAAACAAGTTAAATTTAAGAAATGTGAAACATTCCCAAACAAGATTTGAAACACGATCTTCTAATGTATATGCGATCAACATCTAAAATTTAAAGTTTTAAACCAATAAGCCTACTACTAAACCACAAACCAGAGTAACACACACACACACACACACAAAGAGACAAATACACACCCGAAATAGGACATTGACTATGTAGGGTATATATTCACAAGCTACATGAGCACACTTGTACTGATCAGACACTGACCTAACCTACAAACTCTTAACAAAGAAAGGAATTCTGAAAGAACATTTTTTACAATATATAAAAACGAATTCATAACGAACAGAACTTTGGTGTCACTATTTGTTTTTCCCAAACGATATCTCCTTTATCTTTTATTTACGTGTGTGTACACAAACTCTCTTAATCTTCGTGCAGATTAGTTTCATTTATATAAAGCATCAGGATATTCTTCAAGCTAGTTACAATCACATCAAAGAACAGTAAAGCTATAATGCATACTGCAAGTTTCAAACATGGTGTCTCACCTGTGCAGTAAGAGACTTAATAACTTCTTTGGCAGCCTTGCATTTAGCAGTCTCTTCCCCTGCTTTTGAAGTGGCCTCCTTTAATTGCCTAGATGTTCTTTCCAACTCAGCTTCTAGAAGTTTGGATTTGCACGTAAGGTTCTCCACCTACAGATAATAACCAGTCAAAATTTACTCATACCATTTATGGCATTGTCAGAGGGGCAAATCAAAAGCAACCAAGTGGTCATGACTCTCGTGAAGACTATTGTCATAACAAAAGGTACTTATTTCCTGTTTTAATGTCTATAGAAGTCCACAAAAATAGAAAAATATCTCATGATCCTTTAATCAGGTCGGAATTCAATACCATAAAAATTAGTCATGGAGATTGGATAAGACATTTAAAAATTTTAATGTAAAGAGATGAAGATACATTAAGCACACATCAAAATAAGCTCACTGGTGATTAACCTATGATATGCAGCTACATTAAGTTAGGAGCAATGGACCAATCCATTAACTCTAGAGCCAGAACCAATATTGTTGGGCCTGGGTGACATTTCTTCCTAATATTTCAGTTTAAGTTGGGGTCCAGATAGCGGTTTTTATATCCAGAAGCATTTACTAGGTCATTTGTGAATCTGGAAAGGATCTGATAGCTACTATAAGAGCCTTTTCATGGCTAGAATTTTGAACAGAACATGGTGAACATTACAAACTAACCAACAGGAAATAAACAAATAGTTCACCCAACATAGTCCAACTCAAAAACAAAAACAAAAAAAATCACTGCCGTGAGTCTGACTGAAACTTACTGGTCCTACTAAACACCAAAGGTGATCAACATAATGGAATAGTAAAACATGATTTAAAAATCCCTCACCTGTGCCCTCAAATCGATAATTTCTTGGCTGAGGCTGCCGTTTTCTTGTTTTGAATCAGTGCCAACTCCTGGAGATGCAAGGACATTGGTGATGGAACGAGGTGGACTTGACTTTCTTGAGACAGGAGAAGTTGCTCGAGAAACTGTTTTAGAACCTGGAACAGACGCGGAAAATAATTTCTTTGAGGCTCCAATCACCGAAGTTGATGCCTTAATTGAGTAAAGGCTTCCCCATTGGGAAGTTCCACTGGTAATCGGAGCAAAACGACTATTCTCCAAATCTGATCTTCTGTTTCGTTTAAAATTTTTGTTTTCGAAAAGCTTAATTGATTCGGCTGAGGAGATCCTCGAAAGTTGTCCATGTAATCTCAGATCCAGAGTCTCCTTTTCTACAACCTCATTGGAACTATAGTGTATGCTTCCACTTCGACTCTTAGCAAATCGAGAAGTCAATCCACATTCCACAGCCTTCTTTAGTTTAATATAGCAATCATCACACACACGATAAGGTTTGTTAAAATTTGGTGCCAAAGCGGCTTTAGGAGACTTTTTACTGCTGCATGCTTTGCAAAAGACAAGTCCACAGTTATAACAATTGTGACGTTTCCTCCTGAAATTAAATTGGTTACGACATCCAGAGCATATGGAGTTATCTGCACTAGAGACCCATTTGTGAAGACAGATGGCTGCAGTAAAATTTGAACCACAAACAACAGTCTTAACTTGCTTATCCTTTAGAGCTTCAACAAGTGCAGGAGTATTTCTGTCATTATTGTCGCCATGACCTAACCGGCCATTTGCCCCTTTTCCCCAGGTATAAACCTCATTTTTTGAAGTCAGAATTGCAACATGATGAGAACCACATGCTATCTCCTCTACAAAACTATCACTGATTTTACCTTCAACACAAGAAGGAAGCTTTCCATCAGATTCAGGAATCCCCAGCTGTCCATAAGCAGTACTGCCCATTGCATATACCCGTCCCGAAGTCGTAAGTGAAACAGTGATGTTATGCCCACAGGCCACTTGACAAAGACTCACATCCACTAATGAAGCCACACAAGCAGGAACCAGTCTAGGTTCTTTATCACCATGTCCAAGTCGGCCTTTATCTCCATCCCCCCAGGTGAATAGCTTTCCAGATGAAGAGTTACCAGAATTAGCAGACCCAACCATAACTTCCACAACTGCAGCAGTGTGCCAAACACCACAAGCAACCTTAACAGTTCGTAGTCCTTTCAATGATTCTACTTCCCTTGGTATGCTGGTGCTGCTCCGATCACCGTGGCCCAGAACACCAAAAGTTCCATCACCAAATGTAAACAATTGACCAGCTGACGTTACAACAGCGGTATGCCAAGGTCCACAGGAAACCGATGAAACATGTAAGCCATCCATTTGACCACTTACTCTTTTGGGGATCCAGTGACTGACTCCACTCCCATGCCCAAGAAGACCAGAACTGTGAATACCATCACCCCATGTGTAAAGATCCCCAGACAATGTAACAGCACATGTATGATACTCCCCGCAAGCTACTAATTCAACATTCATGCCAGTGAGAGTGTCGATGAGCTTTGGCTGTGAAACATCAGCTTCTACTCCATGTCCTAACCTCCCTCCTGTCTCCTCTCCCCAGCTGAAGATCTCTCCTTGTTTGGTGACCAACACGGCATGTCTAACACCACAAGCAATATTGTGGACATCAAGCACTACGGTGGATCGCAGTGCCTTCGGCACAAGTGCATCTACCTTGGCAGCAGAAGGAAAGCCAACTCTATCCATACCACCACCCAGCATCCCATCACCAACTCCTTCACCCCAGATGAAAACATCACCTAAAGCATCAAAATCTTCATGAGATCCCTGGCTTGAGGAGCTTACTGCACTAGACAAACTAACTCGAACATTATCAACTGTAGAGCCCCGATTTGAATTATCCGCAATCCCATGTGACAATGTCAGAGAATTTGCAATAGGCTCTGACTGAGGAAGAGGCTTAGTAGCTGAAGTATATAATATTACATCAGAAAATGCCTTTGCAAAACCACTCTGTGTGGGACTTTCATAGGGATTCTGATTACGTTGAGTCTCTCCAGGTTCCTAAAATAAACAAAACAGGTGAGAGGAGAACTATTACCTAAAGGACTTGGGGAGTTTTAGACTTACGTGAAAACCACATGTAAGGAAAAAGAAAAACCTTAAGAAAGATCTCGCCACTTCCACATGGGGTGATCAGTGGAGTGTTTCTTCGAGAATGGGTATTGGGACCATCTGTTGGTGTTCCATCGCTTCTAGAATCAGGTCTCCACTTGCGACGTGAAATCAATGCTTTTAAACCAACAAACCAGACTTCAGCTTCATCCTTGTCCTTGCATATCTGATTATTATCATTAGAATGTAACCACAAAAGTCATAATGGATAAGATTAAAATTTTTGATAAGAATACAACATTTTGTTTTTGATAAATTTATGACCAGAAAACATCCTTGAGCACATGTGTGTGTTCGTTTTAGAGAGAAAAGGAGAGAAACCAGTGAATGGGAACTAACCAGATCCAAGGATCTATCATTGCTTATGAGAGAAAATGATTGGTATTCCTTCTCAGGTCGTGGATACCGCTGAAAAATTGCCTGAAAGAAAGGTCATATATCATCACTCTCTCAAATTTGAGTAACACGATACTATGTAAAAATAATCACACAGTTGCAGCAAATAAAGCTGCTTCAAATCCCCAAGATGCAAAATATTTAGTACAAGCTCCCTTTCATAAGCAATCATGATAGGTGTCAACCCAACCATGCTTGGCTCTGGTGTTCAACCCAATCCCACGGTAAGCTAAAGTAGACGATGCATTGGATTGTGTAGAATTTACTGTGACTCTGTGAGGAAGACTTCAAATGAAATGTTTATGTTGATCTTATTCTTAGTGTGTGAACTAAGATAGAAGAGTTACGGAACCTAAAATATGAAAGCAGAATCCTGGTAATCCCTAAACTTATTTATGCAAATCTATTGGATCCTTGGCCAAACGCTATTTCTGTTCATATATCGATTGATTCCCATTCTTCTGGCTCCCCGATAAAGGATTTGCCAGGTGTAACTACTGAAACGCTGAGTGTGGAGCTTTGGGAGTTAATTCCTGTTGTTATATGCTGCTTGATATGGAAGTCCAGAAACAGGATTATCTTGGAAGGGGTTGAGCCTACGGTCGAAAACATGGTGAATGGCTAATGCCATGTCGTGGTATTGGACAACAGAGAGAAGAGTCCATCACTTCCAAGAACCTATCTCTCAGCGAAAAAAATCTGATGGTTTACTTGCTGTAACAGTTACTACCCTTTAATTCTACTAGGTTGTAACTTTTTGGGTGGCTTGGGGTGAGTCCCACTCTCACCCTCGGCCCATATTTCATTCTCAGTGTAAACTCACTCATACCTTATAATTCAATTTAATTTTTTTGTTCTTTCTTTTGGTTGGATTTTTCATTTGACATCATGTCATACTGCAGACTTTAGCTGGAAGAACTCGAGACTGTGTAAAATAGAGGAAAGAGAGGAGATATTAAAGCTAATAGTTTAATCTAAGTTCCCATATACATGAAATATGTTGCATATTTGAAATCGTCTGACACTGAAGACCGTAAATGTAAGAACTCGAGAGAGAGAGATTCTAAATATGTTATTGCGTAATTGACCAACCAAATAAGAAGTCTTTATGTAATCTTATACATATAGCATAGCATGTAGCTCATTTTTCAACTGAACACAGACCAACTTAGTTGTGGCATCTGTTCACTATGTATGTTGGCATGTTGCTCATATATATAAGAACCTTTTCATTTGAAAAAAAAAATAGCAAAAGAAAATCGTGCAATGCTACACTCTCTCTCTTTTTCTTTTTTTTTTATGAGATGAAATTTTTTATTGAAAATCATGGAGCATAGTATAACACGATACCAAGGGCAGGTGCCCCGGCATCAATATGGAAATGAAGACATCCCAACATATCATTGCTATCCTACCTCATATAATGCAATGCTCCCTTAGGAAGCTGACTTTGATACAATGGATTGCCAATCAAAACAAACTGCGGTCAACTTTGGCCTGCCGGAATAGGATCCAAGTTGCAGCAATATAAGCGGCCAGATTACAATTAAGAGGATGCCTATAACTCTTTGTAATATTATTTTTATCAATTAAGGACATGTGGATCAGTAAACATAATGAACATTTGCAGAAGGTGGTGAAGCATCTTATGATGTATTGTTTAACTTACAGCGTTTAAGAAAATGTTCATGTTGTTTGATGTGTTCTGATTCCATGTGTCGGGAAAGGGTATGCCTACCATATGCGACACCATGATCCTTTGATTTACAATGTCGATGCGCCTCTCTATAAGCTCATGCTTTTAGAGCAACTGGTCTTTAACATGGTATCAGAATCTTCTCCAAGAAGGTTGCTGGTCAAGTATTCTTAGCAGTATTATCAAGGCAAAGTCCAAGATATAAGTTTATGTCCATTAACTATCTGCATGAATGAGCAGATAAGAAGATTTTTTTTTTCTTTGACAAACACAGTGTATAATTTTGGGGAAGACCCAAAACATAGGTCTCTCGTCCATCCAAGCAATTTCTTAAACCCGAGTTTTCCCACCATTCCCCAGATTCTACTATTCCAGACATTGTGAAGATGGTATTCATATGCATGCTGGTATACCACTATTCCAAATTGCTTTTCACCCTACTAATTTATTAACTATTCAAAATGCAAGATTAGTCTTCAACCACAGATGGATTTATATGCGATTTTTTCCTTATCTCTGAGCTGATGATCATGAAAAGTTGAATACTAAACCAGAGAATAGATTGATAAGCAAAAGAATGAAAGATTGAAAATATCTCAAGTTTAATCTAGCTTACAGTGCGCTGTCCAGGTATGATCCTTGACACATGGCTTAGCTTGAGCTGCTTCTCATCTTTTCCAGAGTACCATATTAATGTAGACTCATCCTGAAACATAACAATACATTTTAAGGAATGGAAGAATATAATGAACATCTATTTTAATGTAAGAGGTAACAAATGTTTTCTTTATACTTAATAGATATCTGATAACAAGGAGCCTTGTAGAATAAATAAAAAATATATTCAGCAGTTATTTGTTGGGAGTATTTGGGGACAGGGGAAGAGATTAATACATAGCCGAGACATTTTAGTTCAGCAACAAGGTTTGTGACAAATTACAGCCTAGACTCTTGCTCACTGAAATAACTTATTCACTACTGACATGAAATAGTGACCCATATTCTGTGCTTTTTACATTTTTTGTTACAATGTGTTGACATTTACCAAAGCCTAAAGTTAAACTTACATATTTGCAGTAGTCGCATCATTGAATGCAATATGTTATCTCTAAAGTTATCTAAAGATAAATTTATTATAATGGTTTAATGGTTCACTAATGGTCAAAGTATTATCCACGTTAAACTTGTTGAGAACACCACTCTACTCCAAAATTAGAGAATAATTTCTTGAAATGGACTAGCATAGAAAATTTGGAAGGAATAAGGAGATTTCAAACATCTAAAACATGGTACATGGAAAACCTTAGAAGGGAAATTTTGTTATTCTAGTTCAGTGGTGAGGAGACAGTGAAACATAATCTCGTCCCTTCTCTTACTTGGTTTGGTCTTCTTTACCACAAGACAGAAACTTGATGAGTGATGCCTCGGTCCATTTTGGATCTAAAGGGAATTTCGAGTATGGACGCCATAATCCATGGTAAATTGCCACCTTGAACTATATAGTTCCCACACCATTTACTAAAAGGACACTTCCAATAATTGGTGAAGAACGTACATAACTTAAAAAGCAAAAGCAACCTTGATATTTACCTCAACCTTAATAACTGGTCAATCTCTTATGAAGAAATTATTGGCATTAGATTCTAAGATGTTGGTGGATGATTGGGATGGAATCGTTTTCTAATTGTAATTTTGTAACGGCCTATCAGGATGTGTTGTACATAGCATTTGGCAGGGCGGGCAGGGGGGGGGGGGGGGGGGGGGGGGGAATTGTCATGATATAAGAAGATTCTGTAATCTCTAAGTTTCCACTTAAACATTCCATGCTCTGGAGAAATTCATCCTCTACCAATATAGAAGAAATGAATAGCAAAGAGACAAAAAAAGAAGATGCCCGATAATGGAGAAATGCAACTATCAGAATGTTAAAAGATTCACATGATGTTGTGCAAAAGTTTATAAAGAGAAAAACTGACAGGATCAGGTCAAGAGATAATATGATCATGAATGCAACTAAACTGACATTAGCAAGCCTGAATGGACAGAACTTTGGCTTCCCCCTGCGTCCATATTTCAGTAGATATGCTCCTTTCTTAAGTGCTACAATTGCCTGCAATTCCAGAAGTAAATTAAAATAACAGAGAAAAGAGAATCCCTTATTCATCAATTAAATAAATCAAATATATATAATGAACTAGGTGCACCAAAGAAAGAGTATTTATTTATATATTAATTAAATATCAAGCCACCGAAAATGGAAACCCTCAGAGATGTGGCAAATCCATTTTTAATAGAAAGAAAACAGACACTGTGAATAACCAAAATAATAATGATATTTGTATGATTAAAATAAAGTAAAATAAAAATTGAAACCACCATACAGTCTTTTTGAAGATTATTATTATTATTATTATTATTATTATTATTATGTTTGAGAGGTAACCCTAATACAGTAATTAATCAAGCAACATGTACTTCAACATGTACTAACAGTAGTTATACATATCAAATTTGTAGAGTTCTGTATACACCATTTAGAGAAAGAATTTTCCTCCATCTCTCTGAAAATAGAATTGTTGAGATTTCCAGAAAGTGGCAACTTGGAATGACCTTTGGCATGTAACTCAACTGACCTGATGCTGTATGCAAAACATCTTCTTTGCAAAGAAAAATAAGTGTTTCTATAATGTAAATCTACAATATTTCTTTGATAATCACAGAGTTTCTTCTGCTTCTAGCAGGTTTCCTACAATCAATATCTCTGTTAAATCTTTACGTCCATTTTCATGTGAAACCGACTCCAAAATTTTCTCATGTTTCATCCATGCTACCGTAGTTTTATTTCTTCTTCTATCATGTGAATGCGTCACTAGAGCTTGATGACTGATGAGTCTTCCCTTATCGAATATAGTATTTTCTTATTCATAAATGTTCTTTTTCTGACTTATATGTGAACAAAAATGACCGTTACCTAAATTGACACATCATTCCTAAAGAAAACTGTATTACCACTTTACTACAAAGCAATTTACGATTAAGGCTTTGAAAGCAAATGCTGAACGTTGAAAGCTGTAGACATACATACTTTGGATTTTGGAAACAGGGTAATGCCCACTATATTGTGGTTAGTCAATAACTCAACATGCCTACTCTTACAAAACTCTACGGCATTTTTCAATGATGTTGTTTTAAGAACTATACAAAATAACATTTCATGACAAATAAGAAGCCAATACTGTATCAAATAAATAAGAAAGAGCAAATTCACCTGTTCGACGTCCCTCTCTATCAGGGTACTCCTGTGAAGATCTGCCATTCACCTTAAAATTTATCTCCCAGTCAGAATAAAATCCATTTGAACAACACCAAATATCTCCAAGACAACAAGACAGTATTGGAATCCGTCCCATAAAGTTTACCCGACAAATTCAGGTTCAAATGGAAAGCCAAATCCTTCATCTATCTCATTACATATCAGCCTACCAAAACTCCTATTCTCTTTCCCCACAACCTTAAACTACTGAAAGCAGCTTAATAACAAATAACTTCTTCCTCTCCAATAGTTCCAATCAATGTATTCAAAACTCCAGAAGTTCCAAATTACAATATGTCTACAATCTTGTTAACAAATAAACCTAAACAGGTGAATAAGACCGAGATATCAATAATCTTCCCAACTTCTTCACGTTTTAACAACTTAACAGCTCTGAAACAGCTAATATACCCTTATAAACCCTAATTTCACACAATGCGAGCAGAAATTGTCGAATTTTTTCAAATGTGGAAAAAGTAAACTTGTAAACAAACTAGGTCAATATATATTGAATACAAATTTTACCTACATTTGAAGAAACAACAAATCTGAGCTCGTTTTGCTTAGTTTTTTACAGAGAAATCGACGAAGAATGCTTTAATGGAGATTTCTGGTTAGGTTGTTTGATGAAGAAAACTGGAAGGAAGGAAAGAAGAAGAAGAAGAAGAAGAAGAAGAAAGAGAAATCGAGGTTTTGAATTGAAAGCTTCGAATGAAAGATGGAAATCGCAGGTTCTTCAAGAGAAACAAAACCTGCGGCCTTAACGTCCAACCTCTCTGTCGCTCTTTCTCTCTCTTTCTTCCTCGCTTCGCTCTGTTTCTTCTCTTCCGTGTTCTTCTTGTTTTGTTTTGTTTGTTTTTTTTTTTTTTTTTTTTTTATTTTCTTCATTAATTTTTTTTTCCTTTTCTACCGGTTTAGTGACATGTCAGCAACAGAAATTTGTTTGCGTATCTGCTCGACACAGAGTTGTAAAATGGTGTTGGTTTGTCGTTTTGTTTTTCTCAACTGAAAATGACAAAAACTGTCCTCTTCCAACTTCAACAAACACACAACACGACGTGGAACCACGCATTCACCAAAATACTGTACAGTGTACACTACACTCTACGGTCTACACTGTACAGTCTTCCACAAGTTCCAATACCTACTGGAAATAATTGGGCTTGAATAGTTAAGAAAAAGCCCACAGTGTGATACAGATTACAGATTCAGATTTACAGATACAGAGAGATCCATTTGCTTTGCAGGTATCCAGTATCCACGTTCCACAAGACCACCATGAATCTTAACTACTTTATAGATGGTGCCCCCAAATCGAGGGGAGATCTTATTGCCACCCAAGAAACTCGTCAAAAACCCAAATATAAAAAATTTATCAAAAACTCAATGATAAAATATCATTTATATCCTTTTCATTAATATTTTGTTTTTGACAAAAATCTAACATAATTTTTCAAAAACTCTAATAAATATGAACAAGACTAATGTATGTAACTAACTAACTACCCATAAGTCCCCGAGGATTTGAATTCTCCACATGAAACTCTAATTTTTATGAAAAAAAATAAAAAATAAAAAAATTGGTGGTACTCTCTCGTTGCCTCCTACCTAATCTCTACAAATGTTACTCTCATCAAACAATCTCGTCTTTTAGATTCTCTCCTTTGTAATTTTTTTGTTCATATTTTAATTATCTACTCTTTCCACAAATTTTTTAATATATCTCAATGTTATTCAATAATTCAGTTAGTTGTTTTTTTTTTATTTAATTTGATTTTATGGAGAGAAGATTTAGAAGAGTTCTAATAATTTTGGGTTTTTGACAAAGTATGTGGGTGAAGAGTATTTTAGTAACAAAATAATTGTTTGATTGGGTTTTTCAAAACAATTTGGTCTGATTGGGTTTTTGACGAGTTAGTTGGGTGGCAATAAGATTTCCCAAATCGAGATGGTTAGTGTGGCCCTCGTTGGCAGTATACTGAATTAACATGTATTTTTTAACAAAACATATTTAATATATTAAATGCAAATTTTTTCTAGGCCTATTTAATATTATACAGATAGTATTATTTCAGCTGAATTCTTTCTTCTTCAAAAACCCAGGGCCTAGGCCCATATCCACATTACTCTCTCTTTAATACCACGCATAAGCGTGCACATTCACATAGTGAAGATTAACATGAGCATAACGTTGAAAGTTAAGACCTCACGAAGATATTGTGAAGTTTGAATTTATCTTTGACATCCTTGTTAGATTTAAGTTCTTACCACTATATTTAATCTTTAAAGGGGGAATTTTTCATATAGTTTTTAGGTAGGTCAGCCTTCGGGCCTTGTTCATGGTAAGCCTTAAAGCCAGGATTTACAGGAGATTGAAGTGATGTGGCTGCTTAGATGGAGCAAAGTGAAAACAAGTCTTTGTAGAGTGCTACTTTGGTGATGTGGAGGCGATGTGAATACTTAGATAGCGACAAATCATAGAATAGCCTATGGGCCTAGACACCTAGTTTCAAATGTAACCCTTCGGGGTTTGTTTGTAACGTAGCCTACCATATTCCTCTCTACCATCATATACACTCAAACCCTACCAACAGTTTTGTATGTATACACACTCTAGAAGTTTGGTAGTTGTGGTCCATTCTATATACTCCCTCCGTCCCAAATTTAGAATCCCACTTTGGGAACTAAAAAAAATAAGGGACATCATTTATTATGGTTAAACTAGCTTAATTTTTCATATTTACCCTTATTCAAAGAAGATTACAATTTTCAATACTTTTTGGTTTTTGTTCCCACTATTTATGATTTTTCACAACTTAGAATTTTTTTTCTCACCATTTTTTAGTTTTAGTTTACTTTCCCACCACTTCTTAGTTTTAGGTTAATTTTCCCACCACTAATTATTTGTTTTAGTTTACTTTTCCACCACTTTTTAGATTTAATTTAATTTTCCCACCACTTATTTTTTGTTTTAGTTCACTTTCCCACCACTTCTTAGTTTTAGTTTTTTTAATGTGTATGTTTTGGAGTGGTGGTAGACATGATTATAAAGCAAAATAATTTAAGATTTTGAAAATAAAATTCCTAGAAAGTTGAGTAAGCATTTAATGAGTTAGATAAACATACAAAAAAAATCAACAAATTTTAAATTTACTCAATTTTCAAGTAAAGGGTAATTTAGGAACTAATGGTTTTAAGCTTAATTATTATTTACCTAAAATAGAAAATATGACACAAATTTTGGGACATCCCAAAAAGGAATACCGGACTCTTAATTTGGGGAGGGAGTAATTGGTATAATTAATGTCATCATGAATTGACTATTGACCATATTGACTTCAAAGTCTTTTCGTTGTTTAGATGTTTATAATTTTTATTTAAGAATAAGTGATGGTATATTTCATATTTTGACATCCATATGTTCACCGAATAAAATTTGATGGCATTTTGAACTATAAATTAATATTTTTCGTACGTGGGATATAAATGAGTAATAGTGTTTACTGACTTACTGTTACATCCATCTTCTTCTTCTTTCTATTTCCAAATTTTATTTTGTTTTCCAACTTTAACCAAAGCTCCTCATTTTTTCTACTAGACCATTAGTCACACTATTACTCTTCTCAAGTCAAAATGAGTCAATGTACTAAATAAGTGAATATTTTACTAATAATGTATTGTCTGGTCCACAAGTTTATCGGTTGAGTTGTTAAGTTTTTTGAGAACTTAAACAACTCTGATAAGTAATTTTCGAAAAAAACAAACATCACCTAATGTTGATTGATAGGGGACCATGTAAGATGTAACCAACCGCTGAATAAAGAAGAGGGTGGAAAAAAAAGATGCAGAGATGGAGGAGAGAGAAAAACCTCCCTACAGTTTTTCGAATGTAGCCTTCAATTAGTTGATGAACTGGGATTCTATCTGATAGACATGAAAATATTACTATTATCGCTTCTAAATGTATATTAGTAATTCCATACATTTTATTAGTGTGTTTGCCATGTTTTATAGAAATTAAAAAACCTATCGTCCAAAAGCTACAAGTTGTCAAGTTGCGGTCTAAACTCTAAAGGCTTATCTTTTGAAAAAAAAAAAAAAAAAAACCCTAAAGGCTTGGTCACCTGATATTTTTTTAGTGTACAGTGTACTCAGCGTCAGGTGACCAAGCCAAAGCAAAGAAGAAAGGAGCAGCAACAATTAAATGAGGCAGTTGAGCTCTAAAACTTGAGATACTAAAAAGCCCATTAAGTGGTGTCACTAAAGCCCAGATCCAAAGACCCATGCTTTCAAAGATAAATCATAAATCTCAGTCTCCTCTCTTCTCTAACTCCAACCAAAGCTCCTCTTCTTTCTCTGTTGTCGGGTCAAAATGAGTCAAACAATTGAACACATAGTCTTCTTCAAAGTCAAAGACAACACTTCTTCATCCAAGATCAACTCCATGGTCGACGGATTAAACAGTCTGATCTCAGTCAATAATGTTCTTCACTTATCAGCAGGACCCATTTACAAAACCAGATCAACTTCTTCTTCTTCTTCTTCTTCTTCTTTCAATTTCACTCACATGTTGCATGGCAGGTACAAGAGCAAAGATGATCTACAGAATTATCTTGGGCACCCTGCACATATAAATGTTGTGAATGAGACTATAGAGCTTTATGATGATATAATGCTCATTGATTATGTTGCTGATCTTGATGAATCACTTGTTGTTCCTCCATCTGGTTCTGTTATGAGAGTGAGTTTGTTGAAGTTGAAAGAAGGGTTAAATGAAAGTGAGAAAACAGAGGTTTTGAATGTAGTTGGAGGGGTTAAGGGGCATTTCGGATTTATAAGTCAGTTTAGCTTTGGAGAGAATTTAGCACCTGAAAAGACAAATGGGTTTTGAATGAGGAGGTTGTGAATGAGCAGGAGGAGAAACTGAAGGACTTCTTGGAAAGCGTCATTGTGGTTGATTATGTCGTTCCTCCAGCAAAATCAGGCTAGTGTTTGATCACTTGATGAGCTATTACTCTCTTGACAAGCTTAATAATGCTTTGTTGTATAACTGTTATTGTTGTTTAAACATTATGTTATGTTCTGCCCGTTTTGAGTATTGTTGTGTGGAGATTGTGATATTGTGTAGACTTGTAATGTCACTGTTTCTTAATGCATTTGCGGTTGAATAATGTTCTTTATATATTCTTGATGTTGTGCGAGTTACTATAATTTTAATTAGAACAGTGTTAATATGGCAAATTTTGAATCCAAAATTCCAAATGTATCATGTGGATTTTCATTCTGTTTTATATACGAAATAAAATCCCAACATATTAGCACACATTCAAATAGAAGTCTTAAAACAGGAGTTTTCAAACACAATAACCAACTACTACCCTGACTGGGTTCTGAATGGACTGAGGGACTAAAACAGAGAAAATGCAGAACAAATTGCTGGCTCAGTACCTATAATCATCATCAAAGCTCACATAATTGCTGCTTCTCCTCGACCGTGATTTCCCATTAGCCTGCAATACATTTAACCAGAAAACTTGGACCCAGTGCAAATCCCATGATGTGATAAAAATTGGCTCATGATTTATACTTAGTTGTAAAACATGTGTTGAAAACATAAACGTATATAACCCTGCCATATCTGGAATTCTTTACCTTGTTTGACAGTGTGACTATCAGAGTAAAATATTAGAGTGCAATAAACATGATACACTCATATAGGTTATGAAACAACAAGACTTTAGAATCATTAACCGTGTTGTATAATTTGTTGAGACCAAAGTGTTCAACATCTTTAACAAAAAAAAAGTGTTCAACATGGGAGTCTATCATCTACATAAAAACCCACATTTGGCGCTTGGTTCATCTAAGGTTAGATCAGGGTTCCAGCTGCAGTATTTAATCATGAAGCACCTAGATGACTACTTCTAGCCTGTACTACCTATCAAATAACTGAGTAATGATTTTATGCATAATGTTCTTTGTTAGTTGTTACCATCGTGGAATATACAAGCTACTAAAAGAACAGTATATGATTACTGGATCACATACCTTGCTAATGAGTTTCTCAAATGCGTCTGGTCCATTCTCATCAATGAACTTCTCAGCTGCGACTAGAACGTCATCTGGCCTACTGAAGACATTTTTCCTAGCATGTGGGATAAACCACATGCTAACCGTCTGCGGCTTCACAAACAACGGTTTGATAAAATGCTCATAGACATATGCAGCTCCATTGAAGTAAGGCAAGACCAACCAGCATGTGGCAGTCAACTTGGCATATGGCCAGAAGGGGAGGCTGCAATGGAAGAAAAATTTAGTCAAGGTATAACCAACCTACAGATGCAGTTCGATTAAGTGAATTCACAGTCATTACCATTTCTAGGGACGATCAAGGTATGCAAGAAATGAAAAAGGGAATTACAAGGTATAATATGGTAGGGAGTTCACCATTCAATGACTTTTGCAAAGGTGAGCTCAAAGAGAGTGATCATGGAATACAGAACCCAATAGGTGAGCCATTGCTGATCATCCAGACGGGACTTAGTCTCAATCGCCCTAATTGAAGCATATCTATAAGAAAACAGATATAGAAACACGACTCCCTCGTTAATATATTTTCTCACAAACCTAGAGTAAGAACACCTCCTGTGGAGTTATAACAAGATTTAAATGAATTATGAAAGCAAAATTCCACAATAAATTATAGCTACTTTTCGAAAAAGAATTAATACTTACAGGGGATAAACCAAAGTAACTATAGGCCTGCAACTCAAACACAAACAGGTACAGTTAATAAGATATAACTCAGCATGTAGTTAACAAACAATTAGCAAAAAGGTTAATTATAAAAACAAGTAGCAAAGGTAATTCAAAAATATACCCAGCAAGAACATCAAAGTTATTGGCCACAACCTTAAGGAAACTCCCAGAACCCATACTTGCAACTAGGGTGCAACTATATTTTGCTCTGTACACTTTATAGATGGAGAGCTATTGTGTTTCAAAATATGTCTCTTATGGAAAAAGGTCACACTCAATCAGTATGGCAAAAGCTTCTTCCGTAAATTAAGATAATTTTACCATGCACTTTCTCCCAAAACCTTCAAAAGTCTAAAAGTTGAACGCAAAATTCTTCTGTCTCAAATGGCAAAGTTAACTTATGGGCATATTTTCCTCTAACTTTAGCTTTAGATGAAGCATCTCTATCTCCAATGAAGGTAAAGCTACTTTGCGCAAAATATGAATAAATCAAATGACAAAAAGTTTCTAAGTGATCATAAAACATTGCCAATCCAATTATACCTATGTAAAACACACAGTAAAGACTTTCAGGTACATTTCAATGTTTGATTAATTGAAATTGATTTCTAAATTTGCATAAGCATTTCTTTCTAATATTTAGGTCCCCCATACTTATGCTCAAAATTCCTTTCTAGAACATATCCAAATGTAATTCATATTAGAAGCATATATTCGAAAACTTTTTTGCATCCTATTGAAATCAAAGTGAAAATTCGAAATATCAGAGTAGTCTCTTGTCAGGGCTCTGTTAAAAGTATGAAATGCATGGTCTTTAAGTTCCATGTATCTTTCAACAAATAACAAAAAAGGTGTATCATCCAAAATACCATAATACAACCACAAGTTGTATTTCATTCCTCCAAAATAGTCTCCCGATTTTTTGATGGCAAATATTCAAAACGAACTTTGATATATCAAACAATATCTAGTTAAGTTTCATGAACACCATCTGATCAAGGTGTCAGACAAAAAACACAATAAAAATAAAAAATGTCACCGCCTATTGTTGACTAGATTACAAGCCATCTTTACACCATCAAGTTCAGAACACACTTGACATCAGCAGTATCAACATCATCCTCATTTTAACCATTCTTCGTTATGTTATAAATATCCACAAATTCCCTTGATATCAAACATGCAAGAAACAATTGCAGTTGTTTGATAGGGATCATTCAAACACTATATAACTGCTGAACATGACAGTTCTCAAATTTTCTAGACAAATACATGCTTACGCATAGCCTGTGATTACTCTTTCCCATTGCCAGTGCTACTCCTACCAAGCTACTTTTCATCTGTTCGTTTAGGCTGCTCTCCAAGGAGATGGGAAGGCCATGAATCTGATGGAGTGGGATACCGAGCATGAGGTCTTTTTACATTTGGTGGAGCTTTTAAAGGAACTTGTGCAGTTTCAGGTTGTGGAAGTGCTTGAAAGTCATGATGGAGGGGGATAACAAGGACAGGACCAACAACAGGTGGTGCCTGCAATGTAGGGTCTGCTACAGGCAACTTCAAAGGGTCCTGAAATAATGACGATGTCAGGTTGGCATTCTGTGATTTGGTAGTAGCTGGATTCCAAGTCAGGTCATTTGGAGACTTTTCTTTTAATTGAGTATGTAATTCCTCAATCTGAGCTTCAAGAACAGCATTCTCATCTTTCAATTCATTTTTCTCAACAGTGACCTGTGCAATACCAATTCAAGCTCTCAAAAACTTGACAACAAAATATTCAGCATAGTTGAATATATCCACAGATTAAAGTAGATTTACCACTCCATTCCTCAATTCTGATCTCAAATATAATCTTAAGTTCTTAACTCTCAAGAAGACGACATTAATAGATGAGCTAATTGGTACATTTTATTCAGACTAAGGGACATGTCTAAGGTCTGAAAGTGCAACTGAGCAAATGAAAAATACAACGTGGATTATTCATTTGCTTGTTGTCTCTTACTTCTTGTTTTACTTAGAAGATATTTAAGCATCATGAAATGACACTATGACAATGCAGCTCCAGCAAAGAAACGGTGCAAAACATAGACTTACATAGTGAGATTCGGACACCAGAGCCGCATTCTCCCTTTTGAGAGTTTCAACCTGAGAAAGCAATTCCCGTAGTAATCTAGTAGCATCACCCAATATTGAAGCCTTCCCATTGTTCTGCCGATTTGGCTCTGTAAAGCAAGTGTAAAGTATAAAGTCAAAGGGCGGTCACATACTCACATAAACTTCAAAACTACTACCTTCCCATACAATGAACACATACAGTGGATTAGCTTTCAAGTGAAACAGAGATATCTTAATAAATTGAAGCAAACAACATTAAAAAGAAATATTACCAAGAGCATGGTCTAGCTCAAGGAAGAGCTCATTCAAATAGTCGCGTTTTAGTTTCTCCCTTTCAGCCTTGTGGATTTTCTTTGGAACTTTTACATGCTTCTTTTTATTGGAAAAAGACCTGCACGATGGCCGCCTTTCAGTAATATACCAAAAGAGAGTTAAAGAATAAGCATTGTGTATGCTAAGAGTTCATCTAGTAGGATAATATATGTAGACATCAACAGAAGACGACTCCAATACGAGGATCACTTATACAAGTAGATGTGGACAACAAAGTACCACGAGTCTTAAAGAACTTTCAAAGGGAAAGTTCCATATTGTCAAAAGAGTCGGAAAGAGATAGTTTGCAATAAATTGAAGAGTCACAGAATGGGAGGTTGACAACATGTCAACTTCTGCAACTTCTCTCTCGTCCATATTTTTGGAGGAGGTGCAACAAAAAGAAAGAGTACCTTGTGAAAGAACACTTTTTTTTTTCACATTTTGGAACTAAAAATCGTTTTCTCTTGCTTTTACCCTTAAAACTATAAATGAGATTTATTTTTTTACAAAAAATAAGTACTACAAAGAAGTGAAGAACGATTGCCATTTATCAAAGGAAGAACGGCCCAGTATCCGAAAATATAGTTATTTTCTGACATGAACATTATATCATCAATTGATATATTTGTTTTTGAAAGTCGATCAATATTAACCACTTCACAAAGGCTTAGGTGGATACATTTTATATCATCAACAATCCCATAAATACAGAGGTGTTGATTCTGAGAAGAAGAAAAGGACTCTTAGGGAGTTAGGATGTGTTTATAATTCCCTGTAAACACAATTTTTCATAATGGAAATATCTTAAGATCGTAAACATGTTAGGAATAATTTACAACCCTCAAGAACATTGACAAAGATCTCTTCTATATTAATAATTATTATTTTATACTTAAGGCTATAATATCTAATATGAGACATTTTTTAGTAATACTAGTGACCAACTGACCACCCTCAAGAACTTTCAAAGGAAAATTCTTCCATCCGTGAAAAATTGTCACCAAAAGTGGGTTTATTACTAAACGATTCCTGTGTACAATCAAATAGCCTCTTATCATCAAACGTTTTGCAGCTTATCTGTTGAGTAGGGAGTGAAAAAATCACCCTTATCTTAAATGTCTTTTAAGTTTTAACTAATATAAATCTAAGCTACATTCCATAATTTCCATATACAGTTCTATAAAAAAAATATCACTTAAGCATAATAATGTAAATACTGCTGGACATTTCAGATACCATCATGAACAAATGAGAGGAATTCCCTTTTCAAATCAATTTTCTCCTTTACAAATGATATTTTTGTTTTTACTAAATTTCCCATTCTAGTTTTTTTGGGGCAGGTTACTGGATCATTGTTTTACAGATCATCACAACTTCACAAGTCACAACCTAGTGCTTTATCTAAATTTACCATAAACAGAAGCCTATATTAATATTCAAACAAACTTGACTACTCAAATCTATAAATTCCACAAATCACCCAAATTTCAAAGAAAATTAGCAAAAAATTACAATCAAATTCTATCATACCTTCCATGTCCAATCAATTTATCTGCACCAACATTAACATCATTAACCAACTGAGTAGAAATTTCTGAAACCATGTTAGTTTATGCCTTATTTCATATACTCCAAGATTCAATTTCATACACAAAACAAAATCAATCCCACTTCCTTTAAAACTGAATTGAAGAGAAACCAATGGGTAAGAAGTAAGGTGGAGAAATAATTGAGAGAGAAAGAGAAAGGATGAATTGGAAGTTTTAAATAATTTTGTTTGAGCGTGGCGGGTGGGTTGCACAAGACGAAATGTCGTGGATGAAACATAATCTTCATGCCAAGCGTGTGTTTAACACTCGTCGTACCTCGAACACGTGGTTTTCGTATGTTGTTGTCTTACAACAGTGTGACAGTTTCACACCTAAGCGTACTTGTAACTTGTAAGTTGTAACTTACTAACTTGTAGTGAATCATGACTCATGAGTCAACAAGATATATTTGTTTTAATTCAATGTGTTTATGGCAGACATCAGAACCAATCAAGTTGTTTAATTAATTGCAGAGATAAGTAAAAGACATGTGTTCATGAGCGCGTGCCAGACAGACTTCACAAGCACATTATTGAAGTTAGGTCAAGATCAAGCAGCAACATGTGATTTGCTAAACAGAGAATTCAACTTCAAGCAGCAACACGTGATTTGCTAAGCAGAGAATTCAGGTTCAGTGCAGGGATATTGTTCCAATGTTCTTCCATCAATATTGTTCCACAATAAAATTGCAGTAACTGAGATGATCTCAAAGTTGGTGTGCCAGAGCTATTGATTATTAGAATCACCAACTTGGCAGTATTGTGTTCAGTTAAGATAACCAAATGTAGTATTGACTGTATGAGTGTATGACTTGCCATCCTAATGACAAAGCTGGGAATGCAGATTATCTTCATGCTCTCTAAAATATGTTCATTGCAAGGTCAAAGTAAATAAGAAACGTTTTGTTCCAGATGAAATAGTACCCTTTTCAGATCCACCCAAACGGTTACAGTTTACAACAGCATTTCACTCTTTATTTTCTGACAAACGTATTAACAGGATAACAAACATCAATTTACAACATTATTACAAATGATGTTACAAAGATTTGATAAATTTGGCAGCAAGGGGGATTAATCATATGATCCTTACCACTAAATCCATAGTTCCTATTTTAACTGTAAAAGAAGTATGGTGGGCAAGGTCAGAATGACCCAGGCTGTGATGTTCGGTTTGTTGACTTGTTCAGCTTAATCTGTGTGTTGCACATGTACTAACTAGTGTTGTTACAGAATGTAGTGTGTGTGGCTGCAAGTTCTCTTGTGTAGTTTACAACTCTTTGGATCCCTCAAGATCCTGAGCAACCTAGATGGAATTCATGCGTCTTCATTCTTCCATTCAATGCAAGCGCCAATACATCGAACTCCTCAACATACCAGAGCTCAGACACAACAGCCTGAAAAATATCCGCAAAAAGTAACTTATAAATAACACTTGATATCTACTATGCAATGTTCCCACAAGCGAGTTTTAGGTTATGCATTATCTATAAGTGCAAAATCGAATGGTTTGCCAGAGCTGATTGACCAAAATTCAACTAGGAAATTGACAATGAGAATGTTACTGATGGTCTCGGTCCCCCTGATAATTCATACCATGTCCATGAGGGAGGACTTCACCCATTTTTAACATGTGTATTCCTGAAAAAAATTATGCCAAGTCACCTATACTAGTGACCTGAAAGAAGATACCAACCTGAAATCCTCGAAGTCGGTCATTTAAAAGTCTGACCAGGTCATGAAAGAATTCCCGTTGATTGGAATTCTTATCTTGCTCCTGCACTCAGTTAAGATGAAACATATAAGATATTTTTGGCAGATAATACTTCACAGGGAAAAAATATGGAACGAATGCCAGTAGGCTGACATACCATCAAAGTTGCATATATACCACTCACAGAGACTGTTGAAATCAAAAGACAGTTGAATCAAAAGATGCAATTTCCAGTGAGTGGCATATTTGCAACTCACAGTCTCACAAGGTGTACTCACCTACTAAGTACTAACCTTCCTCTTTCTTCTTATAGCCAGATGAAATTCTTATGACTTTGTAAACCATATAGATTGTATTTAAATGGTCAATAGGATCACACTATCAGCTAAAGCAGAAATTTCCAAAAAATTGTAGTGCGAGGGGGAGAGAATCCAAAAAAAAATCCTTCAGGGAGATCCTACTATACACAATCTATTCAGGCATTACCTCTGAGGATAATTTAGGGTGACCCAAAAGCCTTGCAAATGAAGTGTGAAGCATAGCTGGGTTGTACTACAAAGAAAAATAGTAAAATATGTTAAAAAGAGATAACACCCAGAAAAATTTCATGCGGTGATATACACAGAGAAATCCAAGAAATTTGTATCCTCTCAGTCTCAGATAAGCTGAAAGTAGAATAAAACATAAGCATTGAGTGGTCAACAGGTATAACTGATAGGTACTCATTATGGTGGAGATAGATCATAGTTATTTTTTTGAGATAGATCATAGTTACATCACTTATATGCATGACTACCACTGAGCTAAGCTAAGGAGCCGTTTGGGAAATAAGTTGGAAAGGAGAAGTATAAGAGAGATAGAAAACGTCGGCATTGATTTTGGCCTTTGCTAGAAATAGTTTTCTCCTACTTTGAAGGAGAAAGTAATAAGTTGGTTTTTTAAACTTCTGGAGAATAAATTTCTGGAATCTGAAACTCTTGATATATTAGCACAATCCCACATCAGTCTAGCGGAAAGAATTCTAAATTTTCAAAATTCTAATAAGTCAAGAAATAATTTATCTCTTATTTCCCAACCGCCCCTAAGTAATATAGATAGAAAATGGGCGGCCATGACATACACAAGAATCTACAGTACACTGAGATTCAGGAAACAGATATACAAATTCTATTATAGCCTAAATGCCCTTAAGTTGCTATATAGTGAGGCTCAATTATGGCAACCATGAATCCATAAGAAGTAGCCACATAGCTAGTCTGTATGTCCTCTCTAGTTCCTTCTTGATAATGTTAGTTTTGGTAAGAGTTTTCCTATACTTAAAGCTACCAACTCACAGATTAGGTATTTTGATTCTCTTATAATATAGTTCAAAAGAATCTGATTACAAAATTCAACTTGCAGTCTTTACCGCAGGGAAAAATAACTTATTGCAGTTTATTCCAAAAGGTTATAAAAATTTATAATATTATAAGTTATATTCTTAAAAAATATGAATGTGTGGATTCCATACATAATACTTACGCGGGATTCAGAAATATGTCTTTGATAAAGATAATGAACTTAGTTCTTACAAGTTGCTTTTCAGGTGCACGAGGAAGAGCATTTCGTAGTTTTGCACGAATGGTATAGGGATCTGTCCCTGACGTCACCTACATGTGAAGGTAAAACATCTTAGCATAATGAACCAGCATCTAAGCATAATGATTCAGACATTGAAATAAATAACTATACACCCACACACATACACAAACTCAAGCTTCAATTTCTGAGAACGTGCATAAATGTCACAAAAACTCATTGACAGTAACCAGAAGTTGAGGATCCACCATGCAACAGATCTATCAACCACAGAGTGGACCTCAGTGCATACTGTCCCTCCAGGCCCAGGGGAGAGCCTAAAAAACCACTAAGTAAATGTTACAAAATGTCTACTTTTATCAGAAAAAACAAGTAAATGTTATAAACACTAAAATAAATTACTTAAGGCCTCTAAAAGACTTTTGGTTAAAAATAATTGAATTTAATTTTTTTTCATAGTTCAAGACTGACAAGGTAGATAAAGCAATGTCGTCTACAGGACACAATTTTTACTTACAACGTTATACTGGAAATAACAACCATTGACATTAGTAAAAATAGCAACACGCTTAGAATATATACTAATATACTATAAATTAAAAGTTTTTCTTTTTCTTCTTGTCACTAAGAAAGTTAAATAAAATAAACAGCGTCAACTTTCATGACATTTAAGATCATATGGATTGTCTGGGCATGATTTGTAGGATAGTTAATATATTAATACCTGCCAGCACCCAAGAAGAACACCAGTTGAAGTCAAAACTACCCTATCCAAGACGATGTTCAATGGGCAAAGAACCTCTGCAACAGCTTTGACTGAATTGGCTTCAACCTCAACCTAAGAAAGCAGAAAGAAAATTTTAGTAATACAAGAGTATTCTAGCTTGAAAAGAACAATAATAAGTTTGGCCTAAAATCCAATTACCTCACTTTCTGTGGCAGGAACAGCTACAATATGGTGTGATGCATGAAACATACTGAAGTGGTATAAACTAGAGTTCTGGAACCAGATAGCTGTCAAGAAAGGAAACAAGTGATAAAACGATATGGAAGATATAAAGTATGTTTTACTTCACAAATTCGCAAAATCAACTACACTGAAGTGACATATAAATAACCCAACTTAATGATGCTTTCATTCCTCAATTCATCAAAATCTCCACTACCCCAAGTTTCAATCTCTAAGACAAACTAAAAACTTTGGCCAAATGAATGCAATAGCTTACCTCCATCAAAGTAGGGAAGAAATATATCTCTTACAGCCTGCCTGCATCAAACCAAGCAATGCATGCATAACCACGAATCCAACTAAAAAAACTTGCAGGAGAAAGTTGAGAAAGTCTAAACATAGCTAAGTAGCATGACTTCTCAGCTAATTTATTAGATTCGAGAGAAAAGGAAATCTAAATAGCAAATCAAAATAAAACTAGTAGCAGTTCAGTGGTATGCATTTGGTAGCATTGATCTTTTCTTATATGCTGG
Organism: Aquilegia eximia; assembly: GCA_023053565.1. Classification (NCBI taxonomy): domain Eukaryota; kingdom Viridiplantae; phylum Streptophyta; class Magnoliopsida; order Ranunculales; family Ranunculaceae; genus Aquilegia; species Aquilegia eximia. The sequence continues at coordinate 36,612,544 of JALIGU010000002.1, forward strand.
TATACATTGCTATTCCCACCACACAACATATATTATAGAACAATTATCAATGGTTTCGTGTCCACTTAACTAATTATCAATGGTCAGGTCACAGGTGAAGTTCAACAACACATGATGAATATGCTGAGAAGTGGTTAACAAATCATGAATGAGCTCATAGGTTTTGCAAACTAACACAAAGTGTCTTCCAAAAATCGTAATTTGAAATTACTGTTTACGTGTATCAACATATCAGTCTTATTCTAGATTCAAAGCACCTTCACAATCATAATTTTAAATCGCAATGATCTTTCACTTCCTTTATCTATCAAGTGATTATTTCATAGAGCATGATCATAAGTTTTTGCAAAGACCACACCCACTAGAACATAATGTATACCATAGTAACTATTGTAAAGATCATAACCATAAGATATCTGACGATCATAATTCATACATAAGAAAATATTATTAATGACTGAATGGAAAGGATTAATGAATACTCACGAGATAGGAACCGAGAAATTTGGACTGAGATATAGAACATTAGCTCGAACAGGAGGATCAGCAGCCTACATTCAAAGTAAATATATAAGTATTATGAACATCAAATAGCAAAAAACGTTTCTCCATTTCTATTTCTTAAAAATGCATAATGCCAAGCTATTATTACCTTTAGAACAGGTGTGACAACTCCATCTTTCAAAGTAAAAAGATCAGAAAGTGATAATGACTGAGATGTTTCTCCACCTTGTAAAAATACTGCACCATTCTCATCTAAATCTTGTGACATTTTATCATAAAGTTTTGTTCGTTCTTCCGAATTCGAATTATAATGAACTGTAACAATTATTAATTCTTAATTAAAATCAATTTCCCAAAAAAAATAAAATAAATTAAAATGCAAAATTAAGATACTAATAGTTTTACCTGATTGGTCAGGACGAGAGGAGTTGTAAATAGCCATTTGAAACCCTAGAAGAAAGAGAATTGCAGAGATTAACCAAATTAAAATGGCAGGTTTTCTAATCCGAGTCATTTGAGAGAGAGTGAGAAAAAGGAAAAAAATTGGGAATTCAGATTGGGATATTGGAGTTTGGAAGTCGGTGTGGGAAAAAAAATAATAAAAAAAAAATTGAGTAGCATATAGAAGCTTGCATCTGAAACTTCTATCAGAGCCAGGTTTCGATCCTGGGACCTGTGGGTTATGGGCCCACCACGCTTCCGCTGCGCCACTCTGATTTGTTGATTATACTTACAATATATAATATATATTCGGTTCTTCATGTGTTGATGTAAATTTCCCCCCACCAGAAAATATCAACATGAAATTTTGGATAAACTATTGATATAAATAATATCTTAAAATACAAATAATCCAACTGAGTGTCTACTTATAAAAAATAACAATTAAATTTTATTTATAAACTAACATGTGATTTTAAGAATTATAATTGGGTAGGCGGGTCATGGGTGGACTAATATAATTAGGCGGTTAACAAGTTTAATATATATAACCTGCACCCGCCCAATAATATAATTGGGCGGATTGGGTTGACCCGTTTTTAAAATTTTGGGCGGGTTGGGTGGATTTGATAATTTTAATAGGCGGATTAATTGGATCCTAGATCATAAATAATGTCGGTCGGGAGGGTCGGGTTCACGGGTCACGGATCAAATTGAGACCCCTAAATACTAGTATTTGAATTTAGGGCAAATTAGACTTGCTCCACTCCACAGATTTATTAACTTAATTAGACTTACCCCACAGATTTTAACTTATTTAGAGAAACCCCACAGATTTGTAACGTATGTTATCAACCTTCAATTAACCTTGTTAGACTCAGATTTAACTTGCATTTGAACATAAGTTACCTAAAATACCCCTAAATTATTTTAGCCTTGATTGGTTTGCATAGGGGCAAAACAGATTGTTTGGAAAACTTCTGTAATCTATATTACCTCCATCTAAATTAACATTTTTAGGTGTTACGGGTTTTAATTTACTGATAAGTATGATGATCATCGCATTTCCATTTTCAGTAGAATAATTAACATCACTCTCAGTTAGCTAGGCATTGGCATTCAACAAGCCAACAACTGTAAGGTAACACATCCCATATATAAATATAGAGATTTTTGGACATACCCCATTTGAAAGTTGAAATTTGAGATACCTTATTTGAAATTTTTGTTGAGATACCCCATTTAATTTCGACTTTCAAATGGGGGTATGTCCAAAAATCTCATAAATATATTAAGATATATACATATACTGATATACGGGTCATCTGATTGGACAAAGCCATGCATGTTTAATTTATAATCTAAGGTCAATATAATATTTCACGCAGCTTGAAATTTCTTATATCAAATTATCAATGATTCAATGCAAACATGAATACCCTGTTTTATATTTGTTAGGACTTAGGAGTCATATTCCAAAAACTTAAAAAAGTACAAGACTTAGCTAGAGATGCTTTTGGGAAGGAAGCAGTGGTGTATGCTTACTGTTGCTGCTTTTGGGAAGGAAGCAGTGGTGTATCATCAAATCTTCCTTACTCTCTTGATATGGATAATAAACAAGTGAAGAACAATTCTTTCCGTACGATCTTCATGCAGGCAGATGGTATAGATAAGATTTTGATGATTTTAGGCTTATTAGGATCAATCGGTGATGGTTTCCATACACCAGTAGGCTTGTTAATTGTCAGCAAAGTCATGAACAATCTTGGTGGTGACCGGAGGGATGATCCGAATCACTTCAGTCGTACCATCACCAACGTATATCTCTTCATTTTTCACAAACTTGCTAATCTTTCTAATTAATTTGGTTCTGTATACTTAATCAATATGGATTAATTCTTTATGCCCGCAGAATGCAATATACTTCTTGTACATGGCTTGTGGGAATTTCTTTCTATGTTTCTTAGGTATATATCCCTCGTACTGTACTTAAAAAATTATTTTTTCTGGGTTTATTTATGAATGGAAATGATTTTTTTAATTGTATGAAATTGTAGAGGGTTATTGTTGGACTAGAACGGGAGAGACAAGCTTCAAGGATGAGACATAGATAGATATCTGAAAGCTGTTTTGAGGCAAGATGTTAGTTATTTTGATGTTAAGGTTGGCAGTACATCTGACTATCTGAGGTAGTTAATAGTGTTTCTAATGATAGCTTCATCATTCAAGATGTTATAAGTGAAAAGGTATGAATTAAAACACTATGGTACAATACTGTACTACCTTACATATATGCATGGACAACTTATAATGGTAAAGATTTGATTGCAGGTTCCAAATTTCTTAATGAATGTTTTCGGGTTTAGTGGAAGCTGCCTAATATCATTTGTGCTCATGTGGAGATTGGCTATCGTAGCATTACCATTTTCCTTGCTTTTGATCATCCCAGGATTGATGCATGGTCATATTTTAATGGGATTAACTAGGACGTTGAGGGAAGAATATGACAAAGCTGGTTTAGTTGTAGAACAAGCTATTTCTTCGATTAGAACAGTATATTCATTTGGTGGTGAGACTAAAACCATGACAAATTTTACTTCTGCATTTCAAAGTTCAGTGAACTGGGGGATGAAACAGGGTTTAGCTAAAGGAATAGCTATTGGAAGTAATGGTATTACTTTTGCTATTTGGGCTTTTATGTGTTGGTATGGAAGTAGATTGGTTATGAATCAAAATGGTGAAGGTGGAACTGTATTCGCAGTTGGCGCTTCAGTTGTCACTGGGGGACTGTAAGACGTGTTCCATCCGATTGACTGATTCTGTTTCTTTACCAACTTCACTTGCTCATTCTTAGTAGCTAACTTATGTTTCACTGTTCTTTTAGGTCATTAGGTGCTGGACTTTCAAATATGAAGTACTTTTCAGAAGCTTGTTTTGCAGGAGAAAGAATAATGGAAGTAATAAAAAGAGTTCCTGGAATAGATACAGAAAATATGGAAGGGGATATATTGCAAAGTGTTTCGGGGGATGTTGAATTCAGAAACATTAACTTTTCATATCCATCCAGGCCAGAGAGCTTAATCTTTCAAAATTTTAACATGAGAGTTCCTGCAGGAAAAACAGTTGCATTAGTTGGTGAAAGCGGTTCTGGAAAATCAACCGTTATCGCTTTGTTACAGAGATTTTATGATCCTTTCAGTGGAGAAATTCTATTTGATGGGGTTTCTATTAATAAACTTCAACTCAAATGGCTTAGATCTCAAATAGGATTAGTAAGTCAAGAACCAGCATTATTTGCAACATCAATTAAAGAAAACGTTCTTTTTGGCAAAGAAGACGCAACCTTTGAAGAAGTAATATCAGCAACAAAAGCTTCCAATGCTCACAACTTCATAACATCACTTCCACAAGGATATGATACTCAGGTATGTACATTTTTGTTATTTCCATTTAATGTTGTGTCTCCAACTCTTTATCTTGTTTTGGTAAATATGTTCTCTATCTAAATAATGGAATTTATTTTGATTTTAAAATATAATAATGCCAATATATATGTATATATATTTAATCCTGAACTTTCGTATATAGGTTGGTGAAAGAGGTGTTCAAATGTCTGGAGGACAGAAACAAAGAATAGCAATTGCGCGAGCTATAATCAAAGCACCAAAGATTTTACTCTTAGGCCCTGCTTGGTTACCCCGCAAAAATTTGCATGAAATTTAGCCTAATTTAATATGCTTGAAACTCTTGATAATTATTTTATGCACAAAATTTATGCAAAAGTTTGGTGCTATTTCAAAAGTGCAAAAATTTTACACCTTTCTCTAATAAACTAGTAGGGGACCATTTATGATTATCTCATGTTTATGCAAGGTTTAAGTGGGGGACCAATAGGGTTTAAGCTAAAATAGGTGGGGGTCCATTCAAATCAAAGAGTAAATTTGGGAGGGACCACTCTAACTATAGATGGATAAAGATTTGCCTTTTTTGCAGCCCAAACAAGCAGGGCCTTAGATGAGGCAACAAGTGCTTTAGACTTCGAGTCAGAGAGTATTGTGCAAGAAGCACTAGATAATGCATCACTTGGTCGGACCACAATAGTAATTGCACATCGTCTATCAACAATTCGTAATGCAGATATTATTGCCGTGGTACAAAATGGACTGGTAATGGAAATCGGGTCACACAACAAATTAATTCAGGATGAGATTGGGTTGTATTATACACTCGTTAAACTCCAACAAACAGAGACTATGACTGAAGAAGAGAGTAACAACATAGAACTGTCATGCTCGTCATCAAAAAGACACTATGGTAGAGGTATTTGTGGAACACTCGTCAGTCCACCTATAGTGAATCGGTCCAGCTCAAAGAACTCAGTGTCAGGGAGTCGAGTTAGCTTGGTCGATGAAAAGATAGAGAAAGGCTTCTCGGTCCCTTGATTTAGAAGACTATTGCTTCTAAATCTACCCGAGTGGAGACAAGCTTGTTTTGGATGCACAGCTGCAACATTTTGTGGTGCAGTGCAACCAATATATGCATACATACAGGGGAGCATGATATCAGTTTAGTTTTTAACTGATCATGATCAGATTAAATCAAAGATCAGGATTTACTCATTCTTCTTCTTCGGGTTGGCTGTGTTCTCATTTATATAATCAATGTAGCTCAACACTACAACTTTGATGTTATGGGGGAGTATTTGACGAAAAGGATGAGAAAGAATGTTGTCAAAGATTTTAACTTTTGAAGTTGGTTGGTTAAGTTTGATCAAGATGAAAATTCTAGTAGAGCCATTTGTTCTAGGTTTGCCAAAGATGCACTTGTGGTAGGTCCTCTAGCTTTTATTTTCTCTATTTAATATTATTTTTTATGTATTTATTCATTATGTTGGAAATAAGGGTATTGTAAGCTTTATATATGTAGTTTAGTCCCACATAGCTTAGATATAAAGTCTACGTGGTTCCTCTCTCTATATATAGAGAGTTAGTTTCTTTGTAAGTTTAAACCTAATTATTATCAATATAATTCATCTTTTATATTTTTAGTTGGTATCAGAGCCAAGGTGGGTCTTGGTTTTCGGCCGCCGGCGAGGTGCCGGTGGCCGGAGTTTCGTCAAAAGTCAGATTTTTTCTGCTTCCGCTATTTTTTTTTTCGGAATCACTGTTCACAGATTATTGTTCACCAGATCACTGTTCATCGAGATTTTTTTTTTTGGTAAGGTTCAGGTTTGCTGTTTTTTATTGTTGGTGCGCCACTTTTGTCCAACCCCTTTCTAGGGTTTTGTCTACGTTGTTGATGTCATGCGCGGTTTGTTCAGCCCTTTCTAGGGCCTTGTATGCGTTGCTGCCGTAGTGCGCCGCACTTGTCCAGCCCTTTCTAGGGCCTTGATTGCGTTGTTGATGTCATGCACCATTCTTTCTAGCCCTCTCAAGGGCCTCTTCTGCGCCGCCATCCGTCTACAGTTTTACTGTTCCTGTCCAGCCCTTTCAACGGCTTTATTACTCCACAATCATCCTTCTTTCGTCTTGGAGTACCTCATCTTTATTGGTTTTGAAGTTATATCAGATGCTTTGTGGAAAGTAAACCCTAACCACCGAAACGAACATGACCCTAGCAATCACCACCACAACCTCTGGTGTCTTTCTTGGTTGAGCAGCTGGTAATCCCTGCTCCTTTATTGTCTCTGCAGCTGGACATCCCTGCAGACGGTTCTTATCGCAGCTGGTCATCCCTGCCATTGAACATCCTGTCCGATGTCGTTCTCATGATACTTTGTGGGGGATGTGAGAGAACTTTTTTGTATTTCAAGTTGAAATTCAGAGTCTGAATGTTCAGCTTGAGGGGGAGTGTTGGAAGTAAGGGTATTGTAAGCTTTAGGTGTGTAGTTTAGTCCCACATAGCTTAGATATGAAGTCTATGTGGTTCCTCTCTCTCTATCTATTGAGAGTTAGCTTCTTTGTAAGTTTAAACCTAATTATTATCAATATAATTCATCTTTTATATTTCTAGTAAATTCTAGGCTAAAATTTAGTGGTAGAAAATTTTGATATTCATTCAGAATTGTACTGGTGTTTTATGTCTTTTATCTTTGGAATGTAGCTAGAAACAGATTTATATATATCTTCTTTTGGGCAGGCACTTTTGTCATTTCTTGCGACTTATTCAACTTATCATGAGACTTATTCAACTTATCATGAATTTGCTTTCACAGGTAAGATCATTGCTGGGAGATCGGATGGCTCTTCTAATACAAACCTTCTCAGCAGTAACATTGGCATTCACAATGGGACTAGTTATTGCATGGAAGTTTGCCATTGTTATGATAGTGGTTCAACCACTGGTCATCGTTTGCTATTACATCCGCGTGGTTATATTGAAAAGAATGTCAACTAAAGCCATTGCTTCTCAAGATGAAAGCAGCAAACTTGCTGCAGAAGCAGTTTCCAACTTTCGAACTGTTACCGCCTTTTCTTCTCAGTCACGAATTCTTGAAAGGTTGGATAGATGCCAAAGTGGCTCCCGAAAGGAAAGCATCAGCCAATCATGGTATGCTGGACTAGGCCTTGGTGTGGCACAAGGTTTAATGTCTTGCACTTGGGCTCTAGGCTATTGGTACGGTGGTAAACTCATTTCTCAGGATTACATTTCAGCAAAAGAGCTATTTCAAACGTATTTGATATTGATAGCTACGGGTCGTATGATTGCTGATGCTGGAAGCATGACATCTGATCTTGCCAAGGGTGCAGACACAGTGGGATCAATTTTCGCAGTGTTGGACGTTGCACGAAAATTGAACCAAACGACCCAGAAGGTCACCAATTCGAAAAACTGACTGGACATATTGAGATGCAAAATGTTGATTTTGCATACTATACTACTATAGGCTCAATCAGCAATCCAACAAAGAAAGCTCAACGCAAACTGTGACATATAAATATGCATGTAGCAACTGGCCTGAAGGTCCAGTATAGTATAGTCAATTTACTACTCATTTTGGAGAGTGAAAACTGAAAAGTATAACGACTTTAGCAAGATTCTGAGTCTATCGACGACGAAGTTGACTAGTTCTCTTCATCTTCCTTTACGATTCCTTTCCTCCTACACCTCTTCTAACACTGAACCAAACCAGATTGATTGATTGAATAAAATAATAGAGAATGACAAATATAATCTTCGTGGCAATTCAAGATGATGATCAATCTATCTCTTCATCCTCTTCCTCACCTGAACATCATGCATCGTCAGGGAAATTTTGACTTAACCCCCCAAACAATGGACATCTTTTGATTAAACCCCCATATATTCAAAAAATTTGACTTTCCACCCCACCGTTTGATTCCGTTAGATTTTCCATCCAAACCTAATTTTGATTTCCCTAAATACCCCTCTTTCTATTAATATTAAAATCAATAATTAGTTTATAGAAAATCCCCGTTGTATTTGTATATATTTGACATAACCCCCCAGAACCAGAATCAATAGTTGATAGAAATGAAAAATTAAATCTAAGAAGAAAAAGAAGAAGAAGAAGAAGAAGAAGAGTACCCATTGTTCATACACTTATAACCTTACCTTAGATCCACCTTCCCCATTGTTCATTTTGCGATTGCTTCAATTTCAAATGACAAATTCAAGATTTGAAAAAAAAGAAATGGAGAAGAAGAAGAAGTGGAGAAGAAGAAGAAACAGTCGTGAGATGTGATGAAGAAGGAGATCGATTTCAGATTCTAATTACTTTTTTTGGTGAAGGTGATGTGCAGAAGAATGAGATGGGAAAAAGAAGAAGAAGATGGGAAGAAGATAAGGTAGAAAAAAAGAGGGTAATTTTTCATCTTTTAACAAAACCGGTTTTAATTAAGGGGTTTTGACTAATAATAGAAAGAGGGGTATTTAGGGAAGTTAAAATTAGGTTTGGATGGAAAATCTAACGGAATCAAACGGTGGGGTGGAAAGTCAAATTTTTTGAATATATGGGGGTTTAATCAAAAGATGTCCATTGTTTGGGGGGTTAAGTCAAAATTTCCCGCATCGTCATCGTCGTCGTCTATTGAATTAAACCTTTCTTCCACTGTCACGTCTGCAAGAGCAATTCCTACAGCTTACCAAGTAAGTATAGAAGAAATACAATTGGAAATAAAAAAAAAAAAATGTGACAAATTTGTTCTCATAATTTAGAAATTCTGTATTTGTTTATTTATTTAAGTACTGTATAGTGCTTCAATAGTTCAATTGCTAGTTACAGACAGTGAAAGAGACCACAGTTTTCTTACGGGGTTTATATTAAGATCAACTACCATATAGATCACCATAACACAATTAATTCGGGAGGTTCTCTTGTTGGTTGCTTATTCCCCATAGCTTTTTTAGGTCCTTTGATTCAGGGGTGAGTTCGAGTTGCTCTCTTGTCTTTATGTCCCAATTTTTCTTTATGCACCTGGTTGTGTTTGTCAGGACTTCAAGATGAAAATAATTAGTTATGGGCATGAACAATCTAGTTTACCTCAAATAATAATTAATAAATAAATACTTCTGAGTGCTTCAGCTTCTTCCCTTACATGTTATTATTGTCTTGGTCATCCATCACTTAGTCGGGTTCTGACGCTTAATTCCTAAATTGGGTTTTTTATCTGGTTAGAGTATAAACATTTCAGTTAGAAAAACAATGTTGCATTTACTTTCCAATTAGAGTTGATAACCATCATTTGATGTAGGTTTATATTGAAACTAGTCCTTAGGCCCGTGCAATGCACGGGCATATCTGATTGTTTTAAAGTTTTTTTTTGGAGGGGGGGTTTATATTGCTTTTGGTTTGTAACTTGTAATATTTTGTTTAGCCCGTTTCAAAAGTCTATGATCTGGTATGATTTCATTTAGAATTATTATAAATCTTTGAGTAATGAAATTAAATGATTATTATATATACATGAAAATTAAACCCAAAACATTTGAAGATATCCAGGAGAATGGGATTTTGCAGTACTCTCAATTCTCAAAGTCTCAATTAGAATTTAGTCTGGCTCGGTTATTGAGGCTTCATCACTTTGGGAAACAATCTTTTCACAGTAGTCCATTAGCAGTCGAGCGTCTCTTAATTGGCTTGTAACAGTTAACATCATGAAAATTCGAAATCTTTAACAAACTATTATGATGATAAAGATGACTTACTTGTAATGTGACGGAGAGATCCCGTTAGGCCTGTAGTTAAGCATTTTCGGAAGGCAACCATACAATCCATGTCTGTGTGAATCTTGCGACATTTTTTGATATAGTCTCATCTGCAACACATTTACGTACATTAGATCACAAATTAAGGGAAACTCAAATTTCATGAAATTGCAGTAAATAAGTCTTACTGCTACTTGGGTCCCTTTTCGTATCCCCACCATTGAAATGTATTGAAGATTATATCATCATCTTTATTGGAGTTTATTTTCTATTTTCATTTACTTTTTGTCAGTGCTTAATAAGTGCAAAGAAAAGAAATAGATTACTGGTTCTCCATATTCCGGCCTGCAAAATATACTTTTTGTCAAATCTAGAATGTAATTGAAAATGACCATCACAAACATGTTTGACGTGTGTCCACAATAATATCATAGTAATATTATTAATGATCTTATTAATAAACTTGCATAGCTGCCCATTTGACTTAGAATACTGGTGAGTTTTGATTTCTGTGTCGTCGAGAGATCTTCAGCAAACATCATATATACATGGATCAAATATAAGCATATAAGCAGACATAGACTTTGAGTGAAGAAGAAGATGGAGAAGTTGTATAAACGTAATAAATCATCTGGTGATTTCAATGTAAATCTTGGTGAGTTTTGAATTTCTCTTCGATTAAGTTATCAATTTCAGCTTAATTGAAGAGATACAGTAAAACCTCGATAAGATAATACCCGATAAATTAATTATCTCCTTTAAATAATATTTTTAGCTGGTCCCAACTTGAGCATATGTTAATAAATTAATTTTTCGCTAAATTTATTAGATAATACATTTTAGAAAAATCCTTGAATGCCCAACTAATATATAAATTAATATTTTTTCGATATACAAATATATTTTATATTTTTTTTTATAATAAAAGTCAATTTTTGCTTGTTTTTTCTCAAGATTGATTTTGGTTTGAACCTCGTCTCTGAATTTTTGTAGTGTGATAAGTTGATCTGGTGTTGTAGTTTGTATTGCAAGAAGAAATTATTCAAATATCATTATCGATTTTAGTGTTTCTTTTCGTGGAACGGGTTTTAGAATAAAACGATTGTCCAGTTTCATCATGTTAGTCCCCCCCCCCCTAAAAAAAAGAAAGATATACATAAAAATATACTGTTAATTATGTAAATTAACAATTTATTAATTAATAGATGAATTGATATCTCATTTAATTAATAATTTTCTCTACTTCCAAGGCTATTAATTTATCGAGGTTTTACTGTATTTATTGTACGGGCTGGACTTGATTCCCAAACTCAATAAAAATTCTCTTCAATTAAGCTATTAATTTCAATCTAATTGAAAAGATGTTTTTTTAAGGGTATTTTCAGCTTTAATAGAGTATAATAGATGAAAAAGTTGTACAAATGTAGTAAATCATCTGGTGATTTCAATGTAAATCACTACTTCCACCAGATAATTATTTAGCTACTTATTCAAAAAAGATTACTGGTAAACTTATTGAAGTTAAAATTGTTGAATTGAAAGAAATTCGAGTTAGAGCATTTTATCAATGGTAGTCAATTACTGGTATTAGATTTAGTGGTGATAATGTGGTTTACTGCTTATAAAGAATTCGAGTTGGGGTTACTTATGAAGGTTGTTGTATTTAATATGTGAAATTACATATTGACCCATTTTTATTTATTTTGTGTAGTTACAAAAATACCCCAAATTGAATGAATTTTTCTTCAATTAATTTATCAATTTCAGCATAATTGAAAAGATATAGTAAAACCTCGATAAGATAATACCCGATAAATTAATTATCTCCTTTAAATAATATTTTTGGCTGGTCCCAACTTGGGCATATGTTGATAAATTAATATTTCGGTAAATTTATTAGATAATTAATACATTTTAGAAAAATCCTTGAAGGCCCAACTAATATATAAATTAATATTTTTTTGATATACAAATATATTTTATAATTTTTTATAATGAAAGTCAATTATTGTTTTTTTTTTTCTCAAAATTGATTTTGGTTTGAACCTCGTCTCTAAATTTTTGTAGTGTGATGAGTTGATCTGGTGTTGTATTTTGTATTGCAAGAAGAAATTATTCCAATATCATTATCGATTTTAGTGTTTCTTTTCGTAGAACCGGTTCTAGAATAAAATGATTATCCACCTTCATCATGTTAGCCCCCTAAAAAGAAAGACATACATGAAAATATATTGTTTATGTAAATTAATAGTTTATTAATTAATCGATGAATTAATATCTCGTTTAATTAATAATTTTCTCTAGTCTCAAGGCTATTAATTTATCGAAGTTTTACTGTATTTTAATTATGCTTGTGATTTGGTCCAACTGGGTACGGGCTGGACTTGATTATACTTGGGATTGGATATTCTTTTAATTTTTTTTATTGGGCTTAATTATTCCCATGGTCTAATTGGGCTTAATTATATCTGTGATGGTGGTCCACTTTTGCCTAATTACAAATATACCCAAACTTAATCAAAATTCTCTTCAATTAGGCTATCAATTTCAGGGGTATTTTCTTATTGATAGCCTAATTGAAGAGATATTTTCTTAGGGGTATTTTCTGCTTTAATATAGTATAATAGATTTGCTCCTTCAAATTTCGGGTGCATGGGAAGATTATTAATAACCTTTGCTGTCTAGAGTCAAGTGAGTCGCTTGACCATCTGTTGACTTTCTTCTCATCCGAGGGGGGGGGGGGGGGGGGGGGCGGCTTTTCGTTAGGTCGAAAAGTGTGAGTGGGTAGTGCCTGAGTTAGGTGGTGATCTAACTCTAATGAGACACCTGTTAGTGTCGGCCTCTTATTACATCTTGTGCTTGTTATATGTGTGCTAATAGGAAAATACTCTCCATGTAAATGCACCATAACAAGGTCACCAACTTCAAATCTTTGAAAATGTCGATATGGATCAGTGGAAGCTTTATACTTGGTATTGGCAGCTGCAATATTCTTTGTAGCCGCAGATGCCAGCTGAGCTCAGTTGGTAGTACCTCAGGGCGATGATACGGGTTCGATCCCAAGTAGTGCATGAGTGCATCTTTGAGTTACTGATCTCATTAAAACATGCTTGCCAAAAATAAAAATAAAAATAAAAAATCTTTGTAGCCATATCATGAATTTCATCAACTTGTTCAAAAAATTCATTACCCAATGTACTGAGTACTGACCCCTGGAACTTGAGGAAGACTGATAAGATCAAGAATGCATGCATATGCATAAACAATCCCAAAAAGAGAAAATCCTGTCGTGCGACTTTTTTGAAGAATTATAAGCAATTCAGCATCGGGAAGACAAAGATCCCATTATTTGGGTTTGGAACCTAAAAGAGCTCTTAATAATTTCCCAAAGTGTGGTTGACAACCTTTGTTTGATCATCAGTTTGTGGATGGACACTACTACTGAATTTCAAAGATGTATCCAAGCGACGACATAAGATGATAAGGTTTGCCAAAAATGACTAAAAAATTTGGAATCTCAATCAGAAGTGATGGATTGAGGAACACCATGAAGATGGACAACTTCACAAAAGAATAAATTTGCAATGTAAAGTAACAACATCATGTGTGTTCTTACACGGAATAAAATGAGCCATTTTCAAATATCTACACAACCACAAAAACTGAAATCGTCACGCTGAGTGTGAGGAAGTCACAAAACAAATTCCATAGGGTATCTACCCAAGGTGCATCCGGAACTGGTATAGGGGTGTAAAGACTGTATTTACTATTTACAGGGGCTGTAGAAAATATCTCCTTGAGTAACTCAAAAATTTTCTCAGCTTCAGAAGTCCAAATAAGTCGAGGTTGTTTCAAGCATTCAGTAAGAGGAGCAGGGATATTAGAATAGTTACGTACAACACGACTATAAAAATAAAAAAAGCCAATCCGTGGAAAGAGCGTACTCCCGAAATAGTTCCAGGAGTATGCCACTCTCGAATAGCTTTGACCCTCGAATAGCTTTGACCGTATTTTGATCAACATGAATACCATTCGTGGAAATAGCAAAATCTAAGAAAAGAAGAGTAGATTGCAAGAATTCTTTTGGATAAGGCCTCATTCGCGATTCCATGAGCCCTTGTGCAGTTTTAACGCTTTTGGTACCCAAAAAGGATAGTTCTTAGTGTATGTGCATCGATAATCGAGCATTAAATAAGATCACAGTTCATTATTGCTTTCCCATACCTCACTTTAATGACATGCTGGATATGCTTTTGGGTTCAAGAATGAGGAAATGGAGAATAAGTGCAAGAATGAATGACAACAATTTTTTTCTTCTTTTTGTAGATAGGTGTCGGTTTGATGTTTTGCTATTGGATATCTGTAGTATGGTTTGGCCTTGCAAAAAATATATGGTAAGTATAAATGTAATGTGTATGATCATCTGCAGTTGTGGAAATGTAATGGATATTGTAGTGTGAAGATCAATAGATGAATGAGTTTCAAATGCATTTAAATCATATTGTGGAACAAGCACATACAAATCACATGTCTTTCTCGCTGATTTGATAATTAGGATGAAATTAATTCAAGAAAAGATAGTAAGATTATTACTGTTATAGTCGTAACACATTTAAAATCCTTGAATGAGCCAGGAAAGTATGGTGCATTTGTTGATTGAATTTGTGGATGTCATTTCGAAAGGCATATCCGCTCAATATATACAATTATATCTCTAACTTCTAGATAATGTGACTTGATGTTACATGGAAGAGACCCACATGGAAGCTGTTATTTCCTTAGTGTTTTTACTTGTAACTCATATAGGATATCCTTATGTGCAGCTCACTGTTCCACAGATCAAAGCTGAGATGGAAAAAACCCTGCGGTGGCTAGTTCCTGTAGCTGCAAATACAATCAAGTAAGTTAACGGCACATTTTTGTATGCTTGCATAGTTGCATTGCTATTTCACATATACAGCCAGTGACATTTTATTTTTTTAATAAGAACGCCGTTCTCTTTGTTTAGTACTCTCTTTCCTTGAGTTAACACACTGTTCATTTCTTGCATTTTTTTTGTACTGGAAACTTGTTTCTTAGAGCGCATTTTGGATGGGTTGGAGAGTGGACAAACACTGGGTGAGATGAGGCTTTATCTATAGTTTTCACTACTCCCATTTTGTGTATTTTTATTATCGATTACTACAGAATGCATCTACACTTTTTTTCCCCATTGAATATCTCCACTTTTATGAAGTGATAATTGAGGAGGTTATTGTTGAATTGACAGTAATGAGTCTATGAAGAAGACATCTGGGCAGAAGAACCCTATCCGCCTCCAGACTCTATATCACGCTGTCAGGGAAGAGACAGAGTTGTACATCCTTGACTTGGTAGTATGGCTTCATTATCTGATCAGACAGGAGAGACAATGTGATATTGGTTTCAAGCCAATGGGGCCTGTTTGGTCCCCTATACACAAGGTTCTGGTTTGTCCATCCGAACCGCAGGCAGAAACTTCCCCAGCTCGTAAAAGCCAGGGTTTTTTTACGGTGAAGAGAAGAGAGACCAGAAGTTTGGGCTTCAGTAGTGGCAGCACACTGAGCAGGACTTTTAATGCAACTCAAGATATAGAAGAAATAAATATTAGTCTGTTGGACATAGTGGATGGATTGCACACGCCAATATCAGATTTATTCTAAATCTTATTATGATCAACCAAATACATAGTATAAAGTATAAACATCAACATTATCTTGTATAAACACTACTAGATATGTTGTCAAAATACAAAAGCTGGCCAAGGTTTTCGTCTGGTTTAAAGAACCATTGACCATATTGTAAAGTTTCTACAACCTTCCTAGCTAGACAGTCAGCGGCCTGATAGCTTTTCTTAGTATATGTTTACGTACTATTTCGGTACCTCCCATCAATTAGTATCTGCACTCTTCTACCATATGCTTATAATTCTTTTTTTGGTAGGTAAATGCTTATAATTCTAAGCATATAGTATTTACATCTATTATACAAACTATTTACAACAAAAAGTAGAGTCAGTTTCTACAACCACCTTAGACAGCTGCATTTGCTTCAACAGTTGCAGCCCTTTCTTTAATGCCTACCACTCAGCTATGTCATTTGTGCGTCATCCAATGAATTGGGTTGAGTCCTGCAAAAAATGCTCCATTCTATTTGGAATAACAATACCAATTCCTGAATATTGTCTATTACAAGATCCAGCAACATTCATTTTTAGCCAACATGCAGGAGGGTACCATCTTACAAATCTTGGGCCATGACTGGTGTTTGCATGTATCAGTAGTAGATAAATGATGCAATCATGCAAGTACACAGTACCCTTATTAATGGATGCTCTACTGAAAACATGAAAATTATTTAAGGGCAAATATTGGAATTCTTTTCTGATTCCTAAAATTTCCAAATATGCCACAATATTAACAAATGAAGTTGGAGCAGGCTGACAGTTCTTATGTATCCCTTTGAACTCCTGTGACCATGTGGTATTTATCATAGTTTGTGGCCACTGTAAATGAAGGTACTGACTTGCCAAGTTTATTAGAGGTTGTATAGCCTCACATTGACAAAAAAAAGATGTGTTATATCCTCCTGATGGGTAGAGCACAGAGGACACATTGTCTCTTTTAAAGTGTTTATTCCTAGTAAAATACTTTTCCAGCCCCATGAATTCTACTTTCCCTTGGGCACTGAACAAGTCTTTGCGCTTAAAATAAAGAAATACTTAGCTTTTAAGTATCTTAGACTTAGAGAGCAACCGATTGGGCTGAGTGAAGATCCTCCGAGCTAATTTTCCTAGAAAGATCTTTTAATCCCATTCGCAACCAGTGCTTTAGACTCAGTCAGAGAGTATAGCTGATCAGGCATTATTTGATCGAACCACAATAGTAATGGCACATCGTCTATCAACAATTCGTAATGCAGATATTATTGCCGTGGTACAGAAACAGAATGGACAGGTAATGGAAATCAACCAACCAGCCCACTAAATATATATACGTAAAGGTCCAACATAGTCAATCCAGCCCAATCCGTAGGACCCTCTTCTTGTCATGTACTCATGTGTATAATCAGCCCAGTCATCATCTTGTCTTCTACTAGCTTACTTAGTGAAATGTTTTCACAAAAATATATTTCTTGTTATTTAATAATTAAAATTTATTAATAAAAATAGAAAATAAACACACTATAAACAAGAATGGAGTAGTAAAATCTGATTCTCATTTAAACCAGCAGCCATCTTGTTTATTATTATTTTTTCTTGTAAAATCTTAAAGAATTTTCAAAAGCTTGAAAAACCTGTGATCAAGGCCCAAGTTAAAGATACTGGGTCAATCTCCATAAGACCATAACCATTATACCATAAAATGATCAAAAAAAGCATATAACCTATGAATCCCTTTTTGAGTGTGTAGGCCTACCATTAAATTTGTTGTGGTCCAAACATTCATCGATTTTTAGTGGGCCTTAAGTGCAAAGTAGCTTAGGTTCCCAAAATAGGGACAGAAAAACTGCCATTAACAAAAACATGAGATAATAATGAATAAAAACATTTAATATATTTGGCCCACAAATTTGATAGACCCAACTGCACTAACTTTCTACTAGTGTTAGTTCAAATTTATTCTCTACTTCATATGTTTGGTAGTATAGATTACCAGGTAAAAACTATTGACAGTAGTAGTAGAACATAGAACTTAAAAGAGGAATGATTAAACAGTGTGTGGTACTATTTGTGCCTTTATTAGTACAGAGCTTCCTAACATGGGTTGCACATGCTCATTCACCACCAGTATAACACAAACTCATTGGATCCCACCCTGGAACAAAATCCTTCTGGAACTCCAAAAATTAACATATACCAAGATAAATGAATTTCATCAATGCGCCACGAATATCCACGTGGCGAACTCTTCCAGGCTCATTAATCCCAGTTTATTGGTAAAGCTACCTAGGTATTTATAATACTTTAAAAAATCATCTTGGTTTGGTTGGTGCTATTTAAACAAATGGCTTTGAACTAACTTTGAAGCTTTGGTATATTATATGTTGAAACCTATGGGACTACTGGCAAGTTAGGAATCATCATGAAATTAAAGATACCTTAAATTCTATGACTAGAAATAGCTAGTCTTCCCAATTCTTAATTGGGACCATTGGACTAATTAAGAGTATCTTATTTACTTTAATTTATGAGGTAGTATTATCATATGGATTGTGATTCTTTCTTTCTTTCTTCTTATTTGCACCTGCCTGTTATACATATTCAACACTGAAACAGCTAGCATTCACTGTATTGATCTGGCTGTTTGGTACATAGGTTAAAGTATGATGTATATATGCTAGTATATAACTTCACAAATTCATATAATCCCTCAATATATTTACTGTTGCAACTACTACAAAAGAGCACCCACTTGAACTAATTTTTGAAAAATAAGCCAAAAGCTTGAACAGCTCCAAAAAATGGAACAGCTACATATAGAGAAAGGTCAGTGACACAACATGAGAGATATGGCCCACTCAATAATGGCCAGGTGTTTGAGTTACTTGATAGGTATCCTGCACCACACAAGGCTGGCAAACCCACTCTATATATCAAAAGAAGATAAATGGTTCTGGTGTTTATCAGTCATAGTGTACATTGGTTAACACTTTAGACAGTAATCCAGTAGTACTACTAGCTGTGGCTGCCACCACCTGAATATCTGATAAGGTGTTGCCTTCTCTACCTCTGTGGTCCACCACCCACACTATTAGCTACACTACTACACAAATGGTCATATATCACGGTTTCTAAGTTTAATATATCACTGTTGTGTATATAACCGTGATAAAAGAAAAGTACAATTTATATATCACGGTTTTAGAACAAATATCACTGTTTTGTGAGGTAAGTGATAAATAAAAATATCATATATCACAGTTTTAAACTATTGTCACTGTTGTACTAGACATGTGATAAATAAAAATATCATATATCACGGTTCTAAATTAATACAAATATCATATATCACGGTTATGATTGGTATCACGGTTTAATTAGGTATGTGACATTTAAAAAATCATATATCACGGTTTTTAAGCTATAAATACTATTTAACTAGGTATGTGACAGTAGTTATAAATATGCAATGAACTCTATTAACTATTTCGTGTGGCAAATTAATGAAAACTCAAGCTGAAAGCTACTAGTTCGACCTCGCGGGTTGTTTTAATCATAAGAAATTTAGAAACTGTCCACGTCTCACGAAATTAGGAAAAAGTAGTTCTAGCCTTCTAGGGCTCTTCGTATTTCTTTCGCAAAAGAAGAAATTCTATCACTTTTCTCCCATGAACCAAAGAGCGAAGGTGCCAACTGCCAAGAGTTCTTCTAATCTTCGAACCAAAGGTCAGTTTATTTTGTTCTTCTTCATATTATTTGCTAGTTCTTCTTGTTTGATGGTTCTTCTGAATTTGGTTGGCAAAATTATGTGTTTTTAGGGACTTACCAATTTCACTGTCAAGTTAGATGAATCCATCCCTTCAAATCATTCAATGCATATTTTCTTTGGAATTCTTCTCTCTATGAAATGGGGTTGGCCATAGGTATCTTCCTTTTGTTCTACCATGTATTTGTAAATTGGTTTTATGAGAAGTATGCATTTAGAGTGTGAAAAATGAGACTTCTGTTTTTTTTTTTTTTTTTTGCAAAATTTGCTGATGTAGTTGTACTAATTTTCTATTTTAGCTTAGATTATTGTGTTTATTCCTCAATTTAACTTCACATGTCTCCTTTCTTTCCAATATTGGGTTAATTGGTTTCAATGGGTTTCTTCTCTATTCCTTTTGTTTTCACTATATGTAGATTGTAGTTTTTGATACCGAGATACAATTCGGTTTTTCCCAATTTGCCCCATTTTGGTAAACTCATAATTAGATGGACTTTCGAATGTCGATTGATCTAGATAAGTTTTTATAACCTTGTAATTGTTCCAATTTATATAATCCCATTACTGCACTTATATTGTTTGTTGAAATGCCTAGATATGCTAGTATTTTGGTTGTTACTAGATTGCCGAGAAGGAACAGGACATCAGTGCAGGGCAAGCTTTGGAACATCGTACCGTACACCAGAATTTGGGTATTATGGTTGGTCAGGAACAGTATGACCTTCAGGGAAGAGACTAGAGAGTACAACATCGGAAAAAGGTGGTATGTCAGATTAAAACTACTGTATGAGCATGGCTGAACATGGAGGAAAGATGTATTGAGCTGAAGGAAGGTTTAAATGTTGTGGACCTAATGAACAGGTGGAGTGAAATCATGACAGTTTGATGGCCAGTGAACATGTACAGATGCACAAACTAGGTGTAAAAGAAGTTTGAGATGACAACAACAGAGAAAAAGATAGAGGCAGAGACTGGGAAGGACCGATTAGTAACAACAGGAGCAGAGCTGGAGCAACACGAGAGATGAAACTGTCTGCATCATGTAAAAGGTATGGTATATTTCTGTGAGTATGACAGTGGTTTTGGTTAACTTCTCTTATTTTTTTATTTCTTGTTGTTCATGTAAGGGATAAAATGGATGGGGTAATGGTATGTGATGTGTATATATAGAGAGAGGCATATCTCTATGGTTAGCTTTTAGCTTGAAACCTGACAGTATGCTGTTCATGATTGTTAGTTTGCTGAAAATCAATATAATTCTACATTTATAAAAAAAAATAAACAAAAAAAACCCCACTACATATTACAGAGAACACCTGGAGATAGTTTGCTGAACCAAGTGTACACCTTTAACCCTCACTAGCTTTTGAAGGTACGTGGTAGGGTTAATATAGTTATGGAGTCCATTGCTTCAATGTGATTTTTGTTGATGTATGTGCAAATGGTTTGGTTGCAGGGTCTTATTGTTGTGAACTGAAATCAAATCTCTCAACTTGCATTTCCCATGAAAGTGAAAAGGATGTTTCCCTAATGACAATCTGGCGACAATGGTAAGTTATTTAACCTTGATCATGGTGAAAATGAGATTATATTTCTTCCCAAATAAATCATTTTTTTTTTCTTGTTTTAAGAGTTGAAACATTTTTAGAATTTTACAACTCATGAAAGAGAAGGTGAATAGGCATGAAACGTATGTATGAGAAAAAGAAAATAGCACATCCTAACTAGGTTCAATCCCTTGGTCTACATTCTACTGTACTTTCTTTTTCTTAGTAGTTTTGAGAAGGAAAGGGGATGTGGTAGTTTATGTTGTTTGTAGTGCAAAAAAAAATTCTAACTAACCAAGTATGAATTTTTCTTCTTTTGTTTTGAATTTTTTATTAACTTCATTAAGTATAATGCATCCTACATGTGGCAGGTCCATCACTAATGCGGGTGATAGGCTCCAACGGATCATACATATGGTAGGTCCATCTCCTATGTTTGTCATGGTTCCTTTACTTGGTACGTAGTAGCGCTTGTTTCATGATCAACTGATCTTTGGACCCACTTTATTCTTTACTACTCACGAACTGACATGGACAAACTTGGGATTGAGATTATTGATTTTTTTTTGTAGATGTATACAAAAATAGATGGAGAGGAATAAAGTTTTGGTATTTTAATGTAAATTGATGTATCAAAACTTCTCTAAAAGTTGTTTAGATTGAATATCGGTCTTTTTTGTGGATCTTGTAATATTTTATCAATTGAAATTGTAATTTTTGTTTTTTTGAGTTCGAATGTATAATTTATTTAAATAAATTTTTGTTATGGAATGGTATATTTCAATCAACAACATGGTCAGGTTGCTATAAATTTATTTATTTAATTTTTTTTTTATAAAAAAAATTTTATATATCACGGTTTTAAAAGTTAAGTGCTATATGGAGTCAAAACAGTGATATATATTGGAGTTTATATCACGGTTTTGACAGAAAAAGACGAAAATAGAAAATTTTATATCACTCTTCTTGAATAAAAGCGTGATATATATTTGGGTCATTTATCACGGTTTTGAAAAACATATATCACCCCAGTATTTATCACGGTTTTTGAAAAAATAAAAACTGTGATATAAATCTTTATATCACAGTTTTTAACAGTGATATATCACTATTTCTGTAGTAGTGTTAATGGGACCCTTGCTTCTGATATACTTTCCCTAAATCACAACAAGATTCTTACACAGTAACTTGAAATAGATGCATGAAAAAGATAGAGAATATAACAAATGTGAAAATAGTATTTTACAGTATCATGCAGTAATAAAAACTTTAATTTGCATGTATATACTATATACCTAGCTGCAGTCTTCTTTTCTTCTTCTTCTTCTTCTCTCTTTGAATGTAAGTTTCTTTTAAGTAGAGCAAGAGTAGGGAAGATGAACATGTGTCATCACTGTTTTTTTTTTTTCCTTCATGTGTAAAATTAAATGCCTTACTATTGGTAGCAATGACTCTTAACATTCATTTGATCGAATTAAAGGGTTTTGTTCTTTTATGAGAACTGAGACTAACTATATATGCATGTCAACCTTCTGAAAACCAACTCATCATATCAAACTAGTATCACAACTTATTATGGTTGTAATTTTCTTTGATAGGTAGGTTATAAGTCATATATATATTTGAATTAGGTAGCAAAGAGAGTTTTAAGACTTACATAGTGCATGTGATATTCTTCAAATGCCAACTTATCACAATTAATTATGAAAGAAAGCAATCTTTATACAAATGTGTGTATATAGAGTGACAGTGTGAGAGAGATAGAGAGCAAGTGTGCATGTTGATATCAAATTGGTGACAAAGAGCTAACGAGAGAGAGGAAGAAGTACTGCTGATCGATATTTCTTGATCGATGAATTATTTGCCAATCCAAACTAAATTTAACCTAGTAATAACTCTTAATTAAGATGATATGGATGACATAAAAATGTCAATCATATATCAGAAGTACTTCAAAGTAAAATCAACAATGATTAATGATAATAAGATGGTGTTTAGTAACAACCCAACAAAACCATCCAATACTATTGTCTTCTCAAACACTAGTCGACTTCCAATTCAACCACAAAAACACAAAAAGCGCAAGAAAGTATAAAATGTAACTCAATTTTGTAGCAATTCAAACCGCAGACTGTGTTTCAATTGCACATGAATATATATATATATATATATAAGAAAATTAATACACACAACAGCATCATATCACACTTGTATGTATGATCTTAGGAATCATGATGACTTGTGTCGTCTTCATGTTCATTTCCCCTACCCTGATGAGATTCAGATGCACCGGTGCCCATGAGCGGTCGATATGCATTCAGTGCAGCCAGCATGCCTAAATGTTCCGTCGTCCCACTGCCACCCATACCTGAGCCCATTTGTTGGCTTGGCAATAGAGCCAATGGAGTAGGAAGATTCATGAAATGTAGTCCACTTGAACCAGACCCTCTATACACATTCGTGTTATTAACTGGGGGAAATGTCCATATTGGATCACCACTCATCACTTGGTTATTAGGATTCGGATTTGGATTCGTAACCATCCAAAACGTAGTCGGAATTTGACTATGACTTGCCGCAACCGGAAGTGCACCTGAGCTTGATTGCAACAAGTAGTTCCCCATTTGTTGTTGTAAATTTGCTGTATCTTGCTGATCTTGCCTAGAACTCTTTCTTCCCATACTTCCATCTGTATCTCCCATATCCAAACATTGATCACGCAATTCTTGCTTAGCTTGTAAGATTGAATTCAAATTATTTGACTGAAAATTAAGTAGGTTGGATGAATTCTCGGACGAGAATCCAACACTTGGGTACATAATTCTTCGTTGTGATTCTTCGATATTTCTTTCCCATTCACTTCTCATCCTTAATTGTGGTGTCACAAAATTTGGATTGAAATATGTAGACCTTAACTGTGATGGTGCAGACATACTAGAGCCCGAACTACGAAGCGAAATGTTTAAAGACGTAAAATTTGCAGGAATTGTACCAGTCCCAGTTGCCGCGATCACTGCTGGCTCAGCTTGTTGAAGTAGCCATTCAATCGTCTCACCATCGGATTTATGACCAAGTTCTCTAGTCAATTGAAAAACTCTAGCAGCACATGTAGCAGGCATACGAATACGACGTCCACGACCATCAACCTTTGTATGTCGATCTTTAGTCGATGTCCTCTTCGGAGGAGGCTTCTTAGATGTTTCTGCAATCTGAAGACTTGACGATGATTGGATCGTGTTTGTTTCAGGCGATATAGCTAGCCCCGGATAACCTGAGCTAGAACATACATCTTCTTCCTTCTTCTCTAACAATTGTAATGGAAAATTGGGCCTACTACGCATTCCATTTTCACCATCCATGAAAGTAATAGACTAGCTTATAAATTTGATCAAACAAACAAGTTCAACTGTATGAACAACAACAACAACTAACCTAATTAGCTTCAATCACTTGTGGGTCTCTCTACTAAGCTATCTAGACTCTAGACTCTACATAGGGATCAAAGAATGAAACTGTTTTATGGCCCTCAAATTCAAATACTTGTGGGTCTCTTTTATTTCATTCTCTCTCTCTCTTTCTTTCTTTCTTTCTTTCTTTCTTTTTTATAAGTGGGAATTGAATGATATTTTCTTCTCTTTGACAGCAAATAATGCACATTGGTTGAGAATGAGAAAAGCTTTGGTTGGTCTCACTATAGAGAGGAAGGAAGGAAAGAGAGATGAGATAAGGAGATGAAGAATGCAAACTTTTAAGCAACAAATATAATGAGTGGGAATTATATGGGTGGGCATGAAATGAAAAGCACTGTTTGTAAATTAAAATTTTATTTTTAAAAAAATTAAAATAAAAAATTATTTTTATTTTTATTTTTAGATTTTTTTTTTAATTCAAATTTTATTGATAAGCTCAACGAATGGACATTTGTAGCAAGTCCTTTCTGGATAGCAAACCCGATTCTCCTAAATACATTACGTTGCTATCCATTATCTTCTGCACTCTCAGTCATCACGTTGCTACAAGTCCTTTCTGGATAGCAAACCCGATTCTTCTAAATACATTACGTTGCTATCCATTATCTTCTCAAACCCGATTCTCCTAAATACATTACGTTGCTATCCATTATCTTCTGCACTCTCCTGAGGAGCTCAACTGCTTCTGAACCTAGCAATCCAAATGTGTCAAATGTAAAGGGAATGAAACTATTTTTTATTTTTTTACTAAATATATAAAACTACACTAATTATACTTCCTTTTATGTGGTTGGACAGTGTCTTGGTTCAGGACTCCACGTGCGGTGTTCTTTTATCATTCAATCCATAAAGACAGTGATGGCCGATGTGGGACCAATCCCAAGTCAAAAAACAAAGAGCTGGAAAGTAAAGATTATCACTTGGGTCCCATCTCATTCAAGTAATCATTGCTCCCTTTGCCTTTAGCCATTGCCCATTTGGTCTTCTTCAATTCATTTTCCTCAACGATCTTTTTTTTTTTTTTTTTTTTTAACATAATTATTTATATAAATATTAATCCTAAAGTTAAGATTAGAATTAGAGTTAAGGTTTAAGAGTAACTGAGTAAGTCCTTCTTTGTACTGTCAAGACTCAAGATGCTCTTGGCACTTATAGCTCCTCTCTTTGAGTAATGAGAATGACAGCAAAACAAATCTTTTCAAACTCTTTTGCTTTTTTTTGGGTTAATACAAAGATAGTTAAAACTTACCTTTTTCCATAAATCTAGAAATTTATTTGTGATCTTAATTACAGATTGATAATTATATCAAGATATGATATTGATGCTTCAAAGTCCCACCAGATGGTTGTGAAGAATGAATGTATTGTATTCAGCGAACTAAATCATACTCTACTTGAGAATTGGCTGGCACTGGCAGTGGCACTATATGTTCTCTGCTTGGACTCATTGGAGAAAATGTATTTTCACAATAAGATGGGTTGGTTCCACATTTGCACCATTTTTCAAGTTGGGTTATCGGTAGGGTTCCTGCCAGTAGGGGTGGGCACCGTCCGGTCCGGTCCTAAAATGTAATAGGATCGGGACCAAACCGATTTGAAAGTATCGGTTCGGTTTTGGTTCCATGGACCGAAATTATTTGAATGTAACCGGACCGAACCGGACCAAATACAATCGGTCCGGTTTCGGTCCGAAACTCGGTCTTAGGCTTTTTTATTGGGCCTTTAGTCCACTACAATTTAGATGATTTTTCTTAAGTTTTGGGCTTTAAACAAAATAAGACATACACCAAATCAAGTACTAAATAGGAAAAAGGTCCAAAACCAATGAACCAACCATGGATCCACCATAAGTCCACAACCAATTACAAAATCAAACAAATCTAATTTCTAATTCCTATGTCTAGTTTAGTAATCTACTAATAAAAAAAATATTTTTTTATTTATTTCGGTTCGGTTCGGTTCGGTTCGGTTCTCTCGGTTCTATAAAAACAAGAACCGAGACCGGACCAATAGCTATATAGTTCGGTTCGGTTTCGGTCCGGTCTTGACCGGTTTTTAGTCAACTCGGTTTTGACTCGGTTTTTTCGGTTCGGTTTTCGATTTTTCGATTTTTTTTGCCCACCCCTAGTTCCTGGTATGGACTATTTTTTTGGCATGCCAAAACTAAATGGCATGTCGTTTTGGCATGCCTTTTGCCCTCCCCCTTGCATACAGGGCCCATTTTTTTTTGTGTACCATATATACAAAATTTGGTTGTACTATATAATTTTATTTAAATATAATCACACTAAATTAACAATAATAAAATATATTAATTTTTTTTAAAATACTTATATTCAATTAAGAAAAAAAAAAAACACATGTTTATTCAAAGTCTAAGTTTAAAAGTATCTTGTATTAAGAACTTAAGACATCGATTGCACCAATTGCTAATCAAGTAGCTAGATTCTTAGATAATTTCATCAATTGTATTAAAAGTCTTAAAGTTTTGGAATTTGATATGGATTGGGATTAATTCATGTATTTTACATCCTACTTAAATTTGGGTAGGTAAAACATATCTTCTAGAAATTTTGTCTTCTAAATATAAAATTTTATATACATATATATATTTAAAATAAAATATTAATTAATTATTAAAAATCACAAAAAGGCATGCTAAATCCCCAAATGGTTGGCATGCCATTTTGGCTATGCCAGGAACCCTAGTTATCGGGTATTTGGGTTATCGGTTCAGGTATATTTATGTCCAGTCCTACTTCAAAAATATATCTGGGCACTTTATTGCTGGATGAAGTAAATGTCAAATGTGAGTTCTATTGATTAGATGAATATATATATATATATGTGATCATGCGATATAAAATCCTCAATTTGACAATGTGTATATAGTAGTTGGACCACTTAATATTCTATTTCAGAACTTAAAAATAGTACTGTAATTACAAATAGAGAAAAAGCAACCATTTTAGTGCAATTTATGATTCATATTTAAGTTGATAATTACATGCCATCCACCAATTGCACATCGACGTCAAGGAGTACAACAACAGGGTACACATTGTAGCAGAAAAATGTGATATCTTTCATTTCTTTTCTTTTTTGGTTGGTACATAAGTTAATCTCTAGGTCGGAATCATACGTATGTCAGTGGACCATCATCTGTCGAGCCAACGACATAATCACTTCAAATTAGAACGCAATTGAACGAACTTAGCCATTATTGTGCATGGGAACAACCTGCAAGTCTATTAGGTGAATGACATAGTTGGTTTTGTACCTGATCATATGAGATTGACATCCATTGTTATTACAAGTTATTACATGTGATACATATCAACAATGTCACGTGGTACAACCAAACAATGTCAATGATCTGTAAATCTGTTGCAAAATTGAACAGCACCACACATTTCAGAACCATCTTCAAGGGTAGAGGTGGACCAATTGGTTCATGTTGGTCTTGAAAATTCATTTTTTTGACATATATTGATGATTAAGATGGCTTACCTTCCATATATTGTATCCAATTCAAGTTTGTCTTAGTGTTAGTTCTATATTAATTAACAACAAAACATTTCTTGTAGCATACTTTTTCTTTCAGCTAACAACAAACTCAATAATGATTTACATCACATAAGTCATAATTTAAAAGCTATTAACATTGTTTTCATATTGTAGTTTGTCTATAAGAAAGGGATCAACTTTTTTATGCCATAATTAGAATATTTGATTTAGTGATTTATATGCATGATGCGACGGTATAATAATCCTTTTGGAATATAAAATTTGTGTATAGTTCCTCTTATCTGAGTTTTTTAAAAAGCATTTTCAATCTTTATTCCTTACGAGGATCATACATAGTTTATTTTGCAACGCTGTCAATACCTTAAATCAATACTCTACAGTCTACACACTTACGCTAGTTCATTTATTTTAGTATACCTTCAAATTATATCCTATATGTATAAAGTTGATTGAGATGATTTGGTCTGTACAGCTTGGCCAGCAAAAAATCCCATCAAAGTAAGTCCATATGGCTCTGAAATTCCCAAAAGCAGGGTGATTTTCTTTTACTACATAAGATAAGGTATAGTGAGTACAACGATGATGATACAGCAGAGATATATCCATCTACGACTTCATGATAATATATTGAACTTGCACACCAACCTTTATAATGGTGGCAATGGCCATGCTCAATTCCAGTACTTTGCTGTTTTTTTTATTAGAGCTTCATGATCATTCCTTCCAATTGATTGATCCCATATCATGCCCTTAGATCATAAAATGTGATTATTCTCCTTTCCCCGCATGTACTATATTAGCAATTTTAAATCAAGCCATCAACCACCTTAATGTCGGGTTTAGTTAAGCTTATAGATAAAATTGAGATTTTGGCCACATTGTATTAAGGAATATCTTTATAAAATGATAGCTTCAAATTCTATATATCTAGTATAATCTGGACTCTAACCTGGCCTACTCTGTCTCAAACCTTTACATGTCAAATGTCAATAATATAAAAGAAAATTAAAGACTATTGTTTTTATGTGGGAGACTAGGGGAACATGATATAGAAGAAATGGGGTGGATGTAGCTGTAGAAGAAAAGAGAGCTATAGGAAAGATAGAAAAAGGTTGGGATCTACAGCATAAACAAGGAAGTTTATAATTTATTTCAAAGTCCTCTTTGACAAAAAAGCAAACATACCCTCATTTTCTTTTTTTCTTTTGTAAAACATTTTTTCTTTTCGTAATTACAAATACTTCAGTTCAAACAGCATAACCAGTTTTTCAAGGATGCAGACATACTCACAGCTTTCAACTTTGAGTTAGCGTGCACTATCTGTATATAAAACAGCACTCAGCAGTGATATAGTGTCTGGATTTCTGTGGCATTGTTTCTTATCAAGGATTAAGATTTCAAGCCTAGAGATTTTTTATGGCTAAACTTTCTGGTATGATGTATATGTTTGTTTTTTTTTTGGTAAAGGTATGATGTATATGTGTGTATAGTTTCTGAATCAATGTTTGGATAAAAGAAAATAAAAAAAGTATATGACGATACCATGGGGTGGAAGATGACGTATGCTAATAATAATATAATTTGAATCCTAACCATGCTGGTGAATTATTTTTAAGAAATCATGCCTCAATAGAAAAACTGTATTCTATAAACATATAGTATTACATAAGCAATCATATAGGAATAGGATCTGGGAAGAAAAATATAATTTTCCTTGAACCCATCAGAATAATAGAATCTTCTCTGAAGAAATTATATCATATAGAAACAAGGATTGAAGGTGTCTTATCAAGTATCAACCTAGAATTGTATTTTTTTTTCCAAAAAAAAAACTAGAATTGTATTTGCATTCACTTTTATGTTTTTTTTTTTTTTAAAAAAATAAAAAATAAAAAATTCTAGGACACAATATAATTAAAACTTGAAATCCCACACATCTCATAATCAATTGGTACAATCTGGTTCACACTTTATTTTTTTTCCTTTTACTTTTTTTTTTTAAAAATCTAAAATGTATTGTCTACCCAAATCTTTGGAGAAGTCTACATCCAACTATCCAAGACTACATAGCCATCAAATCCAACATTTTCCATAAGTGGAGCAACCACCATTCCGGATAATGTCAAGTGCACCATAATTCACAACCATCCGATCCACCATTTTTATAACTACTTGATCATGACATAAATTCAATTCAGATATCCAATGGAATCAAGCTTCAAATCGAATTCCAATTGCTATGGTTATTAAAAACATTACTTCAAACGATCAAAACACCAGGTAAGCGAATATTGTCCAAAACATCACTCCAAGGGTCATTGTTTGATAAGTACATAGTTCACAGTCTTAAATCACATAATTTTCCCCTAGAATTGCATCAGAAAAATTGATAATGACAATATGTACAATCCCTTTCAGGGTTTAAAGGATTGCATTTTCTAAGATATGAAAGGAATGAACTCAGGAAATGAGAGGAATATGTGGTTTCAAATCAAGAACATGGTCCACATACATAGTTTTAGAACAGAGAGGTTTATCTCCCACAAATTAGTTGGTAAATTATGTGGTAGCTCCAATGTTGTGTCGTAATCAATGAGAAAGTGATAATTTGCACTGAAAATGACTTTTGCATGTCCATCTAATGCTGAAACATGGAAAAGCTAAGACAAATACTTCTTGTCCACCTATATTAGGATTAATGAAAAATAGAAAAAGTTATTAGTGGAATTTTCCACAATTAACTTTGTTAAGATTTTCCAAGAATAGCAAAGTTTAGTATGGCTAGGGACTGTAATGTCATTTAGATTAATAAGCTCGATTTTTTTTACATAAATCCAAGTTGAGTAGGTCAACTGTAAGATTGATTAGTTGAGGAACTAATTTGGTTTAGCTAATCATGGTTTGACTGAAATAAGTTTATTCCTTTCAGCAAAGTGGGAGAAGTGCTTTTCTCACTTTTATATGAAAAAGAAAGTAGAACTGCATCCCAATGAGAATGATAAAACCTATTATATCTTTATACTATACTTTCTGGTGGTAAGATTTGGTTTGAAATCAAATCAAAGTTACTTTTATATATATACGGTTTGTGTGAAATTGAAATTCTATTCGTATAAACTAAAAAGAAGTCATTAGACTTTCTTCCAAATCTTATCTTCTTTATCAAACTTATCAAAATACTTACTATATACTCTGCAAAAGCTTTCACTGTCAAAACACTAAGAATAAATAACAACAGTATGGATTCCATACTAATAAGTTAAAAGGTGTTTCAAGGACAATTCAGTTGTATCTCAGTGTCACACATGACAAACCTGAACAACTACAAAAGAGCAGTTCCTCCAAAGTTGAACCTGTCAGATAATCCTCAACATTTGATATGTTGCCCCCCTCCCCACCTCTTTGCTTACTTTTGTTTTGAAGTTCTACCAACTGCTCCATAAGGACCAGGTGAGATAAACTAAGAATAGAGTAAACTGTCCTTTACTGCTTTTATTTAATATGAAAGACGTGCATTCTAAGTTCTAACTGTTATAGAAGGCTGTTCAGTTTAATGACGGATTGTTTTTCACCTAAAAAGGGTTATCAGGAGTTGATTAGTTGCCTAAGACTGTTATTTCTCGCTTCAGATGCACACCAGTTATTCGCTCTCAGCTTGGGCCTGTCACCCTTGCAAGCATATAGTAGGAAAGTGGATAGCTGGATAGGAATCAAAGTTGTCCACTCTTACAGTAATACAATCCGGGTTATTACGGCCTTGGGACAAACAGCCCAACTTCAGTTCTAAGTTGTTGAACCAACATCAGCTAAATGGGTAATTGACATCTAAGGCCTGCCTGATACATGCAAGTTGCAAATGAAGGTGATGGTATACGGCCCCCATAGCAAAAGTGTCACTAAGGCTAGATATCATGAAAACCTCAGCTTCCATGTATGTCATTTACTAAAAGTTTATAATTTTCTGCGGAAAAAAAAATCGCCCAGGAATTGTCTAAGAAATCTATGGCAACGTTCTCCCCAAAAGAACCAAATATATGGCCTTCCAAAATTATATTAAGCCCAAAACTAAAAGGAACCACTCTTATCGTCCTAGCAAAGACTGTAAATCACATGTTAACAAAGATCATTTTAATTCCAAAAATCAATCCACACAATCACAGTGCATATAACCATATATAAATGAAAATGACAAATAGATTAATAAATAAAGCAATAGACCTAGAAGGGATGGTATAGTTTTTAGATGTGTGAAAAAGTTTCTGACAATTGTCTCAAATACCAATACCGAAGAGGTTCCAGTCATGAACCTTGAAACTTGAGACGGCGAGTTTAAAGACATCAGACATTGCCATGCATCCAGATTGTGCAGCAGGAACAGCTAAACCAGCTCCCACAGTAGCAGCAGTTTCGCTGAAAGGGCTGAATTAATAAAACACCAAATAATGGGTTAGTAGGATATAACCAATGCTAGATTCCATATACTAAGGATGGACTTTTGGTTCTTGGTTCGAACAATGTACTCTTAGACACTTACCTTATTACAATTGGCTCATATGCAGTGATTAGCACATCAGTGCCAACTTCTTTCAGGCGCAGATTAGCTAAATAAACCTGCAGAAAGGTCAAAAAGGCTATTTATGATGAAAGAATCAATGGCCATCACTTAGTTTATAATAATGGTATAAGAATTAACTTACTTTTACTATATTTTGGGCTTCTCTTCCTTGCTTTCCCTTAGAAATGTTCTGCACAATAAAGCGTTTATGTTGGTAATAGTTAATGTGCAATGTACAGTAGCAAAACAATAGCAATGCATACAGATTTATGACCAAACTCTCAGTAATATACATCACCATATGAGCTCAAAGCATCTTTAACTGAAAAAACTATTAGGATTATAGACACAAAGGAAACAAAAATAGGCTTGACCAAACATCACAAAGCAAAATATAATAAGCACGTGAAACATAATAACCATGTTATGTCACAATGCAGGCATTCTAAAGTATCTGAGAAACATATTCACTTTTTTCAACCTCAACAGGATCTGCCAAAGAATCAAATCTGATGCTTCTTAAAATAAGTCAGCCTACTGCAGGGAGTCAGGGACAAATTGAATGGAAACAACAAGGGAGCAAGAGCAAGCACAAAGTTATTTTAAATATTTCCAATATTTTATTACCCTTCAAAGTGTTCATTTAGTATTTATTCACTGAAGAGTCAATCATCAAAGATTCCCTTTGAACCCCATTTTAGTGAAAGTGGCAGAAACAAATATCGTATTTCAGATGCCTCATACAATATATATAAATAAACAGACGTATATATATACTTTGTCATCAATGAAAAAATAATTACCATCTGACCAACTGCTGTTGTAACTACTGCTGGCACGTTTTTGTAGCGTAATCCATCAGCCTGAAAAACTCCCGACTGCTCCACCACCTAGAGGAGATATAAGACTAGATGTTATGATTCAATCATTTTGACACGCTATTAAAAATGCTTACAGTCACAGTATGACAATTCCTAAAGCACATAGATTTGATAGTGTAACTGAAACATCACACAATAGAGCAGGAATCGATTCCAAATATAGCAAACAACATTACCAATATATAGATGATTTACTTTTAACACATGAGAGTTCACGACCTCCACAGTAAATCGTAAAAGTTCTACTTAAAAAAAAAATGTCTGGACATAACAAACTATTTAACCTACTGGTCAAGTAGAGAACTTTATTAAAGCTTGAGAAGCAACTTGAATTCACATATCATTTCCAAAAACATATAAGTATGAATGACAATGAGGATACATACAAGGAAAGAAATCTCTGACCACCACTCTACTAGTTAAATGTGCACAAATGCAAATCGAAAATTCGAACATTCTTCTCATCAACAACATAGATAATATAAAGTTAACTATACAAGGTGATCAAAGGTAAATTGACTAGCATGGCATAGATTGTAATAGTGTTGTAGATGAGCGAACTCTCACAGCAACCAATGAGCAATATTCATACAGCCGCCATAAGACCAACATTCTCTCATAAAGAAGGCACTATTGTGGCCAAGCAGATCACATATTGTGAACTGATAATAGATGTAAACCACAAAAATCCCAAAATCTTACCCCAAGTAATTAAGTGAGAGAGAGGCGCAGCTTATAGTTTAACAGTTGCATAAACGTGGCACATCTAACAAAAACCTAAAGGTAGTCACAGTCCCTCACACCACTACTATAAAATGCACCCCGCAAAGAGTTCTAACAAAGAGGTGGATTTATGCATATCAAAGTTGAACACAGACCTAACGAGTAACACAGGACACACACGCCTAATGCAATGAGTTCAAAAAATAAATTAGTATAATAGATAGTATAACCACAATATCATACATCAGACGTCCAATCTATCTACCAATGACCTAATCCGTAATTATCAATAGCAATAAGTATCCTATTACTGATGACTAATCATAAGCTACAAACATTAGATATCGACTCAAAATCCATTAAAAATTGACACAAACAATTACTTAATTCAAATTAATTTAGAAAACTTACAATGGTGTTTTCAGCTTCTTGTTCAGTCGCAAGGTCTTGGAAAAACCAAGTAGCACTTCCATTATCTTGAACATCATGTTTAAAATCTAACAACTCAATTACCAAGCTCTCATCACGACTAGGATCCGCAAACGCTTCCTATTTTCCAACAACAACAATAACAAAACAATCCCAAAATTTTCATCTAATTACATAATTTGAACTCATCAAACATAAAAAGAATGCTATTTCATACAAACCTGATGATCAGGAACTTGACGAATATCACTTAAATCTTGAAATCGAAGAGGAAAATTACTTGAAATTGCTCCACCAAATAAAGAACGTTCAATGCATTGATTCGCAGACGACATACTAAACAAAACAAACAAAAATCTATTCAATCACACAAATTAAAAAAAAAAAAAAAAAAAAAAAAAAAATTTAAAGAAGAAGAGAAAGAGAGAGAGAGAGATGTGTTGTTAAACTCACCAGTGCGATTGTGATGTGAAGCTTCTGAGATCTTTTGGCGGGGAAGAAGGATGCGTTGAAGGACACGTTTGGGCTTTTTTTTTTTTTTTTTAATAAGAGATTCTGTGCGTCGTTTGTACGCCGTATGATTGACGCTATGGTTGCGTCAATTAAACGCAGTTCTTATTGGTTCGGTTTTTACTGGATCCAGTTTAACTGAACCCGGTTTGATAAAAGCCCAGCCCATGTTCTTCGTTAGCAACTTAGCACTGCGTGTCGTTTCACCATTTCATCGTAAATCCAGAAAGAAAGAAAGAAAGAAATCGAGGTTTTTTTTTCTTCCTTCAAACTGCCGAATCGAATTTTTGTTTCGTTTGATTCGTAATATTATCGCAATCTCTATCTCTCTTGAAAACATCTCGTTTTCATCGCGAATTCATCTTTTAAATCGATCAATTTGATTTTTTTTGATGAATCTGTTTTGTTAATTTATAGAGATCGATTTGATAGTTTGATTTGTGTTTATAAGCGATAATCTTGAAGGTTTTGATAAAGAGATATTAATTTAGTGATTTTGTGAAGAAGAGATGAGTGCTCCAAAGAAAAGAAATTTTCATATAGAAGCTTTTAAGCATAAAGTAGTAGTAGATCCGAAATATGCAGAGAAGACATGGAAAGTATTGGAACATGCTATTAATGAAATTTATAATCATAACGCAAGTGGTCTTAGCTTTGAAGAACTTTACAGGTTTGGTTTTTATTTTATTTTATTTTGTTGTGTTGAATTTATAGATTTATGTGTTTAAAATTTGTATGGAAATTTAGTTAGATTATATTTATATGTTTTATTAGGATTTATAGTTTTGTCTTAAAGATGAATTTTCATTGTATGCATCATTCTCCAAGTAGTTGGTTTATTGGTATATTATCTATAGACTATAGGCTTATGTTTCAATTATTGATGGTGGAGTCGAAGTTGGGTTGATGCTATAATTGAAATATTTTAGGCTTAGTCGACAGTGTTATTAACTGAATAAGCACCATCTACAAAAGGAAGCTTTTCTCTATACAACAGCAAAACACTTCTAATCAAGAAAGTTTAGACAAAATGCTCATAGGTTGATAGGAATGCCCCTTATAACTGATTTTGCATTTAGTGGAAAAGAAACTTTTGACATATAGGATAAATGCAGTTTTAGATGACTCACTCTTGCGTTGCTCTTATTATTTCCATTAAATTTTCGCACATGTAGAAAAATGGAACCAATTGTTTATTATTTGATGCTTTTCTTCTGATGTGACTTTGATTAGCATATTTCTGTAGTTCCATTAATTGGTGTTCATTGCTCATTATCGTCACGGTTATTTTGCAAAGTGCAATGTTTTTGTAGGGGTATTAAAATGTTACCTCCTGATGTTAAATCATTTGTTGGTTTAGGAATGCTTATAATATGGTTCTGCACAAATTTGGAGACAAACTGTACTCAGGGTTAGTTGCAACGTTAACAATGCATCTCAAAGAAATATCTAAATCGATAGAAGCTGCTCAAGGAGGTTTGTTTCTTGAAGAGCTGGACAGGAAATGGACAGACCATAACAAGGCATTGCGGATGATCAGAGACATTTTAATGTACATGGACAGGACTTACATTCCCAATACCCACAAAACACCTGTCCATGAACTTGGGCTGAATCTGTGGAGGGATCACATTATCCACTCTAGTGAAATCCAGACAAGGCTGCTGACCATGCTCCTTGAACTTGTGCAAAGAGAACGTACTGGTGAAGTTATAAACCGAGGGTTGATGAGGAATGTGATTAAAATGCTAATGGATCTGGGTCTTTCAGTCTACCAAGAAGAGTTTGAGAAACCTTTTATTGAAGTCTCGTCGAATTTTTACAGTCTCGAATCTCAGCAATTCATTGAATGCTGTGATTGTGGGGATTATTTGAAGAAAGCTGAGAGGCGCCTCAATGAAGAGATGGAGAGAGTTTCACACTATTTGATTGATAGGACTGAAAGTAAGATAACTAATGTGGTGGAGAATGAGATGATTTCTAACCACATGCAGCGATTAATTCATATGGAGAACTCAGGTTTGGTGAGCATGCTGGTTGATGACAAGTATGAAGACTTGGGAAGAATGTACAGCTTGTTCCATCGGGTTCCTGACGGGCTTTCATCAATAAGGGATGTGATGACTTCTCACCTTCGGGAAACTGGAAAACAGTTGGTTATGGATCCGGAGAGGTTGAAGGATCCAGTGGATTTTGTGCAGCGGCTCCTGGACAAAAAGGATAAATATGACAATATTATCAGCTTAGCTCTTAATAATGACAAAACATTCCAGAATGCCCTGAATTCTTCATTTGAGCATTTCATCAATTTAAATTCTAGGTCCCCAGAGTTTATCTCTCTTTTTGTTGATGACAAGCTCCGTAAAGGTCTGAAAGGAGTAAGTGAGGAGGATGTAGAAGTCATCCTAGACAAGGTGATGATGTTATTTCGTTATTTGCAAGAGAAGGATGTGTTTGAAAAGTATTACAAGCAACATCTTGCAAAGCGGC
The DNA here is from genome assembly GCA_023053565.1 of Aquilegia eximia. NCBI lineage: Eukaryota > Viridiplantae > Streptophyta > Magnoliopsida > Ranunculales > Ranunculaceae > Aquilegia > Aquilegia eximia. Next base: position 36,650,236 of record JALIGU010000002.1, read on the forward strand.
TTCTATCGGGGAAATCCATCTCTGAAGATGTCGAGAGAAGTATGATAGTTAAGCTTAAGACAGAATGTGGATATCAGTTTACTTCAAAATTGGAAGGCATGTTCACTGACATGAAGACCTCCCAAGATACAGTCCAAGAGTTTTATGCGAACCAGGCAGCTGATACTGCTGAAAGCCCTGTCCTGGCTATCCAGGTGCTCACAACTGGATCTTGGCCAACTCAGCCAAGCACCCCTTGCAACCTGCCAACTGAGATTTTGGAAGTGTGTGAGAAGTTTCGGACATATTATCTTGGGAAGCACACTGGGAGAAGATTGACCTGGCAAACTAACATGGGCACAGCTGATCTGAAAGCAACTTTTGGGAAAGGACAGAAGCATGAGCTGAATGTGTCAACATATCAAATGTGCATACTTATGTTGTTTAACAATGCTGATCGTCTGACCTATAGAGAGATTGAGCAAGCCACTGAGATACCTGCCTCAGACCTGAAGAGGTGTCTTCAGTCACTAGCTTGTGTGAAGGGTAAGAATGTCCTTAGGAAAGAACCCATGAGCAAGGACATTGGGGAGGAAGATGCTTTCTTCTTCAACGACAAGTTCACAAGCAAGTTCTACAAGGTGAAGATAGGAACTGTGGCTGCTCAGAAAGAAACGGAGCCTGAGAATCAAGAGACAAGACAGAAAGTGGAGGAGGATAGAAAGCCCCAGATTGAAGCTGCAATTGTGAGGATCATGAAGTCAAGGAGGGTGTTGGACCACAACAACCTTGTGGCTGAAGTTACAAAACAGTTGCAATCACGGTTTATGCCCAATCCAGTTTTAATAAAGAAACGGATCGAATCTCTCATTGAACGAGAATTCTTGGAGAGGGACAAAGCAGACAGAAAATTGTATCGATATCTTGCTTGAGATACCAAATTATATTGTATTTTACCAAAATTTTAAAGGCTAGTCCTTAGCATGGAATTGTATCCTCCATATGTTGAAGTGATTGAATTCCTACATTGTTTAGTTCTTCACTTCTTCCATTTAGCTCTTGTATAAAACACCGTTTTACTTTCCGTGGGGGAAAATGCAACCATTAATTACATTTTCCAAATTTGATGTGCCTTTAGCTTTCTTGGATCAATATTTCACTGGCCTGACAAATAACAGGGGATACCTGAGGCCACCTTGACCTTGTACGCCTGGCCTGACTTGCCTGGGATAAAGCTTACATTGAGCACAAGAATTTCTGAGCATCATATTGATATTTTTTCTTGCTTATAAAAATCTTGATGAGTTCATTTTTTCAGTAAAGAACTTCATGGAATGGAAGCATATGGGGGAGAATTCTTCATAGAAGTTCTTGAAGGTGCTTGAAATTCCAAAGTTGTCCATGCTATAGCTTTTCTTGAAAACCTGGTTGAAAGTTTTTATGGTGGTAATTCATTATGCATCCTGTTTTTAGGACAATTTCCTCTTGAAAATTTTGGTTAGGAAATAATGCTTATCTGAACTACGTTCAGTGCTCAACCTGCTCCATTCTTTTACAACAGCAAAGGATGAAGACTTGATTTTGGGCTTTGCACCTAACCAAAAAAAAAAAAAAATTGTTCTTACTGTAACTCGGTGTGATTTATTTATTGAGTTTGGTGAACTTCTCCATCACATTCATCTCAGTATTCAAATGTCGCACCTCATAGTTCATCTCACCAAACATTGTTTTCATTTTATTTTATTTATATTTATTTCATACTTCATTGAGCTAATCCTTTGGGTTGGCACTCAGCGTCTCAGCCTGCTGGCGCTACTGGACTTGGTCCTCAACGTACAGTATTATTAGCCATAGATTATACTTAACACATCTCTGAAAAGTTGAGTGATTATTACACTACTGCAGTACTACTCTGTGGTTGTTAGAAAATACAGACTGTAAATGGACGTTTGGCCATTGAAATATTATCCATCATCCACACCTTGATATATTTTGACTTAATATCATCCCATTGTGAGTTTTGTTATAGCTTCCAGAACATCTGCTCTGGCTTCCACAACATTACACAAATCATATACAAAGTTGTCAAAATAATTTATCTTCAAACTGCTATTGCTTATGGTCGCATATTTAGTCTTAGTATCTGCTCTCTTTTTATAACAAAAACCAGAGGTTAATATCTGCTCTACTAAAAAGCCTCAAGGCCCCTTCTGGGAGCAGGATCATAGCACAATCCATGGTCGAAATGCATCCAATAGGGCTATAGGAAGACATAAGATGCTGGTTCTAAATTTTTTAATCTGGAGCCCATTTAGATGATCCCAGGCAACGTGCCAACTCAATGAGATTTAAGCTTAAAAAAGACTATAGAGCAACAAAACGTATCTTTATTATTTGTCCTATTGATTCAATATTATTGTTATGTTTATGAATATCTACATCCATAAAAAATGATCTATTCTATATATCTCATTCTAGATAAACCACAAATGTTACATGTTGGGATACACAACTAACCATGGAACAATGTACATGTGGTGAAGGGCCCAAAATTTCATAGTTCCTAATATACCTGCACGCACATAAATCAAATCCAACATTACACAGCAGCTTATAAGGGCTGATGAATGCAAACCGGAATCATAAAAGAAAAAAAAACCAGACGACAGTCAGAAGGATGTATATTATCATGGTCAAGAACAGCTAATCATATCATTTTTTGACCGCCCAAATTACTGAAGACTAGATAGGGTGGCCATGGTCATATCCAACAGGTAGGGAACATAATTGATAATTCTACTGTTTTGAAGCAATTAAGATGACCTACCTTTTCTTACAGCCACCAAAAGCAAGCTCTTAATCACCAAATATAGCTTATAGGGAATCTACTAAAGTACAGCTGGTGGAAGCAACTCAACTCTATGCCGAAATAACTTTGCTAGTGCTCTGCGTTCACAATCCTGCACAAAGCAGTCAACCAAAAAGTGGTTCTTAAACAATGAATAGATCCATTGTGAGATCTAATTAGTAGGTAGGCAGTTAGAAATAAATCCATATGATAGAGTTGCAGGGGTCTGTGCACATACAGTACCTTAAACATGTTTAGAATAAAAGGTTTATCTGGATTCATTCTCCTCAGTTTCAAGTAAGTATATGCAAAGCTAAGCTGATCACGTGAGGTGAAACGGTCAACTTCGTTGAACCAAAGGCATGAAAATAGGTTTGACATTGGTGAGTGTGCTCGCACAATGAAGGATCCTTCAGGTACATCTGCAGAGTTAGCAATTGGGTCAAATCATGCCACTAAACAATATGGGGAATAGGAAATCCAAAGAGAAATATCTCTGAATAAACAACATGTTATAATACTCACAACTTGGAAGAGGAGTATTAGGGTCAGAAGAGTTGAACTTGGTGAGACCATCAGACTGATAAAATATGAACTGTTCATCAATGGCTGTGTGATTGTACTTATCCAGACGCTTATTCTGGAGTACCTCCTCCCAGACACAGTGGCGATCATAGTGATTTGAAATAGCATATTCTGATCCATTTCGCCAAAGAAAGTATTCAAGAATCAGAATGGGATCAGTGTGCAATCGCATTTTGCTATCAATCCAGATAGAATACCTAGAACCAGCCACCAAAAAAACAGAAGATACACCAGTATTATTTCACAAGTGGGAAACATCTAATAGCTTCTGTACTAACATCAAGAATAATTTATCACAATTCCCATTAGCATTATTAGATAAATATTCAATAGAACAGCAACCATCAACTAACAGAACCAGGCCTAAAAAGTTCAAAGCTCGCCACTAAGATCATACAAATCAACAAGATAATATAAGAGCCTACAAAATTATGCACCGATTAAGTGTCAGGAGTAAATAAATAGATAATTAGTGTCTTAGTCATAAAAAATGGAGATCAAAGTCAGACCAGGTCAGTACCCCACTTGTCCCAAACACTATTGACTAATTTCATTATGTTTTTATCATGTTGGCTATTATATCTACAGTACTATGAATATCATTTCATTGCACCTTATTGATATTATTGGACACAATCGAATCTGACTCGAATAAAAATTATAACAGACATATTCAAATGTAAAATAAGGTAGCGATCATACAGGCATGTTACCTAGCAGATGGGAAGAGACGGTGTGATAAGAATTTAGGCACCTTTCCAGTCCTCCGCATGTCCGTGTATGGCAAGTTCCTCACAATCACAATTCTCCATAAACCAATGTTACCTCTATCATCAAGAACATGTCCCTCCGAAGACATCTTCGACATGGTTTGTTCGTCCATAAACATGACAAAGCAAACATTCATCTTCGAATATTCACTTATCTGGAAGTTAACAAAAATCAACTGAATAAAAAAGAAGATTTATCTATGAATGTAACATTAGAAAATGGAAGTCAATAGAAACTAATTGAATGAAAAGATGATGAATCGATGAAAGAGGAAAGTTAACAAATATATACCTACATTAAATCACGGATCTTATAATTCAATGTTCTAAAAGCATCTCCGAAGGGGATATCCATTTTATTGAGCCTACCCAGCTTTAGTATGTCTTCTCAAAGAAGCTATCTATTTAGCACATATTACCGACATATAGCCAGAAAACAGTATAGATTTTACAGACATCATTGTTATGTACAATTTTTATAGTGCTTTGAGAAAATGCGATGTTTTACTAAGTAATTAATAAATTTCTCTCAGAGCATTTCAATGTTTCTGAACTTTAATTGAGTGCACCTCTGTAATGATGCTTTCTTGATCTATTACTACTGCAAGGGAAACTGAAGTCCACATGGCCTAATCTTCATCGTCAACCTCTTTAAACCGCTCCTATCTAGGTTAAATAGCCTGCCTAAGAATAGCATGACACAATGTGAAAGTGGAATGGAATGCACAGCTAGCCTCAATCGAGTACTTTCTTTGCATCAGGCCAGTCGGAGCTAGCTAACCTGGTGTTTAGCTAGTTAGAATCTGGAAGACAAATAGTACTTTAATATACAGTTACAATGATGTTTCAAGTAGTTTTTGTAGAAAAATGGGACACCCTTTTTGGAGTTTCATTAGGGCTCGCCAAGGATACGATATAAAAACATATTCATTTGGATTATTTTTGTGCAATCAAAATAAAACTGGATGGTAAAAAAATGCATGGATATCCATTTTATAATAAAATAAAACACCAAAATGATGCACTAGAAGTTTAAAGAGAGCTTTTCTTGGGATGGGGGTGATAGGAAGCAACTGAAAACTTTCAGGATGGTCCATAATGTAAATTGTAATAGGTGTCATCTTACAGATAGTACAAATATAAAGAGAAATTATATCAAACAAAACAGGTGTTTATGAAGATGCTGTAGATGTTCTGTATATATGCAACCTTGTAAGTTGTAAAGAATGTTCCAAGGTCATATATGTCTGCCCTCACGCATTTCATTACAAGTACAATGTCATCTCCACAACAAATTTTTGAAAAGGCTTGGTAGAGAAAAGGATTGAAAATAATAATTGCAACAAAATCTTTCATTTTCATCAATTATAACTATAAGTGTGATAACAATTAATAAATAATCAGTTTAAGGCTCTGATGTTCTAACAAATGGATACAATCTAATAACCATCTCTGTTATTGGCAGAAAACTAACCTTTTGTCTTGTTGGCCGCCTCAAAAAATCAGAACTCCCAAAAATGCATGAAGATACCACAATGCGGCAAGTATTCATGTATTCTTTGTCCTTTTCATCTAAATCAAACCCAGTGCTTGGGGAACCCTCTGGTCCTTTGACAAAACCACAATGAAAAGTTTGATTTCTAGCAAAAAAGGATTTCTCTCTTTCATCGAGCGTCTGATGTCCACCAAATCTGGGTTCAAACATATTGTGTTCATAAGGCTTCTCCTCTCTATCTATATAACGCAGGGAGAAATGTGAAAATTTTGAATCCTTGGGTTCAACAACATCATCTACTGACTCCGCAAATCCAACCTCACAAGGGAAATCTGAAAGATTTGTTGTGTTAATATGGTTTGTAGATGAGCAATGTCATTTTATAAAAAAGCAATTACTCGTAGTCAATAGGGAATGTTATCAAGTAATAATGAATCTTCTAAAATTTTATGAAGCCAGAGTTATTCGTTTACTAAACTAGAAAGTGCAAATATCGATATTTGCTAAATATCTTGAACTTTTCATCTGGCATTACCAGTTCCATAACTGGAAAATCACCCATCACGAGTGTCTCCTTTACTTTGGTATGTTCTTTGGAACTTTGTGCAAAATTGGTCGTCAACAGTTGGTAACGTAATAATCCACCTAGAAACTGAATAACTGATCCATTTCCATTGTATAGTAAATGAAGAGAACATAATACAGTCTTACGTTGCTTACGACGCTTGCCTCTCCCGCCTAATTGCTCAAAATAACGGTAGCTTCTCTCCTTTGTAGATGCAATTCTACTCTCCAACTTATCTGCAAAATAGCAAGATTCAGTTAATTATGCTTAAAACCTAAATAAAACTCGAAAAATTCTCAAAACAAAGTTAAAAAATTATCTCACCATATAAAGGCAAATCAATGTGGAAAATGGACAAATAGATGAGAAACAACAATGTGAGCAAGAAAAATCTCTGTTTAGAAAAACGACTAAACCTCCTCCCTCGACGAATCTGCTGCTTGGAACCTCCACTAAATTCATGAGACCTAATCACGAAACCTGTAATAGTGTCTCTATGTTCCGGTAAACTCTCACTACCGTATCGATAAGAAGCCATTTCAAGATTTCTTCCATCAATTCATCTTAAAATAGAAATCAATTGAAACTTGTAGATCAAGAGAATCTCTTCGACATTTCATCTCTTTGATCGGAAAATTTCTTCTAAATTCTAGGTTTAAAGTTGGATCTGGAATCTGAAAGATAGAAAAACACGACTGAATAAGAGTATATAAGAAGAAGAATGTAAGGAAGAAGAGAGTTTAGGGTTAATTTGGATAAATTACAGTGGAGAAGAAGAAGCGAATTGGAGATTTTAAATATATGCTTGTGTTGGTTGATTTGGCGGGTTTGGGAATTAGTATCTGATTTGGTTGAAGTTGAACGAATAGATTTACAAAAACTTTGTTTATTTTATGATGATCGAGACAGTTTAAAAAAACAGTTTAAGACATAAGAGAGTTATGAGAAGTGTAGCATGTGACGAAATAAGTTAGAAAAAAAAAAAAAAAACTTTCAGAATTGACAGTTTGGTAACGTTTGTAAGTTCTCTCAGTGATCCATTTTGGTCATACTGCCCCAATTGTTAATGGCCGGACAGAAGCCAAGGGGCTACCCTGCTAGGGCTCCTTCCTTCCCACCGCGTCTTTCCCTGCATGTCAGATATACAAAGCGAGTGCACCGCTGGGTCGATCTATTCTATGGTGAAGCATAACTGCACAATGGTATTAACTGAAATAGTATTAGAATTAAGCTATGATTATTGTGAAACTATTAAGTGATGTGTTCTTGGTTAAGATGGTTGATACAAGGAAAATCATCATATCTGCAAGTAATTGAACTATAAAGGTTTTGGGCACATTGGACAGTCGAAAACATTTGGTTCTTATCGGGGAAATATGATTTCACCAAATTTTCCAGTGGAAGGAAGCCTCACTGCTAACCTTTTCGATTTGGAGGGGAATTTTCTTCTCTTTTTACTAGTAGATGAATTTGACAGTTTTCGAGTGCGTTTGTTGCAGAACGCATATCAGAACATGAATGGTATATTATTGCCAATACACAAATACAGTTGGAAATACTTTTCTAAGTGCATCATTTCAATTCATTTTGATAATACACCAAGAAACTTGTAGAGATGTATATTTCAGTTATCATGGATTCTTGGTTGTCCAGCACTCACATTGCAATCAACCTTCCAATTTCTAGAAATATGATCTAAAAGGCCTCAAACATTTTTATAGAATTGTGTAGCTTATCTTCTGGAGCTCTACATGACTCACCTTGGCCCATGGTGTTGACTGTTGACTGCTTTTACAGTTGCAAAAAAGGCACAAAAGTCGTATAACTAGCTAAAAGCCACATTGCATGTAGTGAGCTTTCTGAACAAAAAAACAGTTCTGCAACTGCAAGCATTCACATGTTCAACTCTTTCTGAAATCTATGCTGTTGTGCACTAGTAATCATCGACTGAACCAACACATTCAAAATGCCATGAAAGTATACCCTTTGACCTTCGTAGTACAACCAACGTTCATATTTATTAATCTTCCAGTAGGTTAGTACTTAGGTCAGCTTACTACACGAGGATTTGTCGAACGCATATGCACCACATTTAATCTACAAAAGATTTCAACCACTTAATTGGTAGATAAACTTAAAAATGAAGGCGGCATTAAGTAGGGATGCAGAGATTCGATTCTGTTTACTCAACAAATTGAGACAATTCTATTGATTCAAAATCATGACTCAGATATATTCAAATATTCAATGCTGAAGCTTCAATGTTCTTCATTTCTCACAACTACATCTATACCTACCAACTATCATTAGCAAGATTTAATAGTACTTCAGCATTTTATGTACAAAGAGTTTCCATTTTGCTGTTTGTTGAAACTGATGAGAAGGATTATGAAGACAGACCATAAATAAGATAAATGAAACAGATGGCCAACATCACAAAACCAAACCTGTGATTAGGTTTTGAACATGTATGTTTAAATTTTGTCTCAAGATCTACTACACGTGACAAGAAATGAGGAATTGTTTCACAATCTCCAAAATATCTTCTGATAAAGCAATGAAGTTCAGCCCTTTTCTTGTCCAGTATAAAGACATAATGGTACCCAGAGAGAAATACATGTACCTAAATATTGAATTCACAGCTTAACCCAAACACCTTTTAGGTCTTTCCAAGCAGACACAAGTTTCCATGACTATGAACCTCTTCTTTCACCTTCTCTTCTTTCTTCTGGTTCTTCTTCTCCACTGCTCCACAAAATCTTCTCTCCCTCTTCTTCAAGCTCTGAATTGCACCTTACCATCCCCTCAATCCAATAAGATCAACATACTCACAAATAGCACCCTTGACAAACTATGGGCAAAAGCATCCCAAACTGGATATGCCAGTTTTAACTTGAACCACTTCAAGGTGAATATGCAGTGCAGGATAAACCTTCCAGCAAATGTGTGTGCGCAGTGTCTTCATGATGCAAGACATGCTATCTTGAGTCGGTGTCCAAAATCAGACTCTGTAACGGCTTGGTTTGATGGTTGTTACATCCACTATACTTACCACCACAAATTCCCCCACGCAGTTTTTTGGATGACATCGGACTCAAACCTATCCCATGCCACAGACTTGGCTCTCTTCAATTCAGCACTCAAAACCTTGCTTTTACAGCTTAGGACATCAATTAATTTGGCTTCACATCGAAAGTACTCTCATGCAGAGATCAGTTACAGCAATACTAGTAGTAAATTGTACGGGTTGGCTGAATGTGATCAATCTGTTTCAGCAAAAGAATGTGAGGTCTGTGTAGGAGAAGCAGTCAACAAGCTTTTCATATGCTGTGGGGCAAAACAGGGAGGCATTGTTGCAGCTGCCTCTTGCATGGTTCAGTTTGCGAGCTACAGATTATACTCCTTACCAACTCCGGCTGTTGGTAGGTCGGATTCGGGTCGTACATCAGATATTATTAATACTGATTATAGTAAAACAAGAATTTGTGCTGGTCTCACTATGAAAGTCGTTTGGGCTTGGTGTGTTGGGGTTGCTTGTTTTATTGCACTTGTGATAGGAACTTGGTTACTGAGAAGAAACATTGTTAACACTGCCCAAGTAACAACTGCAAGTGAAGCAAGTTTTGAGGTAGGAAATAATGGTGACATATAAAAAATATAATTTTAATACTACCATGCTCATTTTTCAGTTCAAAAGCTAACTACAAGTGCTCATGCCACAATTCACATGTCCCTGTCATCTAGTCCCATAACATGTCTCATACTCCGAGATTATATATAGTTATAGTCCTCGGCTCCTCGCTATGATGTTTAGTCTGTACAATATGGTATCACACTTCTCTTTTAGATTGTTGCGAAAAAAATCGTGAATTTAACTTTAATTAACTTCAGGACGAGGACATCCGATGGACTTTATTTAAATAATAAAGCAGCCAAGTATATTTATTAGGATGAGTATCAAGGAAGACCTATCTTTGAATAAGGGTAACCAAAAAGACTTCTGTTAAGAAAAAATGTCCATCAAACAAGCTCTTAAAACAAACACGTCAAATACTAGTACATTTATCTGCAACTAAATGTAGCTTGATCATATCAGAAACATGTTTGCCTACAGAGTTATGGATTGGGTTGAGTGATTATCAGCCCACCAGATACTATTGCTAAATAACTAATGTGATATATATAAACCACTGCAGTGTGTTTTTTTTTCCTTCGTTTTGCTGTTATGCATTAAAATTTGCCAAGGATTGAACCATCATAGAACTGCATCAGTGATATGTAAATACAGCCACAAAGTAAATGCAGATATTTGGGAAAGAGTTTAGAATCCCAGAGATCAGATAAAGACGATTTCTTATTTTAAAGAACGAAGTAAGAGGTAAGAGACCATAAGCATACACACTGATCAAATAACTTGAGCAAAGATTGTATTAAACACACATTTCTACTCCAATGATGTTAAATTGAAATAGATGTGCTCACAGATGCTTACCATCAAAAGATGGATAGAATACTAATTATAAGGGTGGCATCTAAGATCTTCTCAATGGCTTCGTAAATTTTGAACTTGAAGCAGAGTCCTTCCCATAAGCACTGTAGAAAAATATGCAGCTATAAATGAGGAAGAAAGTGATTTCTAACTGACAATATCATACAGTCAATACATTTAAACCATAACTTCAAAGTACATAGTTGAGTAACAAGGGGAACTGGAAATTGTACCGTTGTCTACTTTGGACGGCATTTTTCCTCATAGCTAAATGAACTTTTGCCTCATGGCTGCCATAATAAGATTCGTGTTAGCAAACCAGCATAATATACTACGGAATGCCCACTAAACATAAAAACAACTCGGTGGAAAAAAAATCCGGGAAATACGCTCTAATGTTTCAACTAAGTCGAGAAATCTGAATTTTCAACCATTTCCAAATTCCCCACAAGATTAGAATTATTTAGGTTGAGTTCGAATGAGTTGCGTACAAATTAAGAGAATTCAGTTACTCAAAATAGATATTTTAATATTTTTTTAAGAGATTTAGGAAGAATACGGATAGTATAGTAAAAAGGGCAAGGATGACAATGACATGCCAACATGCAGCAAAGAAAAGACCAAATCTTGACAGTAAATCTAACATCTCCATGGTATGTCTTGGCCTCTTTGTTTTTGGATGGTCAAGATTGTGTACATACAAGGATGAACCTCGTGTAATCATGAATGATGACATTTCCTAATCTTATAAGACCATCATACCTGTTAAGATATTCCATTTTTGCCTTTTTCATCAAATTACCCTTTGTACTGGAAAATTTGTTGTAACTTCCACTGCCTGCAAATGATTCACAAAAATATATTAATTCAAACGGCATACACATTCTATGATATGTAAATCTTTAACATGCTTTTCTCTGCATACAACCAACTACTGTGATGAGTACGAAATCATGTAATTAAGCACAACAAGACAATGTATCTTACCTCCATAGAAGTTTCGCTTATTACTTGATGGTGGGATCTTAGAACAAATCTGAACCTGGCGGTTCTGTTTTTCTACAAAAAGATTGAATGCAATTAGTTTTAAACATAATTAACTCCTCCACAATGTAAGTTTCCTTGACAAAAAATTTGAGCTGCAAAGTCATAAGAAGGGAAGGTGCATGCATCAGTTGATAATTATACTGTATGTTTCTTCTGCATCAAGTGTGCACGACTCTTTTGTACATTCATTTTGTGCATCATCATTTGCATCTCTCTCTAAAATGCATTCCTCACTTATGCATAAAATGATCAAGATCACGATTGATCGTATTTCCATTCTACTACAACAATAAATTTCTCTTAATTTCCAAAGCTATTATAGAAGATCACCCCTGATATAAGTCTTATTTATAAGAGTGTCTAAACTCCAAAATGATGCAAACAACAATATCATATGAAGAATGTTAAGGAAAGCATGCTTGGAAAAAACTGAAAGAAATATGATATGAATAAAATTATTTGGAAAACATCTACTAGAATGCTTCAAACATAATGAGCAACATGGTATGCTTTGAATGAAGTAAGAGTAAGAGCACATAAAACTGAGATTATTGGTGGCATGATAAATGAAACAACCCTTTCTGATCTAAATATTTCCAGGTTCACAATAAATAAAACAACTGCATCCAGATTTTAAAAAAGATTTGCAATTCTCAATAATTTAACTACCATTACTTGATGTCGTAACAAAGCTCAAAGAACTGCTAGCCGAAAATAATACTTTATGCATAAAAAACACTCTTAAAAAAGATAAACCAATGCGAGTTAAAACAAGATTCGCAGGAAAAGCAAACATATTGATGTTAAAGCGCTTACCAAAAGCGTTCTCATTGTAGCGTTCCTTGAGCTTATCTCCAATTTTCTTTCGTTTTTCATCACATGCCTTTAATTCCTTCTGCAAGTGAAATGCTTAGGTTTAACAATCGAACAAGACGTGTTTGTGCTCCACCTCCAATAAAATAGATCATAAACACTGAAAAATAACCAAACAAAACCAACTACCTCATAAATTTTTCTCCAATTCGGTCTTCTCCTCCCCTGTTTTAGTTCTGCACACTCCTCATTAAACCTTTTACTGCCAAATTCGTTTTCAAAGAATTTGATCCACAAGTTATTAGTCACTGGACTCAGATCCCTTCCCTGCATAAATTTGTAAAAAAAAAAAAAAAAAATGGTCAACTCTAACTCAGTGAAGTCTAAACAAGACATATTAAGTACATAAAATTAATATTAAGACTCAAACTTACTTCAGTAGACTTCTCAATATGCATCAACTGGTCTACGGTACAGTGAGGCAAGATGTCCTTCAACAAATCTATATCAGTTTCACCAACATCCCCAAGATATCTAACGTTATCTATCGCTGTCTGAACACATAGTTGAACTAAAGTAGGGATATTTCTCGTGAACATCATATCTCCCTAACGGAAATTAGCTGCCCGTCTAGTCTCAATTCAAACAACAAGACAACGCTGAATAAACAAAACAAAAACGAACCATTATAAGTAAGTCACAAATCGTCTATGATAAAAATATTAGATAGCGCAAGAACATAATATCATTTACGATTTAAATGTTTACTAGAATGTTATATGTACAGATATGAAATCGATACAGAAAAACATATAAATTAAAGAAATTCAATCAATTAAAACGTCCAAAATCCAAATTATCTAAAAAAATTTACTGAATCATACAATTCTCAAATAAAAATTCTAATTCAAGTAAATCTAACTCACTAGATTGAATAAAAAAATGGATGATTGCAAGTCAGATTGATGATTTAGAATTTAGATTATATCGAAAACATTAAAAAAAAGTTCTCTGAAAAGAAGAAAGTTATTAGCAAATTGAGCTTACCAAGTTCAACGATTGAAAACCTGCAGATCGTCGAAGGATTACAAGAGAAAAGTCACCTTCACCTTCGATCAAGGATCTAGTAATGCTTTTGTTTAGGTTTTCGTTCACCTGCAAGTTTTGCTAAAATACGCCGGCAGACATGAATCTATAATTGGAAGTTGTGATTAAAGGTAAGGGATTCGCTAAGATGCACTTGGCGCCAGCAGCTAACTAACGTGACGACTGCTAATAAGCAACAAATTTAAAAAGAGTTGCACCAATGCCTCGTGCAAGGTGTTTGGTTGCAAGTTGCAATTTAACCGAGTCTTATGGCTGTAAATATGCTGGTCTGTGGTCTCGCTTAATGCAAATCATGTCAATAGGAATGTTGGAAAAGCTATAGATTATTACAAGGTTATATTACTAAGCAAACAGCCTTGCATGATGAAGAATGACATGCATTTAGCACCAAAATTGGGGAAGAATGCAATGTTTTGGTGCTTGAGAGGCTAACACTGCTCAAGAGTGAGGATTGCACGAGCATGCCTTGTGCAAGTTAAGTGCTGAAAATTTAGTAAGTGACATTAGATTCCAAGCCAGATGGTTCAATATCATCGCAAGCGATGAGAAAAGCCTTTAGTTGAATTGACTATGTTGGACAGACGGAGAAACACACACAAGTAAAATGTTGTTTCAATCCTTAATATAAATAAAGATGCAATATCAACTTAATTGATATAACAGAGACAAAATTTAACAGTATTAATCTTATCACTCATGGTTAAAAAGACAACTACATAATTGATGACCTAAATTTGGTGCATCTATTTTAACACTTAACATCCTCCCTAATGAAACCCTCTTTCAGTAAACTAGTACACATCATCTGCTTGTGAGACAAACAACGAGAGAACTGTGAAATAACATCAAAGACAGCTACAAAATAGGTGAAATATATCTGCACTTGACACATCTTTAAACACCAAGACAATCCGCTGTCTAGCCTCCTTACAAGTATAAACGGATTCTTCTCGAACCTAGAATGATTATCAAAAGCTCAGAGGCTGCAGGAGAAGTTCAGGTATCATCTTCTTCATCACCATTTTCATCCTCAGCATCGCCATCGTCGGACTGAGAACAGTATTTAGGAGTAGACATGTATAATTATGCTAGAGTAGCAAAAAATCTCGCTACAGAGAGTAATGAAGAGTTCAAATCCATTTCAGCTTACCTCATCAAGACTTTCCTCATCTTCGTTTTCATCAGAATCTTCTTCATCGGACCCCTACACCAGTATAAAGATTACAGCTCAGAACTATGGTGAAGACAAGAAAAAGAATACAATATCTTTATGTGTGTTAGACACATGTACAAACAGACTGTCGGACACACACACAACAGATATACACAGTTACACACCATGTGTGAAAATCAATGAGATGGAGAGAGTTAATAGATAAGTAGTTCGATGACTTACACAGCTGTAATACTTGAGGGGATTTGGCCACAAGTCTTCCTTGATAATGTCTCCCAACTGAAACCATAGAAGAAATCTCTGATTAAGAAAAATATCTCCCTCAATTACCATAAAAGAAATCTCTGATTAAGAAAAAAAATCTCCCTCAATTCATTGTCAAAGACAGGAAAAGATGGAAACTGGAAAATATTCAAGTGCCTAACTGTACAAGTCCTACTCTGCCAAATTGAATTTTATGGTGCGAAAGACAAAAGACAGCACTAAATTATACTTAAAACTTGTATAAGAAGTGATTCATCTAGCAACTTAAACTACCATATATGACCAATGAAACTTTTAGAATTATAATGTGACACCCATATTGAAGTACCGTAGGTTATAAACTCATACATATCGGGTGCCAGGTGCCTACATCATCACAGTGAAAAATGTTGGATCACATAACGCATTAAAATTATTACATGTAAAAATGGAGCAACCAAACCCTCGAAATCAGACTCTTCCACAATATCATCCGGCTTAGTGTCGCTGAACCAGCAAAAGAAGCTGCGCCTATGGTTGACAGAAACAAGAAAGAACATCATCAAGATAACAATAAGAAGAATAATCACGTGTTTGAAAACTTAACAACATTAGTACAATACAACTATACAACCCATAAAAGTGGAAAACAGAATTTATGTTTACACAGCTAGGTGTATAATATGTCATAAAAAATGCATGTCCTAAAAGCTAAAGCTGCGTTAGGGAAAGCATACCACGGATTCAAATACCTCTCCAAAACCAGTTAGAAATGTTTTTGTTTAAATAAAGGAAAGTATAGTTTGGCATGGTGATGATTAACTATAAGTATTTGGATAAGCAATAGTCAGCCCCATACAATCAGCCATATTTACATCAAAATATCAAATCATTCCAAAATTTCCAATGCACATCCTCACAGAGCATTATTGAATATACAACTAATATGAGTCATCCAATGACTCCAAAATTTTCAATGCAGTTTTTCCTTTAAAATGGGTTAGCCATTGAAAACCCACTCACGCAAAACATTCAATTGTCTGTAAGAAACAACCCCCCCACCCCCCACCCCCAAAAAAAAGAAAATAAATAATAATAATAAAAGAAAAAAACAAAGTGTTAAGGAAAAGGGCAGATGGACAAGGGAATCAACCTGTCATCAACATATTGTCTTTTGCGCCCTTTCTTCTCATGATTAACACTTTTGGTGATGTCCTTCAAATGGCAAGTTCACAGGGAAGAAAAACTGTTAGTCTGCAAAAAAAATGATAAAATACATAATGCAATGGAACAAATGAACCTTACCATTCCCTCCTTCCACTTGATTGTTGTGCCAGTAACCTTAGTTATCTCATTCTCAGGGAAAAAATATGTTTTCAAAAGCTTGGTGTCATCAAAATAAGGATTGGGCTTAAAGTTCTGAAAAAAAATATACAAAAAGATATTAACTATCTCATGGTAGGAAGATAAACAAACCAAGTATGGAAATACTATAAATATGTAACTCACAAAGGTTATAGAATATCCAGATTTCACATCCTTAAAATCCTCCACTTCCAAGGAACTTAGGTACTCAAAGACCTGCATTAATCGAGAAGAAACTACTATCTGTTAATGACTGACATAATGAACAGGCTTTGTTGTTAACCAATTCCATTATGTAAATAGAGGAAAGTAGTAAAGGGGGTTTGCAACGACAATATCAAAATGGCAGATCTCAGATGACCTCTAGCTACTCTCCTCTTCAAGCTTTACCAAACCAAAATATCCAATGACTTGATAAAAATATTAAATGTTATGTTGTGGTAAGATACTTATTGGTTAACTGAGTTAGCTTCCTTCCTCAACTGCCCCTTAAAAATATATATATGGAGAAAATTTGTGAAGCTTTAAATAACTGTATTTGAGAGAAACAGAGCCACACCTTCTGGTCTTCTGGGCGCAAAAATCCGTCAATGGAAGGGTGATTCAAAAACTGCATAAAGAAACCAGGGCAAAGTCACCAATAATGAATTAAACTCCTTGATCTTCTAATTAAACAAAACACAAAAAATATATAAATATAATTTGAGCTTGAGAAGATCACGAACAGCTGTAGACCAGAAGTCTGGGATGGCTTTAACGACTTCTTCCCGTTTAGTATAAACAGGCCTTCTTATCTCACTATACTTCTGTTCCACTTCAAGAATTTTCTCACATGCTTCCTCATTAACCTATAAAAAAAGACAAAATCCAAGTTTCTCAAACAACAATTTTGACAAAATACTTTCAGTTACAATAATTTTTTTTTTTTTTTGATTGGCAAGCGGGGTTGAGGGTACCCTTACCCCTTTAAATTACGTGTGGAAACTTATATCAACAATCAACTATTTTACATGTTTCGAACCCACAACCTCTCCACTTGTGAGAGGGGTGCTAGTGTGCTACAATAATATTTCATTATGATGGCTGAAAATTAAATAAATTCAACAAAAATGCTTCCAAAAACATGATAATTATTCATTTGTGAGTTCTTCCATAAATAATCAAACAATTGACATCTAACAAATGATAAAATGAAATAAATACAATTAGAAGAAAATGACCTTCTCCAGTTCATCTTGTAACTCCTGCAACTTCTCAATTGTTAGAACAATACTTTCATCAATCTCATCTATGCTTTCTTCTTCATCTCGCTTTTCGATCTTCAATTTCTTGCCTTTGTCTGCAACCATTTTTTCAAAAAGCTTTGGATAAACCCTAGTTTGTTTGTCTGTCTGCTTTTCCTAAAACCCCAGCCTCTCAGGGTTTTAGTCGACACTTGACAAGTGAGTCGGACCCACAGAAATGGGCCAATATTTATTAAAACCCACATATACCTTACTTTTTAGGCCCATGCAATCTTAGGAGTTCTTGGTACGTACAGTCTGATAAGTTTGGTGGTCATTTAAAGCCCGCTCAATCATTTTGAACAACTATATGTCATCTGCCCAAGACCCAGCTGCAGCCTGCAGGAAGATCGAATGTCAGCTGCGAAAAGAAAAAAAAAGCAAGTCACCTTCTTCTAGACTCTACTGGACGACACAACATTCTCATTCGAATGTATACATGGTTTCGGATTTGGAGGATCCAATATAACCACTTACCAGTTAGGTCTATGTTGCCACGAGTCCACGACAATGTTTTGTGGAAGCCGGTGGGTTGTTAGAACTTAGAAGTTTGGCCCTGTGTGTGTATGATGTGGTAGGTCCTAGTCATCTACACTCCCAATCTCACTTGTCTGATATGTCATTGCAATTATCAACCATTGGTAACGACGTAACGTCACACAACTCTTAGAAGTCTGGATTAACTTGAGAGCATCTTCATTCATCCATAAATTTGACATTTTCACAACTGTTGGTTTTAACTTTTGAGTGGATTTAGTGTGTCTAAATTTATTGGAGACTAGTGTGTCTAGTATCACACCGCGGTATACTACTTATCCAAAATGCCATATGCTAGGAGCCTAGGACTAAATCAAACCAACATTTCTCAGCTGTTGAAGTATACTCACTAGTCGTCTTGAGTCAAGGATACATAAAGGAATGACATTATGTAAAAAAAAAAAAAAAAAAAAAAAAAGTGACGTGTGACACGTGTCACTAGGGGGGGGGGGGGGGAGTATTGCAATTCACACTGGCGCCATGTTAAGTAAGATTATTTTGGCGGGAAGAGGCGAAAACAGAGTTTTCAAAACAAAAAAATCGTATATTCTCATTTTTCCCGCTATATCTCCAATTATTTTTCATTTCGCTCCCAAATAAATTCTACGAACGAACAATAAAACCCCAAACATCAAAACCTAGAGAATTTCAGAGCTTTTCTTCACCAGAATTGAATCAAATTCACAGTAATCAGAACCCCATTTCTCAAATCCTTCACATACATAGATTAGTACTAGCAAATGGATATATCAGAAATCTCTAAAAAATTAGGCCTTTCGGATATTAAAATTGTTCGGAAAGCCGAAGAGCTTCGACGTCTCAGCAATATTCAGTTTGATTCATCTGTTATTGGAGTTGTAAGTTTTCCCTATTTCTTAGATTTAATCTTTTTGTTTTCTTCTGAAATTTCTATAATTATGTAAATATTTATGGGGTTTTTGCTTTTGTTATAGGGAGAGACTTGTAAAGCAGTAATCTGTTTGGAAATTGCTGCAAATAGGTTTGCTTTTCATCTAATTGATTTGGGGATCTATCATTTTTTTTTTCTTATCCAAGTTTTTTAATGATTGAATTGACTTTTTGCAGAATGCAGGTTATGTTTGATCGACAAAGTGCGATTAGATTGAGTGGGATGTCGGAGAAGGCGTATAATAGATCGTTTAATGTGATGCAGAATGGTCTTGGGGTTAAGTGAGTTATTAACCATGATTTTGATTATTTTGCAAAAATGTGAAAAACCACGATTTTGATTGCTCTTTATTATGTTTGATATTTTCAATTGACAATCTAAAGCAATTATTTGCAGGACGAAGCTTGATGTAAGAGAATTGGCGATACAATTTGGCTGCGTTAGGCTAATCCCTTTTGTGCAGAAAGGATTATTACTGTAAGACCCATGTTATCTTATTATGTAGTTGAATTTACAATAGTGGTCCTTTTGTATTGTTAAATACATAGAGTTGTTTAAGATCTTCCATGTTGACAATAGCCTTTGACAACTTATATGGAATATGGTCATATGGATTGATTTTGGAATGGTTTGATGAATCAATTTATTCATTCTATTAGGATTTGATGAAATGAGCATAAAAGATGCGAGATTGTAGCTAGTAATATGTGGGAGTCTTTTTATGTCTAAGCATGTAAGCCTTTAATTGAATCCCCATTCTAACAAGTTTAGTACAAATAATCAGGTTTCATTCCCAAGTAATGAGTCAAATTGATTTGGCAAATAGGTTGGAATTGTGTGTAAAAAACTTCTTAATCCATCTTAAAGCATGTCATACTGATACAACTGGTTCACAATTATCGAGCAATGAAAGAATTATATGTCAATCACGTTGTCCTTGTACCATATATTCTTTGTCCAAATACATGTGCATTTTTCTTTGCAAGTAAAATGGTGACATGTATTTTCAGCTACAAGAAGCGGTTTATTGAAGCATTGCCAGCATCTCGTCGTGCCAGTGCAGACTTCACTAGACCTGTGTTTACAGCTGTCGCGTTTTACCTGTGTGCGAAGAACCACAAGGTAACTATTGTGTATTGTTTCATGTACTTTTCTTGTGATTACTCGTTCCGGGGGGTTGATGACACAGGTTGTTTACTTATCACTTAATGTATAATTCTTCCTTAGCTCAAAGTGGACAAGCTGAAGTTGATCGAGCTATGTGGCACATCAGAAGCTGAATTCACAAATGTGAGACACATCATCTTGATACTTCATATGTTGCTCCTTCTCTATCCTTTAATATCCTTGCATGTGGATGTCTGGTTATAATATGATTTGTTCTCAATAAAAATGGCAGGTTTCAACTTCAATGAAGGACCTTTGCTTTGATACCTTTGGCATCTCAAAAGAAAAAAAGGATCCTAAAACTATTAAGGGACACCGAGGTAATATCGTTTCCAGAGGTTAAAAACACTTTTCATACTTAGAGCAATATGATTTCTTACTAATCCCTTACCTCTTGCATTTCTATAATAGAACTGTTAGATGCAGTACCTGAAAAGAGGAAGAGGGACGAAAGTGGTGATGTATCGGAGGACTCAATAGATGATGATGATGGGCTAGAGGTACTTTTTTCTAATTCTCATTCTCCTTTTCAGCTGAATGACATGCACTTCTTAGTCACCTAATTCCACCTGCACCATTTGACTGCGGATTGTCTTTATTGTCCAGTATATACAGAATGTACACTGCCAATATAAATACAGATAGCTTCTCAACTCTTGTAAATTCTGGTCATTATTACATATAAACTTCAATCTGGCTTACTCTAGGTGGGGACATAAAACCATTTTGTTCATTACTCTATTTGGCTTAATTGAATTCATGATCTTGAGGCCACATTGTAGTTGATCTTGAAGACTACCTGTTAACATTAAATTGCCATACTCACTAATGTGTCACATTAGTTTCACAGTCCAGACTAAACTTGAAAAATGGCTTTTATATGGTTGATAATTCATTCAGATCATCTGTTCCACCTTTGAATCTGCGTATTGAGTTGCTCTCTAGATGCCAAAAAATGAAGTTAGATTTTATTACTGATAAACCAGTCAACCAAAAAGATTGGTCTATTAAGTTAGAATTCAATACAATCTCCATAACCTACTGGGATTTATTAGATAAGTGGTGTCCTCAACCTAATAGCTTTGATCCTACCATATGTTACTATAGACATTGGTCCCCATCTTCATATTCGATATTTTTTTACAAGATTTGTTGTCGATCATAAAAGATTCCTGTAATTAACAAAAGAACCTAAAAGATGAAATCCTGATAAAAGCACATAACTTGGAATTAGAACCAATCGTATCTTTACACCAATTATAGGTTATCACTAGCTTTGGTACTTGTAAGTAGTTTACTCTATTGAGCCATGGAGTTTCATAATTTAAAATATAGGGCAGTCAAAACCAAGCCAAATATCTTACATTTATATGAGACTGTTGTTATCCACGTTATTATATTTGAGTGAGATATTGTATTAACCATTTTAGTGAGGTTGGTCAATACATTAATGAATGATGATGATGGTGATGATATGAACAATAATAATAAAGTAGAGACATGAACACCATTGTATACGTGGTTCGGCAATTGTGCCTACATCCACGGAGAGGGAGAAAGAAGTTTATTATAGTAGTGGTGATACAAAATGGGAGCTCGATAATGGAGAGAGCTCAAGAGAGAGATGAGACCTGAGAAGTGAGGTCTCATCATGAGAGATTGGGGAGGTCGTTGATATTGAGACCTCACCATGAGGTCGTGTTGGGAGCATTAGGCCATTAGGCCATCAGACCATGTGAGCAGAGATGAGAACATGCCTAGAATGAGTAGCTTGCCTTCATATTTATAGGCTACAATGTAACTCCATTCCTAGCATTTAATGAGGTAATGATGAGAGAATATCTTTGTAGTAATTGGCTTTAACTTTGTAACTTATGCCATCAAGAGAGAGCCCATTAGATGTTGACATGTGGCACCATGATGGACGGTAGAGATGGTGCCACATGTATGTTGTATGTAGTACCCCTACATAAGCCCCCTCTTTTTAGGTTGAACGAAGTTCAGGCTGAAAAGAAGTAATCGAACCGATCCAGCCCCCAAGATGAATGAAATGTGGGGGTCTTTAACGAAGTCGATCCGCCCCAAATTTTGATGAGCTTGATCATTGAGATTTGCAGGACGCGATGAAGGTCCCTTGTGGTAATGGCAACTCGATCATAACTTTGTGTGTAGCGAGCTAGTTAGTTCCAGGGAGACCTGGTAGCTCGTTCAGAAGGCATGTAGACGAGATGGACAGCTGCAAGCAGGTCGTACTGAAGTGGGTCTTCTTGTATGCATGGGTTGTTGGTCTCGGTCATGCTTTAAGGTGGTCGCCTTTTTGTGGTCGAGTTGCATAGACCTGATAATGTTAGCATGTGAAACATTATAAAATTCAATAAAAGACTTACATGGAATTGTACGTCTTCCTTATGACTTGTATGTACTATCTTTGTCGCCTTGTGACTGGACACTTTGATAGATATGGCACTTTGGAGTGCAATGTAGCTCGTTTGAGAAAGAGCATTGATTGACCAAGTGTTTTGAGAGTTACTTGGAACCTTTTGGTGCCCGATCTAGTGAATGGTCGCAGCGTGGAGACCTGTTTGACAATTCTCGGGCATGTGGCCTTTGTGGGTCTGCATTGCGTTGAGAGTGAATGCGTTCGACCAGGCGTGTGGCTAGAGAATTGTGTTTGAGGTCGTCCCGCATACGAGTGACTCACTAGTCAATGAGGGTGGCCGTATTGTATATCAAGCATTTCACTTGTAAAGAGTTAAGTGAAAGCAATGTGGCACATTTGTGCAAAAATAGCTCATGGGGAGTGAGGTCGTGTTCATGTGACCTGCACATAGAGAGATCTACAAAAAATATCATTAATAGATAATTGTGCTAATAATAAGTTAATTTCATTAGATAAAGTGAGAATAGCCCCCTGTATGGCATAAATGTTCTTGAGGGCGTTGAAAGACCTGTAATTTGAGGAGGTCGTTGATAGACCTGGTGAGGTTGCGATGAAGGACCTGGCATGAAGGACTTGGTATGAAGGACCTGGCCTGAAAGACCTGGCGTGAAGGACCTGGCATGAAAGACCTGGTGAGGTCGTGACGAGACCTGAGAGGTCGTTGGCTTAGAGACCTGAATAAGAGGTCAGGTCGCGATGAGACCTGACCTCGTCTGCTTAGAGACCTAAATATGTGAGGAGGTCTCTGCAAGACCTGAACATGTGGTCATTAAGAATGTAACTGATATATATAATCATGATCGAGTTATGAGAATATATGTTACATAGATGTATATAATAATCAATTTGTGTGAGACAAAATAGAATGAACAGTAAGATCATAGTGAATTGATACTTATCTTGCTTTCGTCGAGTTTCACATACAGTAATGGTAACCGAAAGTGAACCCCTAATTTGGAATTTGTGATTGCAATTCTGCCAAATAGAATTTCTTGAACTTGAAATCACCGCTTTGAGAGCCTTACAACAATGGTGTTCGGTGGGGTTGGTGGGTGGAATTCGCTTGAGAAAATCCCAAGTCCCTGTAGTCGGCGCCAAATGTATTAACCATTTTAGTGAGGTTGGTCAATACATTAATGAATGATGATGATGGTGATGATATGAACAATAATAATAAAGTAGAGACATGAACACCATTGTATACGTGGTTCGGCAATTGTGCCTACATCCACGGAGAGGGAGAAAGAAGTTTATTATAGTAGTGGTGATACAAAATGGGAGCTCGATAATGGAGAGAGCTCAAGAGAGAGATGAGACCTGAGAAGTGAGGTCTCATCATGAGAGATTGGGGAGGTCGTTGATATTGAGACCTCACCATGAGGTCGTGTTGGGAGCATTAGGCCATTAGGCCATCAGACCATGTGAGCAGAGATGAGAACATGCCTAGAATGAGTAGCTTGCCTTCATATTTATAGGCTACAATGTAACTCCATTCCTAGCATTTAATGAGGTAATGATGAGAGAATATCTTTGTAGTAATTGGCTTTAACTTTGTAACTTGTGCCATCAAGAGAGAGCCCATTAGATGTTGACATGTGGCACCATGATGGACGGTAGAGATGGTGCCACATGTATGTTGTATGTAGTACCCCTACAGATATTCTTTTAAACTCTAAATTGAAACTTCTTGGTGGTTCTGTATGCTGTGTTTACTTGCCAGCGTACCACCTTGTAATTGATGCAATTATGCAAATAGAGTGGTGAGAAATTGAGTGACTTTTATATGCTGAAATCTAAATAGAATGTTGTTTATGTTTGATTGACATGAAATCTTAATTGAGTTGGATGTATTGGCAGATCCCCGGCTATAAGAGGCACAAGCACCCGAAGAAGCTTGCTTACAATGACTGGAAATCCTCTGTGATTTCCTCTAATAAGCAAACCCATACAGGTACATTGTGAACAGCATTCTTTTTGTTTTCATTTCTGCATTTCCTTGATGCAACACATCATTTGGCATGTCATGTAACTTATCTTATTTACCAGCTCTCAGCAAGCCAAAGAAGCAAGCTCGTCTCAGCTTTGTCAAGAAAGCCTCTGAAGCAATCTCTGTAGAAGCTTCATAAGTGAGTGGCAGACATGTACTCTTTCTTTCATTCGCTTTCCAAAATACGAAGGTGGATTTTACAATGTCAAACTGTCCCATATTATGATTTTGTTGTTCTGGTCACCATATGTATTAAGCTTTGTTTCCTGTAACATTGAACAGGCATTAGTATGTTTACACCTCCATCTTGTATATATGCACTAATGGAGCCACAAAAGTTTGGTATGCCAATTCAGTAACATAGTGATTTATTTCCTTACCATAAACATGCTTATAAATAATCACCCATCTCAGCGTAGCTAACTGGATAAAATATTGTGAAGTTAGTCTAACCAAACAGTTTTTACTTTTTATATCCAAAGTCTAACAAGGTTTCTAGGACATGTGCACTGCAAGTCTGTAATTTTTCTATTGTAATACAGTATTACAGTATGATAACCAATAAGCGAATTCTTTATGCAACCTTGTTATACAGTGTGATAGTTTTAAAACTGGTGACAGTTCACAACACCCTCATCAGAATTCAGAATAGTGAATCAAAGCATATTTTCACCCTTTGGAGGATGGCTTTCCCAGTTTCCCCACCTCTGTTATAATCTTGGACAGTCTATTGTGCATGGAGAGCCAATCTGCCGTGAGTTGCCTTATCGGCTTCTACAATGGCCATGGTTACATAGTCGTATTGTCGTATTTGAGCGAGTAAAAAACATGATGAATTTATCAAAAAAAATAAATAAATAAATAAAAAATGATGAAATTATAAAAAAGGGCCATTTTGTAAAAACCCCACAAGATTATGTTAATATTTGCGTTTACCCCACTAAATATTTTTTTTTGTCTTATCACTAGCAAGTTAACGATTCTGTCTCCTGACCGTTTGCAGTTGCTGACGTGGCTAGAACTTAAACCCGCTGGCTTATTTAAAACGAGAAAATGCTGACGTGGGTTTTTGTTAAAAACAGAGGACAGGTGTGATGATCCAACGGTCGAGATTTTGCTTTAACAACGTTGGATCATCACACCTGTCATCTATTTTTAACAAAAAACCACGTCAGCATTTTCTCGTTTTAAATAAGCCAGCGGGTTTAAGTTCTAGCCACGTCAGCAACTGCAAACGGTCAGGAGACAGAATCGTTAACTTGCTAGTGATAAGACAAAAAAAAATCTTTAGTGGGGTAAACGCAAATATTAACATAATCTCGTGGGGTTTTTACAAAATGGCCCTTGATGACATGTATGACAACCTGGACCATGTTTGTGCCACCCTGGACTGATTTAAAAGCTGTTAAAGCCTCTCTAAAAATCACATGGTGTCAAAACCTAAATCCTAAATATTAACTGTCCTATTAATCGTTTGTTGTCAAAGAAAAAAAAAACACTTGTTCAGTTTGAAAACAAAGGTAACGAAAGCGTTGTTGCTCTCCTGGTTCTCGTTTTCTCTATTGTTGGAGCGACACGGTTTCTTCACATTTGTTTTTGTTTTGAAACAGAGAGAGAGAAAGAGAGAAACATATCTGGAGATTGATTAGGGTTAGGGTTTCAGATCAATCTCCATTACAACAAATCTAGAGATCTATCTTATTATTATTATATTGATTGAAACCCTGTCACATTCCATTTTTAATTGCACCAATCCAATTCGTTTTTGTGGAGTTTTTCTGGAATTGAAATCATACAAAAATAAGAAAAACTGTAAATTTGAGTAAATTGACAGAGCTTTCGAGCTAATGGCATGTTTATCAGATGAAATGTTAGGCACAATTATGCCAATTGTGGTATATTGGGCATATTCATGTTTTTATCTTCTTTTGGGATCTTTTGATGATTATCGGTTGCATTCGAGGAAAGAGGAAGATGTTAAGAATTTAGTGTCAAAGAAAACGGTAGTAAGAGGTGTTCTTTTTCAACAGATAGTTCAGGCTGTTGTCTCCATCCTTTTGTTCACTGTATGTTTTCTTTGCTTTGCTCTGTACATTGTTATTTTTCATTTTCATGGATTAATTGTTTCGTTCAATTATTGTTATTTGCATTGCATTTAGTATCACATTGTGTTATCATGCTTTTTTTTTTTTTTTTTTTTGCAAATGTGTTAGCATGGTTGGTAGATGGGGATATTGGGTATTTATTGGAGAGAAGATATTGGGGATGAAAAGGGAGAGGCAAAGAGTGTCTCCACAATACCTCCACATTAGATGTCTCCAATTTTTTAATTTCTTTTGTGTGTGTATGTGTGTTTGAATGAAATACATCTGTAAGAATCTTTTCCGGTAATTCAATGCAAAATAATTAAGTTGTACAATAATATATGTATGATGAAATATTGTATCTTATAATGTACTTTCTTTTTGTATGTAGGTAACAGGAAATGCTAAAGGTGCCACAGATTCACAATATTCTCCTCTTGTGTTGGTGAGGCAGTTTCTAATTGCAATGTTTGTTCTCGACACATGGCAATACTTTATGCATAGATACATGCACCATAATAAGTTCTTGTACCGACATGTCCATTCCCAGCACCATCGTCTTGTTGTTCCATATGCTTTTGGAGCTCTATACAACCATCCGTTGGAGGGACTTCTTCTTGACACCATTGGGGGGGCCTTATCTTTCCTCCTTTCTGGTATGTCGCCTCGAGCCTCCATCTTCTTCTTCTCGTTTGCTACCATCAAAACAGTCGATGATCACTGCGGATTATGGCTTCCTGGGAATCTCTTTCATGTCCTGTTTAAAAATAATACTGCATATCATGATGTCCATCATCAGCTATATGGAAGCAAATACAACTTCTCACAACCATTCTTTGTTATGTGGGATAGAATTCTTGGTACTTACCTGCCTTACTCACTTGAGAGGAGAGTGGGTGGTGGTTTTGAAGCACGTCCGACAAAAGATCACAAGAGTTTTTAATTACTGTGATGGAGATCCAGTTTTGTCATCAGCTTGTACCTCGGTATTTCAGATTAGTTCTTATATATCGTTTAATCTCAAATGTTTGTGCATATGTAAGCTGTCTCTTTGTTACGTAGTTTTACTAATTATAATGGTATTTGAAATTGTCTATGATACCTTTTTTTTTTGGATAATTCAGAGTTATCAGTAACTCCTTGTGTAAGGTGTTTTAGACTCAGTTTGCTTTAACTTGATCTGTCCCATCTTTAGACAGCCAAGAGCCTGAGACTATATGCTTTGCTTGGACGTGCACGTTGACCTATAATCTTACTCTTATTATATACATCATTAGAACTTTTTGTCCGTTATTATGAAGAAGGAAAAAAAAAAAACAGAAATCAATAGTCTGGATTTCCTTTGAGAAACATAGATAATTGTACGGTACCCAACAGGTTTAGGTCTATATTCTCATTCAGGAGTAAGCTAGGTTTGGAACGTTCTCGTCGCACTGGTTCTAGTTGTCTCTTGCTAAATAAGATAATGATGGTTCCGGAGGTTGATTCCAAGGTCTTAGGATCGGGTCCCGCCTTCATGGAAGGAAGAAGTTTAAACAAATAATATTATGAAAAAAAAATACCTTTTCAATTTTTTTATTCCATATCATACCCTACGAATAATTGAATATTATGTTTTATCAAACAATAAATCTTAGCTTTAAAAAAGAGAACCTGACACTGCAAAATTTAACCAAAACCCTAAAGAAGCGTAGTTGCTAGTTAGTGAATACTTAAAAATGCCCACCTGCGAATGAGCCTGTGGCTCAATGGTAGCACCCCTCTCACAAAGTGGAGAGGTTGTGGGTTCGAAACACGTTAACAGCAGATTGTTGATATAAGTTTCGACACGTAATTTAAAAGGGGTAGGGGTCCCCTCAACCTCGCTTGCCAACCCCCCCCCCCCCCCCCCCCCCCCAAAAAAAATGCCCACCTTTCACCTCCGAAGATTAGTTAATGTACATTGCTTTGTGTTTAAGGTGGATGATGGCTCTTTAAGACATGACAGATCTTGGTTTTTCGTAAAAGTAAGATTGTTAAATTTCAGCTTCAATTACAATTAATTAACTATTAATACTTTAGTGGGTCTTATGTGAGCATGCCCATGCCATTGAGGAGAAATTAACATTTATGATTTTAGGCATGTAGTTTTTTGAAGATTATTATTGGATCATGGGGATCTCAGTTATAGATTTATACAGCCCCAATCTTAACATTGTATCCATGCATGCTAAGGGGAAGGTTGAATTTGGAAAGAACATAAAGCCACCTTGGTGTTTAAGAGCAGACTTGGACTAATGGAAAACTTTTGGTAACAAACCAGTAACCACAGACACTGTCAGAACAATCAAGTGACCCATGAGTCTTTACTACAAGAGGATGTCGGGATAAACTATAGATGTGGAAATGGGTTGGAAAAGGGTTGCCATATATCTATACGTTTGTCCTAAAATAGATGCAATTATTTCTATAAGTTTATTTCAGTGTCTACTTGCTCTTTAAGTGCTGATTTTTTTTTTTTTTTTTACCAAAAAAGTGCTGATTTTGCTAACCCAAGACAAAGCTCTGTTTGTAAGACACAACATGTGAGGATACTTTGGTTCTTTTCAACATAATTAGATCACTTTCGCTTCTGAATTGTATTCTATCTTTAGTCGTTGTACTGATGCTTTGGTCTGTTCCACTTTTAAATGACAGAGTAGATAGGTCCGTAACCTATGGTACCACAATTACTTTTAGGATTTGACATGCCTGGTGTCATCTAACTGCAACGTTTACATAAACTAAATCATAACTCTATTAATATGTCATTTGAAGCATTCCTGACTCATATTAGTACATGTTAATACAGTATTTGATCTTAATTCATACTGATTCTATCCAGTATCCGTATATGACTTCTACACTTTAATGAAAAAGTGTTGAATATTATATACGAATCTTAATTCGTGCCTTGGTGAGGCCTCCTTTGTGCATCTTCATGTTATGTCAGCCAACTTTGCCTTTCGCTTTAAGCATAGTACCTATTTCTAAATTCTTGTTACCTTGTTCTTTATAATTATGTATTGTTTTTTTGTCTTACGGCTTCATCATGCCAATATCGTTTTTATATCTTAAGTGTACAACATTGTTCCAGAATTTTTTTTTTTTTAAGTTCTTTGGTTGATTTTCATTTCAATGTGAGATATAGAAATTATCATGATTATAGTCATATTCATGCTTTTGTCCAGCGAAAACAACTATTACTAATATTTTGTTTATTTGTTGATTTGTAAAACATTATAAATGTTTCATGTCTACCTTACTGAAAAAATGTAATTGTTGTATGCTAATGAAGAAAAGGTATTCCCTCTAACATTTGACAAGCAACAGTTAAGGTAATTGTTATTATGTCTAGAAATGTGGATCTAGATAATTTGTTTTGTGAAATATCTCATATTCTCATCCGATATATTTAAAAAGTCAATTTGTAGATTGTTTACTCCTACTTATTTTGAATTGTGCGAGTGAGTAACTAACCAATAGACGAATTAAATAAGCAAGTGAGTTTTCGCAAATGAACCATAAGAACACTTAATTGTGGTAATACACACTTCTTGTGAAACCGAGTGCTTATTGATAGAGATATTACATGGTCCTAGAGGTTAAATTTCTACAAAATGGCTTCTCTAGAAAAGCATTGCGAGGAATATTCGGAGTTGATTTCTTACCATATCTAGCTGTTTTTGTAAACCATGGATATCTTGCACTGATCTTGAGAATAAATGCTTTGGTGCATAGAGAGAGGGAGATCCTACTCACGCAAGGTGCCATTAGTGTACTGAGTATGTACAGGGTGCATGTTTCTCACTTGCGGGCTTGAGGTCTCTGCTCTCAGTCTTGATTTGGAACTCCGTTATGGTTGTTAAAGTGTCTGGTTCTTTGTGTGTTCGACTTTTTCTCCTCAGGAACACTGTGTTGCTCGCCAGTAACCTTTGTTGCTCTTTGACTCTTGCATCCCAAATATCCATTTGGAGGGTTTCTTTGCATTTCCTCTGTTTTTGCAGTCTTAGCAGTTGGACTTATGATTGTAGCGCTGGTGCGATGGATCAGTTCTGCAGGTGTTTTCCCTTCAAAATCCAACATTCTGGGGATTTTAACCTCACTAGCAGTGACTGCAATCCAGTCGATGCTTGCTTCACTTGGTTCATAACATGGGGTTGTCAAAAAGGTTGACATGCCATCAATAGCCTGACGCCTGAGTACTGGGTGTACTTTTTCTGGGAGGTTCTTAATCTCAAATAAGTCTGAACTGGAATCACTGTCATTGTCAGGCACTGTGCTTCTGTCAGAAGGTGCTTGAATGTCTTCAACTCTAGGTTTGACATCCCAAGCAAATATGGTTAACCTGCTATCAAGGCCCGATGTATTGTCTCCTTTGTTCAAAATAGGCGAACTAAGCACCTCAAATGACTTCTGCCCATTTCCTTTCTTCAACACTTCTTCACACGGACTCTCACTGGCTAAAGCCACAACAGATTTTGAAACTGTGAACCCAAAATTCTCATCTTTGAGTAAACTGCAATGGTTTTTGTTGAAATTTTGGAAGGGAATACTTGCTTCTGTATTAGTGTGTATGCTACCATTGAAATTAGTTGGATCCCTTTCGATATGATCAGAATGTTCCATGAGCTGTTTCACGCAACTCCCTTCAGAATCCTTTGTTTTCTTGCGATTTGTTGAGTTTTTGAATTTGCCAACAGTTCCATCAATATTTACCGACTTCCTATCTGAACAAGAACACTTCCAACTGAAAGTTGAGATGAAGCGCCTTCCATATACCTTGTTCCTCCAACTTGGAGATTGGTCCTTTAAAAGTCCTGGAATTGTTGTGCTTTGGCTATTCAAGGTTGCTACAGAACGCGAAGTCATAATTGCTGGTTTGATATTCAGTTTTATGCCTTGTAAATTCAATCTGTCGTCTTTCACAGACACCGACTGATGTTGCGCTCCACCCGCCATTTCAGTAGTTCTACTGTGCTCCTCATCCATTCCTCCATTGTAATACTTCTCAGCATCGAATATGCTGATTTCTCCGTCTTCTGTTAATTTTCTATGCAAGTTTAATTGGTAGGGTTGGAGCTTGGTACTGGTGGTAGACCTGTTATGGGTTGATTCTGCAAGTGTTTGTATGTCAATCTGTTTGGCATTGCTGATATACGAAGAAAAGGAGGCGTCACAAATATCGTCACTTTTCTTTACGTCGCCCTGGGTATATGAAAGGCTTGTACTTGTAATACAGGCTGATGTTAATGTCGTCGTAGCCATAAAATCGTATTAGGTGAAGCAACCGATAAGAAAAAAATTAAGAGATGGAATTATATATGGAGTGTGGAAGATCGTAACACTCACAGCTCTTTTATAATAAGAGACTGGAAAAAGACTGATACGAACTTTCAATTGTAGGAGTTTCTGTGCGATTCTTATAGATTGTAAGCAAGTTCAAGCCAAGGAAATGAAATGAAATGAAATGAAGTAGATTGTAAGCAAGTTTCTGTAGCAATTTTGTGATTGGTGATGAAATGAAGTGAAACCAGTGCTCCGTGGAGAACTAGATTGTAAGCAAGTTCAAGCCAAGGAAAAATAAATGTTTTGAAGAAAGTTATTGTAGAATATTTCAAAGAGGGAGTTTGAAAAAGGACTTTTTTGGGGTGTGGATGTGTGGGGGGAGGGGGAGTTATAAGAAGCTTAAGAGGCAAAGGCAAGTCTTCATAAGAGGGAAGAAAGAAGATAAGAAAAGCGACCAGGGCAAAAAAAATATTGGCTTGGTGTTTTGACAGACAGCAGATAATCGGACGTTTAAGAGAGGAAAGATGAAATGATTAAAAACGTATGGTTGAGGATCTGAGGCTATCTCGTTAGAACTTCAAACTTATTCTATTAAGTAGGCTTGTTACGGACTTGCGGGTGAAGGATACTAAAGGGGTGGGACCACAGGCTTGGAGCAAAATCGACAATTCCTGTCATAGTAGCTGGAAAAGTGAAGACAAGCTTGATTGTTATTATCAGCAATTGTTTCTATAGACTACATAATAGTTGCTTAAGTATGCCCCTTTGTTCACAGTAGGATGAGAAGTGAAGACGAATGACAGTCTTTACAATTCAGATAGTTTCTGGGGAACTTGAGCGAGACAATTACTTTTAGGTTGACATGATTCATTTTGATTGCCTTAATGGATATCTTTATCAATTATAATAAGAATTCATTTTCCATTTGATAGAAACTTGTTACATTTCTTTTCTTTTAGTAGCAGATTTAGTCATTTAGTTAACTTTGTCGTAAATATGGTAATTTTATATTTATGTCGGTGCATTTCTATATCAAAAAAGTCTTTTGGTTTTACAGTTTTACCGTTTGAGAATATTGTATATATAAGCTGATCTGATCTATCATATTGCATTATATTGGATTGGTATAGCCGAATAGATTAAAAGGTTCAATTATTATTATATTTATTATAGCTCTATTGAGCTGAATAGGTAATTGTTAGAGAGTTATGCATGCTCTTGCTCTGGTCCTAAAATTACTGGTGTCACTTTTGGTTTAACCTTTTGATTCGTGGTTGGAATAGTTTGTACAATCAGAATGCACATGTTCACTATGGACTGTTAAAACATACTGTATCTTTCTCTGGAATGAAACTGAAGAACAATATACGATTATGTTGGATTATCTCTTGAGAAATAGTTTCTATATGATAAAATGCCGACAGATGCAGTGTAAGGGTAAATTATCCTTCGGAGCTTATGAAGACAGGTACGGTTTTAATTTGGTATAACTTTTTTGATATTCAACAGTATTTTTCTCTGCGGAATCAACATGTGCCTAATAACTATCAACAACTTGTGGGTTCCTGCATGGGTAAACACAGTCACACAGATACAGCGTTGATGTTGACCCTGGAAACTTGACACTTTGTTATGTCAATTTTGTTAGTTTTGGGACCATTGTAAGATGAATGAATTGTCCTTAGTTGGCAATTTTGATTTGATTTGATTGGGCATGTATAGAGGGAATTGGCAATTTGCTTTGGAACATTAGATGCTGTTTGGCTTGCTGCATGTTCTGCAACTGCAGCCATCTACATACATTTCATTTCTCAACATACTTGTAAAAGACTTAAAGTTGTATTACTTTAGATGTTTGCCTGTTTGGCACCTCTGACAGTGGTAAGCAGTAAAGATGGTTGATATTATCCTGAGTGATCACTGATCAGTGATACATGAGTTCAGTACTGTCTTAGGATGGTAACAATACTAGTATCTTGTAGGATGCTAAGTGTATGGAATTGTACCAATAATTTGCAATAGTATTTGGGTCTTAAGCAATGGCCCATACTGTTTTGGGATTTGAGATAAATCTGAGAGCACGAGTCTAGATTGTAACCCAAAGGATGGAAACACATTGTCTAATAAATTGTGATGTTTTGTTATTGAGACTCAGATAGTTGATGTTGACATTACGTATGTCTCCTTTACTCACGGTTTTTTTTCAGTGCTCTTTACTTTTGATCAAGTTGAAAGTGTTGAACAACCTGTTTTGGGATTCATGATCATCCTGAACAAAGGATACTCTTTGATTTTGAGAGCATTCTACATCTTACAACCAATACCATTTAAATGAACACATCACGTATGTTTTAAGCATTAGGCATTGGCAAAATTATTGTTCTCAGAATCTCAGGATGCACGGCACCCCTCTCACAAACTTAAGACTATGTGAGTTTAAAACACGTCAGCAACTGATTGTTTAATGTATACTACGTAAATGTGCACGTGCTATATACGTGCTGTTTTTTTTTAATAATCAACAATTATAGGTCTGGTCCTTTTAAATATTAAGTATCTGTATCATAGTACAAAATATCGCGATATATCACGATATATCGCGATATTTATCGGTTTTCAAATAAAACGATACGATATATTTCCGAAATTTTCGCCTTAAAGTATCTGTAAAATATCGGTCGATATTTTTCGATATATTCCGATATATTCGATATTTTCCGATATTTTCCGATATTTTCTGGAAATATTATTTTGTTTCAAATTTTTTTTTTTGGAAATAATTTGTTTATTCTATTTTTAGTAGATATGATGTTTTTTAGGTAAATACTATGAAAATATACTTCCAAATTTGATTTTAAATATATTTTGTATAACAAATTGATATATTAGTCGATACATTCCATGTTAAATATCCACCGATAGATTCCAATATATCCCGATATATCTATTTTTTGGAGATCGATACATTAGTCGATAACGATATTTTGTACTATGATCTGTATATATCAAATTGTAGCTATTTATATCATAACTCATACCTGTTTTTAATACATATCCTAAGCAGCTGTTTTAGAAAATTTAAACAATTTCCGGAGTTGAAAAATCTGCATACATGTCAAGTTATCAGTGGATATTTCATGGATTTTACTGTAGTTAAACGCAGGCCGCTTAACAATTAGTAAAAGAAGTTTCGTCAATAATTCAAAGGGTAGGGTCCCCTCAAAAGAAAGTTATGTTTTTAAGAGTCTGATGAACAGTGAGTGGGTTTAAGGCCTGAAAGGTTGTTTTTCCCTTTTTGTAAAGAAGCCCAAAGATTGTTAATCCACTAACAAAGCCTGGAGACCAATTTATCAAGCCTGGAGAGAGTGGAGACCAATCTATCAAATAAACTTCTAAGAATCAAGACCCTCCCAATCTCCCACTGACCCACTCAGGCACCCAGTTAAGTACATAGTAAAGTACAGTATAATTAGCTTAAACAACAAGCAGACAACTACCACTTAATATAATAAATATACAGTAATAATCAATGTTTAATTTAATTAAGTCAAAACAAAAGTAACAAAAATTGATTATTCTTCATAATTATGCTGAAAAGTATCAAAACAAAATGAGAAATGGGGAATGAAAAAAAAAAAAGTGTCTACATGCAACTCACAAAGTGCATTGTCTATAAAGACGACTTTTATATAGTTAGACTCCCAATTTTCTAAATTCTTTTTTTGGACAAAAATATATACACATGTTTGCTGTCATATATAGAGCAAACTTTTTTTTTTTTTTTTTTTCTAGTAGAGAAATAAAGATGATCTATTATTCTTAAACTTATTGGCAGAAAACCAAGCTAGAAAACAAAATGACAAAGTCAGCAAATTTATAAACAACAGGAAACCAACGTGTATTAACCCCCATAACAGCGCATGGATCATGCGCAACATTATAATAATATATAATAATAAAGCTCCAAAATGTCAGGGAACATGAACCTATCGCATTCGGTGAAATCATCTCTAGATTTATCCAACGGTCTTAGAACTGAACATATGTCTTCCTCATAAGGGTAATTCCGTCAATCCAATACTCATCACTATAAAGTTCTAGAGAGAAAGGGCGAGGTTTTTGACTCATAAAGACACTTGAGGGTCAAACAAAGCTTTCAAATTCTGTTTTCGTCTTCTTTCTTAACAATTTCATAAACGGAGAAATCAAAGAAAACTTCTTCGGTTTATATGTCAATGTTATAGTTTTCTTTTCTAAGTTTCAAACTTCGATCTTGAATTCATCTTTACTTCTTCCTTCATCATCATCACTCGATCGTTCGATTGATTGATTGATTGATTGTTTTGAAATTATTCTTACTTTATTGCTGATCGCATTTGGTTCTTCTCTGATCTAAGGTATTAAACTAGCTCATTCGATCTTATAAGTAGATTGATGATTTTAGTCTTTATTGAAGATTTTTTAATTATAATTTGATTAAGTTGACAGTTGGCAGTGAGATGTTTTATATGAAACTTTCCTTCATTCTGTTTATTAGATTAGATTAGATTTGGTTTGGTTTGATTTACTACTTATAAGTTTACTTTGTTATATTCTAAAGTGGATAGATTGTGTGATTATGGAGATTTTAAATTTTAATTGAATTATTCATGTTTGGTTTGATTTTATATGATTATATGTTTGTTTCTTAAAACATCTCGCAATGTAACAATGTTGTTGAATAAAATATATTTTAGAAGCCTATGATGCGTGAAATTTGGTGAATAACTTGGCCTTGCTAATTATTTTCTGTGTCACTTTGTGTTTTGATACCTATTAGATTTTTATTCTTCTCAAGTGTTTATTATAGTAGGAGATTAGTAAAAATTGCTTTTAGATTTACTGAATAATTAGGTATCGGTAATGTGCTCATTCCAAATTTATGATTGTTGAGGTGCAGTAAATGATTGTTTATTAAGTGATATATGTACTTTTGTTACCAGGCATTTGGCTGATAGTTTCTTTAGGCCATTTTAAGAATGGCCTTTGTTTCGCCAGTCAGCGGTGTTGGTTTGATTAATCCAGAGCAGCATGGTTTGCATCCTAAGGGTTATAGTTCTTCTTTTCACTTCAGTTGTATAAAGTTTGGAGACTCCAAAAGACACACAAAGAATAGTAGATGTTCCATGGTTGTTAGATCTAGTGATGCAAATCCAGATATTGATTTTAGTGACCCCGACTGGAAACAGCAATATCAAGAGGAATTTGAAAAGCGATTCAGTTTGCCCCATTTAAATGATCTTTTTGACATAAATCCAATCCAAACCACGTTTGCTCTTAAGTGCAGGTTTTTTTTTCCTTTCTCTATTTTTTTCTTTTTTCTTTTTTTAATCAAGACTTGGACATAACGCGATACTAATTGTTATAACATATTTTCACAGAGGTTCTGATGAAACTGAACCAGGGGAAAGGAAAAATGGCTATGTAAATGATGATGATAGGACACTTTTAAAGGTTGTTAAATACTTGGCCATTCTTAGTTTTGCAATTAATATTATAATATATATATATATATGAAACGTCATTTAAAATTTTACCAAGTTTATGGTTTAATGCATTCTTTCTTACATTATATAGCTTGTGATCCTTATCAGGTCATCAAGTTTGCATCACCAAATTCTGCTGGAGCAGAGTGCATTGATCCTGATTGCAGCTGGGTGGAGCAATGGTTTCACTTTCTTTTTCCTTTTCCTTATATCCTTTTTCTATCAATGTTTTATAGCGAGACTATGATGACAGTCATGCCCTCAATATCTTTTATATGATGTGATTTATCCTTACAACATTCTACGAAATACTTTTCAGTGAAGGAAATAGCAATTTTACGTCCTTAATTACTTTCCAAATATAGAACTTTTTGTGGAAATAATATATGAAAAGATTTGGATGGTCCTTATCTTGTCCAGTTGATCATTTCCTTTTAAAGTTTGATAATTGTTTTGCAAGTCTTTTCTGTAGAATACTTTTCAGTGAAGGAATATAGAGGGGAGATATGGCCCTTAGAAAATATTGAGGAGTCAGTTGGAAACTGGTTTCCATTATATTATAAAGGATGCCATGGTCCTTCCAACAACATCTACCACAGAATTGACTTTCTGCTTTAAATTCCATATATGTTTTCTAGGATTCTAAAATCCTGTGAGACGTAATGCGTTAGTTGATTTCCTAGGACTATCGTTAGTATAGTCATATTGTTATAATGTGGATATGAATGCAATGCTGACATTTTATTTTGGGTTTGTCACTGTTCCACGTGCTTTGATAATATTCAGTTTTATTAATAATTTACTGATAAGAGTAATATTTGTTTCGATAGGATTCATCGTGCTGGGCCGCGCAAGAAGATATATTATGAACCTGGGGCAGTAAAAGCTGGTATTGTTACCTGTGG
This sequence comes from Aquilegia eximia, assembly GCA_023053565.1. Taxonomy (NCBI): domain Eukaryota; kingdom Viridiplantae; phylum Streptophyta; class Magnoliopsida; order Ranunculales; family Ranunculaceae; genus Aquilegia; species Aquilegia eximia. The sequence goes on from JALIGU010000002.1 coordinate 36,688,861, forward strand.
AGGATTATGTCCTGGTCTCAATGATGTCATTAGGCAGGTATGTGAGCTTATAAATACTCACCGTGTTGGCATATATCTTAGTAGAGGTGTAAACTGTTGCAATGATATCAAATTCCAGTTACATCAGGCAAGGCGGAGGGTGTATTTTTTAAGAAAAGTTTATTTGATGGTTAGTTCAAAAATTTCTGTGAGAATTGTCCATTGGGGATCTTTTTTTCTTTTTTTTTTTTTGAAATTTGCATCTCTTATGTGATAACCTGGATGGTTCTTTTTGTGGGTCGCTTCCTGACGCTATGTAAATTTCTTCTGCACATAAAATGAATTTATTAAATATCACTTCATGTTACTTGGATCAATATTTGAAGAAAAGTAGGCATCTTATAATGGTCAAATGTTGTTTATACGTGTTCCATTTCTATTTAACTTGCGAGTCTGTTGGGTTTGATTGATCAACTTGCGGTGGGAAAATTCCAATTCCATGGATGTCCTATACATCGAAGAAAAGTAGGCATCTTAATGGTCAGATGTTGTTTATATGTGTTTCACTTGTGTTTAAACTTGGGTGTCTGTTGCGTTTGTTTAATCAACTTGCAGTGGGGAAAATCCAATTCCATGGATGTCTTCTGCACATTTAATATACGTTTCTTCCTTATCTGAAATTTATCTCATACCTGTCATACTTTTTTAGATAGTTTTTACTCTCGACATATATGGAGTGAAGAACATAGTTGGAATTCCATTTGGTTATCGGGGATTTTTTGACAAGAGCTTATCTGAAATACCGGTGAGCAATGTTTTTATTAACCTATTTAATAAGTTTATATATTTGATTTTACTATTTCTATATTGAAAACCTACATTTGTTTTCAGCTCTCTCGGCAAGTGGTTCAAAACATTAATCTCGCTGGTGGAAGTTTGCTTGGAGTTTCTCGTGGTAGTGCGAGTACCGGTGAAATTGTGGATAGCATACAGGTATTCCTAACCTAGCAGAGATGTATTTGTCATCCTCTGCTGTGTGTTTTACAGATTCATTAATGGCTAGTTGTAAAATGGATCTTGTAGGCTAGAAGAATTGATATGCTTTTTATACTTGGTGGCAATGGTACTCATGCAGGAGCACATGCAATACACGAAGAGGTATTTAATTCTGTTTCTTTTGGCGTCTGTTTGGATAAAACACATCATATGATATCTCATATTCTAGAATAATAGCTTTGATTGAATGTCTCTGATATAAATGCCTTTTCAAGTCTTAAAACTCCTCGTAATGAAGAAATGTTTATTTATTGGTCTCTGATTCTCTGCCATGATATTATGATGCCATAAAATTGAAGTAGGTGGACATTGTACTACAGTATTGTCACACATCTGACTTTAACACATTAATAGACATACTTTTTAAAATTTCTGTTGTTGTGTGCAAAACAAGAATGTGCTTTGGACAAATTTTCACGTGTCTACCTTATGGCCATGAAAAATGTATTAGAGATAAATCTTCGTGACATATCCTTAAGACACATAATTGGAGTCGTCCACTTAATTGTCACTGCTAGGTATCATGTTCTTGTATTCCATATCATATCTTTAGTACACCATAGTATGTCAGAAGGTGAGGAGTTGATTGGAGTTTTTTTTTATCTCTTTTCTTGTTTCACACTGTGTTGGCCCATCTGCCAATGTCCTTCAACGAGCTCCCATTACTTCATCTGAGTATCGTGTTCTTGTAGATATATGATGGGTTGAGCTCTTATTACCAAATGCTGTAAATAAGAAACTAATCACGAAGTTGGTAATTGAATTATTTTACTGCATTTTGTTCTTGGTTTCTCACAGTGGTTATATGTTTTGCTTTCATGTTCTTGGTATGCAGTGCCGGAAGAGAAAGTTAAAAGTATCCGTTGTATGTGTTCCAAAAACAATTGATAACGATATACTTTTAATGGATAAGACGTTTGGGTTTGATACTGCTGTTGAAGAAGCACAACGAGCAATCAATTCTGCATATATTGAAGTAAGCAAGTGATTTGGTGGCCTTCTATGTACATCTTTATTGAGAAAGCTGCAAATCGTTTCATATGTCATGTGAACCATGAATGTGCTTAATATGCGTCCAATTTACATATTGTTGTTCATTCAGGCACACAGTGCATATCATGGCATTGGCTTGGTGAAGTTAATGGGAAGAAGTAGTGGCTTTATAGCTATGCATGCTTCACTTTCTAGTGGTCAGATTGATGTGTGTTTGATTCCAGAGGTGAATTATTTGTTATGTTCTCTCTCTCTCTTTCTCTCACACACACACTTTCTTTCTCTGTTACTAATAATTGTGAGGGGAGTAATAATATTTTGATAATCCAAGTGCAGGTACCTTTTAATTTAGAGGGACCTTATGGTGTGTTAAAACATTTAGAGCAGTTGATACAGACCAAAGGATCCGCCGTTGTCTGTGTCGCTGAAGGAGCTGGACAGGTAAGGGAATTCTGTCTGTATTTTGGTGTAGTTGGATATTAAACATGTGTATATGCCATCTTCATAGAGTAATCTTTTCTTTTAATTAGAATTTAGGAGTGATAATCCATATTTGAGAAATTTCAAATAAGTGGTCCATAATTATAGTTCAACTTCTTAAACAGTGTTTCGTCCAACGTATCACCTTTTAATTGTTTTTCATCTTTGCTCATTAGTTCATTAATCAGTTTTAGCGCATTATGGTGTTTTATGTTTTTTTAATTTATCCAATGTTTTATTGTAACTTGTTAAGTGATATTATTCAACTCGCATTTCTGGAGGGTTACAACTTCACCTAGGGGGAAACATTTCTGAAGGGTTAATGTGCCTGGATTAATTATCTGTCTGGTCACCTAACCTATTTTCCTTCTGTACGATAGTACAAAATTTCGCTATATCAGCTTTCTGGCCGAACGAAACCAATATTTTGGCAATGTACAATGTTAAATAAATCACAAAAAAGAATTTGTATTGGAGCAAAAGGCTACTATTATGCTGGTGGTAGAGTCCACATGAATTACATGGACAGATGTTGCAAATTTTGATAGCTTGGTGAAGTTTCTCGATGGGAATGAGGGGAACCATGTAGGCTTTCTTTATGTAACACTATTTTTACCAAGGGGTTGGATGAAATGTCTGTGTCATAAGAGTTTCATTGGCTTTTTTCAGCCAACCTCTGACATGTCAAACTTCATTCATATACTAAACAAAATTTCTTATGAAGTTCCCTGCCATTATGGCATGAGTTAGTCAGTCTCTCAGTTCTGTGTTTAACGGCTCCCTTTGAAAGCCAGTCTTATATGGATGCCTAGACAGTAAACTCTTCAAGAGGTACATTGGAACATGACAATTTCCCCCATTCCACAGTTGACTACCCTGGATGTGCCTACTATGATACCTAGATAAATGTTAATGATGAGAATACGTATCAGTGTCCATTGCTTCGAGAAGGATAAATACAAGTAATTGAGCTGTCAATGAATTTCTGGCTTGTCTGTTAAGTGTACTTTCTTGTATATTGTTATACTGTTCTTGCCAAGTTGTTACACCTACAGTGTCTCAGTATAAGTTTAATATCCAGAAACCATGTGTACTCCCTAATACCTTTTTTCTTATCTTGGATTTAATGATTGCTTTACTATGTGCATAAGATATACTTTTTCAGGAACTTTTTAGCTCAACATAGACTGTCAGTTTTGGTTAAATTTATTTACACTTAAATCTCAAATCCAGAATCTGTTAGAGACATCAAATGCAACAGATGCTTCTGGAAATATTGTACTTGGAGATATTGGAGTTCATATCCAACAAAAGGTTAGGTTTTGTTTCTAGTGTGCTGTATAATCTTTATTTTTTTTCCATATCTCAAATCTTCTTTTTTTTTTAATGAAGAACAAATTTGTTGTTTGTGATCCTAGAATCACTAGTAGTTAATGGTATTTTCTGAGACGTATAATTTGTACCTCTACTATGGCAGATTAAAACACATTTCAAGGGGATTGGCGTTCATGCTGATGTTAAATACATAGATCCAACTTATATGATCCGAGCAATTCGTGCAAATGCCTCTGATGCTATTCTCTGCACTGTTCTTGGCCAGAATGCTGTATGGATTTATCACTCCATTGTTTTTCTCCTTTCTCAGATTTGTTTCAATATTGATTTTAATGCAAGCAGGTAATCTTATATTCTGGAGATTTGCATGAACCTGGCAGGTCCATGGTGCATTTGCTGGTTTCAGCGGCATAACTGTTGGCCTATGCAACACTCACTATGTCTACCTACCCATTCCAGAAGTAATAACATCCCCAAGGTGTGTGAATCCCAATAGTCGAATGTGGCATCGATGCTTGACATCAACCGGTCAACCTGACTTCCTTTAACCATAGTGAAAAAGTTGCTCCTACATTTCAAGTTCAATAGGAAATTCTGGTTGAATTTTTTGCACATTTGTTCTAATAGCAAAGTGATCCATTTTTACCCTTTCCGGAGAGCAGATGATCCGACTAAATTGTCAGATCTAATAAGGGTCAGAAGGTATATGTTTTTGTATTGCGTCTGATGTCATAAATGAACTCTAAAAAGGTATAAAGAAAACTCACCTGATGACACTATGGAATGAGTCCTCGTGGTAATGTAATGTTTTTTAGTCTGTACTCGTGCATTGTTATAAACTGTTGACATGGAATCTGAGCATCAATCCCAGTTTCCTGGTCAAATTTGTTAATCCAATATAGTCTAATGCGATTGTGACTACATAACTTTGGAATCACCACATCATCTAATGATGAGGTCAACTACACTTATCAAATTTTGAGTAGTTATCTTTTGATGTGTTGGGAAAGCCAATTTTGTGGATTCTTCTTTATTGTCCACGTGATAGAATGGTTTTGATCACACAATATTTCCAGGCTTCAGATGTCTGTAACAGTGATTAGGTGATTATATGCTCCCTGAACGGCTGAAGTTATAAATTTTGTGCATGTCAATTGTCAAAACGAGTGCTTTTCAACATAGGTGAAAATTTCCAATAAACTCGAATATCCGACCCTTGAAAAACCGGTATATTCCGCGTATCTGGACCCCAGCGTTTGAATTGGGAGGTTTGGCAAAATAGTTCTCGAGAAATATTGCTTGAATATTTGCGGATATTCACGAAAAATTCGAAAAATTGTATTAAATAAATGTGGGAATTATATTTAAAAATAGATGTGTTAATTTCAGATTCGAAAATTTCGTAATTTTCGTACTTTTCGAATATTTTGCGAATATTCGTAAAAATCCGGTTGGCATGGGAGAGGTTTATGTTTCGTTTATTATTCGTATGCTGTACGGCTCCAAATTCCCGAAAACCAGCAAAATTTGTGAATATCCGCCGATATTTTCGATTTTTTCACCTATGCTTTTCAATACAGTATTATTTAGGATATAGCAATATCAATTAGATGGTGCTGCTTGTACCCTTATTGGCCCTACCCTGGAGACAACAAGAAAGGGAAATAAGATAATAAAAATCATTTATGAGAACCTTGGAGGGGAGAAACTGGTGGCAGGTGCTGCAATAGCTTTCTGTATACTGTTTCATGAATTTCATCTGTTGTAGCTCACTACAAACTAGTGGTTAATACTGATACACTATACGCCCATATAGTTGAAGTATTTTTCTTAACATAATCTGAAATTCTAGTTGAGTCGTTTTCAAATTTTAATGGGTTGAAAGTGGCTCCAACTGCATAATTGAGACGGATTCACAACTTGTACAAAGAGTTTTAACAGGTGAAAATGATGAGCTTGATTGGGTGCTTCGTGGCTTAAATGAACAAATTAAAAACCTTCTCCGAATTTGTCACGATTTTAAGGTTATGTGGAAAAACAAAGAGACTAACTCATGTGCAGATGCATTGGCCGCTCATGCAGCAAGGAATGCCTCAACAAATGATTGGCTTGTTCATCCAGATCGTACAAGAGTGAATTGGCCGGAAGATTGGAGTTTGCTAATCCCCGCATCATGGTGGAAGACTTTACCTTCTTTTTTATCTAATTATAAAATGTAGCCTTTATAAATGAAGTTCAATTCATAGTGGTAGGCGTTAGTCAGTATTTCTTCTTTCTATTTCGTCAAACATTTTCTATTTGGGTTCATGAATTTGCTATTCTAGTAACACTAGATAAGTGTGACTTTATAGAATTATCATTAATATTTATACCCCTAATAAAGCATACATTCTCCAGCAACATAAACAACACCAACCCAATTACAAAATAGTGAGGACTTGCCCAAATTTTGTAATTGTAAATCAAATGAAGCATTGGAGAGAACCAACTGACAATTTATTTATCTGCCACTGTAAAAGTGCTAGGAAAATTACCCAAATCAAACAGTAAATACTTTGCATTGTTATTTGTTTTATCACAACAATCTTATGCATTCTGAAATCATGAAAGCTGATTTGCTTTTTTGTTTTGCGGAGTTTATACAGTGGTGGTGATGAAAAATGCGACATTTATAGCTTTGGTGTGGTAGCTCTGGAGAGGGGAAACACCCAGGCGATTTCATCACTTATTTTTTAAGCCTGCTGGTAAAAGAGTTATGTTAAAATTGGGTAAGATTAACTTGAAAAAAAAAAAACTATGTTAAAGATTTGGCTTTGGTATAGTGAAGTTGGCACTTCATGTCATGTATACAAATCCAGGCCTCAACACCGACCGACCATACAACAGGTCTCTAAATTCTAAAATACTTTGTTTCTACTTTCTCGTGCTCAACCTAATCTCAGTTCAGCAACTGATGTGTCATAAAATGTAAATCCAGCAATTAAAAATTGAATTCATGCCAATGTATGTTGTTCCGGTTCAAATGTGCTGAGATCTTAATAACTGATCTATCAAAACAAAGTTTTTGATTGATTGTTTTTATTTTCATGGAGTAATCATTAAGGACCCTGTTCTCAACCTTTTAACACTGCTAAAAGCCTAAAATGGAAGTGTGTGAATAAAATAACAAGACACTAAACGGAATATGTTATCTCTGAAGTCTGAACTGTACTTCAGGAGATGTGGACTGTTTTATTGGGTGAAAATTTACTTATGAAAACCCGAAATGAGCGAGTCCCTATATATCATTATACATCAGGAGCTGAATTCCTAACATTTAACTGTGAAGAATTTATGTTTAAGTACAAACAAAAACATTCTCATTTTAAAAACATTATTTTGTATTCAACTAGGCACTCAGCAAGGCATCCTATACATACCCTTTTCTGCATGAATGAGTTACAAGTACCATACTAACTGATTTACCAATGGACTCAATAGCTATGTGGGTGTAGGAAGACCACAAAAGAGGAGGAGGAAGCCCCTACAGCAGCAACTTGTAAATCTAATTCCTCTATCTCACTCCAAACTTTACAAAGTAAAAAAAAAAAAAAAAAGGTATTGGAGTTATTCGTGAAAATTTAGACTTTGGACTGAACTTGATTTCTACCTTCATTTTTTCCGCGCACACCCAGGATTTTCACCACTGACAATAATAGACAAATTCAACATTTACCCAACTCCGATTATCAACTTTTATTCTCTATTCATATTCGTCCATTGTGACGTGCAATAACACAAGATGGTCTTTGAAATTGCATTGTGATCATCTCTTCCAAGCACTGCAAACAGTTTATAAAGGGCATATTAGCCTACTTGGCATTTGCCTAAGAAAGTGTAAAAGATCAAGCGAACTGCACAACTCATAAACTTCACTAAAGAAAAGCGGACAGAAGTACCAACTTAATGAATAGTAACAACCATGACAAATTACCTACTTTGGGTGTTAAGCTAGAATTTCCGGGACCTCTTCTTTTGAATTAATTTTCGAGTATTTCTCATTTCGTTTCCTGCAAAAAAATGGTGCAAGTGTAAATCACAAGTGGAGGAGAGGAATACACATCACATATATTGTATACAATGAAAGCATGCTTGAGCAACAAAAACTTCTAAAATATAAATTATCTAAAACTAAATTCAAACTTTGAAAATCACGGATCGGCAGAAGTTGGAAATAATGTAATATACATCATGGAGGAAAACACATATAAAGAAAATGCTTATCTATTTATCTCCATCATACCATATAGTTAATTTGAAAACTGAATGGGAATGGACTTTGAATGAAGTAAAAAGACAAACTAAAACTAATGTAACTAAAATAATTAAGCGGAAAAAAAAAAAAATCCAAAAGTACTAGTTGATGAGGTTGAAAGAATCAAACAATACTAGGAAATCTTACATTGCTAATCTTTTTACAAGGGATATTGGTCTCTGGTAACCATCTTCCTTGCTTTGAGGTTTGGGGTCTTTTGGTGGCTGCTTGGATTCAGGCTTCCAGCAAACTTTGGTGAGAGACTGACCCAACAGGTCTGCGATGTCTGTCGCCATGGTCTCAGCCCTTTTTGCATAAGGGAATGTATCTTCATTAAAGTGCAGTGACAGCCACATATACATTGATAAAACTTGATGTTTAGTCTCAAGATCCAAAAGCTCCGAGTCATTACAAGCAGAATCCGTAGGCACACCCATAGCTATTGTAGCTGGAATGTTTTGGCTATATGATGAAGCAAACCTCAAAAGATAGTACATTGCTTTTGGGTCTCTAATATTGACTGGCGCAAAGCAAAAGTTAAAACGATCGTGCAAAGACAATGATGGGACCTTTTCCAACATGTGCGCCACCTTCTTAATATGGTCATGCCGACTCAAAAAGTAAGATCCATCAAGACGACAGTTCTCGCCAAATTTATCTAGCAGTTGGCAGAGAGATAGGTTTGACAGCTGCCCTGCAAATAATTCAATCTGTTCAAAGAAAGGAAAGAGTCCCACTTTCTTAACTTCATCAAAAGGTTGTTTCAAGCACTGAATCAAGTATTCCAAATCATCCAAGTGCAAAGTGGTTGTGAGTCCATCAGGGTAGCAACTTCCCCTACGTCCTGCTCTTCCAGCAATCTGCTTCACCTGAGTAGCTGGAACTGGAACAATTTTGTCACCATTGTACTTAGAAAGAGTATAGAAAACAACCCTTCTAATATTCAAATTTAACCCCATCCCCACTGCATCGCTTGCAACAAGAACATCAAACTCATTATCTTGGTCATTAAACAAGTTCGCTTGCTTCCGCCTCGTCTCCGGTGGCAAGGCACCATAAATTACACAACAACGATGTTTGGTATACTTCTCAATCGCCAACTTAACTTCAAATATTTCTCTCCTTGAAAATGCAACCACACAGTCTCCTGATCGAACATTACGAAGATCTCCGAGGAGAGTCTTAGCTTCCACCACAAGGGGCTTAAACCTATCATAATGGTTTTCAACCAATTCATCCCCAGTTTCGGAACATATCTTTTGAACAATTTTCAACACACTAGGATCTCCACAAAGATGTATCTCATCAGCCTTCAAACCAAGAAGAGCTCGAGTCCATGCGTAACCTCTACAACTATCTGCCATCATCTGGATTTCATCAATGACAGCAACATCATACAAATGCTCGATTGAGACCATTTCCACAGTACACGCAACATGTTTAGCAAAAGGGACAGTTTTCTGCTCTTGACCAGTAAGAAGACTACAATAAACACCCTGAGCATTAACCTTGTCAAATACTTCCATTGCTAAAAGCCTAAGAGGACTACAATATATACCCTTCTCTGCTTCCATAAACCGCTGTAAAGCATTATAAGTTTTACCGCTGTTTGTTGGACCGCAATGGTATATTATCTTACGTTTCATTGCTCTTGCAAAAGGATACCAGGCGTGAGGTTTTGTCAAATCTGCAGACTGTACGATTCCCCGAAAACGTTTAATCTCATCAGGAAATTCTTCCAAACAGTATTCAACAAATATAGGAAAAAGAAACCGCTCTGATTCCTGTGAAGGCCCAATTGAAACTAAATACTTTGCAATATCTTCAGTACATCTTTTGATAAAAAACGATCGGAACTTGTACACAGCCGTCGGATAAAAAGAAAGACCAATGTATATAGCAAGTGCTTGACTAGAAGCCCAACCTGATTGAGCAAAGCACCGAAAAACCTCAACTAAACTCTCCCAATCTGATTGACTTTGTATACCAGCTTTCTCAGCATTCTTAAGCTCTCTATACAATTCAACCGGATCACGCAAAGCAACATGCTTAAAAGAACATTCTACAGTATTCCCAGATTTCTCCTCAACCGCGGGATCGCATTCAACCCCAATAATACCATTTTTATCTTCATTCTCAATTACCAATGATGTTGTAAATAATCTCTTATTGTTAATAAATTCTACTTTCTCTGAATTCAACAAAAAACTAAAAAATCTACAAAAATGGGGATTTATAAATCTAAAGTGAGAAAATTTTAAGGAATTTGAATAGTTCCATTGGTTTAATGTAAAGAATGAACGATTTGGGAGAAAAGTTGTTACCTTGTAAATGTTTTTTCTTGATGAAGAAGAGTAGATTTGAAACAGAGATGTTGCAGGATTTCGCGCCATCTAATATTATTCAAATTGAATAAGTCATTAGAAGAAGAAGATAGTGAAATGAAAAATCTTTAAACCCTAACTAAAACCCTGTGAAATGAGTAATAAATCGGTTATTGAGTTGTCTCCGATTCGTAGAAGCTTGACTCTGAGTCGACTCTTTCACTGTAGTAAATATAAATCTTACGTCAACATTCAAGTGTTCAGCACACGTGCAACTAAAGTACAGTTGCACGGTTAAAAGGCAGAGGTGATTTTCCATGATTCCATCTATATTGCTTGAAATTATTTATAAATGCGCTGTGCCGAGTGCTGACAGAGTAAGAAAAAAATATTGAAATTTCTGGACAAATATAGTCAATAATCAATTTTATTGCACCTGTTTTTAATGATTGGAGTGGAGTACTGTAAGATGAACACTTGAACGGATCTTACAAAATAAGGGGGAAAAATAGGAATACATAATAAATATCGTATGAGATCTAAACAAAAGTATTACATCAGAAATCAGCACGATAAATAATTAATAAACATCAGAAGGAAGGTTGTCCCCCTTTCATTCACCCTTTAACGCGCCATGAAAAAACGCTCAGGGTGTACATTAGAAGTAGATCAAAAAATTATGCTTATGCGTGCTGTGAGACCTCTGAGAGCATGGCTGCCTGCTGATAAAACGATGGGACTTGTATTCTCTCTCACTGTGAGGATGTAGAATTATTGTCACCAACGACCCAATATTGCTTTACAGCAACCAATATCTTCTCAGGGACAAGAGGACCATCCTCGTGATCCACCAGCTTCAAGTTCCATCTCATACCACTAGCAATCTTTTTCACCTTGATTAACACATCGACTTCATCGCGGAATATGACTGCTCCTTCTGGTCGCAAAATACGGTCCATCTCTAAAAGAATGTCTTCTGCGCTACATCTGATATAATATTTCAAATTACTGTAAGAATTTGAATGGGATAAATAATACAATAACAAACCACCATCTAGCAACAAAATGTCCGAAGATCTATAGACTAAGGGCTGCGACTTAATATTTTCAAATTTGTTCAAGGAATAGTGTAGTATACTTCATATTTTCTAGCTCAGGATATCTAATCACTCTTATTTCTAACAACTATCGATACAGCCACATCCATTGAATATTTAATATTATCCTCCGATGCAGCAGTGGTAATAAAAAAACAGAGAAAAAAAAGCTCCCTGAATCTTAAGGGTTAAATATGCAGCATACAATCAAGAAAGAAACATACTTGTTTTTGTACAAGCTAAAAACACCATTAGCATGAATAAGGTCATAGGTCCTTGGATAAGTTGAGAAGGCTTCACACCTGCAACAAAATTTGAAATGAATATAATATATACAAAAATTCAGCAAGTTCTCAAGATAATAATGTAATATGCAATAACAGAAAGAAAAGCTGGTATTCGTCAAGAGAATTATTTCAGATGTGTAAATGCACAAATCTTCAGTAATTAGTGAAACATAATCTCACTGGGAAGTGGAGACTTTAAGATGCATTTGATTGCACGGAGAAATTTCATGGATAGCTCTCCAGCAGGAGACTCCCCTTTGTCTCATGAGAAATGTCACATGAAATTTCCTTTATGCCCCCAACTGACAAATTTTTCCAATGCAAGTTCTTCATAGTGGGGATCTCCATAAAAATTACTTTATGCAGTAAAAAACACCGTTATTCACCAATTTAAGGGTCATTGGCACATTGCAGCCTTAAATAAAATAAAATTTGACTCTTCTAGGAACAACATTAGATATATGACAAAAATGTAGAAAAAAACACCCAAATTATTCAAATCAAACAGGATAAAGCTCAGAAACTGTACCAGTCATGATAGATCCCAATTAATCCTCGCTGAAATATAACACCTAGAGTATCCTTCTCAGCAATAGTAGGCATGACATTCATAACCCATAGTTTGGAGGATTCAATTGCTGCAGCAAAACTTCCCAATCCAGCATTCATATCCAAGATGTTGCGATACCTTCCCGTGTCAAGTATAGGATTGACCTTTTTATAAGCTTTTACATGCTTCTTCCATAATTTGTTATCTTCGAGGTACGATTCAACGGAAATTCCAGGGACAGATCCACTACTTATTCTGGGAGGTACAGCATTTAGTCTTTCAGGGAAAGGCTTCAGCTCACCTCCAGCAACTTCATCAGGACTGTTGACCTCGGGATAAGGAGTTACGCAAGTCTCCATCTTCTTGTACCTAAATTGACAAAAGAGTCGTTAAGCTTATGGATGAAGGGTGAGAATTTTAACAAGACAAGTCGACAATGCTACTGGTGGAATGTTAATATGGCTGGTTAAAGGGAATTATGGATTATTAAAAAAAAATAAAAGCTCTTTGATAATAGCGAAAATAACAAATAGTTTTTAAACATTGTGCTCTGCAAAATTGCTGAGTAGTGAGTAGTAAAATACAATGAACGTTATTCAAGTTTTGCAGCAGTTCCACCCTCTTTTGATAGCAAATATAGTATGGAAATATAGAAGAAGTTGGCGATAGAAACTGTGCATACAGGAACTTACCAGGCATCATCAGGATTTCTGGCTTCACAAGTGCTATAGGAATCACCTCTGCCAGGACATGAATCTGCATTTACTCGCTTTCTCCAGATTGCGATCTCACCCTTCTCACTCTGCTTTTCCCAACATAGTTGTTTAGCAACCTCCTCAATCTTTCTTTGTTCTTCCTGAAGTTCCTCCATTGGACGCTGCCATGCCTTGTAGTTAACCTTCCAATTGATAGGTGGACCAGACAGTACCCAATAACCACCAGGCCTGAGAACCCGGTCAACTTCCATCATGTACATACCATCTGCGAAGAGGGAAGAAGCCCAATCAAGATTTCAGAAATATTGACACCACTCAAATCAAGAGACTGAAGCACTCCCACAAACCAATCAAGTAAAGCAATAATTCACAAAGCTTGACTGAAAAGCTGGAATCAACTATTGCTAATGATATAAATATTACTCACCATTTGCTCCCCAAGGGATTAAGCATCGAGAGCAATGGGCCATGTCAAACGCTCTAGATGGGTAAGGGACCTTAATAGTTCCAAGAACACCAATAACTGCGGGAACACCTCTTTCCAAAGCAAATTGAACTTGTGCTTCATGTGAATCCCTTGGAGCAAAAGACATAGCTATGACATTTCTTTTGAGAAGGTAAGCACCCCAACTTGCAACCTGCATATTTTGCAAACAATCAATTGCCGTAACCCAATCCTTATATTATCGTTTTTGTTTTTTTTAATCTGGGTTAACTAGGAGCGGTCAACAAAACGAAACTTGTAATATGAGGAAGTGCAATTCAAACCTACCCCACAACCAGTATCTAGAGCAGTTCTAACTGTCCCATTTTTAATGGGGATCACAGAAGCAAGTTGATCAATGTATTTATCTGCACCTTGAGGAAACTGAGTACCTCCTCCTGGGAATCGAAACACGTTGCCCTCATACTGAATCCAGTTCTGGACAGCCTTCTCTACTGTCAAACTCTTATACGGGGCATTGGCAAAAGGTACATAATCACGACTTTTTGGCCATGGAAATGGTGTCACATATCCCTTGGGTGCTGGGATAAGGCAGTGCAACTTCTCTTCCTGTGGAGGACAATGTCTTTCTCTGTAATTCATGTTTTCTCTAGGAAAAGTCATTGCGCGCTTTTGATCTTGGCAAGGTGTGTAATCAGTGTAATCAGCATCACATGGATCAAAAACTTTGGGATTTGAGTCAGATTCGTCAATGGCTGCCCCAGCTTCACCACCATGCTTGGTATCAAAACTTAAATTAGGGGAAACACTGCAGTCTGTCTGTTTAGTAATCTCTAAAGCTATGCTATCTCCCTTTCCAAATCCACTCTTCTGCCATGCTCCCAAAATGTAGAAAAAACAGCACAAACCAACTACAATAAATATCGACACCGAGCTCCGAGTCCTGTTGTCCCCAGGATTCGACTTGTTTGCCATTGTGGACCTGAAACAATTCAAAATATTCTAGTATTATTATCAATGGAGCTAAGAAGAAGCACATTCATACAAAGTAATCATTCATGCTATGTTCATGAAAAGGGAGAGAATAATTGAAAATTTAAATTTGATGATTGTTTTCATAACAAACAGAGTATTTGTGTGAATCGTTCTGCAAATTAGTTTTCAAACTTCACAAATAATATGAGACAGAATTTCTAGTCAATTTGGCTTTTGCACCCAGATCAAATAAAAACTCTGTTGTTATTTTTATTTGTAATTACACTCAAATCAAAATCCAAAATGAATTTTTCCTTCATCAATGTGATGTATTAGACTTACGGTATATTATCACTTATATCTTTCCATTATCAAATAATGTTCACACTTCCGAAACATTTTCCGATAAAATCCAGCTGAAACTTACATCCTAAACTAAACAAATAAGTCAGAAACAGGGGAGAGTGTTCTTGGAAAAGATCAGATCCATATAATTAACAAAAAGATCTAATGTAAATCTGACATTTTACAGCTTAAATTTTACACTAAAACAAACATTAATTAAGCTTCAACATCAATCTAAATCAAGAAAAGTAAGATACAATAGAGACAATAATTTTCCAGAAAACGACATTCTAGAAGTCCAAAACACTCATCAGATTCCCTCCTAAATAATCAGAAGAAAAAAAAAAGAAAACAACATTTTTTTTTCTACAATTAGAAACTTAATTCAAGCATTTTACACCAAAACATAAAACAATTATCAATGAAAATGGGTCATAAATCATAAATAAGCTAACTTTAATACAAATCTATAACTAAGAATTGCACTAAAAACTCAGTTTAATCATATTAGATCTTAACCATAAGCTTAGATCTCTTACCAAGCTTAATAAATAGAGATTAAAACCAACTCCAGATCTCTTCAACCTAACAAATCACAATTCACTTCATTTGAAATGAGAATCTTCAAAGGAAGAGAGACAGAGAGAGAGAAAGAAGGAAACGTGTCGGTAAAACTATATGAATCTCTGAAAACCTTAGTTTTATGCAGAGAGAGAGAGAAAGAGAGAGAGTTTGAAGAACAGAGTCTCTGTTTTAACAAGATTTAGAGAGAAGAGAACGTTGAGATGGAAGAAGAAGAAGAGATGCGGCTTTTTCTTTCTGTGGATTTCTGATCACATACACCCTATCAATACTTAGATTAAATAGTCTCTCGTTTCCATTTCTCCACACGTTATGACCCACGGTTTGTTAATTAAACCCGGATTTTCGTGAAAGGTCTTATGGGCCCACATTTTTTTAAGAGTGGGACCACTTGATAGATCTATTGTAGGTTATTCTGTACGAGGGAGTTGAGGCTCAACAGGACTTAGGTTAGGCCTTTGATATTTATGGTGAGATTGAGCTTCACTTTCAAACATGATCAAGGTTTCATTAGAAAGAATGTACATACAGATTTGATGAGCTGGCGCTGCCCAATATGTTAATGTGGTCCCTTTGAAGTTATCTAGATGTGAGACAAGGAAAACAGAAAACTACTGTATGATCTAATGATCAGATTCAGATTCAGCTTCACTTTCAAACATGATGATCAAGACTTCCAAGCCAACTGTTCCATATAGTTCAAAAGCATAGATGATGAAATACACTTCTTGAAAGCTTTGCATGGTGTGGAGCCAAAGTTTTTGTAATGGTATGTATGGTAGCTGAAAAATGATAAGGTCTTTTTGTTGGTTAGCTAAATGGGAAATTTAGACTTAACCCTTCAAATATTGACTAGTTTTGATTAAACCCCCACATATTTGAAGATTTTGACTTTGCACCCCAATCGTTAGCTTCCGTCCAATTTTCCATCAAACTCTATTTTTGCTTCCCTAAATGCCCTTCATTCTCATATTTGCTAAAACCCCCTTATTTTTGGCATTTCTTTGATATGACCCCTAGAAAGAAAAATAAGGGTTGAAAATCAAATCAAAAAGGAAAATTTTAGATCTAAGAAGTATAAGACACATAATGCAAAGATTTATTTTTTCCATTGTTCATACATTTGTAGAGTGACCTTTCCCATTGTTCATTGTTGTGATTGTTTCGATTTCAAATGACTAATTGTAGATCTAAGAAGAATAATAAGAAGAAGATGTTGTTATTTCAATTCATTTAGAAGAGATGTGAAGAAGAAGAAGAATGAGATGTTGTTAATTTGATTTAAGTTTATTTTTTCTAAGTTGAAAAGATGTGAAAAAGAAGAAGGATTACTCCACGGTCATTTCAACAAAAGCTTTCTTAGATTTAAAGAGTTAAGATAGTGAGAATGTAGAAGATAAAAAAAAACCCAGAAAGGACTTGCCGCGCAGTTTGTAGCGCGTTTGTCCTCGTGTAATTCGTTGAGCTTATCAATAAAATTTGATTTTTATTTATAAAAAAAAAAAAAAAAGGCAAATGGGAGGTTTTAGCAAATAAAAGAATAATGGGCATTTGGAGAAGCAAAAATAAAGTTTGGATGGAAAACTAGACAAAAACAAATGGTGGGGTGCAAAGTCAAAATTTTTAAATATATAGGGGTTTAATCAAAACAGGTCCAATATCTGGGGGGTTAAGTCTAAATTTCCCTAGCTAAATTTAGATGGTGAAGCTTGTCAGGTTTGACAGAGTAGCTAGCATTAGCAATGTTTTGATTAAACGTATAACTAAATGTTTTAATGAGATTTTGATGGTAGAAGTACCAAACATGACAATCAAGACTGCCTCTACTAAAGTATCCAACTTTTACATTTTAAAAGATTGATTTATGCAAACTTCTCGTGAATTAAGTAAATCATCACACTATATAGATTGCTTCACTTTCACACAATTACACATTGACAATGTCGTTCTGCATATAATTTACATTTCAAAAAATGATGATTGATGAATTTTTTTTTTTTTTTTTCTGTTAAGTGGACATTTTATTGACGAGTATCATCAAAGTTATTCTACCCAACATGGTCTGATTTTGTTAGTTCTTAACGCAACCAAACAATAAATAATAGGGTTTCCATTTATTGACAAGAATCATAGAAATTATATTTATGGTCCATGTCCAATTTTGGTTATGGGATACCCTTGTGTTGCAAACTGAGCTGGTAGTGAAGTGACATGACCCTATACAATGGCTCCCACTTGCAAATTATAGTATTCCCAGACCAGCCGAACCCATTAGAAATTAATCTTGAAAAAAATAAAATGATTGTTAATGGGGTATGAAGAATCTATTGATTATTCATTATTGTAACATTCAAGATGGGGATTGGGAGTACGACTGGTAGTATGTCGGTGACGAGATTGATGACCAATACAATCAATTAGACTGTTTTTTTTTTTTTTTACAGTGATGAAATAGTCAATTATATTTTTAATTACTTACATTTTGTTAGAGGTACTACATTTTAATCACATACCTAATGGCCACTCAAAGCACCAATTTGACCCACTAGGCCACTATGGCCTGTACTCACACAACTTTTCTTCCCAGTCTTTCGACAATCATGCATGCTGCATGTTTCCAACTTAGAGCATCTCTAATGCACGGTCTAAATTTAGCATGCCACATAGGTGACACATCAGCATTTATAGCATTTTCTAAGATTTTGCAACCTTCTAAATTTAGAACTTTTATTTTAAGACTAATGCACATAAATTTTGCAACCTTCTATTGATATAAAAAGAATAAAACAAATAGGGAACAAAGAGAGACTATTGATGTACTTTCCAAAATATATAATAAAAAAATCGTTTGTTAGAATAAAGAAACTATTTATTAGAGATAGAAGGTTGCATATTTTGTTCCAAAATGAACCATGCTTATAGCAGATGCATTTATATCATGAGTTATAACATGTGCATTAGAGACAAAATTATAGGAAAAGCTATTTTTAGACCGTGCATTATAGATGCTCTTATTGTTAGTACAATTTGGTATCCCATTGGCTATTGGGCACAGAATGATTCATAATATGGTAAGTTGCCCTTCAGATGTTAGTAGTGTACTTTGAGAATGAAATTATACTCTTTTGCGAATTTTTTTTATATAGAAGCATGTTCTAGCATGAAAAAAAATATTGAGCATGTTCTAGCATGTAAAAGATAAAAGATTCTAGCGTATTTTAAGAGCACCACCAATATAAGGTGTTCACAGACTTGGTCATTTTTCATTTAAAAAAGAAATGCGAATAATCCAAAAAAAAAAAAAAAAGAGTGAGATTTGAAAAAGAGATAGTGAAGAACATGTCCCATCCTCTCCATTTCTTGTTGTGAACACATCCTTCTATCTCTTTCAGACTCACTACTATGTGTTCCCATCCGGCCTGCTTCTTTTGCTGTCAGACTCATCTTCTCTCTTATCTCTATTATTACATAAAATATACACATCATATAGTAGTTATTTAGATTGTTATGTTTATCACAATGAAGGAATAAATCACTGATTAAAGTAGTAATCAAAAGTTCAAGAAATTTCAGAGAACCTTAATTATTAAAGTTAGTTCAGGCTTCATAATCACTTTGACTTTACAAAACAAAGTATAAAGATTTATCTTTTGCATTTCTATTTATTTTAAAATTAAAAAAGCCGGTAATTTATGAGGAAATATTATACACGCATCCACTAGCCAGGCTCACAGGCACTTACATCTTGGCTAAAAGAAGAGATCCAGCTGTCCAACTGTCTCCATGAACAAACATAGGCAAAGTGCAGCACTCATTGTGTTGATTGCCGTCTGGACTTTTTATTTCATTGCTCTACACCATAACAGTAAGAGAGGACTGCAGCTCACTGCTCACTTCATAGTTTATTTTCCAAGTATTGGTTGACAGCAATGCTGTCACAGCATCAAAATTTTAAGTTCAGATGCTGGATATCATTTCTCCCAGCATATATATTTTCATTGACTGTTGCATTGGTAAAATAAAGCCAGCAAAATTTCCTTAGTTTTTACTTGTAAAAGTTTATCAAAGAATCTACATATACAATCCCAGATGCATGAAAAAAATTCACTCTCATTCTGTTGAACAATCAGCAGTTAACACATTTGTTCTCATTATCTACATCCACAGTCAGTATATGCTCTTATGCTTGTTTCAGATTTAACACAACAAACCAATAAGACACTTTCTTATGGAGCTGCATCTTGTGCCTTAATTGTAATCTAAAGAGCACTCATAATCATCTTTTACATGCAAACCATCATCTGCAATGGGTTGCCGCCAAGTATTCCCATCAGAATCAGTATCATGTAACCTTACTGGCGTTGATCGTTGTCGTTCACTGCCATCATGCTGCACCCTTCCAGTGATCTCTAGACATAACCCATTAGCTGGTCTCTTGCTTTGGGGTTTCTGTCTGGAAGTATTCTTGCCACTGCTAACGTCCACAAAGACTGGTTGTACCTTGAGAGTGGGATTTGGCTTAATCCGGTTCACTTCTCTTTCTTCTGGTGGCCTCAATATTCTGTTATCTGTCCCTATTTCAGAAGCTTCATCCTCATTCATCAGTACCTGCAAATTTTTTAGTAAATTATAAGTACGGTAGAACTGCGACAGAGGAAGACAAACACACATAGTAAGCAAAGTCTAGGATTCAAGATATTTGGATCTAAATGAACCAAAAGGATGTGAGACCTTAGGTGGGAGACGAAAATGGGAATGGAATGATTTATAAAATTATAAAATTGAATGCAATTAAAAAATACAACTACAGATCTTTCCTGCGCACTGATCTTAAAAAAAGGGGCAAAAAATTAAATAAATGACCAGGGGAAAATAGATTGCATGGCTTTTCATAATGATTTATTGAGTCAATGAGATAAGTGTTACGTCACAGTTTTGGCTTTCTGCCTGAGATGGTGATGAAACAAGATCCATTTCCATACTTGGTTATAGGTTCTTAATCCCCTGAACTGGGTCGAGGAAGGGAGGGAAAAGGGGAAAGAAAAAATTTCAACTTGCATAAACTGCAAAATAAGATTTAAAGAGAGACCAAGAAAAAGAAAGGAAAAAAAAGGTCCCTAAGTCTGTTTATTTCAAGATTCATGAAATGATTAACTTATGCAACCACAAATTTCACCAACAGCCGACTCATTTGAACAACCTATTTCAGAGGTACGGATCAGAAAATACAACCTTGCGACCAACCAAATCAAATGTCACAATGACTTTACTTCGTTGGGCTTGATCAGCTTCTTCAGTCTCCTTTTGTTTCTTCTTTAGAAGTTCTTTTTCCTGAGGCAAAGACAGTAATAACAAATATAAGTAACACCATTACTTGCACAAATGGATTAGTGAAGGTATTCAGAAAATCAATTTCATAAGTAGTCTATTGCCATGGCGACACAGTATAATCAATGGATAGTGAGAAAAGGTTCAAGGATTGACCAACAATTACTTATGATCTCCATAACCATATTGACACTTTCTTTGTTGATTGATGAATATAACTCATGGTGATGGCCAACAAAAATAATAAAGTAAAGAGAAATGAGTATGAAATCCAATCATACCATAAATCAAAACCTCAGATCATCTTCAGAATTTCATGAAAAGAAAATATGGCGCGAACAGTTTAACATGTATTATAATAGTTAGAAAATATGGAAAGCGTATGCCAAGAAGCTGGCGATTTGACTATGATTTTTCTTATACAACTCAAGTTGCCTTTTAATGTAATAATATTTCCGCCTTTTGGCTTTTCATTGGTGAAGCAAAGATATAATCAAATATCAAATAATTTATACTGTCGTATACTCTAGTCACACATTCCTAAACTGAAACTATTTAATTGGCATACACTAAGTCAAGTACCTCTGCTGATAACCAGCTATTTGCATCAATTTCATAGTAATCGCTTTGATCGTCAATGACTGTAGTACGGGCGGCTGAATTCCGGTCATATTCCACGAGCCTCTTGGAAAATGCTTCAGCTGCTGCCTCAGCAACAGATAGGGGAATGGCAGTCTCGTCTAGGCCAGCATAGGTGCTCCCTTCCTTCAGCACTAGGGCTCCACAAAAGTTGCACGGACCCTCGCCTTCTTGTTCACAGACTATCTTACCACATGATAAGCAATTGCTGACCAGTCTATGTCGACGGGCCTGGCATGAACAAGGTTGACCCTGGTGGAACACAACTGATCCTTTGGCAGCCTCTGCAAGTGAAACAACTTTCCCTCCTTTTTTCTTTTTAGAACTACCTGTGTTCCCTTTCTGGATGCTTCCGGACTCTGCAGACTCATTAAGAACTTTGTTTGCCTGGGTACTGGCCATAGCCGGCTCTTTAGGTGCTTTTTGTTTTTTGGTTCCATTAGTGAATCCATATTCTTGGGGTGGTTTCACGTAAGCTTGCAATTTGGATGATGGCACATGTGTGTTGTTATGAATAGCTCTGTAACCCCTCATTTGCAGATATTCTTCAATAACAGTTTGACCTGCTTCTTGACCAATGATATTCTGCAGAAAAAATTGAAATATGTAAAATTGTAAATTACTAACAAAATTTTAGAAATAGAACTTAAAGACAAATCTACCGTCATTCAACAAGAAATTTGGAATGTCATTGAACTTTAATTAACAACTTTGACACTGCAACACTATCAGTTGAAGTAACATTACATCAAAAGATGTCTCGATGCCAGACACATAAACTGAAAACTACCCCCAACACCCTAAGTACAAACACACAGACAAAAGAAGAAAAAAAAAATTCCCTTTTAATATAGGAAGAAATTAAGATTAGAAATTCTTATTCCGCTCTTAACATTAGCTAATATTTTGTCAACAGGAAGTTTTGCAACTTTTGTATACAATGGAGTAGTGTAAGTTCTGATTCTGACAGAGTGAATGGCTACATATCACTCCTGCAGCACAACTCCACCCAAACCATCCACTTGTTAGGGTATATCCAACAAACTCAATGATATCCCATACTTATGATTAATAATACCAAGATAATTTATTGTCCATCAGCCAAAATCATCTTCCAAACAATTTGTTGTCAGGGTTTGTCAAGCGTGGTCTAAAAACGATCTCAAGTATGCTCATACTTAATTTACGTAAGGAAATATCTACACTCTAGAAGTAGTTTGTTATTTACCTAACACTAATCCCACATTCCTACTTAATACTATGTTCAGATGCAAATAAGTAGATACCACAACACTATTTAGTGAGTTTCACTCTAGTACTATTCATTGATAGTTTTCCCCAATAAAAAAAAAGGTTATAAAAGATCGCGATCAATTGATTAAATATGTGATAAAACACTGGGATTATGTTCATAACAAACCAGAATCATGGAATTACAGAAACAAATTCGAACTAGCAAAAAAAAAAAAAACCCATCAAAGGGATTATGAACAAAAGCCTAATGAGTAAAGTAGTGACCTCAAAAACTCACAATTCCAACAACCAAAACACAAAGTTGATTCTCTTTTATGACTAATAAAGCAATAATTGGTTGAAATATTTATAAAGAGAATGGTAAAAAAGATTGATTACATTGAGATATTCTTGAGCGTCTTCTGGTGGAGCTGCTTCACAGTAAGAAACAAGACCAGAAATCATATCTCCATCGAAATCTAATAAACCTGTTTGCACGTTCTTGCATAGATCTAACAAAGATTTTTCCAGCCATTTTCCTGCTCCTTCGGATTTCATATCTCTTCTCTCTCTCTCTCTCGTGCAAGAAGAAAAAGGATTTTGCAAACTTTTGGCGAAGAACAGTAATAAATGTTCGTCTTTGGTAAGGAAATCGGAAACAGGTTCCGGTTTGGACTTTGGACTGGTAGCAAATTAGCAGGCTCCAGCTCTCTTGGGCCGGGCTAACCCTTAATGTGTATGGGCCGGGCTTAGGTTTTTCAAGGTATATGTTGAACTCTTGTCAGAGTTGGAAACGTTTTAGACTGTCAAAGTTTATTAGTCCCACGTTACTGACAGAGAAAAGAGAATGAAAAAGTGTGGCTATAAATTAAGAAGTAGGAGAACAGCACAACATACTTACCTGGACGGGGTCTATGGGTGATCAAGAAGGTCCATGGCCTAGGTTGGTGATCTCCATTGCACTTAGGAGGAGCGCCCACCTAAGATATCTCCAAGTGCGATAGTCTACGTCATAATTTGTTGCTGAGGGGGTACGCGTTCGCACGTCCCCTGCCAATACTTAGTCAAATATTTCTCCATTTGCTTTGAGCTTAAGCATCATCTTTTAGATGCCTGTAAACTTGCTAGTAAAATATTTCTGCAGTTGCTTATGCATTGTCTTAGATGCCTGTAAAATGATTCAGAATTATGTATGTTTAAGTTCTGTAGTGCTTAAGAAATATGTATGCTAAATTCTGTACTTGTTGCAAGAATGCCGAAAATCACTTGGGACAGTATGTTAGGCTGGTAGCATTGCAAACTCATAATCTGTTCAGTAAAGTTGAAATTGAAACAGATCAATCTAGCAGTTTTGACACATTCGCTGGTACAGAGTTACAGACGTTGCTTAAAAATAATGAACTTAAGCTAAAAACTTTGTATTATGATTTATGTGTATACTATCTAAGTTATAACACACAAGTTTGTCTCGTCCAGAGATAAAGAGCGGACAGGATTTTCTGCTGACGGATTTATTTATCTTTCTCCTTATATCTATGTTTCTTAATGAACATTACAGTTTTATTTGTCTTTCTCCTTATATTTATGTTTCTTATCAGAAGAAAAGATCTAGGTTTCTTTTCAACAGAACCTGGGTGATTGCTTTGTTAATTTGAGAATTAATCCAAAAGATTGGGTACGGAATGTTTGGAGAGATAATGTTATCTTCTTTCTTTGTTTATTTCTCTTCTACTATGTTACAGAGAAACATCTCACCTTCACGGCCTTGGAATATCTGCTCTATAGTCAATCCCCTTCACTTTCAAGCATCTACTCACCACTGTCATGTGTGATACTGTTTATGTCTTCGATATCCGCTTCTCCCATCTATATACTACTGCTCATGAAAGTAGATATAGTCATCAATTGTTCTTAATAGTTGTTGACTTGCTGTACTATTTACAAAAGAAAGAAAGACTTTGATCTTCCATCACACTTGTTGAATCTGAATCCTTAACATCTCAACATACACGAGAGCGAAGTTCGTTCTCGATTAGAAAAGGCCCTTTTTCTTATTCTCTCAATCTCAATAACACCATGATGCATGTCGGAATGAATGCAGTTTGTAGGGGTACTACATACAACATACATGTGGCACCATCTCTACCGTACATCATGGTGCCACATGTCATCATCTAATGGACTCTCTCTTGATGGCACAAGTTACAAAGTTAAAGCCAATTACTACAAAGGTATTCTCTCATCATTACCTCATTAAATGCTAGGAATGGAGTTACATTGTAAGCCTATAAATATGAAGGCAAGCTACTCATTCTAGGGGGTTCTCATCTCTGCTCAGATGGTCTGATGGCCTAATGCTCCCAACACGACCTCATGGTGAGGTCTCAATATCAACGACCTCCCCAATCTCTCATGATGAGACCTCACCTCTCAGGTCTCATCTCTCTCTTGAGCTCTCTCCATTATCGAGCTCCCATTTTGTATCACCACTACTATAATAAAGATCATTCTCTCTCTCCGTGGATGTAGGCACAATTGTCGAACCACGTATACAATGGTGTTCATGTCTCTACTTTATTATTATTGTTCATATCATTTACTCATCATCATTCATTAATGTATTGACCAACCTCACAAATATGGTTAATACATTTGGCGCCGACTACAGGGACTTGGGATTTTCTCAAGCGAATTCCACCCACCAACCCCACCATTACACCATTGTTTCATAAGTGGTGACTTCAAGAAATTCATCGAATTTGAAATGAAAGAATTGCAACTCATAGTTGGGGGCTTGGAGCAAATTGTCTACACAATTACTGGGCTCGGCAGAAGCAAAGATAAGTATCACTTTAATATTTTTTGGTCATTGAGATGAGGCAACGGGATACCAAAGAGCGACCTCATTTGTCTCTGTTTATTGTTACTGGTCATTGAGATGAACCAGCGAGCTACTGAAAGGCAAAATCGACCTCCATTCTATTACTGGTCATTCAACATTTTTCCATTACATGTGCATTTATGTAGCAATTTATTCTCATAACTTATCCATGATTATCTCCTCTCATTCATGAGCCACATCAATTGATTACTATCACATGCATAATCAATCACATGCTTTATGTTGACATATATAAGAGCTACATTCTCACATCAGTTACATTTTTTGTGGCCACCAGTAACCCACAATCAATTTTGTTATATATTTTCAACATTAAACCACTTTAATGATGTTGACTATGGCTCAGTTCTCATCAAGCCCACTAATGGAGTTCTTAGGTCTTGCAGAAAACTCCTCATACATTCAGGTCTCTAAACTAGCAAGCTCAGGTCTCATCGCGACCTCACCTCATATCCAGGTCTCCAAGCCAACGACCTCTCAGGTCTCGTCGCGACCTCACCTTCATGCCAGGTCCTTCATCGCGACCTCATCAGGTCTATCAACGACCTCCCCAACTTACAGGTCTTTCAAAGACCTAAAGAATATTTATGCCATACAGGGGGCTATTCTCACTTTATCTAATGAAATTAACTTATTATTAGCACAATTAGCTATTAATGATATTTTTTGTAGCTCTCTCTATGTGCAGGTCACATGAACACGACCTCACTCCCCATGAGCTATTTTTGCACAAATGTGCTACATTGCTTTCACTGAACTCTCTACAAGTGAAATGCTTGATATACAATACGGCCACCCTCATTGACTAGTGAGTCACTCGTATGCGGGACGACCTCAAACACAATTCTCTAGCCACACGCCTGGTCGAACGCATTCACTCTCAACGCAATGCAGACCCACAAAGGCCACATGCCCGAGAATTGTCAAACAGGTCTCCACGCTGCGACCATTCACTAGATCGGGCACCAAAAGGTTCCAAGTAACTCTCAAAACACTTGGTCAACCAATGTTCTTTCTCAAACGAGCTACATTGCACTCCAAAGTGCCATATCTATCGAAGTGTCCAGTCACAAGGCGACAAAGATAGTACATACAAGTCATAAGGAAGACGTACAATTCCATGTAAGTCTTTTATTGAATTTTATAATGTTTCACATGCTAACATTATCAAGTCTATGCAACTCGACCACAAAAAGGCGACCACCTTAAAGCATGACTGAGACCAACAACCCATGCATACAAGAAGACCCACTTCAGTACGACCTGCTTGCAGCTGTCCATCTCGTCTACATGCCTTCTGAACGAGCTACCAGGTCTCCCTGGAACTAACTAGCTCGCTACACACAAAGTTATGATCGAGTTGCCATTACCACAAGGGACCTTCATCGCGTCCTGCAAATCTCAATGATCAAGCTCATCAAAATTTGGGGCGGATCGACTTCGTTAAAGACCCCCACATTTCATTCATCTTGGGGGCTGGATCGGTTCGATTACTTCTTTTCAGCCCGAACTTCGTTCAACCTAAAAAGAGGGGGCTTATGTAGGGGTACTACATACAACATACATGTGGCACCATCTCTACCGTACATCATGGTGCCACATGTCATCATCTAATGGACTCTCTCTTGATGGCACAAGTTACAAAGTTAAAGCCAATTACTACAAAGGTATTCTCTCATCATTACCTCATTAAATGCTAGGAATGGAGTTACATTGTAAGCCTATAAATATGAAGGCAAGCTACTCATTCTAGGGGGTTCTCATCTCTGCTCAGATGGTCTGATGGCCTAATGCTCCCAACACGACCTCATGGTGAGGTCTCAATATCAACGACCTCCCCAATCTCTCATGATGAGACCTCACCTCTCAGGTCTCATCTCTCTCTTGAGCTCTCTCCATTATCGAGCTCCCATTTTGTATCACCACTACTATAATAAAGATCATTCTCTCTCTCCGTGGATGTAGGCACAATTGTCGAACCACGTATACAATGGTGTTCATGTCTCTACTTTATTATTATTGTTCATATCATTTACTCATCATCATTCATTAATGTATTGACCAACCTCACAAATATGGTTAATACACAGTTCAAAAGTAAGGGGCGGGAAGAAGCTCGGCAGACCTTCGCTATTTTTTTTATCTATTTCAACGAGCACCCCTGTATATTCTTGTCAATGTTATTTTATGGATTATTGTCTCTATATTAGATTGCACCAATTTATTATGCTTGAATTTACACATCTGTGTTTTTATTTATACTTACTTTATTAAGTGTTTCAGAATTAACTTCTGCATGTGTCCCTGTTGCTTTTACAATTACCTCATGACATAAACATTTTTGTGGATTGCATATAGTAGGGGGGACTAGTTAATGTGGTTTTAATCTGTTATACTGGTTTGATTTTCAGATGGAGGTATCAAATCAGCATGGACATATCATAGAAATAAGTGGAGATGTTTCTGTGGGGAAGCAAAGTCTAGGAGGTACCAAAATATGTGGGGGAGCAGCATGTGGATTCTCGGATGGTGGAGCTGACTCCAAAGGTGCCAAAGAACAATCTGCCTCAATGCGCAAGCTTTTGATTGCTGTTGGACTTTGTATCATCTTTATGACTGTGGAAGTTATTGGTGGCTTCAAAGCGAACAGTCTTGCAATTATGACGGATGTTGAACACCTCCTGTCAGATGTTGCTGCTTTTGCTATCTCTTTGTTCTCCTTGTGGGCATCTGGGTGGGAGGCAACTCCACGTCAATCTTATGGTTTTTTTAGAATTGAAATTCTTGGGAATTTGGTTTCCATCCAGATGATATGGCTTCAAGCTGGCATACTAGTCTATGAAGCCATTTGCGAGGCTAATCAACGACGCTGGTGAAGTTCATGGCTCTCTAATGTTTGGTGTTGCAGCTTTTGGTCTGCTGGTTAATATCATCATGGCGGTCTTGTTGGGCCATGACCATGGCCATGGTCACAGTCATGATCATAGTCATGGTGGGCATGACCATGGTCACAGCCATGATAGTCATGGCCATGGTCATAGCTATGATAATCATGATCATGGTCACAGTCATAGCCACGGAATTAGCATTACCAGACATGATACTAAGCATAGTCATGATACTGAAACTGGCATCACAAACCCTTTGATTGCGCAGGATGAAGTAGCAAAGAAAGAAAAGAAGCAGCGAAATGTCAATGTACAGGCTGCGTATCTTCATGTGCTTGGGGACTCCATCCAGAGTGTCGGTGTAATGATTGGCGGAGCTGTTATTTGGTGGAAACCTGAGTGGAAGATCATTGATTTGATATGCACTCTAATATTTTCTGTGGTTGTTGTATATACCTATTCACACAACTCGTCGTGAACCCAATTATATTCGACTCAACTCGACATAACACTACTCTCACTCGAGCTCACTTCGTGACCACAAATACAAATCCGATTCGACCTTAAAACTCCTTCATTCGACACAGGCCTATTTTTATCCGACCTCACCCAACGTGAGACTACCCTTAGTCGACTTACACCGTCTTCGTTCAAACATTATACGTTTCGATCCTCTGCCGTTACAATATATTCCCAGATCCAAAATATCCGCCCATTAATTGACCATTCCGTTGGGCAATTAATGAGCTATCCGTTGTCCCAATCACCTATATAATGAACTACGTGGGCTTGATTCTGGGACCGGGTCACTCTCAGATACGTAGGCAACTATCTAAATCAGATAGCTCAGCCATTTTCCACAACTTCATCTCCTTCCCCCTCTAAATTCCGATCATCTTCTCCGACTTGTGCTAAAACCAAATTCACTTACATTTACATTGGCGCCGACTGATTCGTGAACGAACAATAACCTGACAACCGACCATGACAACAATTACTAACGAGCAATTTGAACAACTCCAGAAGCAGATGGCTGATCAACAAGAACAGATCAACAGGCTGGTGGCTGAAAACAATCACCTCAAGAGCATCACCGCCACCACTAATGGCACACCGCTCAACGGAGTTGCTGCAAATGCGCTCAACGCTGAAGAAGTCACAACAACTGTCAACAACCCTGCCTTACCAACCTCCAGTAACACCGCCGCCCCCACCATGGCTGACCTTCAAGCTGCCCACGACAGAATACTACAGCTGTCGGAAAAGCTTGATAAAAACCATCAAGACTCACTTAAGGCCAACACAGCCCAAAAGGTAGCCTTAACAACCCTAGAACGTTATAAGATAGAACCCCTTCATGAAGACCTCCTACAACAGGAACCCCCCCCCAAACTTCATACCTCCAAAGTTCACCACTTACGACGGAAGTGGAGACCCAATGGATCACGTCCTACAGTTCAAGACAAGCATGGCCCTATGGCCAAAGTACAAAGACATTTTCTGCCGATTGTTTTCTGCATCACTCTGTGGGAGTGCAATAAACTGGTATCATCGACTACCAGAAAGATCCATTACCTCGTACGACCAACTAGAGTCACTTTTTGTCACCCAATATATCCACAACAAAAGGAGAAGAATCGAGGTTACCGCCCTTTTTCATCTTAAACAGGATGAAACTGAATCAACAAAGAAGTTCATGGCAAGATTCAAAAAGGAATGCCTGCGAGCCGAGAATCCAGATGAATACTCATGTCTCTTGGCCTTCATATCTGCTGTCAACCCCAATACAGCACTAGGAAAGAATATTATCCTAGATGCCCCTACAACGTTGGAAGACTTGTATGTACGTGCTGACAAGTACATCAAACTGGAGGACGCCCTCACAAAATCCAAGGAACGAGTGGCTGTTGTCCAAACAGCAGAGTCCACTCACTCAAAACCAAAGCCGAATCGATCAGAATACAAAGGAAAGAACACATCCAATGCTAAATCCAAAATTCCGAATCCCTTCAAGTGCTCATATAATCAGCTCTTCGACCTCATAAAAGATGAGGATTATTTCCAACCTCAAGTTCACGACCTAGAATCAATTGAAGGGAAACCATACTGCAAGTTACATAAGTGCCGCCACCATCTCACTGAAGATTGCCGTATTCTGCGAGCTTACTGTCACAAGCTCAAGGAAGAGGGTCACCTCGATGACTTCCTCTCCGAAAATGAACCCGACCTCCGCAGCAAACTAGATGCCAAACTACAAAAGACCTCAACAGAAAAAGGTAAGAAGCCTAAGGGAACCATCAACATGATCATGGATGCCCGACCTCCCGAATGGTCAGCTCGTTCAAAGAAACAAAAGATTCATCACATCCACCATACCTTCCACTTGACTCACAAAGCAATCGTGGCTAAACAAGTCACAGGTAACAATGCTTTGATCTTCTCTGACTTCGACCTTAAAAAAGTATGTCTCCCTCATAATGACGCATTGGTAGTCCACATCAACATTGGGGGATGGATAATGAAAAAAGTGCTTATCGACCCCGGAAGTTCTTGTGACGTAATATTCAACAAGGCATACAGTCAGATGCAGATGCCCGACTCGGTCCTTCAGAAACCACAAGTCACCCTTTTTGCATTCAACTCAACTGAAACTGAAGCAAAAGGTGAAATTTGCCTCCCGGTAGCAACTGGTGAAAATGAAGACGAAGTAACTGTGTATTGCACCTTCTTCGTCCTTGATGTCCCCGCTCAATTCAATGCAATTCTGGGACAGAAATGGATTCATAAAATGAAGGCAGTACCTTCGACATATCATCAAGTCATCAAGTTTCCTGGCCCTAAAGGCATCATGGAATTACGAGGTGACCAAATCGAAGCACATGGTTGCCATGCCATACCCGAGGTTATCCAACTCCCTAATAAAGTGGATACCCCCACAACGGTGGCGAGCTCATCTAAGCCCACTGTCAATATGATCGCTGCAATCTGCAAGGCAGTCGAAGCATCTACTCAACCCACTGAGAATGAGATATCACAAGCTGAAAACGGCAAGGAAATTGTTCATCCATCCGACCCACCCGTCATTGAACAAGGTGAAAAGGTCAACATAGGATCGGATAATGATCCTAAATATGTCTATGTAGGGGCTAACTTGGACCCCATTGTAAAAGAGCAACTTATTGCTACTCTTAAAATGAATAAAAATGTCTTTGCTTTTGCTTATACCGACATGCCAGGGATCAGTCCCATTATTGCTTGTCACAGGTTAAATGTAGATACCAACAAAAAGCCTGTGAAACAAAAAGCTCGCAAGCTAGCAGCTCATCTCGCCAATGCAGTTAACGCAGAGATACAAAAGCTAAAAAATGCAAAATTCATTCGTGAGGTCGCATACCCTGACTGGCTCTCCAATATTGTCGCAGTCATAAAACCTAACGGGAAAGTCAGAGTATGTATCGACTTCACGGACCTTAACAAAGCTTGCCCGAAAGATAGCTTTCCTCTCCCTCGAATAGACAAGCTCGTTGACTCAACAGCAGGTCACGAACTAATTTCCTTAATGGATGGCTATTCAGGCTACAATCAAATAAAATTAGCAGACGAAGATCAAGAGAAAACCGCGTTCATCACTGAGCAAGGTACCTTTTGTTACACAGTCATGCCATTTGGATTAAGAAATGCAGGAGCCACGTACCAACGACTCGCAACCAAAATGTTCCATGATATGATTGGCAACACAATGGAAGTGTATGTTGATGATATGATTGTCAAAAGCAAGCACAAAGCTACCCATATCACCGACCTCGAAAAAACATTCCTCCGACTTAATGAGTACAACATGAAGCTCAATCCGGAAAAATGTTTATTCGGCGTAGCATCTGGAAAATTCTTGGGTTACCTCATCACACAAAGAGGTATCGAAGCCAACCCAGAAAAAATCAAAGCCATACTTGAGATGCCGAGCCCAAAAACAAAGAAACAAGTTCAAAAGCTTAACGGCATGATAGCAGCCTTAAACAGGTTCATAGCCCGGGCATCAGACAAACAACGCCCATTACTTCAACTACTAAAGAAAGGGTCAACCTATAACTGGACACCTGAATGCCAGCAAGCATTCGACGAGCTCAAGTTATACTTGGCTACTCCACCAGTCATCACGGTACCACAAGATGGCGACGTCCTAGGGCTCTACCTTGGCACGTCTGAACACGCAATTAGTGGAGTATTGTTTCGAGATGAGAGAGGTATAGAACGACCAATATACTTCATCAGTAAGACATTGATGTCTTCCGAAGCGCGGTATTCAAGCCTCGAAAAGGTAGGGTTAGCTTTACTATTCGCCTCACGAAAGTTGAAGCCATATTTCCAATCACACAAAATAAGAGTCCTCACAGATGCACCTCTTCGGCTAGTTTTGGAAAGCAGAAACAAATCTACACGAATGGCAAAATGGGCCCAAGAACTCGGAGACCACGAGCTCATTTCCACTCCGCGAAGCAGCAGAAAAGGGCAAATCATAGCTGACCTCCTGGTGGATTACGCCATCGACGACAACTCATGGATACCCGATAATGAGGTCATCAACCAACCAATAACAAAGATTCCAATATGGAAACTCTATGTCGATGGCTCCAAAAACCTCAACGGCTCAGGAGTAGGAGCCACGCTAATCTCACCAGAAGACGCCATCATAGAAAAGTCAGTCAGACTAAATTTTGCATCAAGCAACAAAATAAGAGTCCTCACAGATGCACCTCTTCGGCAAGTTTTGGAAAGCAGAAACAAATCTACATGAATGGCAAAATGGGCCCAAGAACTCGGAGACCACGAGCTCATTTTCACTCCGCGAAGCAGCAGAAAAGGGCAAATCGTAGCCGACCTCCTGGTGGATTACGCCATCGATGACAACTCATGGATACCCGATAATGAGGTCATCAACCAACCAATAACAAAGATTCCAATATGGAAACTCTATGTTGATGGCTCCAAAAACCTCAACGGCCCAAGAGTAGGAGCCACGCTAATCTCACCAGAAGACGCCATCATAGAAAAGTCAGTCAGACTAAATTTCGCCTCAAGCAACAATGATGCAGAATACGAGGCACTCCACACAGGCATACAAATGGCCATAGCTTTACAGGTAAAGGAATTGCGAATCCTAAGTGACTCACAATTGGTAGTCAGCCAAATTCTAGGCGACTACGAAACAAGGGAAAATACTCTAAAGCTATACTTGGAGCATACCAAAAAATTACTAAGCTATTTCAACAAATGGGAAATTCAGCATGTCCCACGGGATGACAACCATCACGCCGATAGCTTGACATATCTAGCCTCACAAATCGACACCGATTCACCGCGGACAATACAAATTGACATACAGTCAGCCCCGGCATATGAGGCACAGGTACATCAGGTAAATGAAGTGTCAGACTTCATAGATATCCCACCAAGTGAAATAGAAAATTCCTGGATGGGACCAATCATCAATTACCTAAAGGGAACATACCCAGATGATGATTTCGAATTACGTAAACTCGAGCGAAAGGCTAAAAGCTACATTCTACTCGACAAAAGACTCTACCGAAAGTCAACTCGAGGGCCATACTTGAGGTGCCTCCCACCAAAGCAAGCGCACACAATTCTCGCTGAGATCCACCATGGGGAATGCGGAAACCATGCAGGGGCTAGGTCTTTAACCCAAAAAGCAAGAAATCAAGGTTACTTTTGGCCATACATGCAGTCAGATGCAGACAAGTTTGTCCAACACTGTGACAAGTGCCAAAGATTTGCTCCATTAATTCACCAGCCAGCTCGTGACCTCAAGACAATCTCAAGCCCTTGGCCTTTTGCAATATGGGGGCTCGATATTGTGGGTCCCATCTTGAGAGACAGATCCAAAAAACGATTCTTACTTGTGGCAACAGACTACTTCACCAAATGGGTCGAAGCAATACCTCTACGACGAATACGCCAACAAGATGTTAAAAACTTCATCTGGAAGTTTATTATCACCAGATTCGGACTACCACATACTCTAGTCACCGACAATGGTCAACAATTCTGTGGAACTTTAATCGAGGAATTCTACCTCGATTGGAGAATCAACCATGCACTCTCAACACCTCGCTACGCTCAAAGCAACGGTCAGGCTGAAGCCACCAACAAGACCATCATGAATAATATTAAGAAAAAACTTGAAGCACACAAAGAGAAGTGGATAGAGGAACTCGATAGGGTACTATGGGCGTACAGAACGACACCGCGCACATCTACAGGAATGTCTCCATTTGCCTTATGTTATGGCACAGAAGCTATCATACCAACTGAACTAAATTTCCTCACTACTCGATCTGAGCTCGTACAATCCAAGGAAAATGAAGATTTATGGGCCCACGAAGTCGACATGCTCGAAGAAAAACGAGACCAAACCTTAATCACCACTGCTCGTTACCAACAAGTTTTAAAAAGAAGCTACAACCAAAAGGTCCGATCAAGGGAATTTCAAAGTGGAGACCTTGTCCTCAGACAAGTTTTTTCAAATACAAAGAAGCCTGGGGACGGAAAGCTAAATCCTAATTGGGAAGGACCATACATCGTCAAAACCAACTTAGGAAATGGCGCATACACACTCATTGATGCCGAGGGGGAACAGGTGCCTCGACCGTGGAACTCGAAATTTCTAAAAATCTATCTACCTTGATCACCTTCAAGTGTTGACATCCCCATTTCCCTCACAGCAAGGTTAAGTAATAAAACCACATGGAGCTTGTACTACAAATCAACTTATTTCGAGCTACACTGAACAACAAGTTGTAATGAGAACCAAACATTTTCAATTCAACATACAAACATAAAGTCAAAATAGTTGGATTGCAAAATATAACGGATGTAAGGCCAACCGAAGTCGGAATTCCTTACTCATGTTTTACAACATCAAAAGAAAACCTCACAGCTCTCAACAGAATTGCAAATACAACAATAGCTATCAGGTTTGCTCCTCAGGAGTATCTGGGGTCGCTGCACCAGAATTCTCTTCAGCTCGAGGAGAGGGTTCCTTCTCAGTTTCCACAGTCGAAGCAGCAGCCGTGGCGTTATTCTCCTCTTCTGTGTCAAGACGAAAACGCTCAAGAGCGGCAACTTTTATTGTGTCCTTATCCGCAGATGCATCAAATTTTTCTACTAATGATGCAAGATGAGCCTCACGACGAAGGCACCTCTCCTCCCAGGCATAAGATATCTGCCGCCAGCCCGCGATGCTCTTAACAGACTTTTGGGCATCAGCTTCCCAGCTCGCATTCACATCAGCAAGCCGACCTTGAAGAGTCATCACAAAACTTTGGGCCTCATCCAGATTCACACCGTATTCGGCACACTCTTTCTGGGAAGCCTCGAGCTTACCCTTCAGACTCTGGACTTCAGCTCGCAATGCCTTGTTATCAGCATTGGCCTTTTGCAGAGCTTCAGCCTTCTTCCTTGCATTCTCGAGCTTTGTAATCCATTTGTTATGGCTCACATTCATCTGGCATACAGCAGGGGAAGAATCAAAAAAAAAAAAAAAAACCAACTACATGATAGGTAAAAGGATAAACCAAAGCATAACTGGGTAAGTAAAGCTCACCCTATACGCGCAAGACGCAAATTCTTGGGAATCCTCCACAAGAGACCGGGGTTGAACCTTCTTGGCATCCTCAAAGAGAAAGCAATTCTCCATCAGCGAAAGGCTGATTTCCTTGTCATCCCAAGCCGAGTCATCAGCCTTCACATAGCCCTCACGGCAAGGAAACACCGGCGAAAACCTATTCGCCTCACCGGCGGCAAAATCTTCACTCACGTCAACAGCCAATGGCTTAGTCGACTTAGAGGAAGGGGCGTGTGCCTTACCTTTCCCAGTATCCTGAGCTGGCTTATCAACCTTAGAGGCGGTCCCAGGCTCAGATCCCCTAGCTGGGGCTTTCCTCTTCTTAGATTGAGGAGCAGGTTCGATTGACCTCGACCCAAAAAAGTCACTCAGATTCGGTGCATTCGGGACCTTACTCGCCAGATGAGTAGATCCATTGGTCAGGGGAAATTCAGAAGACTTCTTTGGTGGAGCCATGGGTAAAGCAGCCACAGCCTCGATGGGCAAATCTCCTGGTCGACCTGAGACCAACTCCGCAACTGGCAAAGCTATAGCAAGCTCCCCTTTCTTTCTTCTGACTCTCTTTGGTGCGGGAGCACTGGAGGCACCGACTCCCACTTCGGTACCTTTGTTAAATTTAACTCGGGGCTCACAAAAGAAACGTGCCAGATGAGGTAACAACTTCCTTTTCTCGGCCCAAGATTTCTCAGCAAAGTCAGTTATATTGCTCGGATGCAAACGCCCGTCGATAGGCTCGTTATAATCTTTTGTTTGACCTACGAAACACACAATGCAAGTCAGAAAAAATTCAACTTTGTAAATATAAGATAAAGTTACAAGACATACGTTCACCTATGCTCGGAATCGCATATCGACATAGGAACGCACTGGGCTGGACAAACTGACCCCGGATTCTATATACAGGGGAGTTTTTCCAACCATCATTCGAGGTCGGAGGATTGAACAGCTTTGCTGGGCCACAACTCCGTCTCCTATTTAAGGAGCAAACGTAATCCCTACTCCGACCAGTCACACACATGAAATATGCAACGACATCACACTTTACGATATCGGCCTTATACAGCCTGTTTAATTCCTCGAAAATTAACATCGATGTCCAAAAACTGGTGGGCATCATAATGGGAGCTACGTCGTAGTGATTTAACACATCACATACGAACTTGCTAAATGGAAGGCGCATGCCACCCCTCAGCTGGCCAAGACATATTAACGTCGAGGTTGTATCCCCACATAAGTCGAAAAGCCTATCGGGTACCCTATACATTTCAAGGTCGGGTATCCTAATGTTAAACTCAGCTCGAATTTCCGGAAACGATCTCCAAGCCTCCTCCACACTAAGGACCCTACCACTAGTAGTCTCATCATCATTTGCTTCAACTCGACTACCACGTACACTAGCCTGAACATCTTCATCGTTCTCACTTATACTTTCCGACCCCCTATTACTCATTTTTTTCGATGGATATACAACTACCAATTACAGACACAGAAAGCTTCAAAAACTTCAACAATGGAGGAAACAATCAAAAGCAGCACTCAAACAACAGAAATTTCAGCAGATAAACAAAGAAACCGAACAGGTACAAAAGGAAAATGAAATAACTCAAGCACCAAGTGAAGAAAAGAGGATAAACAAGCAAAATGATGAAGAACAACAATGGAGATACGAAAGAGAAGAAATGAAGAAGAAGACCAAAAGAGAAAAAGAACAAGTTACCTTGCGCAGTGCAGATGCAGAAGTCTTAAATCCCAAGTAAAAGAAACCCTTGGTTTTCTAGCCTTGCGGTTAGGTTTTATAAAACCCAACCACTTCATCGTAACCGTCCAAACCAACTTCAATCAAGGGCAATATACGTTGCGAGAAATCCAACCGCCGAAACTCTTGGTTTCCCTCCCATTTCGGTTACTGTTTGAAAATCAAAATTCAAAATACATTCCACCTGGCTAGAATAGCACATCCCCCAAAAACCGCAATCATTTCTCTTCTCTCGAAAATACAAAGTCACTTACTGCAGCACGCAATGGAATCATTCCTTGCATCGAAAATCGAGAGAAAACAACCCACCAAACCATGATTATCTTCTACATTTTTTATTTCGACTTGAGTCCACCACATCTAAAAACTTACTTCCTCGCCTCAACTCAAAATAAAAAAGGGGCTATGTATATACCTATTCACACAACTCGTCGTGAACCCAATTATATTCGACTCAACTCGACGTAACACTACTCTCACTCAAGCTCACTTCGTGACCACAAATACAAATCCGATTCGACCTTAAAACTCCTTCATTCGACACATGCCTATTTTTATCCGACCTCACCCAACGTGAGACTACCCTTAGTCGACTTACACCGTCTTCGTTCAAACATTATACGTTTCGATCCTCTGCCGTTACAATATATTCCCAGATCCAAAATATCCGCCCATTAATTGACCATTCGGTTGGGCAATTAATGAGCTATCCGTTGTCCCAATCACCTATATAATGAACTACGTGGGCTTGATTCTGGGACCGGGTCACTCTCAGATACGTAGGCAACTATCTAAATCAGATAGCTCAGCCATTTTCCACAACTTCATCTCCTTCCCCCTCTAAATTCCGATCATCTTCTCCGACTTGTGCTAAAACCAAATTCACTTACATTTACAGTTGTCTTGGGGACAACGATCAAGATGCTAAGGAGCATACTGGAGGTCCTAATGGAGAGCACGCCAAGGGAGATTGACGCTACAAGGATTGAGAAAGACCTTTGCGAGATGCCTGAGGTGGTTGCTATCCATGAGCTGCACATCTGGGCGATTACTGTTGGAAAAGTGTTATTGGCTTGTCATGTCAAGATTAAGCCAGATGCAGATGCAGATATTATGCTGGATAAGGTTGTTGACTACATTAGAAGAGAGTACAATATCAGTCATGTCACAATACAAATAGAGCACGAGTAGTATGCTTATTTTTTAGAGATTTTGGCACTTACCCCCCCCCCCCCCTCCAAATGAAAGTCGAAATTTGCGTTACCCCCATTTGAAAAAATATAGCAGTTACCCCCCAATTGGACGGAAAAAGGAGATGACGTTACAAAAATAAATTTTTGAATTTTCGTAAAATAAAATATTTTAATAATACCAAAACTAACCTTCTTTAAACATGTAAATAATAAACATAATTAGTAAAATCCCCCAACTGAAATATACATAATTAACAATACCCCCAAATCGATTTGCAAAAAAAATTGAAGGAGAAAGATGAATTTTTAGGAAAGAAGATGAAATTTGTTTG
The DNA here is from genome assembly GCA_023053565.1 of Aquilegia eximia. NCBI lineage: Eukaryota > Viridiplantae > Streptophyta > Magnoliopsida > Ranunculales > Ranunculaceae > Aquilegia > Aquilegia eximia. The sequence goes on from JALIGU010000002.1 coordinate 36,728,232, forward strand.
AGAAATTTGATAAAATTAATAGTTGATGTAGATCATTTGACTTTTACATTTGGATATGAATTTCAAGATTACAGAAGGGACAACATATTTGTTACAGATACAACTGAAAATTTTTAGCATGTTTGAGATGATCCAACTTCTAGATCATAATCATTTTGGTTTGAACTAACAGTTTTATTTCTTGATATCTATAGTAGAGCTTTTAGGCCTGTGAAATGGGCCGGGCTAGGGCTAGCCCGACCCTTCAACACTTAAGCCCTATAGTCTTAAGGGCCGGGTCAGCCCTACCCTTACTATTCATGAGGGCCGGGATAGGGCCGGGTTGACATCAAAATACTTAAGCCCTTACCCTACCCTTACCCTTTTCTAAAGGGTTGAGGGCCGGGCTCATAGGTCGGGTCTTAAAGCCCAACAATTTTTAACTGTGTATTTTATTAAATATAAATGAATTTACATGTAATTCTAATAAAAAAAAAAATTTAACTAAAAATTGTTTGTAGGTAACTACAGGTACATTCCTAAAATAAATGTCTACCATTATTATATAAACAATATCATCACATCTACATAAACAAGATCAACATTACATTATACTATCCATATATGTAATTACAATAAAATAAATGGGGTACATCATCATTTGGAAGCACAAGATTTGGATATTCTTAATAAGGGTTTCATTAAAATTGGGTGTGAGCTAAGGGTAATAATGAATTTAACTATAAAATATGAAAGGGCTTAATTAGGGCTTAATAAGGGTCGGGCTTAGGGCCGGGTTACACATTTTAAATATTGGCCCTGGCCCTACCCTTATATATATCAGGGCCGGCCCGGCCCGACCCTTAAAATTGGGAGGGCTTGACTTAGAGGGCTTTTTCATCGAAAAGGTCGGGCCTAAGGGCCGTTTTAACAGGCCTATTTCATAAGGCTATATTCTATGAACACCAGCATCTTTACCAAAAAGTTTTCAGTTGTATTCCCTCTGACTCAATTGAAACTTTGTATGATTGGCTATGGAATTTGTTCTCAGGGTGGGAAAGTATCCTCTAGCTTTTTTTCTCTTGTCTCTCTCTCTCTATATGTAAAGCAACAAAACACTTTCTAGAGGAAAAGCAAAGCAACCTTTTAAGAATAACATTTGTGTCCATTGATGCTGGAGAAAACTCGATTTCCATTTACACACATCATGGCCCGACCCGATATCAGCCTATTACAATTATCATCAATTTTAAATTTGAATATATCTCATATTTTTGGTATTGATATCACATGACTTTAGCAAGGAACACACGGATAAACTTGAGCATGGCATATATACACCCACTAGCAACTGTTCCCGCACGTGAAACGGTTAGCCACTTGATCATGTGATAGAAAATCCTGCAACATAAAACAGTTATATTCGATCATACTAAATTTCTTAACTACTCATCTATCTATCTTGTATATAATATAAGGAATTGGAGAGAAATGTCATAACACCTCCTAAAATATTGATAGATATCATAGAGGCAGAAAATTGATTACACACCCTACAAAATGTATAGTGAATTAAGACTCCAACACAGGGAATGCGATAGGAGAGAAAAATAAGAAATAAAACATGAAAAGAGTGATAAATTCCATTAGATTTGGTTTCCCCCGAGTACTTAAAATGTCTATAGATTTCTAGTTTAAAGATTTGGTGAATTCCATTAGATTTGGTTTTAATCTATAGTTTTGTACCCTGCCCTACCCTCCATTGTACTCCTTTAGGAGCATGTATTCCTTCTAGCAAGCTCGTCCATCCCATGAACTTCCTGGCTTATGTTCTCCTCGTAAAATATCATTTCCTCCATGATATTTAACTTTTAAAACTTGAGCTAACAACAAATAGGGGTTTGAGTGCAATCTCCACACTAATTTCCTAGGATGTATAAAAATACAGTCATAGTCTTCCCTCAATAGAGAGTATGTATAAAATCAACAACAGAATACAGTCATAGTCTTCCCTCCATTTCCTAGGATGATAATACTGGTATCTCATAGTGCAATTGAAAAATACAGTCATAGTCTTAATTTTTTTTTTGTAAATGTCATAGTCTTAATTGGTAATCACATTCTGAATTAATATATATAGGGAAGTGTGACTACAAATAATGTTGTCTTAATAACAATAAATTCTTGGCTACAGATGACAGTCATCATCATTTGTATTTACAAAAATCATTAGACTGAATCAGCAGCAAACCACAAGTATATCAGACGTTCAATAAGGAGTTAGGAAAATAAACCACAAAATCATTATAAACATTAGCTTATTTGACTGCCTTGTGAACCCATTATTCATGATATGCTGATATGTTTATCAAGTGGATGAATGTGATAATCTTGAATTTTCTGTACATCCTATAACAAGTGTCACAGTCCTTTTAGATGCTTTGTAATAATGTTTTGTAACAGGATTTTGTGATTAAGTTTTACTGCCATTTAAAAAATATATTTGGTTATATTGTCTGAATTTAGTTAAATACCTCCTCTGAATTTTGAATAATTTAGTATACAATTTGTAGGGGTACTATATGCTCCAGCCAATCAAAACACGACACGTGGCCTACTCATTATTCTCACAGGTCGCCCACTGCTCGACCTAACTGAAGGCCGATCAGAACAGCTCGACTGTATGACTACTGACGACCTCTTCATATGCACGTGCCCTAAATCAATGCATAGAGAATATCTCCAGCTGTTACATAATCATTGCAGCTGTTACATAATAATTGGAGAATATTACACAATCATAAAGATGTCGGAGAATCTGCAAGATCCCATGATCTTCGCCCCTTCACCTTCTATATAAACATAACTACGATGGCTTGATCTCTAAGTTCCATTCCCTCGAGCTAAAGTACGTAGGCAATCTCGATCTCATCGAGGTGCAGCCACCCCCGATCTCAAACTCCCCCTTTAGTCAGTTCAACAACGATCTGATCTAGTGAATGCATTAATCTAAAAATAGGTTAATACACAATCTGATGTAAATGAGTGACTTTCAGATTTGTAGAATCATCTGATCTTCTTAAACATCTTCTTGGTAGTCTTCAACTTAAGGTAACTAACATCTCTATCCAAAATTTGATTTCCCACAGAATGAGGAGACAACAACAAGAACAGAACCAGGTTTTGGATCAGATGGTCGTTTAAGAAAGCTTCACAAGAATAATAATAGAAAACAATAATTAGGTTGCCTGGTTGTACCAAAGAATTAGATTGAGCCATTTTCTTTCTTTTGGCACTGTATGGTGCCAGTTGTTGCGTTAGTTGATATAAAGTATACACAAAATTGTAAAGCCAAAATTAGTCATTGGCTTAATTAGGTCATTGTGAGGTCATATCGTGTAGTTTAAATCTATGTCTGAAAGTCATGCAATACTTTAGTATATAAAACCGTCATCAGTCAATCTTTTGTAGTTATCGTATTATTGCTTTCTAATATTTGGAAAGTGCCAATGATTTGTTACAATATTAGAAAGCATTACTAACCATTTCCTTTACCTGATCTCAGTAAGCGTGATACGCACTGGACTTCACACTCAGCTACATGACTGCTTTGTATACAGTGCCATAACTTCCTATACCAATCCATTTATTTATTTATTTTTATTTTTTCCATCATATTTTTGGTTCTTATGTTGCTCTTTTTTCATTTGAAGTTGTTGTTTATCTATGTGACATACATACATAGAGGGTTGTATAAAGGTTTAAAATGATATTTAACTTAAATAATAGGCCATCATCGTCAGGTCATAAATAACACCAACCATGCATAGAAACCTACACTTAAACTTTACATAGAAACCTACCCTGATCAGTGTGCCAATAGCTTGCCCTCAACCTTAAAGCGATTACCCTCAATCTCTCTGTGTAGATAGAATTCAATGAGTTCTTCCTCTGTATGAAGTATGAACTAATAATTAATTAACTTTGCAGTAGTAATAATAGTAGTGCAGTACCATTTTAGATCTATCTGGGGGCGATTTTGTCAAAACACCAGATTTTTTAGTCGAAATTTGCATATACCCCACTAAAGATTTTTAATTTGTCTTAGACATCGAAAGTTAACGTTTCTGTTTACAAACCGTTAGCAGAATCTGACATGGTTAATTATATCTTACGTGATCTATAATACCTATCATCATAGATGTTTCATATTTTTATTACTTGATAGATCAACATCATAAAGCTGAAACAGGAGGGTAGGCCATACTAACTATTCTTGCAGGGTGTTGGCACTTGTTTTAGATTAATTAAAAATTAAAAATAACCTAAAAACCATAACTAACCTGTAGAATCCAAATGAACCCACCGATGTTGTGTAATTTCTTGCCACTCATAGAAAAATAATCCATCTGATAATACATGTGTGCCATCACTGCACCGCCCCAATCGTAGTCTCCAATCTTGCTTGTATCAAGCAACGCTCCACACCAACCCAACTTCACACAACTGTGTCCAGTAGAAAACAAAACCCCAGACACAAAGTATAACAGAAAAGCTAACACATACTCATCCTCTTCAACTGAATTGGGCTCTAACACCCAATCATCATCAGCAACAGTACGCATCATGTATATATTCTCAAAAAACCCATACTGTAAACCTGTTTGTTTGTCATCATCCTTCCAAGCCTCCTCATATTCACTTAGAGTTGGGAATAATATAGTAGCCTCACACTCATTATTATCATATTCTGAAATATATGGCACAATCTCTCCTACCCCGACACGCAAACCCGTAAGCATAGTAAAATCATGAGGAGTAAAAGCAAGCTCACCGAGAGGCAAATGAAATATATGTGTCGTCGGCCACCATCGCTCGAGCAACGTGAATATAAGTTGACGATCAGTTCGAAATGGTGTCAAAGAAACGAGAGGCCTAAATGGCGTCGCTTGTATTCGGTCTCGTACATGAGCAAAATCATTTCCTCTCTCCACCATATATGACCACCAAGTCATTAAGTTATTCATTTTGCCTCTATATGTCAAATTTTTCATCCTCTACATTAAACGAACAATTTACCAATTAGAAACTAAAAAAAATTTAATTTAAAAACTAATAAAAAATTAATTAAAAAACTAATAAAATTAATTAAAAAATAATGAAATATTAATTAAAAAATAAATATATTAAAAATTAAATCAAATACTTACATCGACGGAATACTGGTTATCACTAAGATGCGATCCAGTACATGGAGCGAGCTCTCTCGGTGTATAATCTCGAACTTCGTGAAAATGTGGAAAATCAATGTCGACAACTTCGACTTCCATATTATCTAAAGATTGATCTTCCATAGTACTACTAGTTCCTTGATACACCTTTTGAACGATTTTACCGCACAATCTTCTTTTTGGAGCCATAATTTGTGATTTACCAAAAATTGAAATTTTTGAGTTAAAACTAATAAAAAGAGGGCTAAATATAGAAAATAACAAAAGATATTGTGTAATTTGGCAATAGGAAGAAGTAGAAATAGCAAAATCGAGATGGAAGAAGTTGAAAATGGTGGAAGAGGAAGAAGAATGGCAGCGGCGGAAGATGGAGAAGAAGGTTGAAGAAGGTTGCTGTTTGATGTTCGATAAGGTTAAATTTCATTAAAGTTCCACGCTGGTTGAACCAGCGTGGAACAAACAACAGATCAGCCCACTTCAGATAAGCCCAGCCCAGCTACTGCCCACTGCCCCAAGCCCAGCCCAGCCACTGCCCCCAAGCCCAACACGCGAAGTCCAAGTCTTCCACGCTGGTTCAACCAGCGTGGAACAGAAAAAAATTTCCACGCTGGTCCAACCAGCGTGGAAGATAGAAATTTGGAAAAAAAAATAGGAAACGCGTTAGGGATACCCCTGATATAGGTATGGAAGACCTGCTAAAAAAGCGATAGGAAAGGAGGTGGCACCGACGTGGAGGCTAAATCGTCCCATGTGTAGGCTAAATATGGGAGACCCATTAGAGATGCTCTAACCGGGCCAATCGTGCATTTAGACGACTTAAGGGGGTCCGTTTTTTTCCCCCTATTATTATAATATTTGCATTTAGAATGTTTTTCAGAATTAGCTGATGTAGCTTAGTTGGTTAGAGCGTGTGACTTTTAAACCACAAGGTCGAAGGTTCAAACCCTTCCTCTAACATCTGTTTTTATTACAGTAGTTTTGAAATTCAGCATAATGTTCATAATTAGCTAGAACAACTCTTTTTGTCAGAGTATGTGGTTTTTTAACCTCAAGACTGAGGTTCAAGCCCTTCCTCTAACATCTACGTTCTGATTTCAGTTTTACTACACTTTTGGTGCGGCCGAAGGGTAAGATTCAGCTTTATCTTTTTTGTTTATATCGTTGATGAAATTCTGTTTTGGTACTTTTTTCTTTTTCCGTTCTCTCTCATTTACAACTATTGGAGATTTTTACAGAGATATCTTTCACATCGTTAATGGACATATTATTTAAGAACCTGGCACTGTGGATGGCCTAAAGCTGAAGGTATGCTTAGATCATTTGTCATGGCTATTGTATTTTTCTTAAAAAAATTACGAGCACCCCTTGGTTATGTATTATTTAGGTTCACTAGCTTATTTGTATTAATCTTTGAATCTTCATAGGGACTGCCTTGTTGTAGAAACATGTTTTGCTTGCAGAAATGAGTTTCGCTCGTAACTTTGCCACTGGAGACTATACAGCATCAGCAGTGAAAATTGCCAAATATCACTCAGACTTGTAATAGGGTTCATCGCAGTTAACCCAGCATCCTAAATAGGAGGACCACGAAATCTTGCATTCATTCATGCAAGGCCTGCAATGAATTGGTTAACGGAGGTGATGCACTGGATCGACAATATAACACTCCAGATTTTGTAAGTTCCATTCCATATCTTATGGAGTTATGGTTGAGCTGGTATTTCTACCTTCAATAACTTATTAATGCATTACTTGTCCTTACAACACATTTTAAAAAGAGGTTAGCACTACATTTTTTCAATCAGGATCAGGCTATCGGTAATTCTATATGTTGAAGGATGGTTATAAACTTATAACACATACATAGTCGATACTTTTTAGATTTGAAATTTACTGTTTGTTGAGTGTAAGCAATGTAAAAACATGGATGTTATTGTAATTTCCAGAAAATACATTTGTATGATCACACAGAACCTTTATAACACTATGAAAGCAAATCCACTTGATCTAATTCTATTGTCTACTAAGGTAATTAGTTCTATGTGCACTATCTATGTCCGTAAAATGGTGCGAGATGATATACCCATGACCAATCTACTGGTTCAACAAAGAGATAAACAGATCTAGACATGTTTTGCTCTAAACCTTTGAGTAGTAAGAACTGATTTGGGTGAAAGGGTATCTGCTTAATTGTTTGAGCAGTAAAATTGAACCTGTGGAGATGGAACTCATAACTCGTAAAAGCTCTGGTTTTTCAAGATATGGTTATGATAGAGAAGTTTGTGGAGGATAGTTTTGTAATGGTTTCTTGAATAGTACCAAACCAGTATAAAAAATTTATTGTTCACTCTCGTTATATCTTTAACATTTGCGTCAACATCATTTTCATTTTCTAGAAAAAAGGTCTTACTACCAGTAATGACAGTGAATGCATATGGCGATCATCCTTGAGAGCCTATTTCCTGGCCTGTTCAGCAACATTGGCGGGAAGTTTATCCTTCTTTATTGGTTTTTTCAATTCCTCAGATAAAGGAACCTCAACGTGTTTTAAAACAGAGACTGAATCTCTTGTCAGATAGACTAGCATCAATCTGTTGTCTGTCTTCAGACATAATAGTCTTCATCATATGGAGGAGGCTGGGGAAAAAAACGCATTCGAAAAAAAAACTGAATCCATTATGTTTCATTAGACATACTGATCTAAATCATTGTTATATTGTGTGTAGCTTTCTCTGTTTTTGTTTTTTATCTATTTGAATTTGTGTATGCTTATAATCTCACAAGAGTGGGAATGACTTAAAATATTTTTCCACTAAATATGGTGTTTAATTGACGATGTGAATTCTAATGATTTCTCACTACATATGAGAAAATAGCTATACAGTGAAAAAATATGATTTTCTTCTCACTACTTAAATTGGCAAATCAAACACATAAATAGTGCACATTTTCGACTGGTCCACTGAGAAAAAACATAAATTTTCTTATTAAGTAGTGAGATTGCACATTTTACATTGAAAAAATGCTTGCAATCAAACACACCTTAACAAAAATAGGATGTAGTGAGAGTTTTTTTTATTTAATTTTATTTATGGTGTGCTTAGAAAATCATGAGAATATTTGTGCTAAGTTATAATGGTGTTTGAGAGATTTGTGTGGTTTGACTAAGATCTCCCTTCGATTATTATAAATTATTTACGATAGGATAACTAACAATATATGAAAAAAATAAAATATAATTATTTGTTATTTCTTAATACAGGCTATTATGTTCAATCATCATACGCTACAAGGATATTTGCAAACTTAAGGATGTCAGAAGTTGAAGATTTAAAAGAGAAGATGAATGAGATAGAAGATTTGAAGATGAAATAAATACAAATTAGTTTTCATGGAAAATATGTATGAAATTCTTTTATTAAAAGCATAAAAAAAAATACATAAAAGAATCAACCATTTTTATAATATTAGTAGTGAGAATTATATTGACAATAAAACACAAATGTCTTGATACTAGCGTGTTGATAGGCACGGGTACAACTAGTTCTTTTATATCTGCAATGCAAAGTAGAACCACTTGCTAACATTGTCACATTAAACTGGCTTACAAATGTTAACCATCAAGTAAAACTAATACAGTATGTACCAAGATGTTTGCAAGTTTGCATTATCATAAAAAAGGAGAGACTTATTCAAAAGGACAAAAAAAAAATTGTTTCTTATTGAAATAGACTTTGAAGTCTACAAATTCTGGACTAAAATATCCACCCTAATCATAGTATGATCATAGGTCAAATCATATATGACAATTTTTTTTTTGAACAAAACACTATAACCTACGTTAGGAGTGATTAACCCTAGTGAAAAAGGGCAAAGTCGGAATTACACAAAATTTTGACACTATGATTCAATCTAAAATTATAAGTCTTTGTCTTTTTCAACAAGTCAACAAAAACTGCATATCCTTTTCCTTATGGAGGGTTGACTCAAAAGAGATTGTCCTTCTCACCAAGACAATCATGATCGGTGTCTTTCTCAAAAGTTACTTCTTAACAAACCTTCAAACCTCCAAACCAAAGTGTGTTGATTTCTCTGTGTCACACTCTCAAACCTTCAAACTTCCAAATCATCATGACACGTATCTCAACGACAGAAATCTATGTGCAGATGATGACGATGCTTCACACTTCCCGAGTCCAACACACTTGACGGTGGAACACAACAGTGAAACATATAAATCCGTTACGATACAACTCACAAAAACTTCAAAGGTTTTCTAATCTTCTTCTCTCCCTGAAAGAAAAAAGAAAAAAGAAAACACACGAAATTCAAATTCCAAATTCAAATTAACAAACACCAACGTTGTTCTCCCACCTTTCAATGTCTCTTTGATTTCTCAAATAAATCTAACAACACCACTTTTACTTACAATGTTTACAACACCAAAGAAAAGAACAGTGACGACTGATTGGTCCCACACACCACACAGAAGTGGTGGTGGTGGTGGTGGGGTTTTGATTTCAAACCCTAGAATTATTGATACAAGTATGGAGAAAGGAAAAACTATTGTTATTGCTAATGAGAGATTTACACCGCAGCGGCATTCAGGTTCTTTAATGAGAAAGTTTGATGGTGAGATTGATAGTGAAGCAATGGACTGGCAGAAATTTAAAGAAGAAGGGTTATTGGATCAATCTTTCTTGGAAAATCAAGATCGACAAGCACTTGTTCAGAAAATTTCAAATCTTGAAAAGGAGGTTTGTGATTCAATTTATTGGTAGATCGTTTTTTGTTTTTTTTTTTCTCTTGAAATGAGATTCTTTAGAATGTGGGTTTTTTAAGATTGCTAAAATAAATCTTTTTGCTTCAACAATATTTCGTAGTAATTGACACAACATGAAAAGAAAGCGAGATTAACGAATGTGGGTACATATTTGGTGTAGTAGAGAATTGGTAATTGCTAGAGTGAAAACAGAGAGATAAGAATTACTTACAAATTACAATTCTCACTCGTAGCTAAGTGACTTCAGTTGCTTTGTTCTGATTGAGGGAATTGGCGTTATTCTTCCACAGTTTTTTTTATTCCAAGTAGCATAACTTTAGTAGTCTTCTTGCCAGTTCATTGTCATAGATTTAGCTTTTCATCTAGCGATTATTTTCTCTAGCAAACTCTATGATCTTCAATTGAATATACATGTTTCTAAACATGATATTGTTGTCTATTGGTAGTTTCGTTTGTTAATTTTCTCAAGATTGCGATCCAGTTAATTAGTCCTTTCTCTTATTAGATTAATTGTTGTTGTTGCAGCTTAGTGCTTACCAGTATAATATGGGGCTTCTCCTCATGAAGAAAAAGGAATCGGATTCTACCTATGACGAACTCGAGCAAGCTTTAAGTGAATCCAAAGAAATACTCAATCGAGAGCAAATAGCACATTTAATGGCAATGTCTGAAGTAGAGGAGCGGAATGAGAATTTAAAGAAGGCGCTAGAGGATGAGAAGCAGCGCATGGCCAATGTATGATATATGTTTCCTTCTTTCTCTTTCATCGTGTTAGTCTGTTAGAATTTTATGGCTTTGATATTGTTTACTGCAATTATATGCCGCTTAGAGTAATGATATTTGTAGCAATTATACAAAAATAGAGCCATCATGGAGCTCTCTATTTTTGCTCATTTGAAAGACCATCTTCAAACTCCTTTGAATATGCATTTTTCTTTCTTGCGTTTGGAATTCATCTGAGCCTTACGTTCTGATATTACAAATGATGTTCTCAAAGCTGTAACTCTTTTCTTAGTTCATGCATTGAACTATCGTCTATTTCTAGAGATACACTTTCATTCATCATGTTTTTTCAAATTTTAGTACTACTTGATGATGGTTTTTGTTTTTCCTTTTCTGCAAGTTATTGTCTATTTGTCTAAACCAATGATTCTTACACTCTTCATTTAATTTTCACTGGAGTTTTTTTTTCCTCTGACATCTTAATTCTTATTGATGTAGTATGAAAATGCTTTGCATGATATTCATGCGGAATTAGAAAATGTGAAATCAACTTCGAACGAAAAGATAGCTGAAGCACATGCTCTTGTCAGTAGTGTCGAAGAGGAATCATTGACTATGAAAGCAAAACTGCATGCTTCTGATGCCAAGCTTGCCGAAGTGAGTCGAAAGAATTCAGAGATGGAGAGAAAATTGAAAGAAATGGAGACCAATGAATGTTTACTTCGGACTGAGCGTGAGGCATTGAATGCAGAGTATGCCCATTGTCTTCCAATCCAATCTTAACATGCATGTTCTAGCTCTATGTTTTATTATGTTACTTTTTGTATATCGCCTGCATTGCATTTAAAATAAAAAATTATACTTTAATTTCTCAGGAAAGAAATGAATGAGGTCACATGGTCTAAACAAAGAGAAGAATTGAAAGACTGGGAGAGCTCCTTACTGGAAAGAGAAGAGAGACAGTTGGAGGGTCAGAGAACTCTCAATCAGAGAGAGGAAGAGAGCTACAGTAGAATTAACCAGAAAGAGAAAGATCTTGAAGAGGCACAGAGGAGGACTGAGATTATTGCCTCAAAACTGAAAAATAAAGAAGATGATATGAATACTACATTTGCAAAATTTGCTGAGAAAGAGGAGGCAAGATACTTGATCATATGAGCTCTATATGTCACTACATGTACTGGAATGATAAATAATATATTTCTTATCTGTCTTTCCAATTTTTGTAGGAAGCTAATGCTATGGAAAAGAATCTCAAGCAAAAAGAAGAAGAATTACTTGCTTTAGAAGAAAAGCTTGTTGCAAGAGAAAAGGCAAGTATAGTTTTTTCTTTTCTAATGATAATTCCAGCTTACATATTGATGCAGTATATATGAGTGTATGACACCTATCATTCCGGTAGTTTGGGTCTACAGTTTGATACTCTGATGAGGTTTCTTTTTGCAATTACATCCAGTGAGATGTGTGGCTAGTTAAGATGTGATTCAGACAATATGATCCATGAAACTGAGTTTTGGGAGACATTTTGAACGAATATTGAAAATCTTACAACTATGTGGAAGAAAAGAATTATGAGAGTTTTAGGGTTATGCATGTACATGATAGCAGGGAGTGATATTGACAACTTCGGTGATAGGTTTAAATTTTTATATATTTTTAATTTGCGTGATCTGTACTTGAATTGTCTTTTTAACAAGTTTATTGTTCAGTAAATATTAGTTGGCTACTTGGTTGGTTTGATGTAATGCTTAATTGCCCTACAGAAAAAGAGTGGCTCTTTTTTTTTTCTACACCACAATCTGATACAAATCTTTTGTTTTCATTTTTTTTATAGATCGCTATTCAGAAGCTCTATGATGAACATAACGCTATTTTGAACTTGAAAAGGCATGAGTTTGAGCTGGAGATGGACCAGAAGAGAAAAGTTATTGACGAGGAATTGAAAAGCAGAGAAGCTCTGGTGGAGCTAAAGGAAGTACAGGTTTTCCAGAAGGAGGATACAATTACCAAAAGAGAGCAGATTCTAGAACAGAAATTACATACGTATGAGGAGAAAGAGAGAGACCTTGAGTCAAAATGGAAAGATTTAACAGAGAGAGCGAAATCTCTTGAAGCTGAAGAGAAAAAGTTCAAGATGGAAAAGGAAGATTTTTTGTCTGATAAAGAAAAATTGCAGCTTGTTACCGACGAACTTGATAAGAAAAAACTTGACCTCGATGAAATACAACTGCAGCTATGTAGTGAGAAAGAAAAACTCAAAGTAATTGAAGAAGAGAGGAAAGAGGTTCAGCGTCTGCAATCAGAATTGAGACAGGAGAAGGACAAGTGTGTGCTTCAGGAAGAAATGCTTTCGAAGGAACAGGAGGCTCTGAAACAGGAAAGGAAGAATGTTGAGAAGGAGTTGAAATTGTTGGATGAGAAGAAGGCTGAGGTTACGGGTTTGTTGGATCAGGTAAATGAGGAAAAGGAGAAGCTTGAAAAACTGAAAGTCTCCAGTGAGGAAAGGTTGAAGAACGAGAATCTCATTGCACAGGATTTTATTCAAAAGGAGTTGGAAGTTCTCAGGTTGAAGAAGGCATCATTTGAAGCTCACATGGAGCGAGAGAGATTAGCATTGTGTGAAAAAACGCAAATTGAGCGACACCAAATGCAAATTGATTTTGATCTTCAGAAAAGGGAACTTGAGCTTGACATGCAAAGCAAGCTGGAAAAAAAGGAGAATGACCTTTTGGAAAAAGAACGAGCAATGAAGGAGGAGAGAGAACAGGAATTGAATAGTATCAATCATTTGAGGGAGGAAGCCAGTAAAGCAATGAAAGAAATGAGCCAGGAGAGGCTTACGATCGAAAAGGAAATACAGGAAGTGGCTTCCAGCAAACAATATCTCGAAGGATTGCAAATTGAACTGCAGAAGGACATTGACAAGCTTAATAGCCTTATCAAGATGGTCAATGTTCAAAGCAAGGGATTTATAGAATTTCTTGAAAAGCATGAGAAGTGCAAGAAATGTAGTGAAAATATCAATTATTTTGCTCCTGATGATCTCAAACTGTTACAGGAAATGGGTAATAGTGAGTTTGCTATGTTTCCAAGTTTGTCTGAGGGTTATACGAATGGGAATATAAAGGTCAATAGAGTTGGTTCTGTGAGGCTTGCTGAAACAACTTCAGATAGACCCATTTCTTGGTTACTTCAATGCACCTCAAAGGTACTCAATATTTCACCACTTAAGAAGACTGAGAACTCAGTTTTTCAAGGTGAGGCCGCTCCTCAGTCTGATGTGGCAGTGCCATCCTCTAAAATCCCATTGGCTGACAACATCGGAAAAGTTGAAGGTCTACCTAATCCATCTGTTATTGAACATAGTAGTAATATGGATCAAATTGTGGCCCCAGCATTAGAAGTTCCAGAAGTTTCCGTGCAGTCAGAATCAAACTGCGGTCTGAGCAAACCTGGCAGGAAAACCAGGCGTGGGGTTGGAAGAACAACTTCTGTCAAGACAGTTCTTGAAGACTCAAAACTTGTACTTGGTAAAGCAGAAGAGGCAATTAAGGGTAAGAAGCCAAGTGGAGTGATTGGTGTTTCTATTGGTGCGGATGAAGGACATGCAGTTGTTGGTAGTATGGATCCAATTGTGGCCCCAGCATTAGAAGATGCAGAAGTTTCCGTGCAGTCAGAATCAAATTGCGGTCCTAGCAAACCTGGCAGGAAAACCAGGCGTGGGGTTGGAGGAACAAATTTTGTCAAGACAGTTGTTGAAGACTCAAAAGTTGAAGCTCTACCTGATCCATCCGTTAATGACCATAGTAGTAATATGGATCAAATTGCGGCCCCGGCATCAGAAGTTCCAGAAGTTTCCATGCAGTCAGAATCGAATTGCGGCCCCATCAAACCTGGCAGGAAGCCTAGACGTGTAGGTGGAAGAACAAATTCTGTCAAGACAGTTGCTGAAGACTCAAAAGTTGAAGGTCTACCTAAGCCCCCAGAATCAGAAGTTCCAGAAGTTTCCATGCAGTCAGATTCAAATTGCGGCCCCAGCAAACCTGGCAGGAAACCTAGGCGTGTAGGTGGAAGAACAAATTCTGTCAAGACAGTTGTTGAAGACTCAAAAGGGGAAGGTCTACCTGATCCATATGTTAATGAACATAGTAGTAATATGGATCAAATTGCGGCCTTAGCATCAGAAGTTCCAGAAGTTTCCGTGCAGTCAGAATCGAATTGTGGCCCCATCAAACCTGGAAGGAAACCCAGGCGTGGAGGTGGAAGAGCCAGTTCTGTTAACACAGTTGTTGAAGACTCAAAACTTGTACTTGGTAAAGCAGAAATGACAATCAAGGGCAATAAGGCAAGTGGAATGACTGATGTTTCTGCTGGGATGAGTATGGGCAGTCGAGGAGATTCTATTGGTGTGGATGAAAGACCTGCAGCTGTTGGTAGGAAACAGTTACTCTCTCATGCATCTAATACCACTGCAAATGAACAAGATGTTTATAGCAGTGAAGCTACCTCAGTTAGTGTCACGGCAAGTGGGAGCAAGAAGAGGAAGCAAACTGTTAGTAGTGGAACACAAGTTCCTGTTGAAAACCGATACAATCTCAGGCGGCGCAAAATGTAGGTTCTTACATCTCTATTTTCAGGCCAGAGAAGGAACCAACAGACGACTTGGATTTGGGAATGATGTATCAGACAGCTAGCATATCTGTCTGAATTTTGAATATATGAATGGAGATGACTTGGTTTTCGGTAGTCTGAATGGTTTTGATGCAGGTGATTGCTTTAAGACGTGGCATGGGAGTTTAAGATTTTGTACCAATAGGATGATGTTTATAAAGAGGAAGATGATTTTGTGTAGAATGACTGGGAAGTTTGTTTCTCAACATGGATTTGTTCCTACTTGTGTGACAGTCAAAAGTTAGGTTGTTTCTGAGCGCACTTCACTTCTGGTGATATGTTTTACTCAATGTTTTCCTTTCACCTAGGTTTTTAGCCATGCCTGTTCAGCAAACCTGCAACTCTATGTAATATTGTTTCAAGTATTTTATCATAATTATGTAAGATAGGTTTTATTTTACTTTTGTGTGGAGAAATAAAATCGCCATTGCATGGTTGTTGCTTCTCATTGCGAGTCATTGTGCCCACTTCCCACATCATCTCTTTTGTCTGCAGAATCCATCTCATTTTAGGCCTTCCAAGTTCCAAGGAAGGTTGCTGTATATGAGATTACCACTTTTATGAGCTACACACTTTTCAATTTTCAGTTCTTACAAAGATTACTATAAACTGTTCTACTCAAATCAAATTCAATACCCTGTTTGATTTCAGTTCCTGAAAATTGGTTTCTTGAAAATATCTGCTAAATAATCACAATAAATCAATGTAAAAATGTGCTGGATTTTTTCTTTTCTTTCTTTTTTTTTTTTTTTTTTTTTAATTAAAAAATATATATTTTATTAAAAAATTTATAATTTAAAAATAATAATCAAATTTTATTGATAAGCTCAACGAATTACACAAAAGTAGAGGACAAACGCGCTACAAACTGCGCGGCAAGTCCTTTCTGGATAGCAAACCCGATTCTCCTAAATACATATTCGTTCGAACCTGCAGTCATCACGTTGCTATCCATTATCTTCTGCACTCTCCTGAGGAGCTCAACTGCTTCTGAGCCTAGCAATCCAAATGTGTCAAATGCAAAAGGGATGAAACTATGTTGGTTAGCCCTACAAGCTCCGTCATGTTTCTCCACTTTTGCCGCTGCTGCATTGCTAGCTGCTAGCCCCACCTCAAAAATCCCAGCACTCAGCCCAACCATCGGAGACGCCCCTGTAACATCAACACACGCATGTTTACCTTCCGACCAGTTGTAGACCAGAATATCAGCAGGACGTAGTGTCGATCTTCCTTCCTAAGGATCAGTAAGAAAGTTAACAGGAGCCTCCTTCTTAACCTGTACGCCAGCCCGCCAGAACACATCACACAAGATGTCTCTAACGTGGTCATGCCTGTACTTGAAGCCGGGGTAATGCTTACAATGGGCCGCATGGTCCCCGAAAGCATCAAGTCTACTCTTCTTACACACTAGACACAGCTCACCATCTGAATATAGAGGGATCATCAATCGATAACGAAGAATGGCACGATACTCTACAGGCGTCATGCGTTGTCCAAGCCCTTCCATCGGGATAGCAAGAAGAAAATCTTTGGCATGTTCTGACTGTACACATCCAATCACGGCTTTTTGTCTAGCTGACAACTCAAATTCCCTCTCAAGACCAGAACTAATCTTGTTGTAGTATGCTTCCGCCAAGACATGTTGGGGTCTGAAGGGGACGGTAGCAGTTGGAGCAAGATTACTGAGATCAAAATCAGGTATAGAAAGATGTAAACTAGCAATGGCAGTATCGAAAACATTACCCATAGGTGGAGTGTCACAACCTCGAAGAATGTGGTCCTGGAGATCCTTGGTTTGCGTACGTGAAGCTACGAAAGCAAACTTCATAACGTCAGAGGCACAATAGATACCAAGTCCACCCATACGCAATGGGAGGGTTGCCATATGCCACTGTAGATCGCCAAAACCAGGGCCATCGGAAACCACAATATTTTGAAGGGCTGCACGAAGCTTGTGGTCAAACCATTCGGCTGTTTCCTGAACATAATCAGGGGGGCAAGTACGGAGAGCAAAGGTGAGTTTGGATAATCCCATACAAGAACGTAAAAGTGTCAACTCACACTGCGGATCCTTTAGTTGTGGTAATAAGTCCATAAGTTGAAGTGTCTTATCCACTCGTTGACGAACATTACCCACAATAAATGATGCATCAGTACTTACAGCCCCTCCAAGCAACTTAACCCCTCGCTGAGGACATGATATACCAACCGGAAAGATATCTGGATAGGAGCAGTCAGGATCAACCGAAGGCCAGAACAACTCTGTCTTAGACACATTAAGCACGAGCCCAAGAGATGGTCCTCTTTCCTGAATGATACGAATAGCTCTAGCCACATGTTCTGTACTACCAATCAGAGTACCACGTTTTCTTTATTTTTACATTTCATTTTGTAAATACACTTTCCTGAAAATAATTTTTTCGCAAAAATCAAACAGAAACAAAAATTACAACGAGTTGGGCCGATATATTAAATCCAGATAGCGGGCTACAAGCCCATGTTCAGAGAACACTTGAACTCACTCAATCACGCTCTTTCTACAGTTCATTCTACTCTCTCTCTCTCTCTCTCTCTCTCTCTCTCTCTCCAGTGCCTTTAGCAAGAAATCACCTCATCTTCACGAAAGCATCGGTATGCGTTTTACTTAAGGTACAAATTGATGTTAAAGTTGTTTCATTTCATTGTTGTTGTTGGGGTTTTTTTTTGTTTTTTTTTTCATTTTCAAATTGCCTTAATCAATTGAGTTTAGAATGAGAATTTGGGTTTGAGTTTTGAATAAAAAAAATTAAATTGTGTAATTTCTACTACATTTACAACTAATCAATACGAAAACTGTTTTTAATGATATTATTCTTATGTTTTATTCATATCAGGATTATGATTTACTTGGAACTCTACTTTGGTTAAGCTGGAAATGTGAAAAAAGAGCGGTTTTTAGAAGTTGTTATTTAAAAAATACCAAAGAATTTCACTGTGTATCCTAAGCTGAAAACACGAAGATGAATAGAGATATTATTGCGCATTGTTGGATCGATTTAATGGGAGTTTATGAGATATATAAGATATAAGTTTGGAATGAGACCAAATTTGCTTCCCCATCATGTAGCTGCGGTGGTAAAATATCAGAAAGATCCTCTGAGAGCTCTAGAAATGTTCAATTCAGCTGCTAAGGAAGATGGGTTTAAACATAATGTGTTTACTTATAAGTGTATGGTTGAAAAGCTTGGTTTTCATGGGAAGTTTGAGGCTATGGAGGGTGTTATGTCAGAGATGAGGAGGAATGTAGATAATAGATTAGTAGAAGGGGTTTATATTGGAGCTATGAGAAATTATGGAAGAAGCGGGAAGATTCAAGAGGCAGTTGATATGTTTGAGAGAATGGATTTCTTTAGTTGTGAGCCATCTGTTTTGTCTTATAATGCAATTATGAATATTTTGGTTGAGTACAAGTTTTTCGATCAAGCTCATAAAGTGTATTTGAGAATGCTGGATAATAGGGTTTTACCCGATGTGTATACTTTTACAATTAGAATAAAAGCCTTCTGTAAAACAAGTAGACCACATGTTGCTTTAAGACTACTTAGAAATATGCCTGCCCAAGGGTGTGAAGTCAATGCAGTTACATATTGTACAGTTATTGGTGGATTTTATGAAGATAATTACCAGATTGAGGCGTATGAGATATTCAATGAGATGCTTGAGAATGGTGTATGTCCCGATATAACAACGTTTAATAAGCTAGTACACATACTTTGCAAGAAAGGTCATGTTTGCGAAAGTGGAAAGCTTCTGGACAAGACTCTGAAGAGGGGAGTATCGCCAAATTTGTTTACGTTCAATATATTTATTCAAGGCCTTTGCAGAGACAGCAAAATTAATGAAGCTGTCCATTTGTTGGGTTGTATGACTACTAAGGAACTCAGACCTGATGTTGTTACATATAATACACTTATATGTGGCTTGTGTAAGAATTTTAAGGTTGTGGAAGCTGAAAGTTATCTGCATAAGATGGTGAATGAAGGGTATGAGCCTGATGATTTTACCTATAATACTATTATCGATGGATATTGTAGAATGGGTTTGATGCATAGCGCCTCTAGAATTCTCAAAGATGCAGTTTTCAAAGGGTTTGTGCCTGATCAGATCACATACGTCTCCCTAATTAATGGGTTATGTCAGGATGGGGACGTAGATAGGGCAGTGGAGGTTTTTAATGAGGCTCTGGGGAAAGGCTTGAAATCCAATTTCGTTATCTACAACACACTGATCAAAGGGTTGTGTCAGCAGGGCCTCATCTTTAAGGCATTGGACCTGCTTGATGAAATGTTGGAGAATGGTTGCAGCCCTGATATGTGGACGTACAATATAATCATAAATGGATTGTGCAAATTAGGTTGCTTATCTGATGCCAGTATCCTTATGAATGATGCCATCCTCAAGGGATACCATCCTGATATTTATACCTTCAATACACTGATCGATGGCTACTGCAAGCAACTGAAGATGGACGATGCCATCCAGATCATAGATAGGATGTCAGAATATGGTGTTATCCCTGATGTTATTACTTTTAACTCATTGTTAGATGGTATTTGCAAGGCAAGGAAAGCTGAAGATGTGATGGAAACATTTAAAGAAATGGTGGGAAAGGGGTGTGTTCCTAATGTTGTCACATATAACATTCTTATTCAGAGTCTATGCAAAGTTCGAAAAGTAAAAGAAGCTCTGCATTGGCTTGAAAAGATGGAAAGTGATGGACTAGTCCCGGATATTGTTAGTTTTGGCACATTGATTCATGGGTTCTGTGAGAGTGGTGACATTGATGGAGGATACCAACTATTTAGGAAAATGGATCAACAAGCTCATCTCCCCCACACAACTGCAACGTACAACATCATGATCAATGCATTTTCTGCAAAGCTCAATGTTTGTATGGCTGAGAAGCTTTTCCATGAGATGGGTCATAAAGGTTGCATACCAGATGGTTTCACTTATCGTGTACGTATTGATGGTTTCTGCCGAAAGGGAAGTATTGATACAGGATATAAGTTACTAATAGAGATGATTAATAAGGGGTACGCTCCATCTTTAATGACTTTCGGACAGGTACTCAACTGCTTTTGTGTCAACCATAGAATCAAGGAGGCGGTTGGTATAGTGCACCTAATGGTGGCCAAGGGTATAGTCCCTGAAGTTGTGAACACAATTTTTGAGTCAGATAAGAAGGACGTGGCAGCACCTAAGATCCTTGTAGAGGACTTGTTGAAGAAGGGTCATATCGCGTACTACGCCTATGAACTTTTGTATGACGGAATTAGGAATAAGAAGCTAGTAAAGAAAAGATAACACAGAAAAAATTCCTGAAATTTTATGTTCCAGGTTTCTTGTTTTTTGTACCTGATTGCTTGATTGCTAAGGCACTCAAGATAGTTGATTGTCCTTGATGGCTCAACTTTTGGTGAGGTTCGACTTTTCATTGTGATTATATTAATTAGACAACCGTGAATCCATTTAAAGATAATAATGCATAGTACACAATTCTCCTGTATCATACATGTTAGGTAGTAGGCTGTAATGCTGGTTTCTAAAAGTCCATCAGATTGGGTTGCAGGCTCTTCTTGCGGTGCTGCTGCTCACAGGATTTTGTTTTGGCTTTCACGTCAGCAGCTAGCCGATATGCTGAGCATTAGGCATGACAGGTACGCATCATTTGCAAGCCATTTTTCCCCCTTTATTGTTTAAGTACTTATCTTGTGTTAATGTATTATCTAGTTATGTGGTGTTCATAAGATGTAATTTAGTAGTGTTTCATTTCCATTTTAGGTTCAAGCAGAGCAAAGAGAAGAACTTAACTGGTCATATCGTCGTCTGTTACTCAAATTCAGGTTTGCCTATAATTCTTATTGGCTGTGTTATGACATTGGTAGTTCTGGTGTGTATTGTGACTGGCAGGAATACTTGGTTATATTATGATATGTATACCTGTAGAGTTAAAATAATTAATTAAATAATCAAATATCTCTTGTAATGAGATTTTACGTGTTGACTGAAGCTAAGTATTTACAGTTCTCTTGTTTTTTGTCCTGTATGTGGTCATGATATTCATAGTCCATTTTTCATCTGTTTTGCACATAGATTTTCTTCCTTTCCTTCAGATGATCCCTGGTTCTGTGACTTCCGTCTAAGAAGTAAGAACTAATTTTTCTCTCTTCAATTTATCTCACATATGCGAAAACTTTGCTCTAGTTTAGATACACGTGCCCTTGCAGTTCCCACCAACTGTTTACAATACTCTTTCATTCTTCACTTCCCAATTAGTATTGAACATTCAAGTATACTTTATGAACATCCTGCAGATTACTTGAAGATACATGCAGATGGCCAGACCACTCACACTATAACCACAGCATTGATCAACTAATCGTGATTGCCCCGTGGCTGATTGAATTAGAAGCTAGGCCTCACTTAAAGGTTGATGAGGTGCGAGTGTAGGCAATGAGGTCTGACAGTAGTCCAGACTACCAATAATCTGCTGAAGATATTGAACTGTTACATGGTATTCCAATTTAATATTAATATTTTTTTCTTTTGTATATTGCTACATTCGTTTTTTTATGTTAGGAGTTATTGATAAATTCAGCAAGTTTACATTTTCTCAGGAACAGCTTAACAACAGCATATATTGTTAAATGGGACCATGATTAAGCCAGGTAATGTTCCCCACCAATGTTGCTCATGATAGATCCAGTTTTTTTTTCCGGAATTGTTCTTCGAAGTTAACCCATCAAGAAAAGCTGAAGATGTAGCTCTTTGGAGTTCTTTTGCTGCTACTGTCCACATCAGCTAATAATCATATGATGTCGAGTAGTTTTGACTCATAGATTCTGATTCCATGAGTTAATAATTATTTTAAGTTGTTTCCCAAAGGATTTATGGCCAGTGTAAACTGTAAAGTGCCGCCCTACGTGGGTGCCTTCAGTGCAATGTCATTTTTAAGTATTTTAATTTCAAATACAATGTGTTTCAGTTTTGTAGTTGACATCATTATAACAGGATTGTTATCGGGACAGCATGGCAATATATACTTCAGAGTTTCTAATAATGAACAGAATAACAACTATATAATTCAAAATTTATATAATTCAGAATTCTATTTCTACCCAGTACCCACCCTCACCCTGTGAATGCCTTTCACTTGTAAATTGACAGCTTTTCTTTTCTTTTCTTTTGATCATGGGTTTCATAAAATGTATGATGCTGGAATTCTGAAACAACAAATGTCTTTAGCAGGTGACATAATTGAAACCAAATGTAAATTGGAAGAAACATGTTTATGGTATTACTTGGCTTGTTAATATGTCTTGGTGGGTCATTCAATCATGTAATCATGTGTATATATAAATGAGAAATGCGGCTACACCAGCTGATAGATTGGGGCAGTATTCATCAGTTTTAAGTTTTTAACCTGATTGCTACTAAATGGACGGGCGCTAGTGTGTTCATCCTATCTGGGAATATATTCATGTTTAATCAAATCATACAGCCAATGCTCAAGCCACATGGGTCACGCTTCCTACCTAGCGTCATATACTTTGTGAACTGGTGAATTATACAATGTTATAATAAAATTTATACATTTCAATCTCACCCAACTATTTAACTATTTACGTCGATTACAATTGCATAGAGAATGGTATAATATGTGAACCATTCTGCAGATATTTCTTTACTGATGCTTTCATCTCTTAGTTGTATTGATTCTAGTCATCTTCAACTGCAAGCGGCATCCCCTATTCAAACGATTTTTTTTTTTTTTAACAATTTTTTTTTATTGATAAGTTCAACGAATTACACAAAACTAGAGGACAAACGCGATACAAAACTGTGCGACAAGTTCTTTCTACATATTCGTTCGAACCTGCAGTCATCACGTTGTTATCCATTATCTTCTGCACTCTCCTGAGGAGCTCAACTGCTTTTGAGCTTAGCAATCCAGATGTGTCAAATGCAAGGGGGATGAAACTATGTTGGTTAGCCCTACAAGCTCCGTCATGTTTCTCCACTTTTGCCGCTACTACATTGCTAGCTGCTAGCCCCACCTCAAAAATCCTAGCACTCAGCCCAATCATCGGAGACGCCCCTGTAACATCAACACACGCATGTTTACCTTCAGACCAGTTGTATACCAGAATATCAGCAGGACGTAATGTCAATCTTCCTTCCTTAAGATCAATAAGAAAGTTAACAAGAGCCTCCTTCTTAACCTGTACGTCAGCCCGCCAGAACACATCACACAAGATATCTCTAACGTAGTCATGCCTGTACTTGAAGCCGGGGTAATGCTTACAATGGGCCGTATGGTCCCCGAAAGCATCAAGTCTACTCTTCTTGCACACTGGACGAAGCTCACCATCTGAATATAGAGGGATCATCAATCTGTCACGACCCTAATATCCAAAAATTGGCAAAAAGAGAGAATTTACAAAATTACCCTCGATAAGCCAATAAAAGGACAAAGGTTCGGGACAGTAATCTAAATAAACATTTTTGCACAAGGTAAAATCCATAACCATTAAACACAAATACTTCAACACACATAATTTGAACTCCCAATAAATTCCATATATAATCCACAAACTCCAAATATTGAATTACACAACTCCAATAATAAAATTCAACAGCTTCTTCTGAGGTATTGTTTTCCCCATCAATAATAATCCAATAAATGAAATAATAAACTTGAGTAATCAGCTAACGACAAATCAAAGAACTAAACCTACTCTGAAATAATAACTCCTGCAAATCTCAAACTCCCTCCCGAACAACTGGATCTACACGAGCCTCCGGGTGTTGTTCCTGAGCGTACTCAACTGGCTCCTCTCCTCCGCCTACGCTCCATAAGGATACGTACCCACGTGCAAAACAAGCAACATGGGTCAGCAAATTATGCTGGTATGAATAGACAAGGGTAGGGAACTCCATTCCCAAAAACAATAAAATAACAGACTCCGCGGTCTTTCTATATTTATCTCGTTTACTAAATAAATATTATATATTATAGTGATACATTACCTGAGCTGCACCTCCTATTAGGATAGGTCGAGCCCTGCAAGAAATGTTAATTGACCTATCCTCCTGCAAAACTGTGTTAGTACAATAATATATAATTCATGGCATCTCAAGTCTCGACACTATATCTCAATCACTGCAATTCAATCATTACACTCAAACAACACTTCACCACCTATACCCAATCACTAGTACACCTCCCACAGGATGCACTCCACACATTTGCCATACCCACACTGCACCAGTGTGCCTTGACCATGGTTAAGACCCTCTACGCGGAAACCAAAACCCAAGTAGGTGCTCACCTGCAAGCTTTGGCTAGCCTCGACGTATGCCTAACTCATGGCCTTTACTAGCTCCCTTGAGCTTTCTAATGTGGCGCCCAGACCAACCCCGAAGGCTATGAAGGTCTGTAGGGTCAGTTCCGCAGGCTAAGCCGTCTAGGAAATACCCAACAAAAATATATTCCAAATGTCAACCCGCAGGCTAAGCCATCTAGGGCAATATTTAATTTCTTAATCCTAATTCCACAGGTGCGGCAAATGTACTAATGGTTGGGCGACTACCAAACATCCAAACCATCAATCAATCAAGTAACTCTCGACAATAAAATTTCACATCAACTTCACATCAAATTCATTTGCATTCCTTTCGTATTTTCTACATTAATCAAATACCGTCCATGGTATATATAGCCATTCCAAGACATTCAACAATAAATTCCTCGAATTTAATATTAACACATTTTATATTTCTATCAAAATAAAAATACTATCTACTATACAGCCATAAACAAAATACATTCCGCGAATAATATTTACTGTGCCCAGCATGTTTATAAAAAAAAAAATCATTTAAACTATACTCATTCTACAACATGATATATATTAATATATATATATATGGGTAGGTATCAGTGAGTGTATGTATAATAATCAATACCCATATCTGTTTCCTATCATACCTTCAACAGCAAAAGAATAAATTTCTAACTATGTACTATGTAGATATAAATTTTAAAAGGCCACTCACAATTATACCCACGTCTGAAATAAAAAAAAACAACAGCAAACATATCTTACACCATCACTAACAGAAGTCAAACTCATAATTTAATTAAATTAAACTAAGCTAATAAAATATCATCCACTCACAGTTACTGTTCTACTGTTGATCTTCTTCTCCTTCTTAATCTTCTGCAACACCACGCACCTTTCACTTATCTACAACTTCTAATCACAGCTGCCACACAAATCCTCTTTTTCTTTTTTTCGCAAATTAAACCCTCATATCCTCTCTTTCCACTTCTAAACTCGGATCGCAGCGCCGCCACTCTCTCTCTCTCTCTCTCTCTCTCTCTCTCTCTCTCTCTCGCTGTTTATCGCAAACCTTTCTTTTTTTTTAAAAAAAAACTAAGCAAACAAAACCCTTGATTAAATCTCTATATAGAGAATTAGTCGGCTGATCTAACGGTTCATGCTTAATCCGATTCTGATCTGATCGTGTTTCCGAACTACAAGCAAATCTGTTCGTGGGTGTTTTCTCCAAGTTTGGGTTATTTAAACCATAGTCCACTACTTTATAGTAATTATGCTTAAACCCTTGGTCCAGGGACTTATACCCAATTACTTTTAAATTCCAAATTAAAATTAGCATAAAACATAAAAGAGGGGGTTTACACAATCGATAACAAAGAATGACACGATATTCTACAGGCGTCATGCGTTGTCCAAGCCCTTCCATCGGGATAGCAAGGAGAAAATCTTTGGCATGTTCTGACTGCACACATCCAATCACGGCTTTTTGTCTAGTTGACAACTCAAATTCCCTCTTAAGACCAGAACTAATCTTGTTGTAGTATGCTTCCGCCAAGATATGTTGGGGTCTGAAGGGGACGGTAGCAGTTGGAGCAAGATTACTGAGATCAAAATCAGGTATAGAAAGATGTAAACTAGCAATGGCAGTATCGAAAACATTACCCATAGGTGCAGTCTCGCAACCTCGAAGAATGTGATCTTAGAGATCCTTGGTTTGCGTACGTGAAGCTACGAAAACAAACTTCATAACATCAGTAGCACAATAGATACCAAGTCCACCCATACACAATGGGAGGGTTGCCATACGCCACTATAAATCGCCAAAACCAGGTCCATCAGAAACCACAATATTCTGAAGGGCTGCACGAAGCTTGTGGTCAAACCATTCGGCTGCTTCCTGAACATAATCAGGGGGGCAAGTACGGAGAGCAAAGGTGAGTTTAAATAATCCCATACAAGAACGTAAAAGTAGAGGACAAAAGTAGAGGGCAAACGCACTACAAAACTGCGTGGCAAGTTCTTTCTGGATAGCAAACCCGATTCTTCTAAATACATATTCGTTTGAACCCGCAGTTATCACGTTGCTATCCATTACCTTCTGCACTTTCCTGAGGAACTCAACTGCTTCTGAGCTTAGCAATCCAAATGTGTCAAATGCAAAGGGGATGAAACTATGTTGGTTAGCCCTACAAGCTCCGTCATGTTTCTCCAATTTTACTGCTGTTGCATTGCTAGCTGCTAGCCCCACCTCAAAAATCCCAGCACCCAGCCCAACCATCGAAGACGCCCCTGTAACATCAACACACGCATGTTTACCTTTAGACCAGTTGTAGATCGACCAGAATATCAGCAGGACGTAATGTCGATCTTCCTTCCTTAGGATCGGTAAGAAAGTTAACAGGAGCCTCCTTCTTAACTTGTACTCCAGCCCGCCAGAACACATCACACAAGATATCTCTAACGTGATCATACCTGTACTTGAAGCTGGGGTAATGCTTACTATGGGCCGCATGGTCCCCGAAAGCATCAAGTCTGCTCTTCTTGCACACTGGACAAACCTCACCATCTGAATATAGAGGGATCATCAATCGATAACGAAGAATGACCCGATATTCTACAGGCGTTATGCGTTGTACAAGCCCTTCCATCGAGATAGCAAGGAGAAAATCTTTGGCATGTTCTGATGATTGCTCACATCCAATCACGGTTTTTTGTCTAACTGACAACTCAAATCCCCTCTCAAGACCAAAACTAATCTTGTTGTAGTATGTTTCCGTCAAGACATGTTAGGGTCTGAAAGGGACGGTAGCAGTTAGAGCAAGATTACTGAGATCAAAATCAGGTATAGAAAGATGTAAACTAGCCATGGCAGTATCAAAAACATTACCTATAGGTGCAGTCTCACAACCTCGGAGAATGTGGTCTTGGAGATCCTTGTTTTGTGTACGTGAAGCTACGAAAGCAAACTTCATAACATCAGTAGCACAATAGATACCAAATCCACCCATACGTAATGGGAGGATTGCCATACGCCACTGTAGATCGCCAAAACCAGGTCCATCAGAAACCACAATATTCTGAAGGGCTGCACAAAGCTTGTCGTCAAACCATTCGGCTGTTTCCTGAACATAATCAGGGAGGCAAGTACGGAGAGCAAATGTGAGTTTAGATAATCCCATACAAGAACTTAAAAGTGCCAACTCACATTGCGGATCCTTTAGCTGTGGTAATAAATCCATAAGCTGAAGTGTCTTATCCATTCGTTGACGAACATTACCCAAGGATGCATCAATACTTACAGCCCCTCTAAGCAACTTAACCCCTCGCTGAGGACATGATATATCAACCGGAAAGATATCTGAATAGGAGCCGTCAGGATCAACAGAAGGCCAGAACAACTCTGTCTTAGACACATTAAGCACGAGCCCAAGAGATGGTCTTCTTAAAAGTAGAAATTTGAGATTTTTGGACTACCCCCATTTGAAAGTAGAAATTTGAGATACCCCCTATTTGAAAAAAAATTTAAGATACCCCCAATTCAAGATGTGGTGTTATCTTAGCCGTCCATCATAAAACTCACCTACGACTGTAAAGCTCTTCTGTCTTGAAACGAGAGGTATCTCAAATTTTTTTTAAAATGGGGTATCTCAAATTTTGACTTTCAAATAGGGGTATGTCCAAAAATCTCTTTTTGTTTTTTTGTTTTAATAATCAGTAAAATATATAGGAATTAAGTTTCAGCAATGTTACATAGTAGAGTATCTTCCTGTAATGGCTGTCTCGGTGGATTTGAGTAGTAAGCAGGAACCAAAGAGCTTATTGTGGCGTGTTGTGCGAGTAAGTGAGTGACTTGGTTCCCTTTTCTACCCACAAAGTTCACCTTAATTACAATCTCTTTGGATAGTTTGAGGCTCATTTATTTGGCTTTCTCCATTATCTTATTTTACCAAATAACGACACAACGTGACCACGCACCAGGACCCAAATTTGTGAATCCTCTGCTCTAGCCTCTACTAAATGAGCTATTCTCCAAACTAATTATAGAAGTAATAGAGGTGGTCATTTATATAACTTATTAGTGAACTCATCTGTCGTCTGAAGTGTGTAGACATAAAGTGTGACTTGTGTGAATGCATGAAGGGAAACCATGCATGATTAATGATGTACATAGGTGTGTTTGTGGTGCGGAGGGGATCATACATTCGTCAAAAACATAGTGATGAATTAATTTTGGAGCGAAATTTAGCATGTGAAGTGGTCGTGCCGGAGTGGTTATCGGGCATGACTAGAAATCATGTGGGCTTTGCCCGCGCAGGTTCGAATCCTGCCGACCACGTTTTTTTTTTGATTTTTTTTCAAATCTCAAACGTTTTAACGACCTTATCTTTCTTTCTTTCCACTCTTCTTCTTCTTCTTCTCTGCAAATCAAGCTGAAGTGAACTGTGAGAAGTAGTAGTTGTTAGTAGTAAAGAGAACTTTAACAATGGCTACTTCTGCTTTAATAACTTCATCATCAATTCAATCTTCCTATCTCTCTTTCTCTTCAATTTCAAAGCTTAGTTTTACTTCAAAACCAAACCATGTTTTTCTTCTCAAAAAACCCACCTCAAGCTTTCCTCTTCGCTTCCCACTTGACCACCAATCCAAAAATTTCTTGGGGTTTTCAAATTTTCATAAACAAGAACTTTCTTTTATTTGTTTCAACAATCCCAAAGATAAATCTAATGGAAATCTTCAAACAAAGGTGAGAGTAATTAAATTGAATTTTAGTATAATTTTTTTACTTTATTATATAATGGGTAATGAATTGTGATTGGAAAGATTGTTTATTTAATTTGAAAGATGTAAACTTTACTTGAATTTGCAGTATTCTTAATTTATCTAAAAGAGATGAACTTGAGTTTAAGAACCTTGCATATACTTCTGCGTCTTTTTTATCGCAATAGATATCATTGTGTGTCAAATTCCTTGAATTTCTAGAGGTTTAATCCAGAAGGCAGTATTTGATATGTTTTCGAGTTTTCTCACAAAAACATCAATCTACTGATTTAAAATCATTATTTGTTTATTTTTATGCATTCTGGTAGGAAACTGGACTGGACTGGCCGATCCTCAAGCGTTGGGATGTGCCTTGGAATTGGCAAAGACTCAGCCTCACATTTTTCGCATGTGGAATAAGGTGCATTTTTCTATTTGCAAAACTTAACTTACCTGAGTGTTGAGGCATAACATTCCCTTCACTAAATTTCAGTTTCCTCCTTGTCCGCATTTCACCTACAAGAAACTCAATTTAATTCTCATATTTTGGTTTCTTCGAAGGGACATTTGGTTTTCAATTTTGTATCTAGCATAGGCATTCTTTGCATAGATACGTGAAACTAATACTGCTCAGGCAGTTTTGTTTTGACAGGGTTGATAGAGACAGCAGCTGTATCGTATTTTGGCTTGCCGGTTGGTGAACTAAGTTTAGATCAAAAAGCGGAACTACTGTTTTTGAGCCAAGGGTATGGATCTCATTCTTATTCCCTTTTTCATTATCTTGTTGTTCTACTACTACTTGGTATTTAATCTTTCTTAGGAAATGTGAGATTGTGAGGCATGTAAGATAACAAGGCAACTTTGAGGTCGGTGTTTAACTAATCATTATTACTGATAGTGCATCACTGGACCATTTCCATCTTTTAATATATCCTGGATTTAGAATTGAATGACAGACTGGATGATTTTGATCGTACAAATAAATCAATTTATGCATGCAACATCACCTACTTTTTGGTCTTTATAATTGCATTTTTTGGTCACTAATCGTCCTTAATGTGTCCGGATGGTTACATAATATTTCTTGTCGCTACTTTTTGCACCTTGGTAGGAATATTCAGAATCCAAAGGAGTTGTAACATCTATTACCTTTTCCATTCATTTTGTTTCAGCGTTGCCACCGCGGCAGTGCTAGGAGTTATTTATGGCCTTGTTTACAAGCCTCAACCTCTTTCGGATGATTTTTTTCGCTATGGTATGCACATAAATTTTATTATGTACTTGGATAATAATGGGTCAATATCATTTTTTTGGTAAGGGTGATGTCATTTTATAATTCATAAATAACTTCAATTATATCAACAAGTTAATCGGGCATTGGTAGATAAATATGTTTCCGACCTTGTTGGCCTGGATGTCTAACATTAAATGTTTGAACTTTTTAAATGTGCTGACTAACATCGCTCCAATTTCAATAAAGAAATACTTACAGTGCATTGGTGTACTGTTCAGACTCCAAGGAACCTTTCAGTCTACAGAACGGGTGGTTGTTATGGGCAGGAGTTGGTCTTGTTGGCGCCCTGGCTGCAATTGCATTGCTAGGTGCATCATTGGCCTTATTTAGTGGCGAGAAACCGGAAAGAGAGGTCAGATTTGGAATCATCTTGTCATTTAATTTATCTCTTCGTGATTCACTTTTTATTTGCTTATCGGGCTCTGCAATGTACTCTTTAACTACTTGTGTTTGGTATCTTCTATTCAACTCGAGTATTTGACTTCTGTTTTCGTACATTTTATCTCAGACTGATGCTCTAGTTCAATTGCTACCATTGATTGGCTCCTCTGTTGTCAGGTAATGGATCAGAAAGCATATTCATGCTTTTCTTATTTTATGGCTGTCAGCAGTCAGCACTGAAAAATAGAAATAAGTATTAACAATCTCTTTTGTAATCCTTTTTTTTTGTCATAGCACTACCTGTCTAGTAGGCATCACTGGTGTGTTGGCACCATTGCTTGAGGAGACTGTCTTTCGAGGGTTTTTAATGGTGTCCCTTACTAAATGGTAATTTCCTTTAAATGATTATTTCCAAGGTGATGTAAAAGTTAATTTTTCATGCGAAGTAGCATAAATGACCCAATGCAATTTCAAGGACTCTATAGTAAGTGAATCAAATGGAAAAACAAGACGTAATGGGGCCAGCATTAGTATGTAAAGGGAAGGAAAGAAATGAAGAATGTTCCGGCGTGTCCTTTAGTGTAGGAAGTAGGAACGATATGAGTTTAGGGTAAAAAATGAATTTAGTAAAGCTTTCTACCTGTAGTAGAAAGGTATCTAACTTCCCTCACCCCTCCCTGTCCCCTCCATCCCAGAACATATAAATGAAGAAAATATGGCAGATTAGAAATTTCTAACTCTTGTCGTGATGACATTTATTCTCAATCTCAGTTATTCTTATTTTTTGGCTTTGTCAATAGAGTTACTTAAATTCGTATTGCAATACAGTATTATGTTAGTTACGGATCCTACATCTGAACTGAATTCTTTCTGGTTAAAGGATTTCTTTCTAGTTGCTCTGACATTGCAATACCCCATGTTGTATCACTTGATAGTGAAACCTTATCCCTATATGTTGCATGATATTTTCGCAGGCTTCCAACTCCCGTTTCTGTTCTTATAAGTGCTGCTGTATTTGCTCTTGCTCATTTCACACCGGGAGAGTTTCCTCAACTCTTTGTGCTAGGTAATATTTATTTGTCTATTTCATGGTCTATAATCATCATATGCATTATGCAACAATTAAACCCAATGGGACATGTGTTTGGGGTATAATTGATAAAGAGTATGTAAATACTCCAAAAGGTGCTTGTGAGTTTTACTTCGTTAAGATAAAGCTAATATATGTCAGCTATTGTACAAACCGGTTTCTGTAAATGAAATAACGATTTTTTTCTGTCAGTGATGTTGTGGTTCGGAACCTTAGAAACTAGAATAAAATACTTAAAAATTTGGGGGCATTTTGCTCAAGAAGTTCCTTAGCAATTACTATGAGTAATTTAGTACAGGTTCTACTAGATTAGAATTGCTTAATTCATGAACTTATTGGAGCCAAAACTAGAAGTCCTGAACTTGGTTGTATAATGATGGTGATGATGAAAGCTCACGTTTATTTCAACCTTACATTTACCTCTTTATACAGTCCAAAAAAATTATTATCTTTGTGCAGGGACAGCATTAGGGTTTTCATATTCTCAAACTCGGAATCTTCTTACGCCCATCACAATTCACGCACTCTGGAACTCGGGAGTTATCCTACTACTCACATTTCTTCAGGTAAAGTAGTCACATTTTTTTTTTCTTTTTTTTTTTTTTTTGGAGAGGTCACCATGAGGGTATGCATGCTGTTGGTAGTTATGGGCTTATAAGATTTTCTAGTAGAAAATGGCTTAAAAAGTGGCGGTTACTATAAGCTCCATCCCCAAGCTTATAGCTAGTAGCTTATAAGCTATAACCTATCAGATAAAAAAAAACAAGCAGCACCTTAGACAACAGACAACTCTGATTAACTAGTGTTCCTTTGCAGCTTCAAGGATATGATATCAAGGAACTGCTGCAGGCATCTTGAATCAGGTTTCAGTTTTTTGGCAGGTCTTATAATTACAGTGGGGAATGGGAGGGCACCAAATGGCAGTAATTTGTGCATTGTAAGATTTATCATTGAGAGAACATATTGTCGTAAATCTGTAATAGTTAGGCCAATCGGATGTATATTCTGCATACATGTATGTTCTTTCCACTCATAAAAATACAATGTCAGCTAGGAGATTTTTTCAAACTTAGTGCGTTCCCCCTATCAAAATGGGTGCTTTCTAATTTGTGAAGAATAAGGAAAATAAGCTGTGAAGAATAATCTGTGTTGTCTGTGTTCAGGATGTGACCGTGCAAACCTTTCTTAGTGTTCTGAACTGATTTTGTTTTCAACCATGGAATTCCATTTCTGCTGGATAGTCTTCAGGATGCTTCAGGTGTTTGTCTAAAGGAGGACAACCTGAGTCCTAATTAGCTCACCTCACATCATCTTACTGAGTTAATGTCCAATCGACCACATCAGTTTAGGTTTAGCGACACAATTGTCGTATACCCTATTTGATAAGAGTCGCCTTTTTAATAATAATGTATATTTCGTTTTAAAAACTGTTTAGAAGTTAATTTTTGTGTTGTCATTTGCAGTGTGTGAAGGCCTTAAACCCACAGAAATCTTAAATATCACAATCCAACAATTATTACATAGTTTAATAATCTAGTATAGTTTATATATAAGACTCCATCTCTATCATGGAAATGTACCCTTTCATTAATCTGATCCAATGAAAAGAGAAAAGTGAACTGAAAGAAAAATAAACACCAACTCTAATAGACAGTAGATTGAGATGTATTAAGAATAGAAAGCAAGTCATTATTGATGTTTATATACATTATAATTCGTATAGGGATATATTAGTTCAAGATTGCTATAGGTGATGGAGTGTTCTTGTGGCATTACATGCCTAATAAAGATAAGGTTTGAATAGTAACTTATCATGGAAGTAACTGAAACCAAACTTTGGTTTAAAAAACATATACAGTATAATATGTTAGATTAAGGTAGCTTTCAAACAGATTACTCTCAAATGTTTAATTAACAAATTGAGTGAATTGAAAGCATGATGTAATTGTTTTGGGAGACTTGAGGGACCCAAATAATGTTTGAAATAATCTTAAAAAATAATTAATTAAGTAAGAAGCTGTTAATGTAGACTCCTACATTGGAAACATGAGGTGTTACATGTAATTTACAGATCATCAAAAAATGTATAATCAAGTGGTGCTATTGTAGAAACATATTGCAGTAAATATGAAATAATCTAAATTAAAAATCAAAATCATGATATAGTGGGATCAATGTGGATATGTTGCTGTAGAAAACATGATGATTATGAAGTGTTTAGCCCAATGTTCACATAGAAAGAGGCAGGAAATTTAGGTTAGAAGACTTTTGACCAATTCTTTAACTTAAAATGTACTCATGTATTGCAAATTCTAGGTAAAAAATTCAGACAATATGGTTTTAAAACTAGGGCTACATTTGGGGAATTTAACTAAATTTGTACTTCATAGTTAGGGATTTGACTGAGGATCTTCTCCATTTATGAATAGTATTTCATTTGTTCTTCAACTGGCAGACATAGTTAGCAAACTGAAGTAATGAAAATTAGTTTAATATAACAAGGGCATGCATAAGAATGTAGACTTTGTTATTTTTATGTAAAATAAACATATTTGACATTACCAACAACAAGAAAATGAGGAAATTCATACTTGTGTTATTGCATATATTTCAACCTTCTTTCATAACACATTCAAAGGGTACATTTGTCTTTCAAGTCCAGATTTGGTGCCACATGGCAAGGCTTAGATGGCCCAAAACTGGAGTATGAAGTTCCTGATGTTTTAGGCCCTATATTTGGTGGAAAGACTTTAAACTTCTCAACTTCTTTGGTTTCAGACAACTAATACCTTAATTAGCTGATGTAAGTTAAAACTTAAAAGACTTCTGAGGCAGTAGTTGTGTATTCCCTATGAACCACAATTCACTCAATTGGTTTTTGACTCACTTTGAGCTTCTATATGTCACACTTGGTTTTCTTCACCATGTATACAGTTTTTACAAGACAGATGTACACAATTATTTGGAACTTGGGAGTGCTATCATTAGGTCCTATATTGCCAGTGTGACAAATCTATCTACATGTTACTCCATGACACAGAAAGATAAGCATGAAAGTTGGCAACTCCATGAAAGTTAGCCAAGGCTCAAGAGCCTAGCTTCATTAATGCACTCAATAATCTAAGTATGTAAAACAATAAGGGGCAAAATAACTTTTGGCAAGGGTTCTTCAAAGAAAAAGTTTACACAATACACTTATACACAGTGCACTTCACCTCCTAGCAAATCCAAAGGCCAATCCATAACATTTACCCCAAAGTAAGGAGGTTTAGTTGCTCCAAGAACAAGATGTGGGTCTATTCCATGGTGATGTTGTTGTTTTACTATGTGCTTATTTAAGGTAAGTGAATTCCTTACCTTCTTATTACTTCTAGAAATCTCTAAATTATCTAGATTAATATATTCTGACAGGTTGGATATAGTTTTTTAATTAGGATGCAAGAAGAATAGAAGCTCTGAAAAAGAATAGAAGTTTTGGATCCTGAGAAACCATTACAATATCTGATTAAATAGAATAGAAGGGTCTAAGAGGAATTTTGCAGAGAATCTTTGGGATTTTGAATATAAATTTGAACTTTTGCATTGGAGTTTGGCTCACCTCACGTTTACATAATAACAAATTCAACAAAAGATGATTAAAATACAGTTTACATTGGAAGCTTGGTTTGTCTTGATTTGCAAAAGATAGAGGTTAAGTTTTCATAAGATGTGTGAAAACAATTTGATTTGAAAATCCCTATAACTGCTGAGTTTGTAGTCTCTTGAGATCCTTCATTTTGGACTATAAACAACACCTTCAAATGAGCTTCAACAAGCCAAGTGAATTCAAGTGAGAGTTACAGAGTTTCTATTACAAACCCTTGACTTAAGTTTCTTGGTAGTTGTTCTGAAGTGCTTATAACACTTCATTACAGTCACCACAAAGATGGCCGTAAGCTTCGGAAGCAAACCCTTTATCAGGAAGCATATAATGTCTTTGAACTAAGTGTATTGGAGTACTGTGAAGTGTTAGTGGAGTTGG
Organism: Aquilegia eximia; assembly: GCA_023053565.1. Taxonomy (NCBI): domain Eukaryota; kingdom Viridiplantae; phylum Streptophyta; class Magnoliopsida; order Ranunculales; family Ranunculaceae; genus Aquilegia; species Aquilegia eximia. Next base: position 36,764,549 of record JALIGU010000002.1, read on the forward strand.
TTTCTTGAGTTTCATGTTATAAGCCATATTTACAACTTGAAAACAGATTTCAAGATATCCACTTTTGTGTCTTTGTCTAAATTCTCAAGAACTTCTTGTTTAATAGCAAAAACTTTTCTTTGTCTAAGCTTTACAGTCTAGTTCAGGAAACTTTCCCTTTAGCTTTGTAAAGCAAGTTGAAGCTAGGGTGGAGAGTGACGCGAAGAAGAGAGTCATGGATGATAAGAATGACTTTGATAAGGTAGATGACGTTATGCTGCCTGGATTTCGATTTCATCCAACTGATGAAGAGCTTGTTGGTTTCTACTTAAAGAGGAAGATTCAACATAGGTCACTTCCTATAGAGCTTATTAAGCAACTAGACATATACAAATATGATCCATGGGATCTTCCAAGTATGCTAATTGAAATTTATCTCATAACTTAGCTTCGACTTTTTTCGTTTTTGACATATATGTCATTTTTTCCTAGCTTCTTTAGTAACCAACATAATCATACATAAGTAAATGAAAGTCTGAGGTAGGGAAGATAGATAAGTTCATGCCATATCTTCTCTTGTGCTGGGAAGTTCGTATTAGCGAAATCTTAAGCACACTACTGTGAAGTTCTGTTTTTTTTGGGTGTCTTCTTTCTAGCTTGATTGTGAACTTAACTAATGTTTTTATCTCATCTGTGCAAGCAGAGCTGGCAACTACAGGGGAAAAGGAGTGGTATTTCTACTGCCCAAGGGACCGTAAGTATCGAAACAGTGCAAGACCTAATAGAGTTACTGGAGCTGGGTTTTGGAAAGCTACTGGAACAGATAGACCTATCTATTCTTCTGAAGGTAACAAATGCATTGGCTTAAAGAAGTCCCTAGTGTTCTATAGAGGCAGAGCAGCCAAAGGGATCAAAACTGATTGGATGATGCACGAGTTTAGGCTGCCTTCACTTACCGACTCGGCCCCACCGAAGAGGCCCCTAGACAAAAGCTTCCCTGCTAATGTTAGACCTCAGTCAGAGTTATGTTAGATTTTTGTTTAATATGCTTCTGTTTATATGACATAATGTAACAATCTATCTTCTCCTTGTCTCAACAGGATTCATGGGCTATTTGCAGAATCTTCAAGAAAACAAACTCCATGGCTCAAAGAGCTCTCTCTCACTCTTGGGTGTCTCCTTTCCCTGAAACGACTGGAACTGATACGCTTCCAGAAGGGACACACTACACTCAGTTCAGTCCAGAAAACTTGTCTTGCACAACTGAAGCCAGATCAGTCTTCCAGTTATGCTGTAATAATGATGTATATCAGTCTTCTACTACTGGTACTACTTACCCTTCTATAGATGCTCAGTCTTACAAATCCTACAATACTATGGTCTGCAAGCCAAACTTGCCTTCAACTCCAAATGGAGAGCTTCCTTCTGGCTTCATGTTCTCGGGGTTTGATATGTCAGGACCTGCCAAGTGCACAGTTGATGTTACTTCTTTGCTCGCAAACCTATCCCCTGCCTTCCTTGGAGATGGTGGGAAAACTTCGGAGAATATAGATTTTGCAGGGGCACAACAGCAGAGTAATGGTTTCTCCATCAATTTACCCCAGGAGATGCAGGGTAACATGAGAATGGGAGAAGAAGAGACATGCTTGAGGAAGAACTCAAACACATCCCACATAAACAGCCACTGGGGTGCTCGATCAGTTGGGTTTCCGTTTAATCTACCTCTCGACAATCCTGATGCATGGAAACCCAATCTACCATGGGATTCACCCCCTTGCCCGAGCGAGTTGTCTACAAGTTATTCCACGAATAAATGTTACACTTAATTTAATTTATTTACCTTAGAAGTCCTTTGTTTGTTAGCTTTGAGTGAACAAGTTGGAGAATATTTTGAACATACTGTTGACAGCAGTTCTGTACAGTTTCTTCTACTATACACGTTTAGTAAATTTTCATTCTGTCTTTCCCGAATTCCTTTGACACAAAATATAATTCAAACTATGAATAAACTGAAATTTGGTTCAGATTTGCAGGTCCCTTTGAAAAATACCACATGTAGAAATTGCTTACCCATAAACACGTGCTGATACAAAACAGTTTCCTCTTGGAGTCCAAGGTCAGTAAACAAGATCTGAATGCAATTTTGCTCAGCACAAAGAACTCGTTGGAGAACAAGTAGCTGTTCGCCAATTAAATCCTCGTTGTTCTGATATATATTGAACAAAAACTACTTCCCTGAGTATCAATTTAGGTACAAAGAACTCCAACCAGGTTCCTTCTTCACCCCAACACCATTCATTAGATTTCTCATATTGATAACTTCGTCCCACTGGCCCATATCAGCTAAAATGTTTGACAGGGAAACATAAGCTCCTACTTTAGTAGGCTGCAATTCCAATATGTGTTTTGCCACCAGCCTACCAAGCTCAACATTTCCATGAACTTTGCAAGCAGTAAGCAGTGTCCCCCAGACCAAAGCATCAGGTTTGATAGACATATTAGCAATAAACCTCTCAGCCTCTTCCAGTCTCCCTGATCGACCAAGTATATCAACCATACAGGCATAGTGGTGGGAGCCTGGCTTGATACCATAGTCTTTGGTCATTGAGTTGAAATAGTTATAGCCTTCCTCTACCAAACCACAGTGGCTACAAGCAGATAACACCCCGACAAAAGTCAAGGGATCAGGTTCTACTCCTTTACTTCTCATAAGATCATAGAGCAACAGGGCATCCACACCTTTTCCATGTTGAGCGTAGCCCATGATCATCGACGTCCAGGCAAACAAGTCTGGATTTTCAATCTGATCAAACACTTTATTCGAATCCTCGATGCTCCCACACTTTGAGTACATTGTTATAAGTGAATTGCCCACTGGAGGATCTGAACCTATGCCAATTTTCACAATGGGGACGTGTAATTGCTTGCCTAAGTCTGGTATTGTCAAAGTAGCGGCCATCCCAAGAAGAGATGTAATTGTGAAAGAATTTATATTCATACCAGCGACCAGCATCTCATGATATTGCAAGAGAGATTCTTCAACATACCCATTTTGAGCATACCCTGAAACCAAGGAGGACCATGAGATCTTATCTTTTTGAGGCATTAACTCAAAGACCCTTCTTGCAGAAACAAGGACCCCACACTTGGAGTACATAGCCACAAGTCCATTGCTAACAAGTGTATCTCCACTCAATCCTGCATGAAGAGAATATGCATGAGCTTCCTTGCCTTTTCTCAAGGATGGAAGAACAGAACATGCTGTGAGAATGGCAGATAAAGTCATTGCATCAGGTTTGATATCTTCAAGTACCATATTACGAAATATATCAAAGGCCCGATCTATAAATCCATGCTCTGCAAACCCGGCTAGCATTGAAGTCCACGAAACTCGATCTTTGTCATGGATTTGTTCAAAAATTACATAAGCTTCTTCCAAACTACCACATTTGGAATACATGGTAAAAAGAGCACTCCCAACACAAATGTCAGAGACCATCCCATTCTTCAATATGTAGCAGTGTGTCTGCCTCCCCACATATATGCAATCAATGATGCTTAGAACACTAGACCAACAAGACGAATTTGGTCTCAAACCTTCCTTAATCATCATTTCAATCAATTCAAAAGCGCTTCCTAAACTCTGATTCTGCGCAAAACCAGATATCATAACTGCCCAAGTCTCAACGTTCTTAGCACTTCTACTCTCTTTAAAAACAAGCTCGGAAAAACCTATTTGTCCTATTTTTGAGTACACATTGATCAAAGACTCTACGACAGTGGAATTAGAATCAAAGCCACATTTGACAATATAAGAGTGGATTTGGATAGCTTCATTCATCATTTGGGGTTTGGCACAAGCTGTGAGCACACTAGTAAGAGTATAGTTGTTAATTTCCACACCTTCTTCCCTCATCTCCTTGAAGAACTTGAGAGCAGATCCTGAATCCTCCCTCTGAACAAAAGCAGATATAATTGCAGTCCAAGAGACTACATTGCTCTCGCGTATTCCTAGGAATCCCTCTACAGCGTCATTGATATCACCACATTTGGCATACAAATCCACAATAGCAGTACCTACAAATACATCTTCTTCAAACCCACATTTGATCACCCTCCCATGAACTCCTCTACCCATCTTTATTTCTCCAAATGCGGTACAAGCACTTAAAACACTAGGATATGTAAAACTATTTGGCGTCAGGTATTTACATAACATTTGGTTAAAAATATCTAAAGCAACCCAATTTTCCCTATTTCTAATGGCAGCAGTAATTATAGCATTCCAACAAACAACATTCTCACACGAAACATCTTCAAAAACTCTCAAACTTTCCTCAAAGGAAGAAATTTTTGCAAAAAAATCTATCATTCTTGTTCTAACATACCCATTAGAGAAAAATCCATTCTTTAGTACAAGAGAATAAACCTGAGTACCACTCCAAGAAGCCTGCGAAGCAGCACAAGCCGAAAGAACACTCCCATAAGTAAATTGGTCAGGATCAAATCCAAAAGACCACATCTTGCAAAATGTTCTCCAACACTCATCATACTTTGAACTCTGATCATAACCTGTTATAATAAGATTCCACGAAATAAGATTTGGTTCAGATATTTCTTCAAACAAACGAAATGCGTCATATATTTTCCCAGATTTAGAGTAATACCCAACGACTGAATTCGCGACAAATAGGTCAAATTGAAGAAGGCTTGTTTTAATGGTGTGGGCATGAATAGTTTGGATTTCTTTGATAGATGGCTTTCGGGTTTTAGTTTGAGTATTGAAGAGTTCAAATAGATTGAAAGAGGTGTGATTATTTTCATCTCTACTTCGAAAAGTTAACGGGTTTTCGATGATAGCAAGAGAAGAAATGAATCTAAGTGATGAGATTGAAATATTGGTTAAGGAGATTTGTTGGAATAAAGTGTTCATTTGTTTCAGGGTGAAATCATAACAGTTTATAAAAAGCGCGGGAGTTCAGAACCTGACCCTGAGTTGCACAATGCAGACGTTTTAACGCATTATACTATATTCCTATTTTACCCCTATTAAGATCAGTTTCTTCTTTTAGAGCCAGGACCCCAAGAGGACAAAGAAGCATGGGAGTTTAGGTGTTATGGACTTGCAGTTAGCATGCATGGATGATCACATGCTGATCCATAAAATTTCATCGACACCTAATACCAAGTCACACCTAATAAAATTGTTCTAGATGATCACTAGCTGATTTTATTGAAATTGAGAATATATCGATGTGGGCCTTGGTTCGATCGATTGTGTATTTGCATGTGTAGAGGGAAGTGGGAAGAATGGAAGATATACTCTGCCGTAATAAAAGCCTAGAAGTCGCAGGCTTTCACTTCACTCCCCATCTTTGTTCTTCTTCTTCTCTGGACTCTGGTCGATGATATTGTGATCAGAGTGAGAGATGGTTCGAGTTTGGAGTACTGAACGAAACAGGGTTTCAATGTTGTTGCTAGTACTACTACTACTACTACTCATGGTCTTCATAGCCACCCATTCAGCAGCTATTACGTCCTTAGCAGAAGATGGTAACCATGGTATGTAGCTTACCTGATACTAGTACTAGTTCTTCCTTCATTTATGGATGAGTGAGTGATTGATGACTGCATATATTTATCTCGACTTGTTCTTTCTGCATATGCTCTCTGAGTCTGTGATGGCCAATGTAGGGAATGGCATTAAAGTGTTTAATACAAAAAAAAAATAAATAAATAAATAGTGGCCAAAAATATGTCAAGAATGGGATTCGAACCCATGCCCTTTCGGACCAGTACCTGAAACTGGCGCCTTAGACCAACTCGGCCATCTTGACTTCATTACTTAATTTGGTCATATTAACTATTAAATCTTAAGCAAACAGCAAGCTGACCCTTTTTGACAAGGTTAATTCTTTCTTTGTACATACAGATACAGGTTTTCCCTCGATTGCGGTTGTTGTGAGAGACAAGCATTCTCATACACTAAATGTGTATGTTCATCTTCCTGGCCCTCCATGCTCTACCGATGAAGATTGTGTACCTTATTGTCCCCCAAACAAAGCACGGTGCGCGCTTGGAGCATGTTACTGCTAATCCTCACTGTGAGGGTGCACCTGTAGCTTAATTGTGTACCCTTTAAAATCTAATCTATGTATTGTTGAGTTTTATGCCATACATGAATGAACAAAAATATCAATTAAATGTTCCATCTATCTTTTTTATCCCTACTACCTAGTTATCAATCTATTCACATATGCCCTCAATTTAGTTATCTGGACTAGATAAACAAGATCATATGATGATCATACTCTACTTTACTGGAACACTTGCAAATCACAGGTAGTCAGGTACAGCAAAAAGAAAGAATAATGGAACACTTGACTGTTCTTTTATACAATCTCATGTTTTTTAATAATCTCATGGACTTGAGCTTTTGGCATCTGACATGTGCAGATTGACTACCATACATACACATGAAGACATGAAGAAGTCACCTAATAATACGATGAACACTAGCTCTTATTAAATATAATATAATATAATAGCCTTTGCCTTTCACTCTTTCATATTATATTATTCCCACGAAATTAATGAGATTCAGAAGAGAACTAAATTCATTAGCTTTATAAGATTGATCTTTCATCAAATTGGTTAAGCAGGACTGATGGGGAAAATAAGTGAAGTAAAGTTGTATGGAACGTGGTCTGGATCTCCAAGTCCAACCAAGAGAGTGGAAATAGCCCTTAAACTTAAAGGCATACCATATGAGTTTATAGAAGAGGATCTGAGCAAAAAAAGTGATATGCTTCTGCAATACAACCCAGTTCATAAAAAGGTTCCAGTATTGGTACACAACGGTAAACCGATGGCTGAGTCACATATTATCCTGGAATACATAGATGAACACTGGAAGCAAGCCCCCAGATTACTCCCGGAGGATCCTTACGAACGAACAAAAGTCCGGTTTTGGGCCAAGTTTTATGATCAAAAGGTAATTAAATTCGTCTAGGCAGGCTTACACCATAACCGCGTTGACTTGAACTTGTATGTTTTCTAACAGTTAAATTTGATTAAATTTTGAATAATTTCAGTTCAGCTACATAAAGCTAGTGATGTCTGAAGGTGAAGAGAAAACCAAAGCTATTGCAGAATTTATCGAGAATATATGCATATTGGAAGAAGGATTTAAGAGGGATTTTCCAGGAAAGAGTCCATTCTTCCATGGTGAGAACCCAGGGTTTTTGGACTTGGTCATGGGATCAAGTGCTTGCTCTTACAGAGTTATTGAAGAAATTATTGGAGTGAAGCTAATTGATCCAGAAACACACCCTTTGTTTTACTCATGGGTGACTGCTATGGTAAATCATTCTGTGGTCATGAAGACACTACCAACTCATGAGTTCATGGTCAATTGTATTATCAATTACAGAGAAAAGTTGTTACGTTCCCAGAAATAAATGTATGACTTCTTCATACATTGCAAGATCATGAATGGTTGTTTTTGTTTCATGTATTTACTGTTGGCCTGTTGCGCTGCTTGGAATAAGATTAAGAGATATAAAGTGATCAATGTTATCAATAACCTTCATCTTTGCTTCTTCATATAGTCTTTACTAGGGGTGTTATGTGAGCTGAGCAGCTCGAGCTCGGCTCGGTTAAAGCTCGGCTCGGGCTCGTTTATCTAGTTAAACAAGCTGAGTTTGAACAGGTTTTAGGCTCGTCTTGATCTCGAGCCGAACTCGAGCTCTATTCGAGTCGAGCCGAGTAGCTCGAGTCTATATACAGTAAACAATTGTATTACCCATCCTACCCTCAGTATATATAAATTATTCCCATCCTACCCCCACTATATATAAGTATAAGTTAGTAGAAAGTAGAAACCCTAGTAGTCTCCATCTTCTTCTTCTCTAATCTCTACTCTTCTTCTTCTCTAATTTTTAGTCTTTACTCTTCTTCTTCTCTAATCTCTAGTCTCTACTGACTCATCTTCTTCAATTTGATAATTACAACTTCAAACTACAACATCTTCTTCAATTTAATAATTACAACTTCAAATTACAATCATCTTCTTTAATTAATAACTCACAATGACGAAACTTATTTGATTTTTTATTAGTAATTCTTGCTCCACTTGAGGTAATTTCAATATTTTTTTTTTTAATTTTTGAAACAAATTTTATTGATAAGCTCAACGAATTACACAAAAGTAGAGGACAAACACGCTACAAACTGCGCGACAAGTCCTTTCTGGATAGCAAACCCGATTCTCCTAAATACATATTCGTTCGAACCCGCAGTCATCACGTCATCATATTTAATTTTTGTTCTTTATTTTTTTTTCTATTCTTCGAAATTACTAAGTTTCTTTAAAGATTCATCAATTTTTTTTTGTTCTTCTTGTTGTTATTTTTAACATATATGAATTTAATCAAATTTTGGTAAAAACCAAATAAAGTGGATCTTCTCTTCCTGCTTCCATTCTTTCTTTTTTTTTCCCCTTTTTGAGAACAACTTCAAAACGAGCTAAACGAGCCTAGCGAGCTCGAGTTTGATAAATAGTTCGCGAGCCAAGCTTGAACATGAAATAAAGCTCGATTTATAATTTGGGCTCGGCTCGAGCTCGACTCGTATTAAAACGAGCCGAGTATGAACATACAAAGCTCGGGTCGCTCGACAGGTTAACCCGGGAAACCGGTGACCGCTTTATACGGGCTGGGTTACTCAATGGATCGTTTTTGCATATGACCTAGTTGTGAACCACTAAAACCGACCGGGTTTTACCGGTTTTGTCAAACCCAGTGACCCAGAAACCGGTTTAATTATGAAATTAATGTTTTTTAATTAAAAAAATTTAGTTGGACTCGAACCCACAACCTAAAACACACAAACCTGTGTGTATACCAGTGTACTCATAATATTTTATGATAAATTATGTTTATATTTAATACAAACATATTACAAAAATTTAAACATTAGGATTTAACAATATATTTAACCCTACTAATATTGGACTGGTCCGACCAGTGACCTAATGGTCGAACCACTAACCCAGTCACCCAGTGCTTTCATCGGGTTGGTGTCCGGGTTGGTTCTGATAACATTGACCCCTAGTCTTTACACTTTTGAGTTATGCCATCTTAATAATAATAAAAAAAAACCCCTCAAGATAGAGAGAATCAATCAACCAAAGGTTTTACTGAAAATAAAAAAAAAACCAACCAAAGCTTTTTCAGAAAAATTGAAAATGAGAGCGGGTGATGACCACAGATGAAGAAGTGGCTCGGACTGTTGATTGAATCGGATCATATGGAGATATTGACTTGAGCATTTGGGCCGCTTTTAAAGTCTTACTAACTTTTGTAAAAAATTTGGTCTATTGGATACTACTACTACAAGCCAGTAGTGAAGTTTTGTACTCTTTTGAGTCTTTGTAGTTTGTACACTCACCCAAGTTTTGCCAGGTCTAGTAAACTTGGAGACTTTGGCATGGAATTTTAGGACTAAGTTTACACCATAGAAATTATTGACCAATACCAAAGAGGAAATTTCGATTATAAGTAGTCCCCTAGGTCTATAAAAAAAAAATTGGAATGTGTCAAGAATTCAAATTGCCTCTGATTTCGATTTATGAACAAACTGCCCATTCGGGGAATTATGGTTGTGAAAAAAGACTTTTCGTAGTCAAGTCATCCTAACCCGTGGGTTAAGGAACAGGTTAGAGCTTGAAATCTTGGTAAAATCTGTTTTTCCAAAAATGGAATATCCGTTTGAAACCTGCATTTTCAACTATGGTTCAAAATTCTTTATCAAAAAAAACTATGGTTCAAAATATTGTGGAATTTTATGGATATGTGGAATGTCGAAGCCAATCGTATTTGCTTGGAATTTTAAGTGTTCATGTGAATCTGTTATAAATATTCACAATTTCGAACATATTTAATACTAGTGTCTTAGTCGGTGCCTGGTGCTACACACCGGTTAATTTTAATTTATTCATTTTCAATTACCATTCAAGTTTTAAGTTATTAATTTTATTAAATATTATAAATTATACTAATTTATTAAATATTATGAAATAATTATTTCTTAAGTAAATTTAGGTAGTTTTTCTTAATATTTTATAAGAATTTATTATATTTTTAATTAATTATTATTTTTAGTTATTGGACCTTTTGCTCATAAATAAAAATTCAACCTATAAATAAAAATATGTTAAATTACGATAAAATCATAATTTAAAGAGTATTATATAAATTTACCAAAAAAACTATGATTAAAAGGGTATTTTAGTCAGAATTAGGTGACAAAATTCTAAAAATCAATTTTAAAAAGATTTTAGTAAAAATTAGGTAACAAAATTCTAAAGCTCAATTCTCATTAATCGGGATTTACTCTTAAATTTTATTAAGTTTATAATAGTAGTAGAGTTTTATTATGAATTTGATCCAAATAATCAAAAGTTTCAGATAAATATCCCCAGTCCCCACCACTTTAAAATTAGACATACCCTCTATTGGAAATATATTTAGACATAACCCCTCATCTAACGATAATCTAAACCGTCCATAAGAATGAATTCTGACCTTTAGATCTAGGGCATTAAAACACACTACAAAACCTAAACATTTCACTATCTTAAAACCTCTCTTCACACAATCTCCCGAGTTCTTCTTCCAGTGGTGGTGGAGAAGACGAAGACGAACAAGCAAAATGGTTCAGAGACTTACTTACCGAAAGAGGCATAGCTATGCTACCAAATCTAACCAGAATCGAGTTGTCAAAACTCCTGGTAATCTCTCTTTCTTCAGATCTCTAAAACCCTAATTTTAAAATAGTGAATGGATCTCTCTAATTGATGTATTATGTGATTTGAATTTGTAGGTGGGAAACTTGTTTATCAGACTACGAAGAAGAGAGCAAGTGGTCCTAAGTGTCCTGTTACTGGAAAGAGAATCCAAGGGGTATGTTTTTTTATTTGATTTGATTTCTTTATCTGAACTTTATATTAAATATTAAGAACTGTATTTGATTGAAGGTTTTGAGTGAGTGATTGATTAGATTAGTTTTGATTTTGTGATTTTGATCATTTTGGGTTAAGTGTTACATTTGTGATTGATTAGCTGGATCTTGAGTAACATGACTAGTATGTTTTTTAATATTATCATTTGATTGATTATATTGATCTACAATATAGTTTATATTAATAAAGATGATGAAATTAATGTGCTACCTGTTAAGCCTGATTGATTGGCAATTGCATTTGAAGTTATGAGTATCTGCAGACACTTTTGCTATTTAATCTACAGCATTCTAGAAATCTGTAATTGGTTTTCAGTTTTGATGGGGTTTTGTTGTTTGAGCTTTGGAACTGTATTATACTATTTTTAGCACTAAACATTGATCATATGAATCTACTTGTGTAGATGTGATATTTTATCGTTTGCTTTTGAAAGTATTTTTCTTTCATTTGAATATATTTAGCAGGATCTGAAGTTATACTTGTTTTGAATATATATGTAATATAGATCTACCATAAAATTTTCAACAAAGAAGCTTTAAAACTGAGTTGTAGTCCAATTAATAAATTCTAGAGTGGAAGAAATAAGTGATTAGTTCACTTAAGCAAACTCAATTCTTAGTAAGTTTGTGCCAGCCTGATATGTCATTGCTGGACTGATAATTAAGTGCCATCCATTGTATATATTCAGAAATGATGTATGTTCTTGTTTCTGTAAGTGTTGCTTTGTTTACAATACTAATCTAGTGTTTGCATAGTATATTCGGTGGGGTTTCTTTTGTTTGCCATGGATTCTTTTATAGTTTTGTAGATATGTATTTATCAGCTGATAACCTTGCAACTTGTGATGTTTCTGTTCCATCACATTTTTCATTGCTCTATTTAATTCTTTTGAGTTGTTTCTGTATGACACTTTCATTGCTTCATTGATCAGTCTGTGTAGACTGTAGAGTTGCTATACAAACTTATTTGGTGGATTCTTTTCCAGTTTTGGGGACTGATTAAAAGATGTGAATTATGAAATGATTGTGTTATTGTTGCCATGTTTGCCTATCTACTATGACTATCTGTGTTTTAATATTAGTTCTTTCATTTCAGATTCCTCACTTGAGACCTGCTGAGTATAAGAGGACTAGATTATCTAGGAATAGAAGAACTGTCAACCGGGCTTATGGCGGTGTATTGTCAGGAGGCGCAGTCAGGGAGAGGTGTGCATGTTATCCGTTTCTTTAGCTTTTTTTATTTAGTCTGCTGTGTATCTTCGAAAGCTAATGCTATACTGTCTTTTATGGGGTTTGTAGGATCATCAGAGCCTTTTTGGTGGAAGAGCAAAAGATTGTGAAGAAAGTTCTGAAGATCCAGAAGGCCAAGGAAAAGACAGTTTCAAAAAGCTAAATTCAAGGGCTTCAGTTTGAAAGAAAATTTTGTTTTATTGAAAGTTTTTTGCACCTTGTTTGAATGTGTCTTTCTTATTGAAATTTTATTGTTTTGAGACTTCAGTGATCACTTTTAGAATCAGGTTCAGTATCTTTTTGTTATCCATTGACATTTCTGTGAACTTAAGTACTGGTTATGGACATGTTGGCGAAATTTGTAACTATATGATGGATCGAGGAATGGATCAAGGAATTGCAAGTTCGCCAATAATCCCCGTGAACCATTTCTGTAGATTTGAACTTGACCTGTTTTTTGGATATTTACTAAGTGCCATAGAATGAATGATCAACTGATTTGGTGTTGGAGTTCCTAGTGTATGGATAGGTTCTGTTGTATATACTGTATTGACAGCAGGAACTTTTTCTCTACAACAGGCCTTGAAGTTTGATCCATCGACTTTTAGTCCTAATTGCAGTATAAGTGTTCATGTGAATCTGTGATGCTAATTGCAGTACTCTTAACGTATTCTCTCAATCCTCTCATCAAGGATTTGGTCACTATGATAATGTTTTAACAAAACAGCTCTTCAAGATATCTATTCCAAAGGCCACACAAAAAAAACAAACATGAACCATATTATAGGCTGCACAAAGAAAGCATGAACTATTCCATTATGCCACACAAAATGCATGGGGCAAAGTTTTCTTTCTAGTTATCGAAGACAGTGCAAAGTGAAGGTATTGTGATAATCATAATAACTGCAATATACAGTGGCAACTGTACTACAAGTATAATGTTTTATTTAAATTTTTTTTTACCCTGGAAAACAAGGAACTATCTCTAAATTCTAAAAAGCATTATCTTACAAAATCGCCAGAAAATTCAACATGGAAAGAGCAAAAATGACGGCTCCACATGAATTTTCCTCTGTACAAAAGAGATTTTGCTTAATTTCGTGTGACACCATACTAGTTGATCCGTTGTTAATCTCGACATCTTTAGCACCCTCGACACTAATTTGAGGTCAACTTGCGAGAATAAAAGAAGTTGATCATCAGATTGTTCTTTGTGATGCTTCTGGAACCTCCTCACTATGCAGTTTCCACTTCTCAGGATGTCTTTAAGCTTCTTTTCCTTCTGTATTTTCATTGGAAAAAAAAAAAAGATGGTTATCAGACTTGATGAAAGAAAGAAAATTTGACAAAACATGTACCACATCTTACTGTGTATGTGTGCTGGTTTGTGGAAGAATGTTTACCATTCCAAATAAAGTCTATAAAAGGGTTAGACAGTAACCTTTTGAAGATTTGTTTGGACATCCATCAAAAGCTCTGTATCAGCAGGATCGATGGATTTGACTTGTGGTACTGAAAGGCCCTTTAAGATAATATTACCATCATGCTTATCAGCTCGAACAAATTTCCAAAAGATTCGCATGGATTCTTCCACGATCTCTAATAGCATTGAACATGTGATGGCATCCTTTCGCCTCTTTCGTCCTTCTTTATCCTTTGGATCCTCTGCTCAGCAAATGCAGTAAGCTCATAAGATTTTTGCACGAATGTTTAGTACGCATAAATTATGTACTAAATCGTCTTCAAAAAAGTTTAAATATAAGAGTTTAGGTGAGACAAAAAGTAGAAGGGACATGTTTGCGTACCTTTTATCACCGGAACTTGGAGAAGGTTTCGGAGAACACATCGACCTTTTATGTAGTTCTGAATCCGAGGTCCTTGAAAACACTCATCCTCCAAGAATCTTTGGATGAGAACTTGAAACTGTTGGAATTCTCCAGCAACTTGGTTGTATGGACGAATCTCATATGGGTCAGACTCTAAAAGCTCCTTAGCCTTTTCATATTGCCAGTAGAGAAACTCCCATGACAGACACAGCTGCCCAACATACACCATTTCTAAGTCACTTTCCAAATCTTTGACGAACTTCACCGATGAATCTGCTTCAGGTCTTCGACGTTTAGATAATGAGAAGTTCTGAGACAGAAGTGCTGTAAGAGTTGGAGCAGAAGACCTTTGTGTTGAAATAGATTTCAGTGGGTCCTTCAACTGAAGAAAACCTGTCATAGGATTAATGGATTAGCCATGTCTAAGAAAAGGCAACTCAAGAAAGTTCAGTAATTCACCCACAGAAAGGAAAAGTGATGCATAGCAATATGCAAACTGATGGGTTAGATAAATGTTTTGCTAAAAGATCTGGCTGTCGCTGTGTTTTCTAAATGGAAAATTCCCTCAACCAATTAGCTGCAAGTCTGCAACATGTTGTATAAATTTTCACTTCTATTCTTCCATTGCCTCATCACATATCATATTTTCTGCAGTTGAACATATCAACTGCTTGATATATAATATCTCCTTGTGATCTTACGAAACTAAGTTTTACAGGTTGTTTTGTAGTAATCAAACGTTCTCAGTCGTCTCTCTTATAAACATACGGTGTACAAGTACATTAACATACACATTCAAACGACTGTAACATAACTTTTCTTATGATATATGGAACGGAGAGAGTACTATATCATGCAACCTATGCATACAAGAGTTTCTTACTAATAATTCTATCAATTCAGCCATATGCAACTTTTTCTGTTACATGAATAGCAGGAATATAATAGGGCATTAAGAGGAAAAGCTTATAATGAGTACTAATCATCTATAAACAAGATAAATATGCAGTAAATTGTTGTTGTGGAAACAAAGTGGAAAACATAAGTTTAGTGCGACTGACCTACTGCATACATCTTCTGATAATTCAAGATATCAAACTTTCTCATCCTTTCGCTGTAGCTCTTGTAGACTTTGTGCAACCCATTGACCTTATCTTCGTGGACGACCTTTTCGTTGATCTTCCACGGCTTTAGATCTTCGGACATCCTTGGGGACTCTGATTCTTCTAAAATAGTTGGAAGTCCTGTAGCTTTAACTTTTTTTATTTCCATTTTTAACTGTTCTATCAGGTCTTGGTGCTCCCAAAGAGTTTCTAAATTGGATTCCTCAAAATCTGAAGATGATAAATCCTGCAAACTGGATTCTTTCGATTTCTCTAAACTATCCCGAGTTTCTGCTTCTTTTAGACCCAAATCTTCTTGCTCACATTCAGCTTGAATTCTGCCAAATTCTCTCTCAAGTTGAGCATCTGTGTCCAAAATATGCGAATTCTCGAAACTGTCAGATACTGCAGCACCCTTTTGACTGGAACCTTCTTGCTCACATTCAGCTTGAATTTCGCCAAATTCTTTCTCAATCTGAGCATCTGGGTCCAATTTACCTGAATACTTGAAATAGTGTGCTTCAAGTTTTTCAATATCGTTATCATCCATCATCTCTAGAACCTCGTCAAAATCATTCAATTCATGTTCCTTCAGGTTTTCAGCAGGTGGAGGAAGATTATTCATTTCGACAACGTCTCCTTCCGTATGTCCCTTCCTTTCCAAGTGAATTTCCTCAGAATTCTGAGAATTTTCCTTTGATTCTACCTTCCTCTCATCCAATTCCATTACAATATCAGGTTCATCTCCATTATCAAAATCTCCATCAGACAGAAACTCCTCGCTATCTGAATCCATAGTGTTCATAACAGAGAATTTATCCCATAACATAACTGATTCAGGTTCTGAATCAGAACTACACAATTCATTCTCAGATAGAAACCGACCTTCGTCACTGAAAACTTCCTTCAAAGGCGAATTACTTTCCGAATTGATCGAATCAGAAAGAGGAACTTCAGTCAAAACTAAAGATTCTGGTTTCTCAGAATCCTCTTCACTACTTGAATTGTTCATTATATCATCATGAACAACTTCTTTTACTAAATTATTTTGTAGAAAATCCTTCTCAGATAAAAACCCATCATCTAAAATCTGTTTATTATCAACACAATCATCACTTGAGTTCAAAAACATTTCTTTAACACTAAAACTAACAACTTCTGGTTCTTCCATGAATTTACTAAAATCCTTCTTAGGTAAGAACTCATACTTACTAGTAGTACTAGCTGTTAAGTCTCCACTACTACTTTTGGTATTATCTTCATAAGGCTGAAACTGAAACTTGAAACTAAACTTTGGCGTCGTTTCTTTTTCGCCAAAACCATCATATTCTGACTCCTCATAGTCAATAACTTCAAGTTCAGGCATTGAGTCCAAGCTATTCTGTACAATTTGATCATCTTCCTCCAAAGTAAGAACATCAGTAGAACTGAATTTCTTCTTTAGAGAACTTTCAACAATTGGAAATCTGCGAAAAACCCCGAATTCAATAGACAAAATTAAAAACAACCCATTATAGCTTAAACCCTTAAGAACATAAAAAAAAAAAAAAAAACCATTATTCAATTATTTGAAAAATAAACATAAACAAGCTTACCTGAAAAAATATCTGGTTATAAACCTGAACAGAGTAGTAACAGAGAACCAAAAAGAGGTAAGAAAGAAAACCATTTTGTTGCAGAAGAATTCATAAACAGGTTCTTTGTTAACAAAATCAAAGTGGGTATTAAGCATAAATCCCTTTGGAGTTCTCATAAATTCAAACAAGTAATCATGATCATCTATGTTTATTTCAGTTGGAAGCAAAACAAGTGTCTCTCTCTCTCTGTCTATTTCTCTTTCTATAAGTCTATTAAAAAACTTCACATGTTTCCCATTGAAAATTTCTCTCACATAAAATAGACTTGTTACCTGTAAAAAAAAAACCAAAAAAAAAAGAGTGAAAGAATCAGAAAAAAAAGTTTTGTATGGGTAAAAGAAGTTGAAATCTGACCTAATTTTGAAGGAGATTAAGGGCTAAGATGAAGCAAAGAATATAGGAGAAAGATAAGAACCTTTGAACTGACTTGGTTTTCACTTTCTAGTTTCTAGGTGTTTTGTTTGCTTAGAAAACTGAGAATTCTGTTTGTATAGAGAGAAAAGGAAGAAAGAAAGAATTTAATGGGGGTGAGTTGTCTTAGTCTTAAGAATAGAAGTTTTACTCTGTTTCTTCACACATTCTGGCAAGAGAGAGAGAGAGAGAGAAAATTAACGTCGGTGTATATATGTGTTAATGTGTTGAACTTTACGCCAGATATGATATCTTCTATGAGACCTACTAAATAAATATTCCAATATTTAGAATTTAGAAACTTACCTTTATGTCTCTGAAAAGGAAATCTTTGTATTTAGAATCTTTATTTATTCATGGGGCATATATCGCCATAATGGGTAGCATCTATTTTAATCCAAATTAGTACCAAAAATTAGGTTTGGATTTCTCGAATCTCAATCTGCAATTGAGGTTGAATGATACATACCTTTTTTTAAATTATGCGAGAAAATATTTTATCAAACAATCAGTTGTTGACGTGTTTTGAATTCATAACCTCTCTATTTCGTAAAAAAAATGGGTTTGGATCGCTTGTCTACCCTATTTATGTAGAAAAAATAAATAACCCAGGATAAAACGCCCATGACTATTTTATTTTGTGGATTGTGTGAAGAGAGGTTGCTTGTGATGGACTGAAATGTGAAACTTGTGAACAAAAAACAAAAATGAGGTTGAATTTAACTACATTTTCCCTTGGATTAGGTCAAAATTGCGGAAATGGGAAAAGTATGTTGTTTATATATCCCGACAGAATCCGAATGATGTCAAAGTGTGTACAGAGCACTATAAGGCTCCAAGGAGTGGTGGGTTCAAAGTTCAATGTTGATGCTTTGAAGATGATGTTAAAAGTTTGAACTTGATCAATAAGCTAGATAATGTTAAAGCATGAGTGCTTGACTCGATCAACTTTTGATCAAGTCGTTTGTCTAACACTCAGATGTGGAAGAAGCTAAGCTAACTTAGGTAGCTGCCTTAACGGGGTGTGTTTTCTGTTGGCTTGTTTAAAAATGTACAGTATAAGTCAAAACGCGTTCTGGGTTTCTTGTTTTACATAAACCAGTGTTGAAGATATATAGTAAGATGAATTGATCATGTCGATTGAGAGTGAGAGATCAAGCTCACAAGAAACAAGAACAAATAAAGTGATTAACCTATATATGTATGTACGTATTTGATCATTTTTTTGGTTAGGTGAGACCATTTATGAATCAAGAATATCTCAATCAGACTCTAATAAGATAAGATAGGGTGTGTTGCAAAAAATTTTATATGTGTAGCCAACTTGTATGTGGGTGTGTACACCCAATCATATGATGCCACGTGTCTATAAAACGGTTGAAAAACTGATCAAGCCCACTAGAGTTAACTAAACCCATATTAGGTTATATTATTATTGCCACATGGCATTTTGTGATTGGGTGTACACACCCACATACAAGTAAGCTACACATATGTTGAATATCAGTTTCAAACTTCTAAATTTATTTCTTACAACACAGTTGCTTATGTAAATTAATTATCTCAAAAATATCAGTTGAATTTCCATTAAAAGAATTAACAAAGTGCAGTACACATTGGCAACCAACTTTAAAAGCACCTTATGATAAGACAAGCACATACATGTCATCATGTCGACAAAGCTTAAGGATATATAAATAAAACTAATTAGGTTTATATAAATACACATGAGAGTGGATGAGTGCGTGCAGTATTACACTGCATAAATATATTATTTCTATATCATATGATCGAAATATATATATATATATCATATGATCGATCTCATATGGACATGTAAAAGCCTTAATAATGCACTCACATAATGTTTCAGGTACTTCACTTTCTTTCTCTCCTGGGCAATCATGCACATGCACGAAGCTGTATAACTGAAGGTTGTACACCATTGCTTTTAGTGATGCTGGTAGCCTGCAGGACTGCAGGTATGCACTACGTACTACCATATATTCTAGAAATCCATTTCGATTGTAAAAGTAAAGTGCATCTTTTCTGCTGCTTTTCATCTAGGCCACCTGCTTAAATATTCCATGCATGAATATCCACCTGCTTAACATAGTTTGCCTGTTTTGTTGACTTCGAAGAGAGAATTGAAGAAGAGAACAAAATGAGGAAAAAAGTTTCAACATGATTATAACCTGTAATTTACAGTGTATGGTTTATTGACAGTGTGGATATTCAGTGTGGGTTTTCTGGCTGAAATGGACGTGTTTTTTTAATCTAGTTGTATGGGTTGTTTTCATGCTGTTCATCATGAAAATCACGATTATAAAAATCATTTATTACATTAAAAACTAAATTAAGTAGTTTAATATGGAGGGGTATTCAAGTAGCTCAAGAGGATATTTTTGATGGCATTGATCGTGTCGTCAAGAGGGGCGACAAGATTCGGTTTTGGCATGATAGGTGGCATGGTGACCTGCCCTTTGCTAGGCGCTTCCACAGACTGTACAAGTATGCTTCTATGAAGGAAGGCACGGTAAGGGATCATTTTAACGATGGTGTTTGGAATGTTCACCTGCGAAGGACTCTTTTTCGAGGTACCGAGGTAACTCAACTTGATCATCTTATGGGTATCCTTGGCGGGGTGAATTTAGTGGATGAAGATGATGAGTGTGTTTGGCGACATAACGAAGATAAGCTCTTTACTGTTAAGTCTTGCTACTCATACTTGGTGAGCCTTGATGAAAGGCGCTCTTCTCAACCTTTCGAGTTTCCATTTAAAGTGGTGTGGGAGCCAAAAATACCTATGAATGTCAAGTTCTTTTTTGGGGGCTTAATGTGGGACAAGACCTTGACGATTGATAAGTTAAAAGAAGGGGTATGGTTTTAACAAACAGGTGTGAGCTTTGCAAGAGTGATTCTGAATCCACCAATCATCTTTTCATTTCTTGTAGTGCGACCAAGGAAATTTGGCGCATCTTGACCTCTGTTTCTGTGCGGGCTGTTGCTGAGTTTCAATCCTTGGAGACCCCACAACAGCTGCTAACTTGGTGGCCTCCCCTTAATAGGCATGGTGTTCAGGCTAAGGTATGGAATATCTTACCATATGCAGTCATGTGGTGTGTATGGCGAGCTCGAAACAGCTTGATTTTTCAGGGCATACCCTTCATGATTCCTAAGACGGTGATTGCAATCAAAGCCACTGTATGGGCATGGTTGTTGTGTGATCAGGTTAGTGCGGGGTTAAGGGATGAATCATGCTTCAGAGATCTGTTGAGTGATTGGACCAGATTTATGCATGAATTATGGTAGCCGGTTTGGCTTAGGATGTCCGGTTAGTGGTCTGCACCCTCCTCCTGCTGCGATGGTGTGCAGGGCTTCAGACAGGGTCCTGTTACTGTATAGAGTTGTGCAGTTTTCTGAAAGCCTGGGTGTAAGGTAGAGTTGCGAGGGTCTATCCTCCTGTGATACTGGGAACTTGAGGGCTCTCAGGCACAGGCAGCAAACAGCAGATGATGAAGGTTCCTGCTTGAAGGGGTCCGTGCAACAGAAGCTCGGGGTTTGGTCTCGCGACTCAAGGTGCATTATGCACCATGCTCTGCTGCTGCACTATTTATTAGTGATGTAAGGGGTAAGGGTTTGAATTTGGGACTTGGAATTATGTAAATAGAGGTTTGTCTCTATGGGTAGTGTCAACCTGACGGTACCTTGTGTACGCTGTTCAAGCAGTGTAAGTGGATTGAGTGAATATACTTCTACATTTTATCAAAAAAAAATATATATACACTCAATTGATTAGCTTTTTGTGTATCAGTGTATGTATGGTCTTTTGACAGTGCACTCTCAGTGCACGCAGAATTATATCGTTTTTAGTAAATTTCTTGTGGACTTTGTGGAGTATAAAGCGTCCACAATATTGAATATGGTACCACAAGGGAGCATGATACGGGCTCTACCAGAGCCTTCAACGAGACTTGATGTACCAGAAATAGTGTCCATATTAGCCTTCACAAATTTCATTTGTGAAAAGTACCTACGGTCTCGTAAAGTTGTGTGTGTCGTGGCACTGTCTACGAGGCATACAACTCTACCATTCGCAAGACGATTATACATGCTATATGCGGGATCCATATCCCTTCATAGTACAAGAAAATTAAAGTGAGTACGAGTTAAGATAACACACACTTATATTTATTAACAGACACAATACCAAGTAGTACAGAACAAAAGTACATATAAACAGATACATGATATAAAACGATAGATATAGACTTAATTGGTGGGGAAACCTCCATCAAAGAAGTCAAGATTATACTCTGGTTCCACAATGAAATCATCAACATTAAAAAGAGTAGAGTCTTCTGGCTCAGACTGATCGACAAAGTTTGTTTCCACTTTCTTTCCTTTGTCATTCTTTGATGCTTGATAAAGCTCAACCAAGTGTTTGGCCGTACGACAGGTACGCGACCAATGTCCTTCCATGCCACAACGATGACAAGTGTCATCACCAGTCTTATGGTAATGAGTGCTACTGGCACCTTTCCCGTTATCTTTTTTAGGCTCAGTGTCATCCCACTTCTGGTGGTATGGGGTACTTCTGGACCCTTTGTGGTTGGAATTGTTGTGATGAGGACCACCACTCTTGTGGTGTCGGCCACTTCTGGGGCCTTTGCCTCTTTTGGGCCCATTCCACTTTTTATTACCACGATATGATGACGCATGTGCTTCAGGCACAGGGGCAGAGCCAGGTGGCCCTTTGTTAGCATTGCTCATCAGGAGCTGCTTACTTTGCTCGGCAGAAGTAAGAATTTCATTTAACTCTGAGTACTTCTTAAGTCGGCATTGCCGATACTGTTGGTGTAAGACCATATTTATAGGATGAAATGTAAATAGTGTTTTATCTATCATTTCTTCCTCAGTAACAGGATGCCCACATAACTTCAGGGTGGACGCGATTTTCAACAACTTCGAGTTGTATTCAGAAACAGTTTTGAAATCCTGAAACCTCAAGTGTGACCACTCATGTCGAGCCCTTGGGAGGGAAATAGTTCTATGGTGGTCATACCTTTCTTTAAAATTCTGCCAAAGAATCTGCGGGTCTTTGACAGTGAGGTATTCAGTTTTCAATTCCTCATGGATATGGTGGCGAAGGAAAATTAGTACTTTAGCACAGTCCTGCTGGGACAGCTGATTTCCTTCTTTTATGGAGTCTTCCAGACCCATGGAAGCAAGATGTAATTCGATATCAAGTACCCAGGACAGATAATTTTCACCAGTAATATCCAAAGCAGTAAATTCCAACTTGGTAATATTAGACATATTTATAATACGAAAATCAACAAACTTACCCAAATACTTACACTGGTAACACCTTGTTGATATATACACTTCTTGTAGTTGTTGGACAATAGAGCAAACTCGTGCTGATAACGTAGTAAAAATCAAAGCAACTTCAGGTTAGCTTGATAATACAATAAAGGGACCAGAGTGATAAGAGAGAGACCAAAGAAAATATATGTAATGGGACGGAGTGATCTTTCTTATTCCCTATGTTATTCATTTAGTAGTACACGTACAACTCAGTCACACATACATATCCAAGTATCTACCTATATATATATAGGTTGCATTAACCTCATAAGTCAACTGATTGTTTGCTTACTCAACACAGTTGAGTGCCACATCAGGTTCTTCTTTGACACCTGTATATAATGATTAATCAGTCATCATCAGTTGCTCCATCTAATCACACTGATGTTATGAGTGTGGGCTTGGGTTTGGGCATGAACTTGAATTTGGACATCCACACTATTTACAACAGTTTTTTATATTTTTTAAAAAATTATTTGACTTATTAAAAAAAAAAAAACTCAAATTATTCATCAACCATCACCGGCCATGATCCTACATGTAAAATATCATCCGTCAGTAATTGATTGATTTGATTCATTTCCTTGCAATTGGTCCTGCAAATATTTGTCATTTTCAAATATTTTGATTTTGTAAATCTGCAAATTTTCTACAAATATATTTTCCACCATATAAAATATATAGAAATTATGAAAGTTATTCTCTTCTTTCATTTTCTATTTAATATATCATTCCCCACAAAAAGACTAATCATGGTCGAATGTCAATTTGAACAGTTGCTCAATCTTTAATTTTTAAACTTCTCATTTATTTATGAAGAAGTACAAAAATATCTTGATTATTCTTCTTAAAAATTCCAAAATAAAGATTTCCATGGTGGGGTTTCACTGTTGCAGTGGTGGAAAACTATATTCCTTTATGCTTAAACCACAAATTAAAGTCATTGAAGTGGAGAGAAATAGATAAATCCCATCACCTTTTAGGCATTTTATTCCAATGGCCAATGGAATTTTAAGAAGCCATTACAGTATATATGAGACCGACTTTTTGGTTATAAAGACAAGCCACCCATAATCAAATTAACCTTAGCTTAATGCCACTTTTATTTTTAAAATCGCGAAAAGAATAATGATTATAGAAATCACACTTTTAATAATATAGTGTTCATTGCCGTGTGGGTGTGCTTCATGATGTTGACAATGGCTATTTGTGTTTCATAAGAAAATGAGAGTATATTATTTTCGGTTTCAGTGTTCATACAAGTGAGACTTGGCGCCAGTGGCATAAGCATAGCAAAGCAGATCGACAATCTTCATGATGCTAAGGCCCAAGTATTCATGGAAATTTGAAAGCCCATATAACCTTTCAGAAGCCCACAAGTAGTTACACAAGCGAAGAGCAACATAAGAATTCAGAACGCATGATTCTTCACGTCTATCAAGTGATTTTGTACCAAACTGCACTTAACAGACCTACAACTAAGTGGTTTCTCTAATGTCACACAAGCGAAGAGCACTACAGAACTCGAGTGTGCAGTCAAAAGGCTTAAAACTTAAAAGCAACCACTCGCCCAAGTGCTATGGTCTATCTATGCAGCCAAGTTTTTCTTTAGAACCAAAAGCTTGGCTCTTCCTATTAGAATCTTGTGAATGTTTTCATGTTGATTGTTGATTGAGATTTTGTTGAGCCACATTTATTGTTCCACCGAGATAGTGTGGTAATGTGGCATACAACAGATATTAGTTGAGCTCAACTGTTAAAACCTTTAGGTGATGATACCAGAAATCTGGGGTTCGAATTCCGCCAGCATTACCGAGTTTCTGATCTTATTCAAAACAAGCTTATCAGTTACCAACTTACCACCAAATATTTGCCGAATATTGTCAGGTGGCTTGACTTCATTGGCTCTCCCAAAAAAATAAGGCTTGACTGCGATGATGGGCTGATGGGCTAAGCATGGGCTTTCATACCAATATGGCGCGTATCCAAATACATATAACAATAGTCCAAACCGCCATCAATTTTAAATTCAAATACCAGACCAAAAATGCTCTCTTGCTCTGTAGAAAAATGATAAACGCCGAGCAACGATGTATCTCTTTGTTGAAAGACTGTAAAACATTGAACAATCTCAAAAAAATCCAAGCAATTGCAACGAAAACTAATCTTCTTAGCGAACCTTTTATTTCTGGAAAACTCATTCTTCTTTCTGCTACTTCTATCTCTGATGCTCTTCAATATGCTTGCAATCTCTTTCTTGAAATCCCCTCTCCTGATATTTTCACTTACAATACTCTTATTCGTGGAATCTCAGAATCCAATTTACCCCAACAATCACTTCTTACTTATATTGAAATGCGTCGTAAAACGATATTACAACCTGATAGTTTTTCTTTTGCTTTTATTCTTAAAGCTGCGGCAAATTATAAGTCTTTAAATGGTGGAATACAACTCCATTGTCAATCACTTGTTCATGGGTTTGATACCCATCTTTTTGTTCGGACGACAATTGTGAGTATGTATGCTGAATGTGGGTGCATTAATTCTGCCAGGAAAGCGTTTGAAGAATTGTCTCAACCAAATGTTGTAGCGTGGAATGCAATTGTTACTGCTTGTTTTAGATGTGGAGATGTAAAAGGTGGTGAAGTGTTGTTTGGGAAGATGCCATTTAAGAATTTGACATCTTGGAATGTTATGCTTGCTGGGTATATGAAAGCTGGGGAGGTTGAGCCTGCAAAGAGAATTTTTGCAGAGATGTCTGCGAAGGACGAAGTTTCTTGGAGTACCATGATTGTTGGGTTTTCTCATAATGGTAGACTTGATGAGGCTTTTGAATGTTTTCGAGAATTGAATTTGTCAGGGATGAGGCCAAATGGGGTGAGCTTAACGGGAGTTCTTTCAGCATGTGCACAAGCTGGTGCGTTTGAGTTTGGGAAAGTCATACATGGGTACATAGAGAAAGCAGGGTTTGGTTCGATTGTTTCTGTGGGTAATA
This sequence comes from Aquilegia eximia, assembly GCA_023053565.1. Classification (NCBI taxonomy): domain Eukaryota; kingdom Viridiplantae; phylum Streptophyta; class Magnoliopsida; order Ranunculales; family Ranunculaceae; genus Aquilegia; species Aquilegia eximia. Next base: position 36,790,122 of record JALIGU010000002.1, read on the forward strand.
CGCTCATGGACACTTATTCTAGATGTGGCAGTGTTCAGATGGCACATTTGGTTTTTGATTGGATGATAAAAATTAAGAACATTGTTTCTTGGACATCAATGATGGCATCATTTGCAATGCATGGTTTAGGTAAGGAGGCAGTGCAGCTATTCCATGATATGGAGTCATCTGGTGTGGTTCCAGATGGCATAACCTTCGTTTCTATTCTTTACGCTTGTAGCCATGCAGGAATGCTAAAAGAAGGTATTGGTTTTTTCCATAAAATGCAGGTGACTTATGGGATAGAGCCTTCCATAGAGCACTATGGCTGCATGGTTGACTTATATGGTCGGGCTGGCCTACTGAGAAAAGCCTTTGAGTTTGTACTTGAAATGCCCATTGAACCTAATGACATAATTTGGCGAACTCTTTTAGGGGCATGTAGTATTCATGGGGATGTCACATTGGCAGAGCAGGTGAAGGAACGACTTTCTGAGCTAGATCCTACTAATTCTAGTGATCATGTTCTTTTGTCAAACATTTATGCTATTGCTGGTAAATGGAGGGAGGTTGTTTCCGTGAGGAGGTCAATGATTGATCAAAATATTAAAAAGAGCCCTGGTTGGAGCATGATTGAGGTTGACAAGGTTATGTATAGTTTTGTGGTGGGTGCAGGGTTGAATGGGGTTACAAAGGAGGCTCAGGAAAAATTAGTGGAGATTATGTCAAGAATAAGAATTGAGGGAGGTTACATCCCAGAGGTTGGGAGTGTTCTCCATGACATAGAGGAGGAAGAGAAGGAAAATGCAGTCTCCTTGCACAGTGAGAAGCTTGCAGTTGCTTTTGGCATATCAAGATTATGCCCAGGAAGTGTGATAAGAATTGTGAAGAATTTGAGAGTTTGTAGGGATTGCCATGTTGTGATGAAGCTAATCTCAAAGGTGTATAATTGGAAAATTGTCTTGAGGGATCGTAATCGCTTTCATTCATTCCATTTGGGACAATGTTCATGCCAAGATTTTTGGTGACTCATAATTAATAAAATATCATTTGATGTTTATGGAGATAATCACTTAATATCCTCCATGAGGTCCCGGAAGTTGTTGGTCTCTTGAATTACAGTAAGAAACAGATGTTATTCTAGATGTACAAGATATCATATTCAACTGTCTATAAGAAGGCAATATTTAATAATTAGGAATGTCCAGCCAAGTTAACATCTAAGTGGAAACAATGGCAGATGGTGGATTTAAGGATTTTTTTTGTTGCTGACTGATCTGAATGCAAGCTTAAAAGCTGAGGTTGGATCCGGAATTACCTAGTGTGCTCTACGTTTAAAACGAAGATTTTTAAGAAGGGAAAGGATGTTTCTTACAAATTCATATTTGGTACTTGGTACTTTGGTAGAACAATTGGCAGCATCAAACAAAAGGCTTACCTTAGGCTCGCCTCTGTTCTCTGCCCCATATACAACTTTCTGTTGGTAAGTTTGAAAGAAGTATCTACTGCATCATAAACATTTTAAATGGATGATAAAGAGTTCTGCCGCTTTGCTTGCAAAATTTGCTATAGATATTGAAATTTATGCGTAAAATAGGCACCTATTTTCTCACTTTTTTTTTCTTTTCTTACATTGGCCAGGTTAAAATATGTAAAGAGGTTGCTCTAAATATGTACAAAGTATTTAATGTATTATTTTATTCTTGATTGAATAGTATCTAGAATTACCGATCAATTTATGTATATTTAAACTTTTTCTCTATTGCCATCTGAATATACAGGTCTGAGCTGCTGTGGAGACTTAAGACGCATACAGTAGTATGTATAATGTTGTCATGAGGAGCAAGAAGCAGTATACACAAATGATTATGAAAATGATACATATCCAATTTATCAGTTTCTTTAGAAGAATATATCGTTGAGATGGAAGATGGCACTATATATCGCTGCAATTTTTCTGTCTTGGGACTTCACCTTGAACCTATTGTATGGAACGAAGCCTGTTATTTTGTGATAATTGCTAGGTTCACTGACAAGTTCAGATTTTGTAAGCATAGGTGGATACAGTCAATGGAGCATTGAGATGTCACCTTTGTTGCAGACTTGCAGCTCCACGATATTACTGCAATATGGCAACAAGTATGCTTTCTTGCAAGAGAACTGCAACATGCTAAGGAAGTAATGGATACCAATGTTCTTTTAAGGTAATGGTTCTGCACTTTACTGAACATGTCCTTTTCTCTTTCTTCATTTGTTATGTTAGTGTGAGTTACAAGCAGAATATAAACAGAACAATGTATCTCTTGGAAACAAATAAATTTCCATAAAGCTATCCATTTTTATATTTTACCGTAGCAAGTGGACAAAAATATAATTTCCAATGAACAATCATTTGCCTTCGTATGATAGATTGGGTTTGACATTATTAGGTCTCACTTTAGACAGCTCAGGATCTTTCGTCCTTAGAGGTCCAAATCCACTAGCCCAGGAAATGTCTCCATGGGCCTGCAGAGATAAGAAGTAGATCTCCGCACTGTCGATCTGTGTGTTTACTGTCAATGATTGTCAAGAGATGAATAGAAAATGGGTATCTTAATGTTTTTATCTTGTCTGAGCGATTGTTGGAGATCAAGTGATCCACACCAAGCCCCAGACCTGTTGAGTTTTCTGAGTGTTTTTCTCTTGCCAGTTGAATGTTTATTCTCAGCCTTTTTGAATCTCATTCTTTTGTGATACAATATGCTTCCATCAGGTACATACTTAGATGTTAAAAGCTTTGAACATAAGCCAAGAAGATATTTAATATCTCATAGATTGACACGTTTCATTTTAACTGTTTAAGTTCATAAGCAGAAATATATGTTAAATTTATAATTTAGTCGTACACTAATTATGTTAAAGTTTCGTTCCCTTGTATCATCTGCATCTCACTCAATATATATATATTTGAATCATGGGAGGTGAGGAGGAAAAGTAGGATGGGGTGGGGGTGAATGTTACAGTAAAAAGCAAATGATCGATATTTGCTTAAGACAAGGCTCCTATGAAGCCGATATAACCTAATGAAGTAACTAAAGGTCTCTGATTTAAACTGCTGTCTGATGGAACTCAAAATATGTAGGGAAAATACAGATATCTCAATTAATTATACTTACCCCAAGTATTGGCAGAGACAAGATGATTCTCACAGGAGAACTGATGATTATTGATTAGTCAGGCTAATCTGTCAAAATCCTCATTGTCTTGTTACGTATAGATGTTACATTAAACACTGACTTGAATGGTAGTAAGAAATAAAGGTTTTTTTATTAAGACATATTTTTGGTAAAAACAATCTTCAGTGTCTCAGGACCTGACTGTGGCACATATCATTTTCATTTAAATTGAATATATGATTATCTCAAAGTATTAAATATTTCAAAGTTTTTTAGTAGCTAGAACATCAACACAGGAGATTTGAACTCCATTATTTTTGTGTATTCACTTAGAGGTTAAAACATACGATCTTAAATGTCATTTGGATATGACATAATGTGGGCCAAAAAAGGTTTAAATATGTCACCAACTGGATACTATTCATGATATTACCCTAATTATGAGAATTTAGTTGTAAATTAAATATCTCTACTCATAATTTTCTATTCAACCGTAAAATTTTGAACTATGGGAGAGGAGTTTGGGGCTGTTAGATTATAAAAACCAAAATGAAATAGTTAATTTTGGTCTCTGACATTTCTAAAGGGTCCCATTGTTAGTCTATGATCTGGGAGTAGTTTTATAGGATCTGTTGTAGTGCAAGCGTATTCTTACACTTTGGCTTTTAAGGTGTATTATGGGTTTACGCTTAAACTTCAACAACCCTGTTAATAAGAACTGCACGACACATAATGCGTTATTGGAATTTTTCGTTAATGCCAAATTGCACTTAGAGTGCTATTCAGGCCTCTTTTCTTACTTCTTTTTCTACTTTTTATTTATTATTTATGTTGGATGCCCCTTAAAGTTCTATCTGTGCATTTTTAATGTGATTTGGGCCTTTGAAATGCAACTTGGTATCATTATAATAAACGGCAAATAAAGTGAGATCTTGTTTCACTAATGGTACGTCGATGCATTTAGCATTTGGATGATAATAAGGTGATCGAAGTATGACCAGCATTGATTCTATTAAAACTTGGCTCCTCTTCACCAAATGCAGTCATTTGAGCGCTGTGGCATGCGAGCCACAGTTGAAATTTGGAAAATGTAACCAGTACTGGACAAGTTTCCATTGAGGCGAAAGGTTTTCTCTGGGTTTGGCTCTCAAATGAAGAGTGCAGAGGTAATTGTCGAACTGCTTGGTGGGTTCACTTTGTATTTGGCGATTGAACACATGAAACCATGGCAGTTTTTGCTTTGTATTAGAGTCAGTGAGATTCTTTCTCACCAACTTAACCCTGTAAACATCCCCTTGCCTACTAAGCCTAATTTAATCAGAAAAAGGTGTTTGCTGATTTCCCTTTCTTGTGGCGCAGATGTGGATGTGTATAATTTACTCATAGGAAATGCTGTAAAGTGTTCAGATACGCCTAAAGTCTGTGTTCGTTTGGCAGAGACTACTGAGGACCATCTCATCCTTCTTCAGTCATTCTGTTACAGGTAATCTACTTCTGCTAATTAATGAAATCAGCATGCCTGAGCTAGATGTTGACACCTAGATGTTTCTCCAAAATTTACGTGGACATAAATGTTTAATGTATTAGACACATTTAAAGGATTGCCAGGGACTATATTATCATCTGATGAGCTTTCAGCGAGGTTAACCTGTGTAGGGTTTCATTAAGCATTGGCCTAGTTGTTGAAACCTATGAATCAAATACAGTATGTAGTCATTTATATGACATGGTGTGGGCCAAAATGTATTTAATATCTACATGATTCATTTTCATTATTATGTGCATGGTGGAAAGTGGAAACTGAAATTTTTTGAATCCAATTATCTATTAATCACTTATAAAGACTTGGTCTTAATAAGTGATCTTAAGGAAAAAATCATAATTATATGTTTGGTTTCCAATCCTACTTATCAATAGCTTATTTCTAATTTGAACTAAACATATTTGAATCATGGAGAGGAAAAGGGGTTTAAAAAGAGGAAACAAAAGAAACACAGCATATGAAAAGTATCAACACTTGTTTGTGTTTTTTTTTTTTACATATAACTTGATGAAATACACGTTTGAACCAATAATGCTCTTCACGAATTGAAATATCGTACCGTATTATCTATTCCAGAAAACTGTCAGTTTGTCACAAAGGATATCTGATGAGCTTTGTAAATGTAGTGGAAATTCTAGCCGTAAAGTTGGAGAAGATGATCGGAGAGAGGAAGGTTTTGAGTGATTGAGAGTGGCTGAACTATCTGAGCATGGATAGCTGCCTACGTATCTGGACGGGGCGATCCAGAATCAAGCCAAACGTAGTTCCTTATATAGGTGGCTTAGGTTGTGGATCAATAATGGCTCAACGTTCGGATCATAAAGTGTGCGGATATTCAGGGATTCAATGGGATAGATTCGTAACCGTCGTATGATTTGGAGTTTGAATGTGTCGAACTCGGCGTTCAGAGTGAGTTAGCCCCAAGTCGGATGTGTCCGGATACTTTATGAGATTAGGATTTGAATGGAAGTGAATGAAATATGGTTTTATACGAAGTCGGATGAAATAAGTGTCAAGTCGGTGTTTTACATACCGAGTTGGTAAGATTAAGATTTGAATGGAGATGAGTGAAGTGTGATTAGATGTGAAGTCGGATGAAATAAGTGTAAAGTCGGTGTTTTACATACCGAGTAAGGTAACTCGGTAATGGGTATATACATAGCCCCTTTCCATTTGGACTGAAGGTAAGTTATTGCCTTTAGGGTAAATGGAAATCAAGTCGGCTGTGAAGAGATGTTTTTTGGAACACCAAGAGGCAAAGATTCCGTTGTGTGCTGGTTTGATTGCTAGCTTATAGTTTCGAGGTTTAGGTCATGATTGCTCCTTGAGATACGTGTTTTGTCTGTACACGTGGAGGATGTTTGCTGATTTGAATTTGAAAAATCGATCATGGTTTGGTGGGAGATTGAATGGTTGAACGGTTAGATTTGAGGAATAGCATCTGACCGTTGCTTGTTGAGAAGATGTACGGCTGAGATTGTGCACAAGGTCTTATAAAACACGTTGCTTGTAACTGCTGGAAGAGACTAAGGGTTTTTTGCAAAGGTTTTAAAGCTGCTGCTGCTAAGTTATTTCGAAGGTAACTCTCTCTTCTTCTTCTTCATTTTCTGTCCCTCTTTTTACAGTTTTCGCCTGATTCTCCTTGAAGCTGTTGTTGTTTTTCCGTTCAAATTGCCGGAGTTCGTTGCTTAGTCTTATTTCTGTTGCTTGTATTTGCCTCTTTGTTTCTGTTTATCGTGTTTCCTTTGTTTTTGTGCTTCGTCTTCTTTTTTCCGCCATTGTTGGTCTGCATCTTTTCTTCATTTCGTTTGGAGAAGATGAGTAGCGGTAGTGAGCGAATTAGTGAGAATAGTGGTGAGGGTGAGGCCAGTACTAGCCGAGCTGGAGATGAGGAAGAAATAATTAGCCGTCACGAGATAGAAATTGCTAGAGCTCGGCAAGCCTTTCCAAAGGTTAGGGAAGCATACGACATCCGGATTCGAGATCTCGAGATGTATAGGGTAGATAGTAGGCTGTTTGATCTTGGTGGGGATGACACGTCGACTTTGATCTGTGAGGGTCAATTACGGGCTGGGATGCGACTTCCCTTCTCGAAGTTTGTCTGTGATGTCCTGAATCATTATGAAAAAGCCCCGATAATGATGAACAGCAGCTTCTGGCGGGTGATGCTAATCTTTGAGGAGCTGAACAAGCTCGGCTATGACATATGCAAGCCTGACGTCGTAGCCTATTTCACCTGTGTAGAGGGTCGGTCTGGTGACTTTTCGTTTTCACTTAATAGGAGGGCTGAGCATGGTCCTCATGAACTTTACAATGCACCGAGTTCCAATGATAATTGGAAGAAGTCGGCCTGTTATAGAATTAGAGGGTCGTTTATCAAGCCTAGTGCCTATCTGAAGCACTTGCGCATTCCCCGCATAGGTATTTAGGTCGTTTGATTTGTATTTTGTACTTGCTTTATTTCTGTGTTCCTCCATGGTCTCTGACTTATTCCTTGGTAGGTACTGTAGATTATACTCGGGATTATAATCAGAAGATTGACGGGCGCATCCTACCGGGTAACATTATCGAGTTTGCGGAAGAGTCCTGGGAACGCAAGCGTGCGATCCTGCCTCACCTTGCGCATTTGTTTAAGGATCCCCGTCCAAAAAGAGTTGCTGGTGGTGCGCGTACCGAGCCAGCCGTTTCTAAGGTAAAGGCAGTCAGAAAGAAGAAGGACTTACCTACCGCTGTGGCAGTTGCTACAATTGCTTGTCCCCGACCCGGAGATACACCTATCATTCCTCGAGCCGCTCTACCGATGCCTCCAAAGCCTATTCCTGGCCCACCGGGCAGCCAGTTCGGTAGGGTGGAGATCGAGTTGGAGACGTCGAAGAAGAGGAAAAGTTCGAAGTCGGCGGGTGTAACCGTCGCTGCACCGGACATAACAATCCTGAGCGATGCCGAGAGGGCTGGGAAAGAGAGGGAGGCCCAGCGAGTTCGTGCCCAGGAGGCGAAGCAGCAGAAAGGGAAGTCGGTCCAACTAGATGACGAGGTTCTTCCGACTCGCCCTGCTGATGGTCATTTTGCACCTGTATTCCCTTACAAGGATACTTATGTGAGATCCAGCGATGCTGCTTGGGAAGATGAAGATATGTGTATCACCCTGATGGAACACCTGGCTCTAGATGCTGATGGGGCTCGGGTATGCGAGCGTTCGATCATGGACGACTTGAAGGATCTGAGCTCGTCTATGTACAAGGTAAATTCTGTTCGATTTTTCTATTCCTTCCCCGATACTTGTGTTTGCTAATCTCGGGTGATCCTTCGTTTCAGATGAACATTATCCATTGCAAGTGGATGGCTCTGCTCGAGAGAGCTAATGAGAAAGAGTGGGAGGCCAGGAAGGCTAAGGAGGCACTTGCTGCCGAACGTGCCGAGTTGAAGAAGCTGCGCGATCGGCTAGACAAGGAGGAGAAGAAAGTGAGGGCCCTCAACAATGAAGTGTTGGAGGTGAACAAAGAAGTGTTGGAGGTGAAGAAGAAGAATGCCGCACTCGATGCCGAGTTGAAAGATACCAATGAGAGGTATGAGGCTGATAATGCTAGGTCGGTTGAAAGTATCACTGCTTGGCAGAAGATGGCTTATTACTGGCAGCGTCGTGGAATCTGTCGCGAGCTGAAGCTTAAGGAAGTCATCCCCGACTTTGATCCCTTAGCCGATAATGAGCAAATCAATGCCGAAGCCCAAGCCCAGTTCGACTCGGATCAACAAGTGGAGATGGAGAGAGTTGCTAACCTGGCTAGCGAACTCGAGCGTGATGATGGAGTGGCCGAGGCTGGTGCGCAGATTGATGAGGTCGTTGTGCAGGAGGGTGAAGGAGCTGAGGCCATGGATCATGAGGCTGTTGCCTAGCTTTTTTCTTTGTTTGAGAGATGTGAGGTTTTTGTTTTTGAGCATCTGGCTGTATGAAACTAAAGAGGGATAATTTCGACTCAGGTCGGTCCTTCGAATATGAATGGTTTGAATGTACATTTTGTTTTGAAAGAATCTGTTTTATTCATGTATGCATCCTATTGTCTGCCTTAAATATTCTAAGTATAGAGTTGATGCCTTAGCTTGAAGTTTGTATTCTATGGAATGTACGCCTTAAGATATTTTCCATTCCACGGTCTATCGACTCGGTTTCCTTCATGATCAATTAATCTGTATGCTCCATTACCCAAGTCGGATTGAATAATGTAGGGTCCTTCCCAATTGGGGTTGAATTTTCCATCGCCCGCGATCTTGGTGTTCTGAAAGGTTTGTCTTAAGACCAAGTCTCCTGTTCGGAAAGTCCTTGGTTTTACTCTTTGATTGTAGCTCCTCCTTAGTATTTGCTGGTAACGAGCTGTTTGTATGATAGCCTTATCTCGCCTTTCTTCCAACATGTCCACCTCATGTGCTAGGAGATCTTCGTTTTCCTCTGATTCTACCAATTCCGACCTAGTTGTTAAGTAAGTCAACTCGGTGGGGATAACAGCCTCAGTACCGTAGCATAATGCGAACAGTGAGACGCCTGTTGATGTGCGTGGAGTCGTTCTGTAGGCCCATAGGACTCTATCTAGCTCCTGTATCCACTTATCTTTTTCCGCCTCTAACTTTTTCTTGAGCGTATTCATTATTGTCTTGTTGGTGGCTTTAGCCTGGCCGTTACTTTGTGCGTATCTTGGTGTAGATAGTGCGTGATTGATTCGCCAATCCGAGTAAAACTCCTTAATCGTGTTACCACAAAATTGTTGGCCATTATCCGTGACCAATGTGTGTGGTAAGCCAAATCGAGTGATTATGTATTTCCAAATGAAATTCTTGACCTCTTGTTGTCTAATTTTCCGAAGTGGAATTGCCTCTACCCATTTAGTAAAGTAATCCGTGGCAACCAAGAGATATCGTTTCTTACTCCTATCCCTCGAAAGTGGTCCTACAATATCGAGCCCCCACATGGCAAATGGCCATGGGCTGGATATCGTTTTTAGGTCTCTCGGGGGTTGATTTTGTAGAGGAGAGAATCGTTGGCATTTGTCGCAATGTTGCATAAAGATCTCCGAGTCGGCCTGCATGTAGGGCCAGAAGTATCCTTGGTTTCTTGCTTTCTGTGCTAGGGAACGAGCCCCGGCATGGTTTCCACACTCTCCTTGGTGGATTTCTGCTAGGATCATTTGAGCTTGACGAGGTGGTAGGCATCTGAGGTAAGGTCCTCGGACCGATTTTCTGTATAGCCTTCCATCGAGGATCAAGTAACTCTTGGTTTTTCGTTCCAGTTTTCTGATTTCCGACTCGTCGTCTAGATAGACTCCCTTGATGTAGTTCATTATGGGGGCCATCCACGAGTCCTGGATTTGCTGTTCAGATATGTCAATGAAGTCTGATATTGTATTGACGTGAAGGGATTTATCTTCGTATGCTGGAGTATTTCTTATTTCGACCTGTATCTCCCTGGTTGTTTCCTTGTCGACCTGGGATGCCAGGTAGGCGAGACTATCCGCATGACGGTTTTCATCCCGGGGAATATGTTGGATTTCCCATTTCTCAAAACTGCTTAGCAAGCACTTCGTGTAATGAAGATATAACTTAAGTGTTTCTTCCCTTGTTTCATAATCCCCAAGTAGTTGACTTACTACTAACTGGGAATCACTGTAAATCTTGATTTTTTGCAAGTTAATATCCCTTGCCATTCGTAAGCCCATTACAAGGGCCTCGTATTCCGGATCGTTATTCGAAGAGGTGAAGTTCAGTCGTATTGACTTCTCGATTATTACCTTCTCAGGAGATATGAGTGTTATACCTATCCCGACTCCGTTATTGTTTTTTGATCCGTCTACATATAACTTCCACATGGGTTCTCCTTGTGGGAAATTGTCCCGCGGTTCTTCCTCGGGTATCCAGGTGATATCTTCGATTGGATAGTCAACAAGCAGGTCGGCGACGACCTGGCCTTTCTTGCTATTCCGGGGCGTAAAAATGAGTTCGTGATCCCCCAGCTCCTGGGCCCATTTAGCCATTCGACTTGACTTGTTCCTATTTTCCAACACTTGCCTCAATGGGGCATCAGTTATAACTCTAATCTTGTGTGACTGAAAGTATGGTTTCAGCTTCCTAGAGGCGAATAATAGGGCCAGTCCTACTTTCTCGAGGCTAGAGTACCTGAGTTCGGATTGTAGCAGAGTTTTACTAATGAAATAAATGGGTCGTTCGTTACCTTGTTCGTCTCTGAAGAGAACAGCGCTGATTGCATGGTCGGAGCTGCCAAGGTATAATCCGAGTACGTCCCCTGGCTGGGGTACTGTTATGACTGGCGGGGTCGCCAAGTAAAGCTTTAGTTCGTCGAATGCCTGCTGGCATTCTGTCGTCCACTCGTATTTGGAACCTTTCTTGAGTAGCTGTAGCAATGGTCTTTGCTTGTCGGATGCACGAGCAATGAACCTGTTTAGTGCAGCTAGCATTCCGTTTAACTTTTGGACTTGCTTCTTCGTTGAGGGACTCGGCATGTCCAATATTGCCCTGATTTTCTCGGGGTTAGCTTCTATTCCTCGTTGTGTGATGAGATAGCCCAAAAATTTGCCTGATGCTACTCCAAATAGGCATTTTTGTGGGTTAAGCTTCATGTTGAAGTCATGTAGCCTTTTGAAGGTCTTTTCCAGGTCGGATATGTGAGATGATTTGAGTTTACTTTTAACTATCATATCATCTACATATACCTCCATGGTGTCACCTATCATATCCTCGAACATTCGTGTTGCAAGTCGTTGATATGTAGCCCCGGCATTGCGTAAGCCAAAGGGCATGACCGTGTAGCAATACGTACCTCTTTCCGTAATGAATGCAGTTTTTTCCTGATCTTCTTCTGCGAGCTTAATTTGGTTATACCCTGAGTAACCGTCCATCATCGAGAGGAGCTCGTGGCCCGCAGTAGCATCCACTAGTTGGTCTATCCTTGGTAGTGGAAAGCTATCCTTTGGGCATGCCTTATTTAGGTCTGTAAAGTCTATGCATACTCGAATTTTGCCGTTAGGCTTTACGACGGCTACTATGTTCGAGAGCCAGTCGGGATATTTGACTTCTCGTATGAATTTAGCATCAATTAATTTCTGGACCTCGGTATTGACCGCCTTTGCTAAGTGGGGTGCCAATTTCCGTGCCTTTTGTTTTACTGGTCTTTTCGTTGGATCGACATGAAGTTTATGGCATGCAACATTAATGTCTATACCAGGCATGTCAATATACGACCAAGCAAAAATATTCTTATTCATTTTCAAAGTTGCAATGAGTTGCTCTTTTACAATAGGGTCTAAATTAGCTCCTACATATACAACTCTAGGTTCGGCTTCAGTGCCTATGTTGAGTGGCTCACCCTTCTCGATGGTTGGGGAGTCGGTGACAAGCTTGCCTTCAGTGGCATCAGTGAGTGGCTCAGAAATGGCCTTGCCGTCAGGGGCTTCAGAAATTAGCTCAGAACCGACCTTGTCGTCAAGGGCTTCAGAGATCGGTTCAGTAGTGGCCATGCCATCAGTGGCTTCAGAAATTGGCTCAGTACCGACCTTGCCGTAAAGGGCTTCAGAGATCGGCTCAGTAGTGGCCATGCCGTCAGTGGCTTCAGAAATTGGCTCAGTACCGACCTTGCCGTAAAGGGCTTCAGAGATCGGCTCCGTAGTGGCCATGCCGTCAGTGGCTTCAGAAATTGGCTCAGTACCGACCTTGCCGTAAAGGGCTTCAGAGATCGGCTTCGTAGTGGCCATGCCTTCAGTGGCTTCAGAAATTGGCTCAGTAGTGGCCTTGCCATCGGGGGCTTCAGAAATTTGGTTGACAGTGAGCTTTTCAGGGCTAACGACTGTCACCTTTTTTGCTTCCTTATTAGGGAGGGGTATGACCTCAGGAATGGCATGGCAGCCATGTGCCTCAATTTGGTCACCCCGGAGTTCCATTATACCATTTGGTCCAGGGAATTTGATGACCTGGTGGTATGTAGACGGAACAGCTCCCATCCTGTGAATCCATTTCCGACCAAGGATAGCATTGAACTGCGTCGGAACATCAAGGACATAAAAGAGGCATTCAACTGTAACCTCATTCTCATCCTCTCCTGTAGCGACAGGGAGGGTAAGCTGGCCCTTTGCCGTTGTCTTTGTCGAGTTGAAAGCAAAGAGTGTGACATTGGGGGTCTGTAAGACCGAGTCGGGCATGAGCATTTGAGCGAAAGCCTTGTTAAACAGTACATCACAAGAGCTCCTTGGGTCTATTAGCACTCTCTTAGTGGTCCATCCACCAATTCGGATATGGACAACTAGTGCATCATTATGTGGCAAGCATACCTTCTTCAAGTCGTGGTCAGAAAAGATCAGTGCATTCTTTCCTTGTACCTGCTTGGCTATCACTGCCTGATGAGTGAGCTGAAATATATGGTGAATATGATTCACTTTCTGTCGCTTAGCTCGGGATGTCCATTCAGGTGGACGAGTATCCATGATCATGTTTATCGTTCCTTTTGCCTTGGAGGTGTTGTCTGTTCTTTTGCGCTTATCATTAATCTTCTGGCGGAGGTCATCAGACTCCTCTGCTAAGAAGTCATTCAAGTGTCCATCCATCCTGAGCTTGTGGCAATAGGTTCGGAGATACCGACAATCTTCTGTTGCATGATGTCGGCAATTGTGTAACTTGTAGTATGGATTTTCTTCTATGGGTTCAAGGTCATGGACTGTTGGCTTGAAGTAATCTTCTTCTTTGATTAGTTCATACAGCTGCATATATGAACATTTGAACGGGTTAGGAAACCTGTGCTTTACCGAGCTGTTAGATTGCTTACCTCGGGGGGGACCTTTTGTTGTTTTCGGCTTTGGATTTTTGGAATTGACCGTCTGTACGGCAGAGACATGTTCTCTTGTTTTTGCCAATGCCTCTTCAAGTTTGATGTACTTATCAGCACGGACATACAGGTCTTCCAGTGTCGGTGGTGCGTCGAGGATGATATTTTTCCCCAAGGCGGTTTCGGGGTGAACAGCCGAGATGAACGCTAATAGGCATGCGTTCTCATCTGGACTATCTGCCTTGAGGCACTCCTTCTTAAAGCGAGCCATGAATTTTTTGGTTGTTTCGGTGTCACCCTGCTTAAGTCGGGATAATGCGGTTACCTCAGTTTTTCGCCGCTTATTGTGGATGTATTGGGTGACGAAGAGTGCCTCAAGCTGGTCGTACGACGTGATTGAGCGTTCAGGGAGTCGGTGGTACCAGTCGATAGCACTACCTCGGAGTGAGGCAGAAAAGAGTCTGTAGAAGATATCCTTGTACTTGGGCCACAGTGCCATGCTGGTCTTGAATTGTAGGACGTGGTCCATGGGGTCACCACTTCCATCATAGGTTGTGAACTTAGGGGGAATGAAGTGTGGGGGTGGTTCCTGATGAAGGAGGTCATCGTGTAAGGGCTCTGTTCTATATTTTTCTAAGGTGGTGTTGGCCACCCTTTGAGCAGTATTGGCCTTACCAGATTCTTGGTTGTTCTTATGAAGCTGGGCTGAAAGTTGTAGGAGGCGGTTGTGGGTTTCTTGCATTTCAGCCATGGTGGGGGCGGTGGTGTTGCTGGAAGTTGGTATGACGATAGGGTTGTTGGTGTTGATTTCATCAGTTGCTTGGCCAGCTGCCGGAGGGATGGTAGGGCTTTTCAGTTGGGCGTTTTCAGCTAGCAACTTGTTGATCTGCTTCTGTTGTTCAGTAAGTTGTCGTTGGAAGGTCTCAAATTGCTCTTGTGTGATTCCGGCCATGGTCTTCGTCAGGTTATGATTCGTTCACAGTCAGTCGGCGCCAATGTAAATGTAGTGGAAATTCTAGCCGGAAAGTTGGAGAAGATGATCGGAGAGAGGAAGGTTTTGAGTGATTGAGAGTGGCTGAACTATCTGAGCATGGATAGCTGCCTACGTATCTGGAAGGGGCGATCCAGAATCAAGCCAAACGTAGTTCCTTATATAGGTGGCTTAGGTTGTGGATCAATAATGGCTCAACGTTCGGATCATAAAGTGTGCGGATATTCAGGGATTCAATGGGATAGATTCGTAACCGTCGTATGATTTGGAGTTTGAATGTGTCGAACTCGGCGTTCAGAGTGAGTTAGCCCCAAGTCGGATGTGCCCGGATACTTTATGAGATTAGGATTTGAATGGAAGTGAATGAAATATGGTTTTATACGAAGTCGGATGAAATAAGTGTCAAGTCGGTGTTTTACATACCGAGTTGGTAAGATTAAGATTTGAATGGAGATGAGTGAAGTGTGATTAGATGTGAAGTCGGATGAAATAAGTGTAAAGTCGGTGTTTTACATACCGAGTAAGGTAACTCGGTAATGGATATATACAAGCTTTCCGTCATGTACTCATGTTACTCTTATTTAATGATCTCTTTCAGAACATGCCAATCTTTGTTTTCATTGTTAAGTGCACATGTAGTTACTCAAAACTGTTAAACAAAAATGGTCTGCACTTGAACTAGTGACATAGCAACCATCAAGTGTGGGAGCCCAAACCAACTTTTTGCACTTTTTGTTATATGCATCAGCAGTACCATAGACTAATATGCTTCTTCCTGGTTCAAACTGTGCATTTTATTTGTTGTAGCCTGTTGCATTCTGCGTCCATGATGCTATACGGCTACCATAGAAAATAGTGCATAAGGTGTTACAGTGGATTTTGATTCTGAATTCTATTTAAGATTCTCATAAACATACCATATGTAAATTATGAAATTATTTCATCGAAAAGAAAAAAAAAAAAAAAAAAAATGAATATCGTGAAATGACAAACTGACAAAAATAAATTTATTTGGCACAAATTGCGTGGGTTGCTTTTGTATATCTGGAAGGTGATACATCACGGGAACATACATCATTTTCTTTCACCTATATTCACCTTTTCTAATTAATTATTAATATTAAAGTATTTCACAGCGCCCACTTGTCACATTATTATTGCTTCCAAAGTGCAATGAGAATATACTCCACTCTTATATCCTTTAATAGGGCTACCCTGAGCTCTCAAAAACATCTAAATGTGGTAAAACACGATGTCCAGAAGCTTCACAAATCTACAATAAAATGTTTCTTCTCACTATATGTAATACAATCAAGTAAAAAATTAGATAGGAATTATTATTTTTTGAGAATGCAAAAATTACCAAATTATATATATTAATACCACCATTACCAACCCAACCCAACCAATTTCTATTTTATTTCAACCCAATAATGAAATACTCTTTTGTCGGTCTTTTATTTGCTGATTTTTATTTTTTTTTTCTAAATGAAATTCACAACATGAATTGTGCAATGAATTAGGTAAGAGAAGGGATGCACATAATAATTCCACCTAAAGTAAGGATTAAGATTGATTATAGAACAAATGGGACCTTAAGATATCATACATCTTATTCACAATTAAATTTCAGGAAAAAAAATTCATAGTTTAGTTGCAAGTGAATAGGTTTCAAGGCATTTTGACCTTTTCAAGCCGCACAGTTTCGTTGTTAGATACCCCATACCTTAAAAGGTCAACTCGTAAGTCACAAACAACATTAAATCCGTTGTCGGGAATAGCTTTATAAACCAACACGTGTCATTTTCTTTCTATAAGAAAAAGTCTTAAAAAATCTTCAATTTTATCTCTAACGAAATAGGCAAGATGATGACATGTGTCAATCTATTCGCCTGATACAAACAAAAAGATCATTAAATTCTAATACACGTCATGATTTGGACACGTAATCATCATTGTGGGCCTAAATCTAAATGGGCTAATAAGTAATCACCGTACCTAATAAGTTACAGAGGCCCAATCATCAATCGAATCAAATAATGGATGATAGACCACTTGGGAAATTCATAACCACACACGTGTATTATCCACGTGGCAAGCCAGATGTATAATTTGTGGGGTCCATGGAGTTTAATTGTGATCACATGGTACTGATAGATAGCTGGACTAGTTAATGTTAATAATTTTTTTATAATAATAATTTTGATCATGCATGATAAGTGCATAGGTCAAATGTAATCTATGGGTCTGATTTCGTGACGCAAGAGTTGACGTATGTGTCACAATAATATCGGACGATATTCATATGACCATGTCAAAGATATATCAGCAAGAAAAAGAATGTGGGTATATTAAAGAGTCCAACAGTGAGTATTGCATGCTTTTGTCATATTGCAATTCATCATCATCATATATTCATATATATAGAGAGAGAGAGAGAGTGACAGCACAGTGTTTTTTTATTTATATCCAGTTTGATTGACTTTGGCAATAGGGGTTCATGACTTTTACCACCATCAAAATGTTTACAAAGTCAATATATGTGTAACTTTGGTTTTGGTACACAAGAACAGGTTTCATGTAGAGGGGAGCAGATAGAGTGGAGTGGAAATGTGGAATGCAATGAGAATGTTGAAGGTCTTAATCCATATATGGTTGGTTGTGCACTATGATGGATGTGGATATGATGTACGTAGAGGGGGATTGAGATCTCCACCAAAATGGGAAACTTATTACGTACATTAATAGTTTATTTACTCTATAATCGCCGTCCATTACCCAACTAACGTACTTAGAATTGTGGATCCACTCCTTGCAATGTGGTGATTTTGTCGAATGGCAAACCTTGGATAGACAAATTATTGTGCCTTGAAAGGCCAGGCCATGGTTACCATTCATGCAATGTACGTAGGTTCGAGTCATGCAATCGGCCATATAATGACATACGTACCAACTCAGGCAGACAATTGTATCAGAACAGATGGATTCCTTTTCTTGTAAACTTGTTAGTACTAATTTTGATAAGGTTTGTGTCCTTGGACCTGTTCATGACTTCATATATGTTGTACGTTGTACAGATTTTGGTCATCATTCAATAACTTTAATTTGGAGTCGATCATCTATTATTGCTTTCTGTCGATCAACCTCTATAATGGCCGAGGAAGTCTATGGATGGGCAATGTATGTATTGAATTGCTGTAAATTAGCTTAACTTTCATTACTTCTCTGAGTCAATTTATAACATCCCATTTTCTAAGTGTATCAAGACTTTACAATCCCAAATTCTAGAACTACAGCTTTAGAAATGACTCATAAACTTTTTAAATACTAATCTATAAATGTAAATCCAATGTATGCATGATTCGTACTCTTCTTCATCAATACAAAT
This sequence comes from Aquilegia eximia, assembly GCA_023053565.1. Lineage (NCBI taxonomy): Eukaryota > Viridiplantae > Streptophyta > Magnoliopsida > Ranunculales > Ranunculaceae > Aquilegia > Aquilegia eximia. The sequence goes on from JALIGU010000002.1 coordinate 36,807,996, forward strand.
TGTACATTAGATTGAGACCTCACGAGGAGAATACAATAATACATGACAAATACGATTTAAAAATATTTGTAAAATGCTACGTATGTGTGTATATACAGTATGATTCACTCACTCCTGATCCACAATACAAACTACAAATTATACATTAGATTGCGACATGACAGTTAGGGCTGGGCAAAACCGATCCGAAACATGCAAACCGAACCGAACCAAACCGATCCGAACCGAAAATAAGGTGTTTACATGTTCGGTTGCAGTTTCTAATTTTGTAAAACACCTACTTTGGGTGTTCGGTTGCAGTTTCGAAAATTTTGGAACACCCAAAACCGAACCGAACATGTAATTTTGTATATAATCCAGCCCATCATGTAATTTTGTATACAGTCCAGCCCATCTCTCCAGCAGTCCAGCCCATTTGTCCAACACTCCAACAGTCCAACCCATCTACTAGGTGTTCGGTTCGGTTTTATTCGGTTAACCGAACCGAATCACATGTTCGGTTATGTTTCGGTTTTAGGAAAAAAATTTCGGTTCGGTTCGGTTCGGTTTCAAAAATGAAACAGTTCGGTTTCGGTTTTAGTTTTTACAAAACACCTACTAGGTGTTCGGTTGCCAGTTTTGACCAAAACCGAACCGAACCGAACCATGCCCAGCCCTAATGACAGTCTTATTTTTTGGTAGCTAGGACAAGATGACAATAATACATGAAAATACAAAACTTAAAATGCTACGTATATATAGTGTATATATGTATTCAATGTGAATGGTACATCAGACTTCACTCTACTTCATCCATAGTTCATATATACACAAGAAGTAGGGTCATACGTATACACTTAGATTGTGACAAAACCGTCCAATTCACCATCAATCGACACATCAAATAATAATGCTAAAAAGCTACATAATATCCCATCGACTTGTACTCTAGTATCCTTTAATTTTGCCCCGTGTATTACTTCCAAAATCTACTGTTCACATGGACTCTGTCAATGTGTTCATACCTTGAAAGCTTTCTATTCTATTCAACACACTATTACTAACAAACAAAGTCCATAGTAGTACCATGCACTACGTGTAGATAAAGTGTGTAAAACATATTTTTGTCGGTGAAACGATGTACGTAAAACAATAAAACAAACTTTATAGTTGTGAAGAAAAGTTCCAAATTAACCTTTTAAATCAAGTACATATGTATAGTGCATTTTATGATAGTTGTAACTTTTGGGTACACGATCTTAAAAAGGGACCAATAATGTTTGTAGTCTTTGTGGGTCATATAACCCTTATTACTCCAATTAATAAGCATCTTTAATTTCCATTCTGTAAAGTAAATAGATTAATTTTTATTTTTTTACTTTCCTAAACAAAAATTACAACATTCCATGATTCCAATATCAAAAACCACTTGATTATTAAGCATGATCAGATTTTTGTAACATCCTTAACTGATCAATATATATCAATGGATTTTTTTTTTTTTTTTTTAAGAAACTCATTATTTTAAAATTATACTGTAAAAGAAATTTGTGTTCTTGGAGCCAAAACTAATTACTATCAAACATAGGGTTGGGATTTGTTTGATTAGCTCTTGTAAGTACGGAAAAATTGGGAGGACACCTCGATCTGGAAGATGATGAAGAAAAGTTTTCTTGTAATTACTATGAAATACATTTTCTAGTCAAATACACCCCTAGACGTACGATTTAATTTAGAATGCAAGGGAGGACTTTTCAAACCTTTCACCTGCGCAAATGCATTGTATATCTTAAAAAGGTTTCACCTGCACTTTGCTATTATATGCAATTGCGCAGCTGAAAGCGCAAATTTACAGCATTTCTATCTCAAATTTACAGCATTGTATATATAATAGCAACAAAGTGCAGAAATGAAGACTGGCTGGTACTATATATATTGACTTGAAAAGGTAAGAAAAATGTACAGTAAAAAGATGTAGTAATTTAATTCATGAAATAAGAGGTACCAAAGTAGGACAAGTGGTGAGTGGTCTAGTGGTCTAGTGGAGCATTGATAATGTGTAAATGCCTTTGTTTTTTGTTTAAAAAACCTGGCTGCTATAAATATAGTGTAGTAATTGTTGATGCAAGGACAATTTTTTAGTAGGTGAGTGAGGGTTAAGACACAAAGCAAGAAATCCAGATGTATTATAGAACCTTGGCTATGCCTGGAGAAATGAATTAAGCTAATAATGTCTCCACATAAGTGCAAGTCTGCAACAAAGATCTTTCAATATCAATGTATTTTGATTTATCTATTATTCTACCACACGATTGATAGAACTGGAATTTGCCACGAGGGTTGAGGGTTCGATCTAGATCAGCTTTCGTACGTACAATTGGATTTTAGACATAGATGTCCATGTCAAAACACTACATTATTGTCTTACAACACAGGTAAAATGTGCATTCGTAATCACAAAAAAATGTGTGTTCGTAATCATATTTATTGTTCGAGATAGAAATGCTGTAAATTTGAGATAAGGTTGTTGCTTTTGTGAAATACGTGCTGAAATCTGATACAGTTCTTGTACAAGTAGCATGTATATGGTAGACTGGTAGGTAATACATGAGTTAATAAGTAGGCCAATATGCATGAGCGCGCAGACCTAATAATAGTGATGAATGCTACATAGCCAATATATACCAACTTGTATGCATTATTTTCAATGACCTATATCGATCTCCATCTCCATGGTGTTAGATTTTTTGGAGGAGGGAACTTTTTTGTTCAGGAACGTACGTACGCAGTAAGGACGTTCGTACGTTCCATTCGACAGATAACTTTGGTGGGAAGGAACGTACGTACGTAGTTAGGGCGTACGTACATCCCGTATCACAGATGTTGCCTATCTTGGTTTTGTGCATATGGGCCTGTTTTAGCCCATTTCGTGTGTGTTTGTATGGCTATGTTATAAAGCCAATTGAGAAGGTTGGAAAACCTAATCTTCATGTGAGAGAGAGATTGTGAGAAGCCATTGGTGAGTTTGAGAGAACTCTTGTGAGGAAGAACACTTTGGTTTCTTCGTGAGGGCTTGTATAATCGTCTCTAATTGGAAGATTGTTGTTTTGGTCGTGGACGTAGGCAATATTAGCCGAACCACGTAAATCTCGTGTTTTGTTTTGTTTTGTTTTTGCTTTGTTTGATTCACACACTATATCAATCTTGGATATTGGTGCATAAGCTTCCGCTGCGCACAACACATGGGTGGTCTCTTAGCTAGCTAGGGTGGTTCCAAAGAAGTAGTTAATTAGATCATATCCTTGATGAATGTAGATAGTATAGCTAGCTAGGTTAGGTTCTTCCTGTTTTAATTTGTAAAGCATCCATGATCCATACATACATGTATTATACAAGTATGAGTTTTGGAACTTGGATCATACATGCTACATAATTTGTAGCTAGTTAGAACGAAGATATAGAAGTAGCACAAATGCACAATCATTGGAATTGAAAAATAGTGGGAATCAAATAAAAACAGCATTCTGAAACAAAGCAATATAATTGATTCACATGGCTCATTTTTAAAGATTGATTCATGAACTTAAACTATTAAAACCTTAGGGCATCCCTAATGGTATTTTTGTTTTGGTGATCCACCTAAGCACATTTGATGTCTATTTTGTGTTTTATTTGCTACCAAAAATCGTTTTCTCTAATGGTTCATCAAACTTGAGCGGGCAATAGAGAACCGCTTTCGTTAAGCGGTCATTTAAAATCCGTTTATTTGGGGCGGGCTTTTAACACCCGCTTGCATGTTATGGGGCGGGCAAAAGAGAGCCGCTCATATTCTTAGTAAAAAAATCATATTATAGTGCGGGCAATGGGGTGCCGCTCAACATAATGTTTGGTTAAGTTGGACTTGAGTGGGCAACCAAGAGCCGCTTAAGTTACTTTAAACTTGAGCGGGTAATGAAGGACCACTCAAAGAGGGTGTAAACTTGAGCGGGTAATGAAGGACCGCTCAAAGCGGGTGTTCATGAGCCGCTTAACTTGAGCGGATCTCTCTTGCCCGCTCAAGTGTGGTATCAAATTTCTTCAAAAACACCAAATTTTTACCAAATTTGATGAAAATTTGCTACCAACTCAAATTTGATGGTCCATTAGAAATGAGTTTTGTTGTTTTTTTACCAAATTTGAGTTTGATACCAGATTTGATGGTCCATTAGGGATGCCCTTATATGGTCTCACATGCCAATTTGAAGAAAGATTATGGCTGAGAAATTAGAATGATATGCTATATGTACGTGAGTGATGTATCAATAAAGTACTATTGTATAAGCTTCTATTCAGGGGGGAGGGGGGGCGGCTGTTTTAAGTTTTAACCCGCTATCTTTATGACCTATTATTGGTTACTGGCTTCCCAGCAGGTTGAAGGCTTGAAGCCATCTAGAACTCTGAACTAATGAAGGCAAGAATGCAATGCATTAGTATATATGTAGCTATATGAGGTAAAATCCCTGTCATTACTCGCAAAAATAAGATTCACGTATTATGTTATTTGGGATATTTGTGCCGGGTTAGTAGCATTGAAAAAGCATGTTAAGTTGTACTCTTCACATTGACAATAGAATCATGTTCGTCCTTCACGCATACATTGTCCCTACGTTTCGACATATATAACATAAGGATCCAGTCTGCCTTCGAATTATCGATCTTATGCTGCTTGTGTGTTCAGCAGTTTTCTCATTTAAGCATGTGCTGATATTGTCAAATTACACAGGTTCTGGTCTATGCCGATTGCTACTTTGCTAGAAAGAATCACTGATTTGAGAAGAACTTAACTTACAAGACTTACACCGACAGAGTGATAAAGAACCTAATCTTACTTACTACATTCACAATATCTAACCAAATCATATAATTAATCTTTTACTCAGTAATCAACTCCTTCAATCAAGGATATCTTGTCCTGCTTAATAGTGAATCCACATTCCACTGTTCGGCTGTTCCACCTTAAAGAGATTTATATAGAACGTACGCTTAAGCTTTTCATTCCGACATTTGAACCAGAAGGCTAGCTGCTACGATTTTGAGAGAATTGTCTCTAGAGACGATGATGAAAATTTTGTCATAGCTTAATTTGTTTATAATCTTGCTGTTTGTATATGTGTGGACAACTATATATATGTTACATAATCACATTACCTTGCTAATTAATGAAAGGTCCCATAATATAATCCCATATACTGTAAGACATTGGTAGTACTTCAGAGTTCAGACGTTGCCCTCAATGTAGTACGATTGAACTTGATCGCTTTCTCTCGGAAGGAACCCTGATCAGTTCCATTGGCCACACTTCAATTGGTTTCGCTTTCACTTCAATTCGTTTCGCTTTCTTATTACTTAATTAAAATCTTCCTAAACAATGTACTCCAATAAGTTTTCATAGCTAAATAACTCAATATAGTAATTACTTGATCAATTATGCATTTCCAAAATCATAATTCACTTATATTCAATGTTAAGTCCAATCCAATCCATAGGTACGTAAGTCGACATCGACGACATTAATGCTGTATTATGAATCAGTACATTGGTTTTACTTTGAATGGCTAGGATCATTTTGAAAAATTAAATGTGCCACTTTATAAAACAAGCTACAGCATCTTATTAATAACAGTCATGGATCTTCTTTTGAACCATTGAATTAACAATATAAATATCATTAATCTTACCTGAAAAATCAGGGTTACCATCAATGAGTAGAAAAAATTGAGAATAATGCATGATTCAATTTGCAGGCTGTAAGATGTAAATAAATCAAAAACCCTAATACAAGATTCCAATTAATAAATCATATTAAGTAAGCTGATGTCATATAAATTGACTTCCCATTTTTTAAAGCTGAGCCAGAGACAATATTAACAAATTAATAGTTGACACTTGTGGTAAAGGTTAAATTTAAAATTTTGAAACAAATATTAAAAACTAATAACTTGAGAATCTAACATGAGTTTACTTACACACATACCTAAAAGAAAATTAAAAATGGTGAATTGAAGTCATTGAAATTGACTTAAAAGAGTAAAACAGTAGAGTGAAGAAGAGTGATGAGTGGAGAAATGTGCATAAAATTAGTTGTCTTAAACCTAATTTATAAGACACTAAGTATGAGGAGTTTGGACTTTAAAAGAATGTAAACATAATTAGGGTTTCCCAATGTAAACCCCATATTGAATGCAACGCGGTTTTGTGAGGCAGAAGGAGCTTTAAGCAAAGCTGACTTTTGCAAGCCCATGCAGTAAATGCATTTGCTGTCTTCTTTTGACTCTTGGCATGCAAAGCAAAGCAAATGCAAACCCTTCTCTCTCTCTCTCTTCTTAAGTCTACCACAATCTCATTAAGTCTTTCTATATATATGACCCAAGAAACCATGTCCCTTAGCAACAAAGACCTCTGTCTGATCTAGCTAAGAAGAAAAAACCAAGAGGAAGAAAAATCAATACTCTCTCTCAGCTCTCACACTTGATCATCACTACTACTACTACTACTACATACTCATAGCTTTTTTTTTCCTCAAGTGAATTAAGATAATGGGTAGACCTCCTTGCTGTGATAAAGTTGGTGTGAAGAAAGGTCCTTGGACTCCTGAAGAAGATATAATCTTGGTTTCTTATATTCAAGAACATGGTCCTGGGAATTGGAGGGCTGTTCCTACTAATACAGGTAATTGAAGGGCTGTTTTTTTTTTTCTTTTTCTTTTGATAAATTTGTGGTTTTATTAATCACAAAAATGCTGTTTACAATCCTTGATCTGCCCATACCATCAAGTTTAGTGAGATACTTCTTTGGTGAATCAGAATTTCACCAAAACAGCTTCTCTGCCTTTTCTTCTGCTAATGAGATAAACCCAGCTATCTTCAACTCTGTCATATAAAATTCCAGTAGTTTTGTGTGTTGAAATAAATCTTCCAGAGATGAAATTGACTGTGTAAGCCCAGAGAAATCAATAATACCATCTGATAACAAAACATATCATTTAACCATTAGGTCTTTTACATAAAATACACTCTCCATCAATTGCCAGACCTCTTCTGCTAAAAAAAAAAACCAAATCCTTTTTCTTCTATTATATATGAAGATGCTTCTCTCTTATTAGATTTGGGTTTATATAGATTTGTTAATTATGTGATCTTTTGTGTTTTCAGGTTTGCTTAGATGCAGTAAGAGCTGCAGACTTAGGTGGACTAATTACCTTAGACCTGGAATTAAACGCGGTAACTTCACTGATCATGAAGAGAAGATGATCATCCACCTTCAAGCACTGTTGGGAAATAGGTAACATAACAAATCTCTTTCTCTGTCATCAGTTCATTTTGGATTTTGTTTTGGATCTGTTACTAATTCCAAATCAATAATGTTTTGGATAACCTTTTGAATTGTTTATTATAACTTAATATTGTTTAAGTAAATTAATAATTTGATTTGAGTCTTTTGAGAGATTTGGTTGGTATTTTATACTAATGAAAATATTTTTTGGATGCAGATGGGCTGCCATAGCTTCATATCTTCCTCAAAGAACAGATAATGACATCAAGAACTATTGGAATACCCATTTGAAAAAGAAACTGAAGAAGCTTCAAACAGGTTTAGATGGTCAGAACAGAGATGGGTTTTCAAGTTTTCAACCATCAATCACTAAAGGTCAATGGGAAAGAAGGCTTCAAACTGATATTCACACAGCCAAGAAAGCTTTATGTGATGCTTTATCTCTTGATGATACCAAACCTTCCAATAGTTGTTTATCTGAATTGAAAGCATCTAATGGTTATTACTCTCTCACAAGATCAAGTCAACCAAGTCAATCTAGTACTACATATGCTTCAAGTACAGAAAACATTTCAAGGTTACTTGAAGGATGGATGGCTAATGCACCAAAACCTGCACAAACTAATTCAGAAACAACTCAGTTTTCCTTCAACAATGTGACTGGAACAGATTCTTCATCAGAGGAATGTACACCAACTGCAACAAACAACAATGAGATGGTTTCACAAGGTGCTTTTGACTCCCTTTTTGCTTTGGATTCTTCCACTCCAGATGTCTCTCCATCTTTGTCACTTGATGAAAGTACTCAATTCCAATCTGAAACCAACTTTTTTCAAGATGAAAGCAAGCCTAGTTTTGAGACCCCAGTTCCTTTTTCCATGCTTGAGAAGTGGTTGTTTGATGAAAGTCTTATTGCTCAAGGGCATGAAGCTCTAAACATTCAACAGATTTCACTAGATGACAATGTTAATTTGTTCTGAAATAACATTGTTAATGTGTTTTTTTTTTTTTTATCAAGGCTTGAACTACTGATTGATTTTCCAGTGGAAAAGAAATGTAAATTATATTCATCAAAACATCTTTAGTTAATTTACTTACTACATGTATGTAGTAGTCATTCAAAATAAGTCCTGCTTTTAGTCTACTTAGGAAGATAGGTTTTATTTTGTTGATCTTTTGAAGTGGGATTCATATATATTTTTTGTAATTTGTTTGTCAATGTTTATTAGTATATCCATTGATTAGAACTAGAGGTGTCAAGTGGTCTCCTGTGACAGAGTAGTAGTAGGAAGTGTATGTTGTATTGGTCTGATTTTGCTCCTGATTCTTGTCCTTGTCATTGTCATTCCTATTGCTACCTGTTTCTCCAATTCCTAAGGAGCTTGAGTAATTCCTGCTGTAATAGTCTAAAGTTGGTTTGATTTTTCTTGGCTTGTAATATCTGATGTTGGTTAATTATATAAAATTGAGAACAACCACTTGGCAACTTTGGATCAAATCATATATATTATCTTGCCAACTTTATTAATTTCTCTGTTTCAGTTTGGAAATTGGATGCACTAAAATGTTTTTAGCCTTAGCATATTGCAATTTAGCTTGTCCAGTTATTTTTATTTGGCCAAAAGGCATGAAAATAATCTATCTTGTTCAAAAACCCACGTAGATATATAAAACCAGCTCTATCTTGTTATAATGTGATTCTAATGACCTGTGGCTTATACAGGGTGAATCTGTTGCAAACCTAGGGGTTGACTTTATCCAATTTTTTTAAATATATAGTCATGTACAACTTATTATTTGGAAAAATTAGACTCATGATCTAAAGTAATTAGTATACTTAGTATATTGTCAAGGGGGGGGGGGGGGGGGGGGGCTTTATCAATCTTGTGGAGGTTAAAAAAAAAATAGGTTTCACTTTTAGTTGGATTGGAATGTCTGAGGAGAACAGCTGCTGGTGATTTACAGATTCAGCTTTCATATCCTGAGTCCTGTGACCTGACCCACCTTAAAAAATTGGTGTAAATGCAAGACCACTAGATGTTGTTCCTACCCCCAAATGGTCAGTAATGTACGTAAATGCCTATGTTGAGGATTATGAAAGACTACGTACTGTGAATCCTTATAAAGGGAAGGTTTCAACACCTCTGTCTATGTAATGAAGTGTATTACTCTGAAAGAAAAGAATACCCCAAACAACCAAAAGTAAGAATGGCCATGGAAATATATGCCAAGGGGTCTTAAATGCACCACATGTGAAGTATTTTGATTTTTACTCCTTTCTACAAGTTGGACTATTTTAATACAGAATAAGTGTGTAATTGAGTAATTCAAACCTATTAAAGCATAAGAAGCACACATAAGTCCCTCATGACTATTGAATACTCACATCCAAATGGTAACTCATGAATAGTTTGCTTTACCTCTTTTGAATTGGCAAAACAACAGTAAAGTGAGGTAAATGCATGACTTCTGCTCCACCTTCACATGTGAATGCTCTCATGGCTTGTAAGGGTAGGTACCCTATATGATAAACTTTTCTAACAAAGCTCACTATTACGATTAAAAGCCATGCTTCCCCACATACAAGAACCTTCCTTCATAGATATGTATGGTGATGTGATGGGTGTTGTGAAGCTGGCAATATGCAGAGAAGCATGAATACCCATATTATTCTTACTATCTTAGAAAGAAAAACCAGCTATTCTATTACTTTAATATTCTACTTTCTTCTCTGGTCACTCTCTTAGTCTTAGTCTTACTGCAGTATGTGTATGCAAATTTCTTCCAAAGTCTTTGCCTAACATTACTAACACATATTGGACAGAATCATGTGCACCATAGACAGGACCTCATTGTCCCAACTCATGTTGTATTAAGTGAAGCATGTGAAAGTTAAAATGCACACATGTAGGGACAGTTTAGTTTATCATATGTCATGATGAATGAATTATATTGTCTATTGTTCTGCATATATACTGGATATGTAATTCAAATATTAGTCTCTAGGGCCACTAATAGGACCCCATGCCTTAAAACCCAAGGATTTTTTGCACAAAAATTGTAGGGGACTATATACTCCAACCAATAAAAAGCAGCCACGTGGCATAGTCGTTAATCCATCAGGTCGCTACGATCTCGACTTACTCATAGCTCGACCACAACAACTCGACTACATAATCAGCAGCGGTCTGCTAATACGCACGTGCCCTAATTCGGCGCACAAGATATTCTCTCCAGCCGTTGTCCGATCATTACAACCGTTACACAATCACTGGAGAATATTATATCACCATAAATATGTTGGAGAATCTGCAGGATCCCAAGATCTTCGCCTCTTCACCTTCTATATAAACAAAACTACGATGGCTTGATCTCTAAGTTCAATCCCCACGAACTAGAGTACGTAGGCAATCTCAAACTCAACGAGGTGTAGCCACTTCGATCTAAAACTCCCCCCATTGGTCAAGTTTGTCAACGACCTGACCTAGTGAACGACCTGACCTAGAGAAGAAGAGACGAGTAGAGCATCTTCATCATGTCTACTCCATTACTGGCCGAGCAGCTCGCCAGGAGACTGACATTACCTTCACAGAGGACGATCTCAACAAGGTCGTTACCCCTCACAATGACGCACTTGTCGTTGAATTGAGAATAGCCGATTACATCATCAAGAGGGTATTCATCGACCCTGGTGCATCCTGCAACATACTCATGTACAGAACCTTCAAAGACATGAGGTTACCTGATTCAGTCCTCATCCCCGATTTTACCCCCATCCTAGGCTTCAACAGTTCAAGGGAAGATCTTAATGGTGAAATACTCTTGCCCGTCACTGTAGGGCGAAAAGAAGACAAGGTCGTTGTGATCGCCAAGTTCAGCATCCTCAACATCGCAAGTAAGTACAATGCGATTCTTGGTCGAAAATGGATCCATGCCATGAGAGGTGTTCCATCCACATATCATCAAGTTTTCCGCTATCCTGGACCTCATGGGATAATGGAACTTCGGGGCAACCAGAACGCTGCACAAGAATGTCATGGAATTCTTGAACCTGTGGCGCCTGCAAAGCCATCCACCTCTGGAACCAAGGATGCTGACACTAAGGGGAAGAGCCCGATCTCATCAGAAGCTCGAGAGGGCGACAACAAATCAAAGAGCCCATCGAAAGAAAGGACCGAAACCACTAAATAGCAATTACAGAAGGAGCAAAGGAGCTCCCCCAGCCTAATCTCAGAAGCACTGATCCAGGAGTACGTGTGAACTTAGGGTCAGAAGACGAGCCGAGATATGTCTATGTAGGTGCAGAATTAGAGGGAGATAAGTACAACAACTTTGTAAACTTTCTTTCTTCTAATAAAGATGTTTTTGCTTGGTCGTATATCGATATGCCTGGAATAGACCCATCAATTGCATGTCATAAACTACGCGCCAATCCAAATTATCGACCTGTTAAGCAAAAACCAAGGAGGCTCGCTCCTAAGTTTCACCAAGCAGTTAATGAAGAAATAAACAGACTCAAACAGGTCGGGTTCATCAAGGAAGTCGACACGCCAGATTGGCTAGCCAACATTGTGCCAGTCTTAAAGAAAAACGGGAAAACAAGAGTCTGCATTGACTTCACAAGCTTGAACAAAGCTTGTCCTAAAGATTCATTCCCACTGCCACGAATCGATAGGTTAGTCGATCAGATATGTGGTTTCGAGCTATTGTCATTCATGGACGCATACTCAGGCTACAACCAGATACCAATGTACGAGCCCGACCAAGAGAAGACCTCTTTCACAACAGAGCAAGGCATTTTTTGCTACAAGGTTATGCCATTTGGCCTAAGGAATGCAGGAGCGACCTACCAACGACTGGTCACTAAAATGTTCGACGATCTGCTAGGTCGAACAATGGAGGTCTACATCGACGATATGCTAGTCAAGAGCAACCAAAAGCAAGATCATTTATCCAATCTCGACCAGGCATTCCAAAGGTTAAGACAATATAGAATGCGTCTCAACCCAGAGAAAACTCCCCCCATTGGTCAAGTCTGTCAACGACCTGAACTAGAGTACGTAGGCAATCTCAATCTCAACGAGGTGCAACCACTTCGATCTAAAACTCCTCCCATTGGTCAAGTCTGTCAACGACCTGACCTAATGAATGCATTGATCTAGAAATAGGTTAATACAAAAATCTATAGGTTTTGGACCTTGAGGGTCCTAATGTTAGGGAGCACACAATCATTTTCACATAAAACTAGCCCTTAACTCATCTCCATGCATGTGGCCTATTCAATTTATAACCCAGCTCATAATATAATGTCTCTCAAACTATGATCATTCTCATGTACTTAGACAACTATTATTGTATAACTATTTTAAACTATAATCGATCTCTTATGTACTTAGGCAACTATTATATCGAATAGCTATTTTAATGGTATATGACCATAGTTGTCTAAGTATCAGAGCTCCCAAAATCAAAGTATACCTCATAAGAAAAAAAAATAATCAAAAGTATACTAATTCTTGTCTGCTTTGAAATCATCCAAAGTATCCTTAAATCCACCACAAAACGCACATTTGCAGTATGTTACCTTCAATTCTTCTAAACTTCTCAAATAGAAAAATAAATAGATCGAATCTAAATAACTGTATTAATTGGAAAATTTCTAGTTGATGCCATTTTAGCAACTATTTAGAATGAAAGAAGAAGGGGTGAGGTTGTTGTGACGTGAAAGTGAAAGCGATGCCGATGGTCCTAATGGAACAGTAGTGTTGATGGCAGTGGAAATGTGGTGGTGTTGATAGCCCCATGGGTGATATGGGGTCTTCTCATTATGATTAATTGAAGAAGCTTGATTATATTTTGGTAGGGTATGTATGTTTTAGTGTTTTACTACTAGGGTACATAATCTGCAGTATACATTTATACAAAAGAGATAGTGTTGTATATGGCCCACATTATAAAGCCCAAAGTTCTAAGTACAAATACAGCTTGTGTAAAAGGACTTGAGACTAGCTAGGGTTCTTTCTATTTAGATGAGGTGAAATGGGCTATGTGGACTATTTTGATCCACATATATACCCACTACATCATACAACCCAACACTCCGTACAACTGACAATAATGTAGTTCTGACAAGTTATAAGATTGTAAAATAAATGAAGATTCTACTTCAATCAATGTCACAATAATTCTTCAACAAAATGCAGCCATATTTGATTCAAGAACATGGTTTGTAATGTAATTAGTAAAGACTATTAACTTGTACATTAGTTAATAAAAGTTTAATTTTCCAAAAATAAAAATAAAAAATCATTGTGGGTTATTTATTTATTTATTACATTTGACATAATATTGGTTTGTATTTCGAAACGACAATTATAAAAAGAAAAAAAAAAAATTAAGAAATGAAGGAAATAGAAGAAGTGGATCTTGATTAAATCATGTCCGTCCAAAGCAACTTAATTATGGACCCAAATAAAAATTTAATCCAAGGCTTATAATTTAATCCTAGTCATATAAATTAGTCCTAGTCAAATTGAAATTAATCCTAGTCATATAAATTAGTCCTAGTCAAATTATGCACCTTTTTAGATTATAATATAGATTTATTACATTTGACATAATATTGGTTTGTATTTCGAAACGACAATTATAAAAAGAAAAAAACAAAAAAAATTAAGAAATGAAGGAAATAGAAGAAGAAACTAAAATGTAGTCTGTGGATTTAGCCAAAATATTAGCTGGAAGAAATAAGAGATTTGAGTTCTTGCACCCTAATATGGATGTGGTGGTCATAACAACATGGTGGTGGTGGTCGCAGTCGTCGCAGTGGCAATTTGGTGGTGGTGAACATGGTGATATGATAGGGAGTCATCATCATTAACAAGTTTGGTTATATACCACTGCCACAAAAGAGATGGATGGTTACATAAGAAGGACCACCACAACAAAGCCCACAAAGTCTACCTTCCTGGTACATGTACAGGTTGGGTTCTAGGGCTTCTTCACCTCCATTTATATTCACTTGACGACGAACTGGGCTATGTGGATTATTTCAATCCACATACCCTAAAACCCAAGATACTGAATGAAAGCTTGGTTTTATTTTGGCAGAGAATTTTTATAAATTTGTGTAAAATATATATCAAATTTCATTTTATTCTTATGGTTCTATAAAGAAAGTCGATTTACCTATTTTCCATCCCGTAAAACATTTTTACCAAAATTTAATCAAACATATAGTCCATGTCTTTAGAGCATTGATAGATACTCTGGAATAAGCTTTTCATGAATGGACATGACTACATTACCCTGATATAAATTCCTAGGTCCGCACTATTATATTAATATATAAGTGACAAAATAAGTAGTATATATGAAAAAAAAAATTGACAAAAGTTGCAGACCAGTTCAGACTTGAGAGAGAGCTTCATCAGTATTGAATGCAATCGTAAATGTTTTATTTCGTTCTATCATTGTTTATTTATTCATTGTGGGTCTCATCTCAATGGTCGTACATAAAGCCCCACAGGTAATGTCATGAAATGAATGTCACTTGTCAGTGTTACTAATCAGTAAAATATGAACCATAAACTATTTCTGGGCTTCTAGTTAGGCATTCAACCAAAACAAGCCTTTTTCACCTTAAATGGCTTTTCAAAAATAGGTATAAAAAAGGGCCCAAAAGGATGTAATGAGGATGTTGCTACTGTCTTTTTGATTTCACCTCTTGATGTAATACATACTATGCAGACACGTGAATGACAACGTGTTAGGAACTATATACGAGAGATTGTAAACATTTGATTTATAAATACAGGTGGGGTTCTGTAAACATGGTAGCACCACAGAAGACCATACGGGCATGTAGCTTAAACTATTAGCCTAGGGTGGTAGAGATGTTAGCACAAATTGGTCACAGGATAAGTTAATAATGCATAAAAGCAGGGGTGTTTTTTTTTTATTGGTAAATGAAATTGAGGACTTCTACCATTTAAATTACATAAAGAAATTGTATATATATCAAACAATTAACTAGTTAACGTACTACTGAGGTATTTTGAGAAGGATGCATCAGTTGAGCAATGTTTGGTTGATGATAAACTTCAAACACTCTCGAGTTTTGACTCTAAAATGTCCTTCCATATTTATAGTTTTTTGATATAACCATCCTTCCAGGCTTCCATATATATGCAAAATCACCAGTTCCCCACCTTGACTAGTTGGTTTCTAATTAAGCACTCAGATATGGAAGAAAAGTCTAGCTAGCTTGTTACATTGGAGTATGATATGGATGGATAATACGTACAGTAGCTAGCAATTAATTATAATAAATAATGAATGATGAATTCATGGTATGAAGCTGCAGCAAGAAGAAATAAAAGTCTTTGATCCCCCTTTCACTGTATATACATACAGCATATATTATCAATCATCGTCCTAATCTGTATTTATACAAAGAACAAAACACTTTTATGGAGAAAAATGTCAATTTGAGCTTCCTACAAAAAGGGATCTTGTTTCTTCATTGTTCTTGAGCTTCCAAAAAACACACAATTTCAAAGAAAACGAAATGTATGTAATGCAAGGGCCTCCACATTCATTACTACTCAAGTCTAAGTCGTAATCTAATTCTAGGCATCTTCTGGTGTTTCTATTTATGGGCATCATTTATATCTAAAGCTATATATATAGATCGATGTGAGTCTTACCATGCTTCCAGGCCACTTGTGGAGACTTATATATAACCCTAAGACTAGTAAGTAGCCATAATTGATGAGTTTAGTTTCAAAGCCTGTACCTTTTAATACGTGCTACCATCATCACACTATTCACTAGCTAGCTAATACAGTAGTATTATTGACTCGATCTGATCATCACAGCTAGAATTTTCATAGAATTGGATGATATGGTGCATGCATGTAGACTTCAAAACTCATATCATGCATCACAATTAATAGGTGTTTTCCAAATATCATGATTAGTGAGTGGAAGACAATGATCATAACTCTGGAACATTATTTGACCTAGCTAGCTAGATTATGCATACTGTGATACTGTTTAATTACTGTTTCCATCATTCCATGGGTACGTATATCAGATTATTATCTTTGGGCTGAACATTTTTCTACACTTGGGTTGGCCTTTAACTTTGCCCTATCTTTTTACCTCAGAAACGCCAAAGGTAATGGTGGTTAACCCACAAATTATATTTTCTATGCTTTCTTATTACTAGGTAATTTAGGTAATAACTATCATGTTTTGAAAGGGATTTTACGTGCATGATTTGCTAATAAAATGAGATTCTTCCTCCAATAATACAACCATGAACCATCTCCTTCAACAACTTGGTGATTACTCTGGTCCTTCTATTCCCTCTATTATCAAGATTCCTTTTAATTACTCAGTTGACTGTTTTTGAGTGTAGGATAGTGATCACATATCATTTCAAAGTTTCAAACTAATATGATCTGCAGGAAAGCATTAAGAAGATTTACTTCATACTTACAATAATTTATGAACGGTAATCAAGTGCGCGTTTACACAGTACTGTACATAAATCTAAAAATGTAAAATCCATAAATATACGTACACTATCTACTCTAATTAAGAGATGCAAAAGGCCATGGCTCCGCTGAATTGATCACCCAGTCCTCTACTATTTGTAGTCGGGAAAGCAAACTAAGCAAGCCGAACCTAAATAGGGGTGGCAGATGGGTCGGGTCGTGTCATATGCGTGTCGGGTTGGTGTCGGGTTTTAGGTCAAAACGTGTCAACCCATATATGACCCGGTTAGTAAACAGATCAACCTAAACACGACACTGTTTGACACGGTTTGTATAGCGGGTTATCAATTCGACACGGTTGACACGCTTTTTTTTGTTTGTTTGTTTGAACTAGGCTCAGCTGGCATCAGCATGGTTATGCATATTAACTTGTCCAGAACGATGACTTATACATCATTTAGTGAGAAATCTCAGATATCAAGCAGTTCTCAAGATATGAGAGTTTATTTATGTAAAACATTTGATCAACATAGTTCATGACTTGCAGGAAATACAATCTGAAGACGATCTTAGAGCTTGAACTTTGTAAGAGAAGCATTCGCATCGAATCCTTCTGCATTGTAGTTAGTACTTAGTAATATAATCTCTAATTGTGATTACAAGTTGCTGATTTAGGAGAAAAAGATGATTTGCAGAGAAGAAGATAAAGTAGCCATGAAAAATTGAGATCTAGGGTTAGGAATTGGGATTAATCAAATAGTGGGATTTGCTTTGTTGTTGTTATTAGATCTAATAAAGAAGAAGAAGAACAGATTTGTTGTTGTTGTTTGAAGAAGAACAATGGTGGAATAATGACCTGAGAACAACGTCGTTCTTATTTGAAGAATCCAAAGAATCGTGTCAAAACGGGTTAATTTTGGGTTTTAGAGTTAGACACGCACAAAACCCATTTAGCAAATAATCTTAGCGGGTCATACACGTTAAGAACATGAACCAGATAAGTGTCGACCCGAACACGCAAAAAATGGGTCGTGTTCAGGTCATGTACATGTATCCCGTGTCAAAACTGCCACCCCTAAACCTAACTATGCATAGGTGATCATATGAGTATAAAACAAAAATGATGAACCAATTAGCTTTTTTAGTGACAGACTGACAGCCAATTAGGTTATGGCAAAAATGTACGTAAATAGCTTGTTAAGCCAATAATCATTTGTGTTGTTAGCCCAATTTATTTTACAACTTGTCTTTCTGGTTCTTTCTCCAATTAAGGACATGAGACCCAAGTTATTAAGCTCATCACGTACTTGGGACATAGGACGCAATTATGCTCAGCGTGTACATACATAGTAATATCATGTGTTACTGGCTGATGAAATGAAAGCTTCGATTAATTTTCAAAGACATCGATATTGACAATTCATTATTCGCAAGTCCTTGCTGTTTTCTATTATTAATATATACTAGTAGGGGTTTGCCAAAACCCTCCTCCGAGAAAAAAAGACCTTTTCTAACGAACTGGTTTCTTTATAAGATGCAGTTGGACTGTACTCCAAATAAATTAAGGTTCAACCGTTCAAGTACTGCGCATACAACTGGCAAAGATACATATACACAACTAGCAAAAACCTGTGGCCTTGTGATCGAACAACAAACTACTCTTACACATCTTAGGGCTATCAATATATAATTTACCAAGAGAACTATAATCTTTATTCCCTCAGACCCTCACCAAAAAAAGGCGTTAGGAAGAAGGTTAACTGCAACGCAAATTCAACCTCCATCGCTTCCTAGAGGCCCCTTATACAACAGAGGAGAGCTTATGAATGAAATAGAGAAATAAACTTCCTAGTTTTTCGATTTTCCTGTCCTCTTAACATGGCTCATTGTGAGGTAAAATATATATGACAAAATGGAAATTAAATGAGAATACGGGTAAGCTGAAAACAGCCAGGTGAATTCAATAGCAAAAGGGCTAGCTGCTAAAGATTTCTCTAAATACAGTCTTAATTAAAGCATCAATAACAATGTACCAGATTTCCAGTACTATATTTTACTAGGTACCAGATATTAATTTTTTGGGCAAACTACTATACAGTCTACAGGCAACCTAGATGGACATTTAAACCCGCAAATGAACACTTTGCCACTGGAGTACGTGTTGGGAGAACACTTTGATAGAAGGCACGAAAGAGCCACCACCGGATGAGTTTTTCTCCGCACCTCCTCGTAGAAGGAATAAACATGAAGGGAACTTAATTGCGCACACCATTCAATATGAAGGATATATATCAGTCATGCACCGGTCAAGTAGAAGTCTAAACGTACTCTAAGAGCATCTTTAATGGGTCTCCTAAAACCTATAATTTAGGTTTTCCTAAAAAATCAGCACCCTAACGCGTCGTCTATAATTTTAGCAG
Source organism: Aquilegia eximia (assembly GCA_023053565.1). Lineage (NCBI taxonomy): Eukaryota > Viridiplantae > Streptophyta > Magnoliopsida > Ranunculales > Ranunculaceae > Aquilegia > Aquilegia eximia. Next base: position 36,827,209 of record JALIGU010000002.1, read on the forward strand.
CCGGCTATCCACGTAGGATGTGGTGGGCCGGTCTGCTAAAACTTCGTCTAAAATCGAACCAAAGATAGGATTATAGGAATAGGTAAAATGAACCAGCGTGGAACTTTTTTTAATTTTTTTTTTAACTTTTTTTACTGCCCCCAAGCCCAACCACGCGAAGCCCAAGTCTTCCACGCTGGTTGGACCAGCGTGGAACAGAAAAACATTTCCACGCTGGTGCAACCAGCGTGGAAGATAAAAATTTGGCAAAAAAAATAGGAAACGCGTTAGGGATACCCTGATATAGGTATGGAAGACCTGCTAAAAAAAGTGATGGGAAAGGAGCTGACACCTACGTGGAGGCTAATCGTCTCATGTGTAGGCTAAATATGGGAGACCCATTAGAGATGCTCTAAAGTAATCTAAACCAACCCACCAACTATCTGAACCATCGTATATATACACAGGCATGTGTGAAACCCATCACATTAAAACCCACAATAACATCATATATACAAAACCCATATCTTGGGTGGACTATAGCCCAATTTATATTAGATCCTTCCTTCCTTAAGGTGGTCCCTAACAATATAAACCTCCCCACAATTTTAAAATAAATGGTCAGGATCATGATGGTACAAAAACATAGTCCCACCACCATATTTTGGATAAGTAACAAGGATTCTCCCATACCCACCCTTTATCATATATATACTATTAGGTTTTCCACAAATGATAAAGCTAATAAAATCACTGCTAAGGGCATCCATTAGGACCATCAAATCCGGTATCAAACTCAAATTTGGTTAAAAAAACAATAAAACTCATCTTTAATGGATCATCAAATTTGAGTTGGTAGCAAATTTTTATCACACTTGAGCGGGTAAGAAAGAACCGCTCAAGTTAAACGGCTCATGAACACCCGCTTTTTTGAGCGGTCCTTCATTACCCGCTCAAGTTTACACCCTCTTTGAGGGGTTCTTCATTACCCGCTCAAGTTTAAACTAACTTAAGCGGCTCTTGATTGCCCACTCAAGTCCAACTTAACCAAACATTATGTTGAGCGACACCTCATTGCCCGCCCTATAACATGGTTTTTTTACTAAGAATATGAGCGGCTCTCTTTTGCCCGCCCCATAACATGCAAGTGGGTGTTAAAAACCCGTCCCAAATAAACGGGTTTTAAATAACCGTTTAACCAAAGCGGTTCTCTAGTGCCCGCTCAAGTTTGATGAACCATTGGAGAAAGCGATTTTTGGTAGCAAATAAAACACAAAATGGGTATTAAATGTGCTTAGGTGGCCAACCAAAACAAAAAAAACCCATTAGGAATGCCCTAAGTCAAGCTAATTTACCTATATTAAGTAAGTTTTGGGTTCTTAAAACTTACTTATAATGCAACTACTTTAAACAATGAAAGCTGAGTTCATCAGTTCACCAACCAAGGTAATAGAGTAAAGCTTTCCTCATAAAGTTTATCTGTTTCCTTCCCTTAAAAGGAAAGATAGATCAGAAGCTATACAAATTGTATTATTATCTTAATGTAGATATAGTCAAATATTTTAATCATCTAGTTAGATTCTTTTGTCATTATTTTTGTAGTTTTCTTTGCTTAACCTTCAAATTATCCATATCCACTCCCCAAAACATCATTATCCATTACATTAAATACTACTTATTCCATAAATTATGTTTGCTTAATGCTTATCAACTTATCAGACACTAATCAACTCTGTCTAAGTCTTATGAATAAAGCTAATAATTACAGTAACAAAAACTGTAAAATTTGCAAGTAAAGCTACTACTACTAATTAAAACAGAATGTGCATGCTTTGCTTCTTCAAAGGGAGATGAAGATGAGCATTGAAAAGTATTAATTAGATTTAGATCTAGAAAAGAAATTTAAGTATGCTTTGAAAATTTCAAAAAGCATAAATCAAAAAGGAGAAAATGACAACACATGAATGTTACAATTATGCATTAGAACTACTTCTGTCCTTTTTTTTACTTTTGTCTGGTAAACCAAAATAGAAAAAATTCATTACTAAAGCTATAAGCTACTCAGCATGCTTTGCAAAGAAGTACAGTAATAGAAAAAGATCAGAATTATGATATTTTCACCCACACCACTTATTCCTCATTGCAAATCTCACTAAAAAAGATGAAGAAAAGTTGAAAATTAATTTAAAGAAGAAAATATGTAAAAAAATTAATGAAAATTCCCTTTTTTTTCTTTTCTCATCTTCTTAAAACATACTTCAGTTAATACAACAATTAGACCCAAATTAATAAAAGAAGATCAGAGAAATTTAAACAACTACTACAATTAATTAAGTCTACAACAAGTACTTCGATCCCCTAATCTAAAAAAAAAAAAATCTAAGAAGAAGAAGAAGAACAATTAGTACCAACATGATGATGAACACTACTATTACCATGATTCTCATGATTGTTGTTGTTGTTGTTGTTGATGATGTTGTTGGGAAGAGGAGGAGAACTAGAAGAGACAGTAGTGTTGTTGTTGTTGTTGTTGTTGTTGTTGTTATTGTGATGAAGAAGAAGATTAGGAGTAATGGCACCATTAACATCTCTTTTCCCAAAAGTATGTTTGTTGTTATGCATCCATACCTTCAAAACACTTTTACCAACACCAACATCATTACAAAACTCTTCAACTAAACTTTCATCTCTTTTCTGCATCTTCCAACCCAATTTTTCAGAAAAAGAATACATCTTATCTTTCTGTTCTTGACTAAATTTAGTTCTGAATCTTTTTCTACCACCATTTGAACCAGTTCCCATTGGACTAATTACTGTACCATCAGCTGTAGTAGTTTGTTGTTGTTGATGATGGTTTTCAGGTTTAACTGATAATCCACCAGTACTTAAAGCTAATAACATTTGTGGTGCAGATGCTGGGTAATAAGAAGATGAAATTGGTGGTGGAGATAAAGATGCTGATTCATTTGTTGGACTTGTTGGTGCACGAATTTGAGTTGGAAGTTGATGTTGAAGATGATGATGAGGGTTATGGTATTCAATCAAATGAGTTGATTGTACTACATCTTCTGGATCTCTTCTATGAAAATTACGGTGACATCCACAAGCTGCACATTTTAATGAAGTTGGATCAGTGTGAACTGAATTTGGTGATGGCATGAATTCTCCACATCCATCTAAAGCATGTCCACCTAATGATGCAGCATGGTTTTTTAAACATTCTTTGTAAACTACTACTGATGGTGTTAATAGTAGTGGTGGTGGTGTTGAGTGATGTAGAAGTTTGAATGCACCATTAGTAAAAGATAAAGCTTTTGAAAGATGATGTTTAGTAATTGGTGGTGGTGTTTCAGTTTCTGTTTCTGGGGTGGTGGTTGTTGTGGTGGTGGTGGTGGTGATGGTGTTGATAGGTGTAGGTGTTTTTAGTTCCATGCTGATGATGCTTGTTGAAACATTTGTTGTGGGGTAGATTAGAATAGAAAGAAGGTTTAAGGTTACAAGGGTTTAAGTTTGATATAAAACCAAAGTGTTTCTTTCTTTCTTTCTTTTTTTTTTCTACTAAATGGTTTGTAGGGTTTTTGTTGATTTGATGAAAAGTGGTCGGAAGGTTGAACAACAGGAGAAGAAGCTAGCTAGAGAAGTAGATTAAATTATGAAAAAGCAAGAAATTTTTTTTTTGTTAATGGATGAGAATGAAGATCGAATAGCCAGGGAATAGAACCAAACCAAACCAAACAAGTATCCTTTTTAACCACTCATTTTTTAACTCAAGTTCTAATCTATGGTTAAGTTTTCTCAACTAACTTGGGTTAGAGATGTAGTGTTGTTGTGGTGTAATAAATATTTCTGAATCAGTAATTTAATTCACTTCATCTTTTGTTCATCATAATTCATAACTTAACTCACTTGATCTTCATCAGCTCTAGCTGAGTTGACTCAGTTTGGTATTAGACCAAAACAGTTGTGGAAATGTTGACTGTAAGTCTGTAACGGATCCATTAGGTCAAGTGGTGGTGGGCCAACACTAAAAATAGAAGTATTTTTGTCGTTTTATGAAGAAGACTTGAATTTGAATAAGATGGAAGTTTGAATATATATAAAAAGAATAATTATCTTTTTTCTTTTTTTTTTTCTTAATTAAGTTTTTATAAGCATGCTTACTTTGAATTTTAAATCCATTTTGACTTATAAAAACAGCTAATTATGACCAAAATAGTAGTAATACCCTTTGAAACTGACAAAGAAATACTGTAACATTTTTTTATTTTTTTTTTATGAAGCTGACCAAAGAAATAACATGACATGAACTTCATTGGCAATGTGTAATTATTGCCACGTGTAAAATAAATTTATTAGGGAAGTGACATGTGTCAATATCTTGAGCTAATTAGACACGTGTATGTCTGTAAAAGTTTAGTGATTTGTTAATGAAGGTACTAATTAGATTTCAGAAACTTTTGATTGCACAGATTTCAAAGCCAATAAAAATTAAATAAAATACTAGATCCAATAAGAGTAAAACATGATGACATCAGCAATGCCAATCATTCTGTAGGGTTCAAACATTGTTGGGTGTGTAAGAAGAGGAGGCATTATGGAGGTGTTGGAACTCACAATCTCAATATATTTATGAGTTATTTCAACAAGTTTATCACTTTATCTTAATTAGCTTGTTAATAATAGTCTTAATTTCTACTTACATATATGAAAGAAGATGTAATCCACAATCCATATTCAACAAGAAGCAATGAATTAGACCAGATTTGGGTTTGTTTTTGTTTGAAAATTTAATCAAATTCCAACTGAATTGAGGATAATAGATCAAAACTGTTAGAGATTGATTAGGGGAAATTGATTCGAGCAATCCATTGACAGCTTTTTGTTTTTGGACCATTATGCCTACTTTTATAGACTTTGATCAAAAGATATTATTACCACTTTAGTACTCTTACAAGTGATCAGTAAGCTAGCTACAAACTCACTTTAGTACATCAAGCGTATATATCCGTAAAAATAGTCCAAAGTCCGAAAAAATAAAAAATATACGAATTATATATTGATTGGTTTATATTTTACAAATAATATACTAATTAGTTAATAAGAATGTTTAAGTCTTTCACAAACTTAGATAATATGGATAGGTAAATTTTCGGTATATATATCTCACTCAGCTCCCTTGAACGAATGCACCTTGATGAGTTGATGACTTGGTCCATAGTTTTTCAGTGGAACTTGATGGTGCAATGCATGATCGAGTCGAGTCGATCACATGTTTTGGAACCAATTTGAAGGATCATTTGGATTTGGACTTGAAAAAAGTCGGTTCTTTTGCTACAAATGGATTAACATATAATGCCAAATTACAAACATCAATCAAAGCCGAAAGAGATTATTGCTAGTGATATATTCACACTAGCTGCAAGTTGTTGCGGTGTGCACGACATGTAATTAGACTTTTGTTTTTCCCTAATCATCAAGATATGAGATTAATTAATTCTTTTTGGATCCTAACTGATATGAATATGTGATCAACTTGGATTTGGATAGTCACCATCGTTTGATAAAAATAAAGAAAAGAAAATCAAATTAACAAGAAAATATCAAGAACAATTTATCGAACCAACTAGATATTATTGTCATTTGTCAAGTTGCCATGTCTAAACTTCTCTCAGAATTCTCTTTTTTAGCTTATCTAGAGTTCATTTTTCGTCAATTACCAAACTAATTTATCACTTTCTTACTTTTAAAAAGACACAAAAGGCGTTCCGGGGCTTTTGCCGAACGGCCCTAATACAGTAAATATGTTTGAAACGGTATATGGAAAAATATATTTTTGATAATTTATTTTGAGATAGCTTGAGTTTGGCTAGTCCACCAAAAACTTATTCTTTCACTTGGACTCCACCACTTAAAAGAGATCTCCCTATCTTTTATTTGGACTCCGATACCAAATTGTTAGGATAAAACGCCAATAATATATATATATATCATCACTGTATACCACGCAGTTTGGTTCCAATATGTCCAACAACTATCCTTTTGGTGGCAATATCAACACATCCTTCACCTGCATTTGCAGTATGTCTTTTATCCACATCCAATATTTTGTCATGAGTATATATTGATTACACAATCTCTTGGACAAATTTTCTCAATATATTTGAGACTCAACTGCCAAGTGCCAACATAGCCAGAAACCCCATTCCATGACCTCTTACCCATCATGCATTGTGACCTAAATTTGCATTAAGGCTCGGGAGTGGATGACCTATAATGATATTATCCCTGCCAAGTTTATCCCTTTGAACACAAATAAACTAGTGGGTATATATAAAAAGCTGATTTAGTGAATTAGTGGCATTGGATCTGGTAATTAATCAGCTTGGTGGTGGGTCTAAACGTTCATAAAGAGTTTGTTAGGGCCTTATGTTGGTAGAATGGTATTATTGTAGGTCTCTTATGTTGGTTATTTGCCCATCACACATATGTATTGCCCTTCACTCTTCAAACATCTAATAAGGGTTATCTCAACTTATTATCTTATCTTTTTTCCTTACATCCTCGTCATTTCTTCAACTAACATGCCCTTTTATTCAATAATTATGGTTTTCTATGAGGTAGAGCATGACCTACAAGCCATGGAACCAAGGAGATAGTTTTGAAACATTACATTATATATACTAAAATTGGGATGATTGAGGAAGTTTCTTCAATGTATATAAACCTATTTGTTCTCTTCTTGTTAGGCTTTAATAACTGCAAAAGACGACCATATGAGCAGAGAACCAGATTCCATAAATGGACCCCTTTTTTTTTATGTGTTATTGTGGAGCAATGGAAACAGATAAGTTGGTGTTAGGGTATATGTAATGGACAAAAAGAAGATAACAAAACTCTAATAACCCTAAATCAACTTTGATATATGAGATAATATTAGAAAAATTGAATGGATGAGCATATCTAAAGAAGTTATCCCTTAAATGTGCCAGCTGCTACAGAAGATAAGAGAAAGGATGTTGATAGCTCTGTCAGGATTCTTTGATCATCATAACACAATGACCTAAGTGCAAACTCTACTGCATATTTATTTCAATTGCAAATTCATTATCTTTGGAGTTATGGAGCATTTTTGTCACCAAGCAACTAATTCAAATGCAGCATAATGCACTTCAAATCTTCAATACTTCATGCTCAAAATAATATTCAGCATTCTTCTAGACTACAACTCAATGTACTGAAATGTGTTCAATCTCTTTATTAACTTGGTCTCGATAGATGGCAAAAGTCCCACTATTTGCATCAAACCTTCTCCCACGACCATTATCTTCCCCCTTGATTGCTAGCTGCTAGCTGCCCAATACAAGATGTACCAGGAACTTAGCAAAGCTTGTGTATCTGACCCGCAGCCCAGCCTGGATTTTTACATTTTCAGAAAGCCCAACGGTCAGATAGTCAGATCACTTCAGAGTCCAGATAGCCATCCGACTGGACTGCAGGAAAATGGCTGAAGTGCAGCCCAATATTTTAGCAACTTGGGTCTATAAAATGTTGGGACTTAGGAGTTAGGAACCCCAAATCAAGTTGGTCTGGGTGATTAGCACAACCCAGGAACACAATTCAGCTGAAAGTTCTGGCATCTGGATCAATCACAATTAAAAGTAAAAGCTGAATTGTGTGATGATCATAACAAAACATTCATGATCAGAGAAGCAATGGAATTAGAATACTGTAGATATGGAGGTAATATAACCTGTAATTATAAAATGTAAACTACTCAGCAGATGCACAATCTGTTTCTAAAGATTCAAGAACTTTGATTTTCATCTATCTTCATTTGTAGTCTTGTAGACCTGTAAGTACAGTATTTATGAATGTTTGTCATTGTTACTGACATTGCGAAATCATGAAATCAGAGCAAAGTTCAACAACAAGCACCAAAGATTTACTGAAGTGAAGCCCGCAAACTGTGCTTATCAAATAACCCAGTTATCCAACCTGAAAGCCCCCCAACTTCACCTGATAATGCCTAGTTACAATCCAATAACGGCCGGCCCAAAACCATTAGAGCCCTAATGCAAGTACAGATTGTACAAACTACAAACAAGTTCAATCTTTAGCCAAAAAACAAGTTCAAATGTTCAATGGTAATTCAAAGAAAGGTAACAACATCAAGCTCGCAAGGTCAGTTTATACTAAAACCATACTACCAATTGGAACTGGAATTGATATGTAAATGGTCAAATGCTTGAAATATGCTCACCTGATACATAATAATTATCAATCTTAACTTTGATTTAAATAGTTGTATTTATCTGAAATAGAAGTAAATTGTAAACCACGTACTAAACCGGCTATTTGGCTTAGTTAGTTGGTTTCATTGATGGGTTTTTAGTATGTTCTTCCCATGTGATGTTGCAAGCTATAACATGAGATCAGTGAATTGTGGGGACCTAGCTTTTGTTCCTAGCTTTATGTCCGTGCTAGTGCCGTGCAATAATAAGTCCCACTACTTACTAGTAGTAGGATTTACATTTCACCATGGGCGTATGTCATGGGTCGCCCTCCTTCAGATTGACCTGTGCCAAAAATCTGGGTGATTGGTGACTTGTTTCTTAGGCTTTTAGCCACTACAGACTCTACAGTAGTGTACTACACACCATATGATCAACTGGTTCCACCAACACAGAAATACTGTTCAATGTGCATTGTGGTACACTTCAATGACTTATATCTCTTCATCTTGCCAAAAAAAAAAAAAAAAAAAATGACTTATATCTGGACTTTTGCATTATGTATATATCTTGTTCATATTGGATTTGCCGCGGAACGGCTTGCTCAGTTGCTTGCATTGGTTCAATTTAAACATCAGAAGCCAAACAAAGCATTTAAGTTTAATCCATCTATTATGAACCCAAATTCGTATGTATGTTCACATCCTTTTGCAGTTTTGCAAGTTAACCTTTTCATCAGCTATCTTGAGTAGGAGTAGCACAATATAACATCCCATCTTTCTCTACTCATTTTACACTTGGGGGATTTGGGGGGCTGTTTAATAAGCTCCTATAAATCAATTTGAAGATAAATATGGCATACAATATTAGAAGGAAAAAATAAATTAAGTTGTCTTCTTATCTTAGAGACATATATAATGTTCTGTTTACCAACAAGCAACAGAAAAGGCTAGACATTGTTGTATACAGTAGCTGGATATGCTTGAAAAAAAAAAAAAAAAAAAAAAAGAAAAGGTCGGAACAATGCGAAAAAATAAACTTTCTACTTTTTTTTCCCGGATAGATAATGCAAATTAAGAACCAATCAACACTTCTGCCTGCGGTTGTGCCTTTTTATTTTTATACATAATTGGTTCTGCTTTCTTATTTCTTCATTGCAATGTATTCCAGTTCCGGAGCATGTATGGATAAGAATAAATATTTTATGAGTCCAAAGGAAAGCATTTTCTTGGTTGTACTCACCCATCACATATTGAACTGAATGCATGTGACACTCACATGCCAAATTCTGCGGAACTCTCCATAATTCTTATATATATATATATCTTATGTTGTACGTCACTTACATTGTATATTGTATGTGTGATTGACTCTGTTGTATTCTTCACATGGCTCTCTTACAACCCGCTTCTCAAAGCTGTGTTTACATACGTAATTAGATTTTAATGATTAAGATAATGTGGATACAAGCATTTCATCAGTTGATTAAGCACTCAAGGTTTCATATGCATGTGATGATTTGAAATATGGTTATGACATTGTCGTCTTCATGACTTTAATAACCATTTCATTATTCCTTAATTAATTTCTCTTTCTTAGCTAGTTTAATTATTCTCTTCAGATTTCCTATGCAGATCTGATATTTTTTGTTGTTTGGTATAAATGTATAATCTTTCTATTCCACCCCAGAGGACCTTTGGCTATGTACATGATAGGGTATCAAGTTGTGATTCGTTATAGTAGTCGATCTACACAGATCATAACATTTTACAACATTTCAATCCTATCTTAAACAAATTATGCATTATCATCCTTAACTTAAGGCCATTTTGATCATTTCTTAATTTTATTTTGCTTAAGTAATTAACATCACGGCCGCCATTGTAGTCCTCAATATGCACATTTAACGTACATTACATGCATAACATGCAAGCTTATTCTATGTCTTCTAAATTGTACTTTCTCTTGGCCAATGATGGGCAGAGTGGCAGACCATTACCTAGGACCAGATGGCTCATATATATACCGCAACCAAAACCCACTAAACGCATATCAAAATGTTCAAAGTGCTCATTGCTCAGGGCTAGCCATCAAATTAAATTTTGGCCTGATTTCAGGTCAATTTGAATCCTGCATGTTCAGGTTCCATTTACTATTTTACTTCAGTAAGGGTCCATTTTCACTGGTATTTTCGACTAAAAATTTTACATCTTAAATTCAAGAAAACGACACAACGGTTGTGCTTGTTTGCACGTAAATCTATCAGAAAAGCATGACACGTTGGATTTGGAGAAACTTTCCATTTTTCCCAGTGCTCGGTAACAATTTTTTATAAGTGGGGACCACGGAAAATTTAATCAAACATGGAAAAATTACGGTTACAAGAAGACCGGATAAACTGGGAAACCTATCTTTCTCTCATATTCTCTCTCTTCTTCGTCTGCTATTTCTCTCCAGAAATCCGGTGATCAACCAAGCACGTATGTACTATTGTTTCGGAATAAATTAGTAAAAACAAATTAGATAAATCTGCGAAAATATTTGTTTTCCAAACTTTGCTGGTAAACAAACACAGCCAACTATACTAGTTTATTTACAGTACTGTAAAACAAGTAGCTAGGACCCAATGGGTAAAGAAGAAGAAGAAAGAAAGTGCGCTAGTTACGGAAATCATACCTCTTCATCAAAGTTTGAATCTCTATCTTCTCACCTCTTTAAGTCTTGAGCCATGTGCTTTTCTTACTTTATCCAGACCCCTCCACATGCATTGCTATTATTATTTCTCCCCTCCTACAGTCCTACTACTATTCCATTCCATGATTCAATCTCTTCCCTTCTTCAGATTAATTTCCATTTCTTTTTTCTCCTGGTCCCACTTTTTTTAATAATAATTACACCGACTCATAATGACATTATTACTCTCACATGTTATATGGTCTATACTATATACAACTGTGAATATGGATGGGTGTTTTTGGTAAATTGGTACCAAGTGGTCAATTAGATTTTTTTTTTCCCAACCATCTGGCCAACTAACTAAATGGTGTGGAAGGTACAAACACTTCTATTTATAGGGAACTCACTACCTAGGTATTCAAATCCAAGCAGTGCACTCATTTCTTTCTCTCTCAGTTCATCATCTTTTGAGTTCTTTGAGGAGGGGTTCTGTTTGGTAGTTTACTTTTCTGTCTGTTTTGGTAGCAATGGCCATGCCTAAGTTCCTTGTTTTAATGATTGTAGCAATGTTTGCTGTCTCCATGCTTCAATCCACTCTGGTTAGTCTCTTTTACCCTATATATACAATATTGAAATGTAGTTGAGTTTGGTTTATGTTTTGGCCTTTGTTCTTGCCTCAATGTTAAAACATATCCATAAGATTAATTATCTGGTGCCATAAAACCAATAAATACACCCAAGTCACAATGTTGGTAATCTAGATCTCTAAATCAATCATCCAAGTTGAACTTCATGACTGATGTTTCTTGTATTTTTTTGTTGTTAAAGGTTTTAGCAAGCCAGAACAGGTCTGGAAAAGGAAATCTAAAGACATTCCGTAAGTTTTTTTTTTTCTTCTTCATTTAATTCTCATTTTTCTTTCATAAATTGTTATTGCACTACTGCTGTTCCGCTCATTGCGGTGTGGAAATTAAATCTGGCTCTTTCTTTAAGGTCACCACCCCCCCCCCCCCCCCCCCCCCCCCCCCCCCCCCCCCCCCCCCCCCCCCCCCCCCCCCCCCCCCCCCCTGGCTTCACTCAGACTACTGTTTCTGTTTGGTAAAAAAAGCAGAATATTTAGAAATTGGAAAATGTTCTCCTCAGTCCTCCCATACTTTGACCACTGTCACAGTACCAGAATTCAAAAAGACTAAAATATCCTTACTGATGTTGGATTTTTTTTTTTTTTTTGTTTGAAATGTAATCAGAATGCGGTGGTAGATGCACAACAAGGTGCAGTAAAGTTGGTCATCACCATCAAACATGCATGGAGCTCTGTCAGAAATGCTGCAAGACATGTCTTTGTGTGCCCCCAGGTACCTATGGGAACAAAGCTAGTTGCCCTTGCTACAACAACTGGAAGACCAAGAGGAATGGACCTAAATGCCCATGATTTTATTGATAACCTTCTTGGTTTTCTTTCCTATCCACTACCATTACTACTACTACTATGAAATTTGTAATTTCCCCTGCTAATTATTACAGTATGTTGTTAATTTTGGATCTTGTTGTGGTGTCTTTAATCAACCAACTAATGTAATGTTTCGAAGTCAATCTGATGTTGATGAGTAGTCACTCCTCGGGTTTAAATTTGTTGTAGAACTCGAATGAGAGTGGCATGAAGAACATTAGAACAAGCATTTCATACTCCTATATGTTTTTATGTTTTCAAGTTATGAATAAATCTTTGTGACTTTGCTTACATGATTACATTATTTGCTCTTTTAGCCCTTTACTAAACTTCTGTTCTCTGTTGTAATCACAATGACTTAAGTGCCTAACCAACAGATTAAAGTTTGTATCTATAAAAGCCCAAACTGGCAAGCTACTATTTCATGATCCATTAGGCACACAACTGATAGGTCCGCGCTGCTCATGGAAAGAGATTATTACAAAATCAACATTGGGACATACCCAAAAGAAAAAAGAGCAAATCATCCAGGATGTCTCTCACAAACCCTACCTATATGGGTTTCGACTATGATTTTTATCTTTCATGGGGATTACCCTTGGTAAAAATAATCACAGAGAAAAGCTCCCAACCACGATATTTTGACACTGGAAATCACAGTGCAAGCCAAGTTTCGTGATACTGAATTTTCAAATGTCGGTATATACGATTGATTTTGACATTGAAAATCACAATGCAAGCCGAGATTCGTTAAATTTCGTGATACTGAATTTTCAAATATCGGCATATACCATTAAAATCTCACGAAATTTAACGGAAATTTTAAACTAGGCTTCCAAGTTCCAACCATCGAGATCTTGCCCAAAAAAAAAAGAAAAATAGAACCCAAGATGTCGAAAATGATAAATGTATTGAAACTTTGTGATACTATCAGAGCACCAGTGGTCTAGTGGTAGAATAGTACCCTGCCACAGTACAGACCCGGGTTCGATTCCCGGCTGGTGCAGATTTTTTTTGTCATTTTCAAATATCTGTAAATAGTTTTTTCCAAAGCATAAACCAAAAATACAAAAACAGGACCATTTTCATTGGCTAAATGCCACACCATGGCTCTAAAAGTCTCTAACCATGCTTCCACCGAAACTGCACCACCAAAAAAATGTCACCCCACCACCCCCAAAGTCCAAATTATACTGCAAGAACAAATGCTTCTAGCTCACATCTTTAATGCCTATACGCCATACTTCCATATGACCATATCTACAGCGAAGCAGACAGGTTTTGGTTTCTTTGCATTCCACAGAGTTTGTCACTTTGTTGTGCTTTGTTTATGGGCCGGATTTTTATCAACAAGAAACATTCGAACATGGTTTCTGGCCCATGTTTGCAATTCGAATTGGAGCAAGAATCTGTATAGTGGGCCAAGTGAGAACCCAATTCTTATTTCCTTGTTGTATAAAAACCACAACAAAGCCGAAGAGACGTTTTGAGTATTCCAGTTTCAATTTTCTAACCATAGTCATCTTCAATTCTTCATCATCACAGAAAGGACTGTTTATACTTGTAGTCTGAAGGTGTTCAATTACCATGTTTTCTCCTGTAGTTGAGGTCAGTGTTCTAGTGTTCATCTACTTGAAATTTTAATAGATAACCTTATTAGAGATTTTGATTGTTGTTATTTGTTAAAGTGTTTTCTTTTTCATTATAAAATTAAAATTATGAAACCTGATTAACAATTTCAATTGTTGGATTTCTATTTATGACACATTTGAATCCCTAATTTGTTTACTAAAATAAATAGAGTTTGATTTGTGTTCTTCTTAAAATATGTAAAAAAAACCCTAATTACTTAGTTTAGAGATACAAACAAATGTTTAGTGGGAATTATTTTGTAACTTATGTTGTTTAATTGTTGTTGTAGATTAAAAAGGAATGGATTGAAAGCAAATATGGAAGGTGTGTGAAGCAGTACAATGTTTCTATAAAGAAAACCCGAAATACAACTTATTTTTTTGAACCTGAACGAATGAGTTGTTTGCCTGTTTCATTAAATGACATTAACAAAAGTTTACCGAGAAGATGGAGATGCTTGCTGCTATGGTCTATCTCGTGTTTAGATGATTTCAGAATCACTTTTTGCTTGCTTAAAGAGTATATTTTAAGCTTTATAGATAAGTTCTTTAATCGTGAAGGTCGTAAGGTTCAAAAACTTCAGATTAGTTATGATTACAAAGAGTCTGATGCCCTTCAAGTTGATTCGTGGATTCGTTTTGCCTTAAAACATAGTGCCGAAGAACTTGACCTTAGGTTTTCTAATGGAGTCCAGTCAAGTGTTGAAGGATTTTATAAACACTACAAGTTGCCTCATTCCCTTTTTCGTTCCAAATCATTAACAAACTTGACACTAAGCTTTTGTGATCTCAATTTGCCATCCTCCATACATTTGAGCTCACTCAAAAGGCTTTCTCTTGAGCTAATCGACATTTCTCCGGACGCAATTACGAGTCTAACATCCCGTTGTCCACTGCTTGAATATTTGTCTTTTGGTGGCTGCAACAAGCTTGCTAATTTAGATATTGTAATTTCAAATCCCAACCTAAAGTTTTTGGAGATATGGGATGATATGACGACATTCAGTGAAACTAAGTTCATGATTGATGCTCCAAATCTGCATTCACTGGGATTTCACGTTTGCTTGCCAAGAGCAAACTATTGTCTGAAGAACTTGCCGAATCTGGCAAAGGTTAGTTTTTATGATTTTGATCCTGAAGTATGTCTTGGCAAGGTTTGTGGTGAAGGTGATCGTAATCAATTGGCCAGGCTTCTTGGTGATATTCATCATGTTAAAGAAATCAGATTGTGCAGTTTTTTCATTCAGGTATGTGCATTTATTACATTTTGAATTTAGTAATATGCTGAGAAAAACGGTGTATTTAACTACTTTAATGTTTTGGATGTGATCCAACCGTTGTCATGGGATGTAACTCACTCTTGATATTCTTCTTCTGTTTATAGGGTTTGTCTATAAAAGAAGTGCAAAAGTTACATTTCACTTCCATCAATGCGACGTGCATTGAACTTGAGACGAAACTGACAAAGTGGGAGCTCCCAGGAATTTCCTACATGCTTAAGAGTTCCCCCAAGCTTGAGACACTTATTATAAAACCAGGGCTAAACGAGATATGGGTGTGTAATATAGCTATTACTTCAGTTATTTTTCTTTTCTATTGCTATTGTCTATAATAAATCTTCTTCGTTAATTTTTTTTTTTATATCTTTCCTAAACCTTATGTATCAAAATAATATTCTAATTTTCTTTTCATTATTACTGCAGCTCGGTTATGACCTCAAGGACAAATTTGGGTTTGATATGAAAGATTTTTGGAAGTATGAGGACTTTGATTTCTCATCACATTTACAAAACCTCAAGACTGTTGAAATCCACATCTATGTAGGTTCCTACAAACTTGGTAGTGTCGATGAAGTTCTTAAGAGGATAGAGAATAGTTACGTCCAGTTTGTGAGATTTTTGTTGAAGAATGCAATTTCGCTGGAGATAATGAACATTGATTGTGGTGAGAAAAATACATCCTTGTGCAACGACTATGGCTCACTACTCAAGCTTATGAAAATGTTTGCAATTCTACCTAGAGCCTCTGCTAGGTGTGGAGTTTATATCCTATGATGATAACAAGAGACTTGGTGACAACTGATGTGGAATGAGTATTTCTCCACAATGGGTCACCTCGGTTTGAAGAGGAAAATGGACAAATGGTGGTGTTTTTAGTTTGTATTACCAAGTACTTTTTGTAAAAAAAGTCATGAAGTAGACAAATATGCGTCAAGTCATGAAGTAGACAAATATGCGTCTCATCGATTTATATTTATTATATATCAATGTTCTTTTGTAAGTTATGTTGAATGTTTAGGTAAATGAATGGTAATTTTAGGAGTCAATTCTTGTATGATATGGAAGCACAATGCACATTGTAATCCCTTCAGTTCAGAGGATTTGTTTGTTGAATTTAGTAATATTCATCAAAAGCGTTTTTGTTTATTCAACCTTTTTGAGTCCCTTGACACAAGAATATATATCCAGTAAAACCTCCATATATGTTACAAATTAGTGCAGCCTACTATAATATTGTAGTCCTTAGAGCAGCTGATATGTTTTATATATTTGATTTGGTCTTGAGTTTATTTAGGAGTCTGTTTATCTAGTGGTCAGTTGAATAAGGTTATGGAGTAGTGAGTCTAAGTTATGTCGAAGTGGGTCTAAGTCATGGTATAGTGTTTTCTGCTAGTTGAGGAAGGAGCAGTATAAATACGTGTCTTTTGCTTCAGTTTGAGACATAAGTCTGTCAAGTTTTTCTTTTGTTATCTTTGAGTAATAAAGTTCAGTTTTCATCTTCAGTTCATTTCCTTGTATTCAAGTTTTCTTCTGATAATCAATTGCGGTTTCTATCTTTTATTTTTACTGTTGGTGGATCCACCCCCATGTTTGGTTAGGACTGTGGGCCTAACTGTATGTGCGGCCCGTGACCCAGTTGGGAGAGTGGCAAAGTCCACCTCCGTGTTTGGTTAGGTATGTGCCTACCAGTTTATCCGGTATTCCGGTTGATATACATTGTGGTAGCCTCCCTCTACAAGTTCGAGCTTTTAGAGAAACTGGTTTACAACATGGTATCAAAGCGGTTCGGTCTTGAGAGGTCACGGGTTCGATTCTTTGCAACAACATTTTAAAATAAATATGTTGCTGAGGGGGAGTGTTGGTGGATCCACCCGCATGTTTGGTTAGGACTGTGGGCCTAACTATATGTGCGGCCCGTGACCCAGTTGGGAGAGTGGCAAAGTCCACCTCCGTGTTTGGTTAGGTATGTGCCTACCAGTTTACCCGGTATTCCGGTTGATATACATTGTGGTAGCCTCCCTCTACAAGTTCGAGCTTGGGCCAGTTATAAATAGGAATAAAATTCATATTGCCATAAGTTATAATTTTCTTAGGTCCCATCTAGAAGAAAATTGCCTCTATATAGTTATAATTAAGTATATATTAACAAAAAATATATTACATATTGAGAAAAACATTAAAAAAATATAAAATTTTAGACATTTAATATGTTTTTCATTTTCTAACACTTCCCATCACTAAGTTAGTATATGTGCACTTTATTTTGAAGGTATATCATTTTTTTTAAACTATACCACCCTACCATTATTGAAATTATACGATAACTTTGTTAAGTAAAACTCCATTAAGTTATAATCTCTCTATAGTAATAATATATTTTGGTCCCAAGAGTATTACTATATATATATATATATATATATATATATATATATATATATATATATATATATATATATATATATATAAAGCACCTCACTTTTTTTAAATAGACACCCAGCTTACTCTCTTCGTTGCTTCCATTTCTTCGTGAGTCCGGAGGATCTAGGTGTTAAAAAGTACCTGATCCCGGAGGATCTAGGTGTTAAGATGTGGTTTAAATTGCCTTGTTGTATAACAGACGTAACTTTGTGCATGTTCATCGAAATTTGGATCCGTCTTTTCTACAAGTCTGGGACTGGAAATACCAAATGAGACTCAATTTTTAATCATCATCGTGATTTTTATCTTAGTGGTTTCCATTGTAAAAATAATCACATAGAAAAGCTTCCAACCATAGGTGAAAATTTTGAATATATCCGAATATCCGACCTTGGAAACACCAGAATATTCCACGAATATCCGGACCCCAATGTCGGATATGGGAGGTTTGGCAAAAATGGTTCTCACGAAATATTTCATGAATATTCGCGAATATTCGCGAAAAATTCGAAAAATTGGGAGGTTTTCTGCTATTGTCATGTTTTTCTTCTGGTTTCAATGTATAAACTTATAATTAAAAGAAAAACATACATTGCAAATTAAACACGCGACAAATCATACAAGGAAGCTAAAACGAAACTATTACACAAGATAGTTGCCTTCAATAGTTGAAAAAATCGTAAATATCGGGCGGATATTCATGGAACTTTTATTTGTTTCTAATATAAGAACTAAACACAAACAACCTCATAACAACTCAACCCATAGTTTTATTTTAATAATCAAAATAAAAGGCATGCTAACTCTAGAATGATAACAAGTCAAACCGATGAGCTTTGAGTCGCATACGTGTGGGGACGAACTCAGTACAGTAATATTCCCATCACATTGTTTGCTCGTACGACCTGAATTGGTCAATATGCATATCATATGCATCTTGATCCATACAATACGAAGCAAATGATTCAAAGATAGAAAATCTCGAGTATTGCTGAATCGGCATTAATGTATCGGCTGAGTGCACGTCCGACCCACTTGTCATTGGGACCAACCAACTCCCTATATTAGGAAACCAAGAACCACCGGAATCTGGTTGGGTTTGGTTTGTTTAGTTTAGACAACCAGTGCCAATTTGTTTGTTTAGTTTTAACAAATCCAAGGTTTCATTAACAAGAAATATTCATATTGCTAATCTTTGGACCCTTTTTTGATAACCTCATTGAAAGTTCTAGTTTGGTGGGAATTAAAAATAAATGTGTTAATTTCAGAATCGTAAATTTCGTAAATTTTGTATTTTGCCGAATATTTCGCGAATATTCGTAAAAATTCGAGCGGCATGGGGAGGTTTATATTTCGTTTATTATTCGTATGCCGTACCGCTCCGAATTCCCAAAAACCGGAATATTTCGTGAATATCCGCCCGACATTTTCGATTTTTTCACCTATGCTTCCAACGATCTTTTGAACTCAATTAAGAATTCTAAAGTCATAAAACTATTGAAACTTTGTTGTATTACGAGTAGTGCTCATGTGGTACGCAAGCAAATTATAATTCCTAAAGAAAAAATACACACATATTGGCTTCATTACCATTTGGTTCGTCGAAATTCAAACTCCCTGGAAAGTTGAAAAGTGAGTGTATTTGGCTACAATTTAGACATAAAATAGAAAAAACAGATTCCTGATCAAGATTTTTTAGGCTGTAAAAAAGGAAAGTGGTTTCTTTAATATAAATCTGGAAACAAAATTCTTGAGCAGATTGTAATATCGTAGAAGTCTAAATATTGTGTCCTAAAATATACTTGTCTTGCTCTATGCACTTCTGGTTTTCTTACTCCAATCTGATTTGTTCCGCCTTAAATTTTGATATTAACTAATGAGTCCGACTATCACAAGTTATGCCTCACAACTTACCCCATGAAGTCAGCCCAAAACCGTTGGATTAATCTAATCAATCTAATCTCGAGACGATACATGGACCAAAAAAAAAAAAAATCATTAAGTTTGTGACTATCTCTCTCGTCTTTGTTTCGGATCATCTTCTTCTCTCTTACTCCATATTTTATATCAAAACCCATAAATCTGAGATTTCTTGTATTTGTCGCAAAATCATCTAAATGTTAAAGGTATGTAGAAATTCCTAAAATTTTATGAGATCTCCTAAAATTCAGAAACTTCTTTAACAATACAAACACGAGAAGATCAAGAAATTTGCTCACCCCTAGAAATGTACCAGTTCGGTTCGATTTTTCGGTTTTCCGGTTTTTTTGCTCACCCCTAGAAATATGAGATACCTTATTTGAAAAAAAAAATTGAGATACCCCCACTTCAAGACATAGGAGATTTATAGCGGGAGATTAGTTTTCTGATGGATGGCTTACATAACACCATATTTTAAAATAGGGGTGCATCTTAATTTTTTTTTCAAATAGGGGTATCTCAAATATCGAATTTCTAATGGGGTATGTCCAAAAATATCTATGTTTCACTTGATCAAAATTCAAAAAGAAACAAAATTTTGCAATTGTGTCTAGAGCACCAGTGGTCTAGTGGTAGAATAGTACCCTGCCACGGTACAGACCCGGGTTCGATTCCCGGCTGGTGCAGATTTTATGTTTTTTTTATTCATACAATCTTGGTTAAATTACATCCATGAAGTCAAGTTCATAAGAGGAAAGAGAATAGTTCAGGTCCAGTTTGTGAGTTTTTTTTGTTGTTGAAGAATGCAACTTCATTAGCTGGAGTGGATGAACATTGAATGCGGTTGGGAGAAATTCATCCTCGTGCAACAACTTTATCAAAAAACGTACTCAAAAGCTTATGAAAATGTTTTCAATTCTACCTAGAGCTTCTGCAAGATGTGGAGTTTATATCATATGATGATAACAAGAAACTTGGTGACAATTGATGCGAAAATGAGTATTTCTTCCCAATTGATCGTTGTCGTTGAATGTCTAATAACCTCAGGTTGTTGCACCTGATCTGTAATTATATTCACAAACAAAGTTAAAATTGACAAGTAGCTAGGTCTCCAATTAATAAAAGGGTAGGACTGAAATGTTTCATGCATAAGGGCATCTCTAATGGTTGGGCAAATTTGATGGTCCACGTATACACATTTGATGATAGTTTGATGAAAATTTTGCTTTGAAAATGTGTTTCATCTAATGGTTCATCAACTAAAGCGGCTAATGGATGACCGCTTCACTAAAGCGGCCCCCCAACACCCACTTCACTTAGTTAAAGCGGCTAATGGATGACCGCTTCACTAAAGCGGGTCCCCAACACCCGCTTCACTTAGTTAATGGGGCTGTCCAAGTGCCACTTAGTTAAAGCGGGCTTTGAAGTGCCACTTTAAGCGGCACTTCATTAGCCGCTTTAAGTGAAGCGGTCTTCTCTTGCCCGCCTCACCCAGTATCAAACCTTAAGCTTTTCATCAAAATTTCATCAAATTTGATGAACTTTTGATGATTTTTGCTAAAATATCAAATTTGAAAAACTTTTGATGGTCCATTAGATGGAGTTTTTTTCACTTTTTCATCAAATTTGAATTTGATGATAGATTTGAAGAACCATTAGAGATGCCCTAAGTTGTACATTGAACTCATCTAGATTAGATGTAATCATGTACTAATACTTTTCTCACGTCTGCCCGTCTGCATTATAATTGAGCCAATCATAGCAAAAATCCTCAGATTTGTACACTAACAACTTTTACAAAAGCATCAAAATCTGATAATTATTTTCTTAATTGAACTAGCAGATTATTGAAAAGTTTTGTTCTCTTAAATGTATCAGTTGTCCATTTTAGAATAGCTACATGTATATATATTTCTCCTGTCCTGACGAATGAATATAAATCTATTGGAGAAGATAAATCATTAAATGCTGGTGAGTATGAATTATTATTCAAGCCTAATTACCAAAATAAAATGGCAATGTTCCTGGAGTTTTTTTTTTTTTTTGGTTGGCAAGCGAGGTTATGGGGACCCTACCCTTTTTAAATTAAAGACTAAAAATATTGTGGTAAACCTGTTTTTAATGAGATCAGTAACTCGGACACTCAGTAATGCTGGCGGGACTCGAACCCCAGACCTCTGGTATCATCACCCAAAGGTTTTTACCAGTTGAGCCCAACTGGAGCATTTGTAAGAACTGAATTCTTTTATTTAATCCGAGTTTTTAATTTCTTGAGAATTTGCTGACAGATACAAGAACAATATATATCATATATGTTTCGAGTTTTTGTACATTTAGTTGAATTTAGTCCAAATTGGTTGAACATGTTGAGCATATGGTGTGAGCATTTAGCTTAAAACAATTGGATACCATCACCGTCCATAGGCTTAAATTATTCAAACCTTTTGCCAAATGGCCTTATGTCAAATAAGCTTGCAAAAGATTTGCATACACTGATACACTAGCTATTTCATATTCCATTACATTACATATATATTCGTTCTTCACACTCAAAAATACTATAAACACCCCATCCCCTTACTTACATACTGTCAACGAGGTGGTTAGCAAAACTAAATCACCAGCCCAGATCTACCTTAAACAGTTCAACCTGCCATCATGCTAGTTATGCCCTGCTCACCTGCTGATAAAACAACTTGATTCTTGTTGCACCTAATCTATGATTTTATGCCCAAACTAACTTGAAAGTAACAAGTAGGTCTCCAATCAATTACTACCAGGAAAAAAACAACAGTTGGTCTGCAATGCATAATATATGGAAGTTGTTCATTTTGATGTAAATTAATACTTATGTGACACTTTTCTCATGTGTCACATTTTAATTGACCAAATCATATAAAATAACAAAATATATAAACATATCATTCCTTGTGCAGTAAAATTGATGGATACTAGTCATCTAATAATTCTTCATTAAACCCAGATCATTGAAAAGTTGTTCTTAGAATGGTTCATCAGTCTATTTTAACATCTAAGTTAGATGTGAATAATAAAAAAAAAAAAAAAAAAAATTAGAACAGAAGACATCAAGACATACGTTATGTATTTTATTTATTCCCAAAAAGCCCCCAAAAGCCACGAGAAATATCTCCCCAAACTACTCTTCATGGTTTTCTGCTCCATCAACACGTATGTAAGTATGTAACCAAGAACGCAACAAAACACTTTTCTTTACCTTTCAAAAGGTTGGCAAATGCCATTGGAGTTGCAAATCATCTCTATATCAGGTACGTTTTTCTTGAAATTTCTCATATACCCATTTCATTAAATCGCAAAACTTGAAACCCCATTTCATCAAAATTTGATTTTTGATTGTTTGAATTTTTTTTAGATTTTTTTCTGTATTTTTTGCATGTTTTTGTTGAGAGTTTTTGTTTTTCATGAAAGTGGGGTTGAGCTGCTTTCTTTGAAAAGTATGAAGAAAGCATAAGCTAAGAGGGTTTTTAAATACATAACTTTGACAATTGGTTTATTTTTATTGTTTGCTATAGATTGATTGCTGGCATTTTTATGAGAAGAAGTGTTGCTGGGTTTGAAAATTTTTTAATGCATTTATGGTTTTAAGATTATGGGAATTCAAGAGAAAAGTGACTTCTTTTGAATTGATAGGTTTTTAGATGTTGAAAGGAAACCTGTGTGTGAATGATTCTATTGAAGACAAAGTTGTTTAGACCTTTAGAATCAATTTGTTCAAATCAAAGTCTTCTCAGGGTTTTGGGGGTTTAAGAATCGTCAATTTGATTTGGATTAAATTGAACCAATTAGACGCTAAAGACCCAATGGTAAATCCATAGAACAGAGAATTACCTTTCTCTTCTCTTAATGTGATTTTAGTTGAAGTTTCTAAGTTTGATGTTTTTGGGTCCTCATGAATCATGATTCCATCCATGTCAGAAAAAGGTATGAAACCCTCAAGATACCTTCTCTGCTTAATAACAATGTCCATGTCTCTTCTAATCCTCTCTTCTGTCTTCTTGCTTCAATCAACTACTACTTCGCTCCTAACCGGATCAGTTTTTAAGCAAATCCATATCAATAATTCAACACTATACTTCAGACCCAATTCGAACAGTAACAGTAATGAAAATTTTAATCCTGGTTCTGTGGCTTCTACGAGTAATGGGAATGTGCAGGATCTAATTACTCCAGATTCAATTACGAGCAAGGAAGTGAGGGACTTTAGAGAAGAAAGAAGGACAGTATGCGACACAAATGAGGATATCCTTAAAATCTTTATGTATGACTTGCCTTCTGAATTCCATTTTGGGTTATTAGGTTGGAATGGCGAAGGGGATCAGATGTGGCCAGATGTCAGTAACGTCAGCCGTGTTCCACCGTACCCAGGGGGGTTAAATTTGCAGCATAGTATTGAGTATTGGCTAACTTTAGACCTTCTTGCATCAAATACTCCGAGTGTTGTTAGGCCTTGCAGTGCAATTCGAGTGGAAAATGCAAGCCAAGCAGATGTAATATTTGTGCCATTTTTCTCATCTTTGAGCTACAACCGACATTCCAAGCCACAAGGAAGAGAAAGAAAGAGCATCAACAGGATGCTGCAGGAAAAGTTGGTTGAGTTCTTAACAAGTCGAGATGAGTGGAAGAGACAGGATGGAAAGGATCATATAATTTTGGCTCACCATCCCAACAGCATGTTGGATGTGAGGAAAAACCTGGGTTCTGCAATGTTTGTGCTTGCAGATTTCGGGAGGTACCCAACTAAGGTAGCAAATATTGAGAAAGACATAATTGCTCCATACAAGCACGTAGTGCGAACCATCAATGAGGACTCGGCAGACTTTGATGGCCGTCCAATATTGATATATTTCCAGGGTGCAATCTATAGGAAGGATGTAAGTTTGTATTCTTCCCTTCCCTAAGTTTTATTAATTTATATACTTATTTAGTCATTTACCTGTTCTATATTGCTTTATGCATCCACAGACGTGTTTATGTTCTTGGAAAATTGCTGTTAACTTAGCTTATTGTGTCACAAGACTTATCTTTGCATGACTTGAAAACAATTTTTGCATAAGTTGACTGCATGATTTAAATGTCGTAAAGCTATCTTTCCCTGTTTTTACTTGTACGTATTTTAATCCATTGGGAGGTGAAAATGAGAAGTCAAAATCTTTGTATTTACGACTTATGATTGGCTATGAAGTATATAGTCGACATGGATATTATTCTATAAACTTTCAAAAGTTTATGAACTTGCATGAAGGTATCTCCATTGTACATTAGTGTTCACAAGCTCCTCCTTATTCTCTGTCCAACACATTAATTTTCTTCTGCAACTGATCACTCAGTCACTTTTTCCATCTCATATTTTTCTTCTGTTTTCATAGTTATGAATATATATGTTTGGATAGTGTTCTACTGTTCTTGGCTTCACACATGTTGTATGATTGGCATAAACTCTACCTTGTGTTACATCCAGATAGAATCACCCCTTGCCTAATATTTGGATGTGTGTTTGTCTTGGTATTTGTAACCATAAGTAAATTAATCATATCACCACCAACAATTATTAAAGGAAAAACTCCTTTCCAAAGTTGTTCTTCACATTTGCATTAGAAATTTTAAATTTACATGGGGATTTAGAAACATCTTTCTGACATTTCCTGGAAGAGGTATTTGAGCCAAGCTTCTCAAGCTTCAATATGTTCAAGCTCACCTTTTTTCTCAAGCTTCAATATGAAACTTGTTCAAGCTTTGTTCATATTGCAATTTGAATGAGGCAAAGATGAGACTGACACCGAGTAAACGTGCTTTAAAATATGTTCAATCTCGGCTCATATTGGAAACTAGACGAGCTCGGATGAGCCGAAAACGAGCCTAGTGCGACTGCTCAAGTGGCTCAGCTCATTTCGCTCAAGTCTGCACCAGAATGGGAGTCATCCTGGATCTTTAAGGCGGTTCATGATTATAAATAGGAAGTTTCTTTTGTGGCTACTAAATCATCCCTTTCGTGATTTCTATTTTATGACACTTCCTCTCTATTTTGGATATTTTTATATGTATAGCTATGATAGAAAGCAAAAACTTACACACAACCGCATAAAATAACTTACATTGTGTTTTACGTCAGGATATGTTTTATAATCTCTGCTCAATTCTTCTGAAGTGTTATTGACTTATTTCACTACGGTTTCAAATTCATACTTATTATATATATTCTGATTGAATCTATTGTTCAGGGGGGATTCATTCGTCAAGAGCTCTATTATCTGCTCAAAGATGAGAAGGACGTTCACTTTACATTTGGAAGTGTCCGTGGGAATGGGATTAATAAGGCAGGCCAAGGGATGGCGTCATCCAAGTTCTGTCTAAACATTGCTGGCGACACCCCATCATCAAACCGCTTATTTGATGCAATTGCGAGCCACTGTGTTCCGGTGATCATTAGTGACGAAATTGAGCTCCCTTTTGAAGGTGTCCTCGACTACTCAGAATTCTGTATCTTTATCCGGGCATCTGATGCCATAAAGGAAGGTTTTCTATTGAAATTACTTCAGGGTATTAAGCGAGACAAATGGACAAAAATGTGGGATAAACTAAAAAAGGTTGCACATCATTTTGAATATCAGTATCCATCCCAACCAGAGGATGCCGTGGATATGATCTGGGGAGCAATTTCCCACAGGATATCTTCTATCTCTTCTGTTCCGTTCAGACTTCACAGAGAAAACAGATTCCGCCTAACTGAAGGGATTGCAAAAATCAATGGGTTGAAGAAAGAAGAGTTTCTTTCCCACAATCGGTAAGGAAGCTTTATGGCAACTCATATATTTCGAATGATTTTTGACAGGCAGGCATGGTTGAGCTACCAAAGATTAGGAGAAGGACAATAAATTCAGTCTCACCCATGGTTTATTCCTCCATTATGATTTTGGGAAATCCTAAGCCGCTTCTTTGTTAATACCCCATAATGAGTATTTGTTGTATGAATATATAGGAAGTCTATACTTTACATTAAAAAAAATCATAATACATAAAATATCATTAGATAATACATAGTATACCATTTCCACTCATCACTAAACACCCAATAGGAAAATTATCTACTTAATTACTATAAGCGATTAGATTTGTATTTGAACAGTTTCTTATGTTATGTTCATCTTGCAGGTTGCCATCCAAAAGAGAGGGAGGAAGAGGGGGAAGAAAGAAAAAACAGAGCAAGAATATCTTGTAAGATGGCACTGATATAAATGTAGTACGCTAATTAAGAGCTGGGACTGATGCCAAAGAATTTTCACTATGTTCTGCAAGTGGAATTGCTAATCAAGACAGAAACCGTTTGTCTTTGAACAAGAAACAACAAACCATTGACAATTAGCTTTTGGGAGTTGATATCATCTTGCTTGCAGTACCATTTTTTCTGTGCCATTGGTTAGGCTATCCGATACCCTGTCTGGAAATGAGGCTGGCTCACTGGAGTATTATAAGGTTCATCATCTAACAGCTCTGTCTATACATCTCTATAACAAAACCGTAAAATAGAAAAAGAGAAAACCAAGCAATTCACATGGAAGAACATGTAAAGAAGCAAAGCATGTTCACCGTCGTCCTTCTGTAGTTTCTTTCTGCATCATGGATATCAAAGTTACTTTGTATCCATTTCATTCGTGGATTCTTTGCAGAGATATATAATTTGCTATATCAACTTCTGTTGTGAATAGGATCTGATCCCCGCCGCACTCTTCTTTTGCTCGACTCGTAGGCATTAAACATTGATGGTGCAGGTGCCAGTTCATACTTGTTCTGTACGTCGTCACTGGTAACATCACTTAGAACACGTGAGGTCTTCGACTGTACTCCTTGTTCTCTATCCCATCTAAGGACCATGTCTATGCTTCTCAAGCCTGACACTCTATATGGTTGAGCAACTAAGAACCCGATACAGACAAGAAGGATAAGCACTCTAGAAGAACAGAAAACCATGGTTTCTGCACTCACCAGACAAAAGGAATAGAAGTATCTCTTTGTTTAGAGTAACAAGAGAATAAGAAGATCTCAGGTTGTAATCCTTCTACCTGTTAATGCTCATCCCTGTACATATAAGTCTGTGGTTGTGAGATTTGTGGGGTTCAAAAGCACAAAGCAGAGAGGGACCCAAAATAACTACAGAATTTTCTGATGCATCCCAATCATAAGCCTGCTGTTCAAGCAATTTAAGGCTGTTTTTAGAATACTCTGACAGGTATAGATAAAGATGCTTCAGTTCAACCCTGAAGAAGCTAAGTATCTTTTCATTGGTTACTTACATCTCTATCATTTGTTTTCCTTTTGTCCATTTAACAAAGGCCAACCTTGTCTCTTGGACTACTTCCCATTCCGCCACATCATCGAATTTTTTTAGGTCATCTTACAATGCTTACGTGGATAGATCTTTAGACTGGAACCTAATGAGTAAGCCAATATTTTTTATTGTTGCATTGGTTATTCTATGTGCTTTGCTCTTGTAGGCTGTAGTTCACCTTTGATAGATTTTGTTGAAGTTTTTTATTTTTTGGTGCATGAGTAAGAAAGAATATACTAAAATGCCGTAAATTTACAAAGTTTCCTCTGGGTTTGCATGTTTTTATCCCCAAGATGTAAATGATCCTATTGTCTGTATAATCGGCGTTTGCGTAACTGTAGTGAACTTTCATATGAAGAAAGCCAAATATTGGCAGAATGACTGCAAGCCAAAAGCAAAATATAAGCTTAATTTTGAATGCAACAGTTGCAAGCAAAGCCACCCATGATAAAGTAGAGTATGAAGAAGGATAGGGAATAGAACCCTCTCCCCAAAAATAACCAAACACTTGCTTTATGCCATTCTAAGATCTTCCTTAACTTTAGAATTCCAAGCTCTTTAATCCATGCAAATGCCATAAACAAACACTTCTTGGTTTCTTGTGCTAAATGATGTTTCTTTATGCTTTTCTTTGCTCTTTATTTTGGTTTTGCCATTAGAAAAAACTCACTATTCAAAGCTTTCAAAGAAGACCCACACATCTAGCTTCTCCTGTTCTTCATGTTTCACTAATACCAGGCTCACCCTCCTTTTGTTTTTTTTTATCTCGTATATCCATGTAGACTATCTTTTTCTTTTAGCTTATCTTTCATTTATATTTAAAAAAGCAGTAATCTAAACTCATATATCAAAAGAAAAATTTATATATGGATGTGTTTGGAGTTCTATAATCTATATGCATAGAAGACTGGTCGTGGTCCAAGCTTGTGTAACCAAGCTTTGAACCATTACTAGTTGGAAGATTGCTTTTATAGCTTTCAATTAAAGCAAAAGATCCTCATATAATGTTGCTTTCTGGTCTTACTCCTGCACCACAAGCTTCAAATCTCTTCCTTAAGGCTGATCTTTGTACTACACATGATACATATGAATAAATATATCTAACCCAATGAATATGATTTTCTCTAATGTTGAATAAAATGTTCAAAACAAATTGAACTTCATACATGGTGCATTGCTGCTTGGTACATGCAACTATATCATACAAAATGATGACTCGGTATGTAAAATGCACGACGAATCCATGAAATGGTAATGGTGATGTTTCATTGCCCGAGGATCGTCTAGAGATACATATGTATGTAAAATGCACGACGAATCCATGAAATGGTAATTGTGATGTTTCATCGCCCGAGGATCGTCTAGAGATACATATAGATGGAGTACATTGGATGGTGCTTAAGAGAACACTTCGACCTTAAGAAAACATGAGGAAAAAAGAGTATTTTGTAACCTAAATCAATGGGCCCTTGTTGGGTTTGAGTACAGGAATGTACTTTTAAGGTTTTTGTACTTGATGGATTCCCTCCAATCTGCTGGGTTTTTTTTTTTAAAGTTGTTATTCCAAAATTTTATGTAAGCATATCAGAGAACCCCACTATTAAATTTTTTTTGTTAAAGAATATTAAAGAAAAATTAAAGTGAAGATTTGATTAATTTTTTTATTAAAATTGTGTTTCTTTGCAGATAATCTAAGGGTGGTTTTAAAGTTTAAGCCAGCCTTTAGAACTTCTTTAACAAAATGCTAGTTCCCAAATCTAGACTCTCTGGCCCACTAAAAAGCCCAATAGCTATAGTGAAGATAAAGGTAAAGCAATGCTGATATAAGGCCCACTAAATCCAGTTGGTCATGGTCACTTTTTTTTCCCTCTATTCACTTCTTTTAATCAAGTTGGTCAGTGAAAGTGATCTGCATTCAGAATCATTTCAGTTTTTTTTTCTCTCTTTCAAAATTAATTTGAAACTTGAAATTACAACGCCCAGTGATTTACTGCGATTTCCCCAGAATTTGTAAATAAAGTCCATGGACACTTCTGATATAGGAAAGATACTAGAGAATTGATACAAATCACCATCTGACAAATGAGTGCACGAACGATTCCAACTAACCAAGAAACTTGCCATTGCTGTAAACGAAAAATACAAAGTTACAATGAACTAAAAAATGGCAACTCGCAACATACATGCAAGTATGCAACCCCCTTCTAGTTTCTTGCTGTTCTAAACAACAGAGAAAAGCATCTTCCAATAGCTATAATCTGATAATCATCTCTTTGAGAGAACGGGAAACTTAATACATGATATTTTTACTGGCGAGGTTCTGAATGATTCACTGCAGGTCCAGGCACGATTGTAAGTTGCAAACCTCGCTCTTGCACAGATTGCAAAACTAGCGCAACTTCAGATGCTGCAAAGTGTGCTTCTTCCTAGTTTGTCAAAAAATAGTGCACAGCATCAGAACATATGTCAAAGGCTTGTACGAATAATCATGGGGCACATAAACACATAGTATGTCAAATTTTAAAACAAATTTCCAGCTATTGGCATCAAAAGATCCCTGGATTTAGTAAATTGTCATGTCAAAGGGATGTAATAATTTGTTCATCATAGATAGAGGTCACTTTGGTTTTTCAAAAGTTGGTTATCAGACCAATCTAACGAAATTACAGTAGATGGTATGCACACACACACAAACTTACATGTGTGTATATATATACAGTCCATAGTTTAAACCTTATTATAGACAGATGTATTAGACTGTTCTGTACATTTGATCGAGTCACCCCACTTGGAAAAGGGAAACCAATCTTCCCCGTCCGTTATGTTGCCAATGTCCCACAATTCAAAGTGACTGGATTTAGTTATTCAGGTAGTTTGTATTTTCACTTTTGTAGGGATAATATGAGAGAAGACAAAATCTTGACTCTTTGTATACTACAGATGAACTGCCAGGATGCTTTATGTGTATGGTGGTCATAAAATGAAGGGAAGAAACAGCAGCAGAGATAGCGCTCGAAAGAAAAGTGAAGGCACACATTTATGCGAAAAATCTATATGAGAATTTAACCAACCTCTCTTTCCCTTCGACGCTGCAACACACTGATGGCCCAGGTCATAATGTAGCAAGGTAAAAGAAATCCCATAGCTCGCAACAAAAAAATCTGTTACCCATCAAACTACCGATTAGATGTTGCAACAACAATGAGATCTGAAACCATATAAGGAAGAATGTACAGAAGCCCCACTTACAGATAAAAAAGTGGAAACATCATCATCATCCTCATCGGCACCATTGCTTGTTTCCAGCGAATGCCTCAAGAGGAAGAGCGCCAGTAACTACAGTGGAATAAATAAAAATGGGTACAAACATAATCAGCAGAAATAAATGTATAAATGACAAGCACATGACAAATCTTAATATGTAATAAGCTAGAGAAAGACATCATAAAGTCCCATTGTCCCAAAGAGTTCCAGAACAAAAAAAGGTGGATTTACAAATAATGACACAACCAAAACTTGAAACCACAGCTTACCAGACTATTTACGAAGAAGGCCATATAATAATTTTCTCTAGTTTGTAGAGTAAGAATTCTCAACACTATATTAATACAAAAATCTCCAAGTTGTGCATATATTTGTTATTTCTTTTGGCTTTAAGAGCTAGGTTGCCATGAACAAATGTAAATTGGTTACTAAAAACAACCAACATGATTTCACTATTATTCTTCTGCAATAAAATTCACACGGCTTACAGTAAGAGTAGCAACACGGCAAAAAGCAGCACCACTGGCATTTGTACCATACTCATCATATTCAGACTCTAGCACACGGCGTTCTGCTGAGGCAAAATCACCATATTCAGTCTCCATTAAACGATGTTCTGCTGCAACAAACTCATCATATTGGGTATCCAGGATATGACTTTCTGCCGCAGCCATTGCGACAAGGCGAGGATCACGCAAATGTACAGGAGTTCCAGATATCATCCATCTTCCACTGACAAAAATTGGATTCTTTTTATTAGTAAAGTAGTATTACATCAAGATGGAATGAAATATTAAAGGTGCTCCTTGAATCTTCATTCGAAAGTTAAAGCATAAGAAGAATTACATTTCCAAATGAGGTTAACAGATATTACACTTGCCTAATATCAATAGTGGTATCATCAGGACGAGATGGCCACGATGGAAGGGGGGCGGTGTATCCTGGCTGGTAATTCTGCAGCCAAGCAAAAAGTATGCAATTAGCAATTGGTTAAAAACTCCGGTCATTAAATAAAAAATCACATATTTGGAGACATACCAAGTTACTTAGATGAATATACAAAAGAGGTTCATAGTTCTAAGAACATAAGTGTGGGAACGTATAATTTAACCAAAAAATGAAAAAATATAAGAACCCTGTACACGTAAAGTAAGAAAATTGGATGATTTAGAATGATTTACTGTTTTTATCTTTTGGTCTATCTGCATATTGTATATAGAAAGACAGGGAGTAATGCAGCTGGAGTTTAGGCATTTAGCAAAAGAAGGTACTCAACTCGTGATTTTATCGAATCCAATTCCCTTGGCTTGGATAAAAACGTGAACTAACTTTTATCATGTTCAATTATGGATTGATGGTTTCTTAATTGGCTTGTAACGACAATAGGCATATTTTTCAAGTCTACCATTATAAAGTATACAATCAGTATCATTTCAAGAGATACGAAAATGATGATAAAACAAAACAAAAATTGAAATGTGGATATACCTGATGGCAAATTTCACAAGTGGTATCTTTCTTTTCATCACACCACCGCTGTACACATTTCCTGTGAGCATACTGCATAGAACATGATTTAAAATCGGGGATTCTTAAGTTGTCACAAATAATAATCATAAATTCTCCCAAAGATTACAACACAAGCTATATAATCCATGTCAAAGCATTCAATCAGTAAAATGCTCGATATGGGAAATGGGATTATAGCACATAAAGATGCTCAGGCCTCAAACATTACAACATTGTTTTGGAATTACCTTCAAACTTCCACTACAAGCACACGGGGTTTCGAGGTTTTGTAAATGGTCTTCCTCCTGACAAATGCGGCACTCAAGTGCTGCCTGAATCAGGGGCATTTCTTCATCGGGTTGCTCATGTTCCTCTGCAATCAATGTAGAAGAATCACATGTTGGTGGTTCAACCCCTCTAACAGATGGTATTGACGAAGAAGAGGAATTCAAGCGATCAACATATAAAACCACATGATCGCTCATTTTCAACTAATAATTTCTTGTTTCCCAATTCTATATATTTTCACCTATATATATATATATATATACCACTAAATATTACCTAAACAGAACCCAGAATCAAGAATAAAGAAAACCCCTCTCTATCTTTTCCTTTCACAAATTCTAAAATGCATAAAGTTCCCAACTTTCTATCAAAAAAATCCTCATTTTCAATGAAAAGAACCTCAATTAGCCAAAAAAAAAAAAAAAAAAATCTCAACTTTCTCTAAAAGAAGAAGAAATGCTTGAAAAACCAGTTGAAGAAGAAAGGGGACCGAAGGAGGTCACTCTTCGGCCCAAGAAGAAAAACAGAGAAATGGAGAAAGAACCAGAAAATGTGAATTGAGAAAAACAACTAAACTAAAAGTCTAAAACTAACGGCTTTTCTTTTCAAGTTTTGATTATAATGAAAACTGTAGGTGAGTTGGGGTTTCTTTTTTTGAAGATTTATTTGTGAGATCTTACGTTAATTTCGGTTCAACGAAATATCTCTTCTCTTCTCCCTTTCTTTGTTCGACAAATCCGTTAAAACACCTGTACTACGTTTTCGTCAATATCCAGTTCACCAAACTAACGGATGTTTGCTTACGTGGTATTATGCAAATATTTTATAACCAAATTTCTAATTACATGGTATTTATAAGCAAAATATTTTTAAAAATTTGAGAAGCTGTTGAGATTTGAGAAGTTTTAATCCCACAACCTCTCTTCAAAATGAGACTGATGTAAGAAAGAAATTCAGAAGCTCACTCACCGGAAGGATCGCCGCTCTTAACCAGAATATATTATTGTTAAAAAAAAATTCATAATTTTTTAAATTTATATAAATATTTATGGATTAGTCGAATGACATAAAAATCGTGTGCCAGGGTCTGTTCACTTTCAAATAAAAACAATAGATTTTTGGACATACTCTCATTTGAAATATACGGTGAAACCTGTATAAATGCACTGCCTTGGGACCAAGAAACGATATGCATTTGCAGAGGAGTAATTCTACACTCACAAATAAATTATACAAACATAACCCACAAACTGATGTGTCTATCTATATATGGTATAGCCACATCAACAACCCATAATTAAGAGAAAAAATATTTGCCACGTTTTTTCTCTCTCCTCCCATCCTCTTCATTTAAGAAAAGACAAGGAGAAAGAAACCAATACCCTTCTTCTTCTTCAACATTCATCTTGGTAAAAAATCATTCTATGAACAACAAAATTATTTTTTTCTTTAATAAAATTTAGTTCCGTAACTCACATTTTCTATTTATTGTGTAAGCAATTCAATCTCTCTTGGAATATAAGAATGGTAGATTCATGTTTCTCACTTTATTTGAAGTAGATGACAATTCTTTTTTATTTCTTTTTTCCCCAATTTTTCTACTTCATTGTTCTTATTACAACAATCAAAAATCACCATCTTCATTACAAGTATTCATATTTTTTCACCTATTAGATAAATATAAATAATATTCCAAAATTTAGAAATCTTCAAAATTTGATGAAAAATAAGTAATTAATTTAGTATGTTCTTCTGAGATGGATTAGAAAGATTTTTTTTTTCTCCAATTAATAAGAATATGAGATTTTTCTTAAAAATGCTAAAGAAGATGAAGAGGATAGAGGAAGAGAGAGAGAATGTGAGAGATATTTTTTTCTCTTTTTAATTTTAGTTTGTTCTAAATTTACCCTTAAAATTAATTACAATTAATGGGAGGAGAGAGAATGTTGGAGATATTTTTCTCTTAATTATGGGCGGCTGACGTGGCCATACCAAAAATTTTTATATGTGTAGCCAACTTGTATGTGTGTACACCCAATCATATGATGTCACGTGTCTATAAAATGGTTGAAAAACTGATCAAGTCCACTAGGGTTAACTAAACCCATACTAGGTTCTATTATTATTGCCACATGGCATTTTGTGATTGGGTGTACACACCCATATACAAGTAAGCTACACATATAAAATTCTCTGGTGGCCATACCACATAGATATTCACGTCAGTTTGTGGGCTGTGTTTGTAGAATTTGTTTGTGAGCCTAGAATTATTCTTTGCAGAGGGTGTGCGTTTATAAAGTAAGAATAAACACATCAATGTTATATATGGGACTAATATTTTTTGCACATGTGCGTTTATAGGGTGTGCATTTACACAAGTTTGACTATACCCATTTCAATATGTGGTGTTATCTTTAGCCATCCATCATAAAACTAACTTACGGTTGTAAATCACTTTTGTCTTGAAACGGGGGCATCTCAATTTTTTTTTTTTCAAATGGGTATCTCAAATTTCGACTTTCAAATACGCTTGAATCTCTAAAAACAAAAATGTTTTCTCTAGTTCTCCTTCTCCCCTGTCTCTATATATAACCTAGAGTCCACAAGTGTTTGCTCTTAAACACCACGTAACAAAGTATTCTCGTGTTTGCAGAAAAATGAGCTAAGAAAATAAAATAAAAAGTACATAGACAAAATTTTTGTTTTTTTATATATAAAATCAAGCCCATAAACACATATAAGATCCCCAAGAGTATGATCATTGAAGGGATTACAACACCAAGGCTTATCATTGAACACATATATGTAGAGCCTAAACGGCTAAACATGAACTTGTGAAGTATCAAGTATCATGCCCAAGCCAATGCAGATTATCATTCAGTATACACAATATTTATAGGTTGATCACCCAATATCTTACAAATTATCCAGCTGATCTTTGTTTTCTACTATGTTTTTTTCATCATTACTTAGTAGACGACGAAGCTTGAATGAGAGTGATCGTGGGGAAGAAATTGCATGGACTGGCTTGTCTGAAACTCTTATGAAGTTATATGACCAGGCCCCCATTAATGTTCCCATCACTGGTCCAACCATATAAACCCAAATTGCCTTGTAGTATTTGCTTGCAATTGCTGGACCAATACTTCTTGCTGGGTTCATTGATCCACCTGATATTGGCCTACATAACATAGTCCATGATTAAGGCACAAAATAATCAAATGGTTCAAAAGAACTGCTATTGAGACAGTAATTTGCTTACTTACCCAGCTAAGATTGAAGTGATGCAAACTGCAGAGCCAACTGCTATTCCTTCTAACTCTCCAATCTATAAATTAAATATCAATATAAGTGGATAAAAACAAATATGTAAATTTTTTCTTAATTTTTTGAAATGTAAACTTTGGTATAGAAAACAATAATAAGAAATGAAAATGAAACTATTTATGTATACAGCTTTTGTATCAGTTGCAACTGCAGAAGTGATGAACATCATTGAGAATGTCACAATTATCTCCATCACCAAGGCTTGAAGGTCTGTTCCAGAAGGAGATGTAGTTCCAACTCTTTCTATTGGATGCAATAATTGGTGAAGGGTGAATGATGCAACTGTTGCTCCTGTTATTTGAGCTGCAGCATAAAATGGAACCTGCGTATATTGATAAATCGATTTTAAATATAAACAAATATGGCACTGGTACCACTGCCACTTGGCATTTAAGCCAAGGGTGCCATTGGTCCAGCTCTTCGCAATAATAAAACAGGAAAAATCTAATCAAATCGACGCTTTCAATGTGGTCAGTACTATTAGACAAGACCCTCCTACTTGCAGATTCCTTCCATGTTTTGTGACTTGTAGGCTTCACCCGTTACATTATGGTCCAAATATGAGTCATAAGCACCCCACTTCACACGAATGTGGCCATCACTCATTTAGCACCTATGTGGATGTGTTTTCATCTTCCATCAGCCATAGGCCGTATTTGAGTATCTTCATTATCAGAACTGGTTGAAATACATATCAGATTCCTTAAAAAGATCTGTATTGTTTATAACTCATTTGACTACTGTAAATTCATAGACATCGATCGAGTGGATAAAAAACTGATATGCATGTGTTAGTGAACTATTCAGATGGCAGAATATGGAGTGTAGTAATAACACAAACCTGTTTCCAAGGAAAATGCCGAACGGCTGCAAAAGCTAACGTAACTGCAGGGTTCATATGTGCACCAGAAATATGTCCTACTGCATAAATCATAACTGTAACAATTAGACCACCTGCAATAGAAGCTCCCAGCTTAGAAACCTTGTGTTCATCAGTTGCACTCAATGCTGCTGATCCACATGTCACAAAAACTAATAAAAATGTTGCTATAATCTCTGCTACAACCTGTCCATTTTATTGATTAATAAGAAAATTAATAAGCAAGATTCAAAAACTCATGGAAGATAGTTATTGAGGTAAATGAAGATCGACCTTAGCATAGTAAGTATGATGTAAATAAATGATATTTACTAGAACCTTTTTCAGAAAGCCAGAAGGATAATTTTCTTCGAAGAATCTCCAAAAGAAACTGAGTTTTGAAACTTGTAAATGTGAACTTTCTGCCAAGACCATACTATGGTTTTCATTTATGGTCATGGGTTTGGTTTCTGTTGCCATATTTTGGCTTTAACGATGAGTGATGAAGAAGAAAGATGGTTGAAGAAATGAAAATGAAGTGCCCAAGAGGCAAGGATGAAAGGAGTATAAATGCCAACCTTATTTAAAGACACTCACTCTCCTTATCATGTACACTTGATTAAACTGATAAATGGCAAAATAAAACAAGTGGTTTATTGGTTTGAAACTTCTACTTTTGCTAGATATATCTCGGAGACAAATTAGAGTTGCCCTCCTTTGATGTTTCGTTTTTTTTTTTTTTTTTAATTTTTCAATCGTAATATGTAAAAAAAAAAAAAATTACAAATAGAAATCTTAAATACAATTTTTTTTTTTTCTTCTTTTTTTTTTTTTTTTTTTTATTTTAAACAAGAAATTACACAAAATTAAAAAATTATAATAAGATCAACGAATTACACAAAAGTAGAGGACAAACGCGCTACAAACTGCGCGGCAAGTCCTTTCTGGATAGCAAACCCGATTCTCCTAAATACATATTCGTTCGAACCTGCAGTCATCACGTTGCTATCCATTA
This sequence comes from Aquilegia eximia, assembly GCA_023053565.1. Classification (NCBI taxonomy): domain Eukaryota; kingdom Viridiplantae; phylum Streptophyta; class Magnoliopsida; order Ranunculales; family Ranunculaceae; genus Aquilegia; species Aquilegia eximia. The sequence continues at coordinate 36,865,418 of JALIGU010000002.1, forward strand.
TCTTCTGCACTCTCCTGAGCTTTGTTTTTTTATTTATTTATTTAATTAATAATTAATTAATTATAATAAGCTCAACGAATTACACAAAAGTAGAGGACAAACGCGCTACAAACTGCGCGGCAAGTTCTTTCTGGATAGCAAACCCGATTCTCCTAAATACATATTCGTTTGAACCCGCAGTCATTATGTTGCTATGTAAAGAGATAACTTGATAAGTGGATTGTACCCATGCAAATCATACGGGTAACTACCACCTCACTCCAGGATTTATGGGTCAGTGGAAGTTAGGCTCTTGGTTTTGTATAAGGCGAGAGCGACTGAGTTTGGTAACGCTATTTGCAGCATAACACCAAATGCAGTCAAAGGCAGGTGTGGAATGAAAGGGTGCTTAAACAGCAGGTCCAGACAGTGGAAAAGGTTAAGTAGGAGGTTAAAGCCTATCACAGATGGCATACAATGCCTCAAATTGCGGTATGCAAAACAACAAAGCACCCAGCAAGTCAACAATAAAAACCTCGAACATTACTTGCAGATTTGGGCATCTGGCAATGACAAAAAATTTAAACTGCACAAAAATAACTTGAAACATGGCTGTGACTAAAACTGTGTTGTCTTCTTATAAGTAGAAAGATGTAACAAGCTATGGTATTTTGATTCAATACAATACAAAAGGGACTCTGCAGGATCCCCAAGCTGTAGTTTTCTATTCTGGGAAGCATCCCACGAGGTTGAAATGCCATGAAGGAAATGGCTTCAACATGTATGGGCACAGAATGGGGGCAAATTAAATAAATGTTAAGATGACATGCTTCTCCCTCCTCCTTCAATAGCCCAAGAACAAAGGTTGCACTCGCTTCTCGCTCAGCCATCATCTTGTGACGTGTGTAACGATGTACCGACCTTTTTCAAGATCATAGATGGTCTTGAATTGGGGTTTCCTCCACTTCATTACTGACCAAGCTGTGAAGATCATTATGATCGAAATGATAAAGAGAGAGAACCTTCTAGCTGAGTCATTACTGAGTATTGCAGAGATCCAATCAGAATGTTCTTTCTCCAAGTCGGCCATATTATGCATGACGAATGCTCCTAATGCCCAGTCTAATGGAATGTCTCCCACTTGATTTGCGAACCCAATCCTGTTTAAAAGTATTGCAATAAAAACAAGGCTTATGAAAAAAGATATATATAATGAAAGAAGTTAGCTACTACGTTTTGTGCATAGTATGTGTATAATATTCCCTTAGCATAAATTTCTAAGATTCATCTATCTGGTGATCATAGAAACAAAAGTCACTAATTATACTGTACCTTCCATCGTCCAACGCAATTCCAAGGCTGTCATGCAATAGGGCCACAATATATGCTGAAGAGAAGCAATACCGCAACAGATCTTCCTCATTAACAGTGTGGTATTTCTTCTGTAGTTTTGACCATTCATCTCCACAAAATTGTTGTCCAGCCAACATTATATCCGAAAGAAGCGTCTCTGAAGACAACCCAAAGAACTGATACAAGATATGGGACATATTTCAGAAAACAACAGATTTTGGTAAACTTGATTTCCCAAAAAGTAGATGACAACAAAATGTCGTAAGACCGACAAGAGAGTAGTTCCTGAACCTTTGATGTATAAAAGAAATTCTCCGTAGCTAGCAACTTTCCCTGCAATTTAGGTATAAAAGTATTTCCAATGTGGCAATGCTGATAGGAGCACTTTTCTGTATCAGATGGAATAGAGTTAATAACAATCTCAAAACCCACAGAACAGATACTCTGATCAGTAGAAGTATGGAAAATAAAGTGCATTGTAAACACCTTTTCCTTTCTGTAACACCTTTAGTGCAGCAGTTCTGCACTCGGAGAAGTTACCTCTGGCATGAAGAGTAGGAAGATAATTGTTTTTACCATTCAATGCACCTGGGGAGAGATTCCAAAATCCCATATTATGGTTATATCCTGTAGGAGTACAAGGGTCTAGAAATACTCCATCTCCACTAGATTCTGCAGCTGCAAACGTGATTAGGGAGTCAGAATAGGAACAAAATTCGAGTTTGCTAAAAATTCCGTGAGGGTTTATCCCAAAAGATTCGACAAATATTGTGAAGTCAAGATCAAACAAGTTAAAAACAAAATATAAGACATGCACCAAAATGTCACACGTGATGTATTTGAAAAAAACATCCCTTCTAGTGGACATTGTAGCGACAACGAAAGCATGTCTATAGATCCATTAAGACAAACTATATTATGTCTACATATTCAAAAGAACGTAAGCAAGAATAGACTGTAAATAGATCATCCATTAAAACCGGGAGACAAAATAGATTCTTCTTATCAAAATAAATTTGTTCATAGTACATCCGGATCTAAGGAACCCCACATTAGGCCTTTCCAACATGCTTGGTCAAAATATCATCCCAAACATGGTCCAAAACTCCTAAATGTGACATCACAGATATATTGGGTTTTCGTCCACATAATGTTAATATATACAAGGTATATTTGGTGATTTGCCAGTTTTCTTAGGATTGGGTAGTATATATCTAATTTTTGGCGATCCCTAGCAGTATTTTAAGAACCAAGATTAAATGCAATACAAATATTTGTATTGTGATCCAAAGGCAATGGTCCCATTACAGACTGAAGAAAACAAAAAAAACCTTATTTATTTTCCACAAGAAAATTCACAAATCATACTGATATCCTAAAAGTATCTTAATAAAACTGAAAAGGTATTGAAACCTGATGCCATATTGCCATTTTATAGCAAGATGATCATGGAGGAGTTTGCACTTTCCTATTAGTTTAAAGTTTGGACTTTAAAGTTTGGACTAGGAATAATATGTTTTCCCTCCCATAGGGTTAACATAGTTAAGGAGAAATTGACATTAAGAAGAAGAACCAAATAATATTTTAACAAAAATTATAATAACAAAATTGGTTACATGTTGCACTAGTCCAGCACATTGAAATGGTAAACGAGTGCCACTCTTTGATTTTATCGAAACACGAAGTATGAAACGAGTGCCTCCACTTACATTTTTGGTCTCTTGAAAGAAGTAATTCATGTAATGAGTCATGTGCCACATTCTGCAAAAGGATATAGTCATTAACTCCAATACTGTTACTTATGTGCCACAACAACACAAAAAAATAACAAGGAACAAAAAAGAATTAGAGGTGAAGTTTGGCTAATGCTATACATTGCAAATCAATGAATTACATGGTGAACTTCAATTGATAATTACTAAACAGAGAATGTAGTAGACTGTACTTGTACGAGAACCATAACACCAATCAGAACTACCCTCCATAAAAGTTGTGACAAAAGATGCGCAGAACACAAGCTACAGAGGCCAATAATTTCCATCAGGGATATATATGAGATGGCAATCCCAAAGACAGAGTCAATGTCAGCATAGAAACTACTTTCCTAGTTATGCACTTGAACAATTTAGTTACGAGGATATAAAAACATGATAGTTTAACACCTTCTCAATCATGCTTATAATGGAATAAGCTATATATGGTACTACATTTATAGGAATGTAGTCCTAATTTAAGATTGTAAGCACGCGAGAGATGATGATCTCAAAACCAAGATATAATTCAAAATTTAGACATTATAATGTTGATTGTATAAACATATTGCTTTCAACATTTAAAAACAATTATGCCATAAATGATTTTATCACGTTCAGTGATGAAAGTCAAGGTAAATATGCATATAAGTGAATGCATAAATCACGATTATGCAACAAAATTCATGATTATCTTCAAAACAATAAGCATGTCAAGGAAATTGCATATACGTTTAGCATCCTGTGTACAAGAAAGAAATTCCTTGGAAATCTTATCGGCTTCCAGCATTAAATAACTAGGTCAGATACCTGAATTTCAAAAGTAACAATGGAAGCCTGATCATGCAAGTTACCAGAAAGGGAAAAAAATAACAATGTTGGCCTAAAAACAAAAAATAAGGGCGAAGAACAACCACCAAAACAAATCTTTGTGAGATTTCAATAATGCTAGAGAGTATAAGCATACAATATGAGTGTAATCAAGGGACTAATTTAGTTAGACAAGGTAATCACCTGACCAAGATGGAGTAGGCTGTGGCTGTAGAGATTGTATGTATATTTCCCATACTTAAGAGAATGAGCAAACTCAGGCGGAAGCGGCTCACTTGAAACAAATGTTAACTGAAATCAAGAAGTAGTAACAATAGATTGATATCTCATGTCTTAGACACATACACAGAGACACACACATTTAAAGAACAGCAATAACAACAAAGAATCATATATCATACAGGTCTCAGCAACAACAAGCTAGATGAAAACCAGCAAAATGGTTAAATTAAAACATGTACTACATAGAGAACCTTAAGTGTATACAAATAAAGTCTCACTCTTTCAATTGGCAACATGATGAGTGAAGTATTCTGTTTTCGTTAGGACTTAACCACCCTGCAGATAATACCTTCCACTATCATGAATATTTCTAGAGTGAAGTGCACACAATACTCCAGATTACTTTGTTTACATTTTCTTTACAAGAAGCCCTAGTTAATGACAGATTCACAGGTCATAAATTATCCAATCATCGGTCAATAATCTACGAAAAGTAAATTGTGTAACTTGTTATGTCAAAGGGGACACATCTTGGCACTTACACAAAGTTATATTTGTTTCACAGATACATCATTCCAGACTTAACGTCACTTTTGTTGTAGTCATAGTGCTGCACACTTTGATCGCAAGCACGTAAGAAAACTAGGTGGCTATTATATATATAAAAAAAAGAATAAACTTTTCTAAAGGATATTATCTTCTTTCAACTTCATTAAACTCTATACTCACTATCAATATATCGAGAGCAAAAATCCTAATCTGCTCATCCACAAAACGGAAAAGCATAACATATTCATCCCTAAAAAGTATAACTTTTTATATTGTACCAAAGAACCTGGAAGATCAGAAATGAATACGAAAGATTAAATATAAAATCAACCTGAGCAGATGCCCCACCAAGCTCGACTATCCCAACTGTTTTCTGAGGATCACCTCCAAGAGTGCCAAGGGCGTAATTTGCAGCAACCCAAGCATATATTCCTTCGTCAGACCCTTCATCAATCAAAACATCCAGTATTATACTTTGAACAAAAAAAGAACCACCCCGATTAGCATGGATCAAAACATTCCAACACGTTATCAGGAAAACCTTCACCAACTGCCAGGAACCAACCAGGCTCAAGAATGGTCGTTCTGCACCAATTAAGTCACAAAACATTGGCAGCACAGAACCATTTACAAACATTTACTAAAAAACTAAAACTTGAAAATAATTTATTCTCGACAATAAAACAAAGAAATCACTTGGCACTACACATATTGATGATATAAACATGAGCTCTGTTGAACAGAACATACTTTCCTATGTTTTCACTTTTGCTATCAATTATTTGTGTTATTGGTATAGAAATATAATAGAATCAAATGAGCTACAGAAGGACTGACCCACGGTAAATGGTAATCATATAGGAAGTTCACAAGTCCATTCATATCTACTTCACAGTTCCCATGCTAACACATAACAACATCCCCCTTCCTTCATATGGATAAATTATGCAATAGATGGAGATAGTTGTCTGCAAACATTTATTACTAGCGTCCTCGAAGCCGTGCTACTCAAAAAATGTTGTAAGAGAACATCCTAATATTTTTTTTTTTTTTGGTAAAAAGAACATCCTAATATTAAATGCTATAAATGGACATATTTATATTTTTCAAAATTACGAGGGAAAATAAAAGTTAATTTTATTATAAAGAAGGATAGGTATTTATGACATGATGAGATGCCTTTAGCAATAATCTAGCCACTTTCAGCTAAAAAAAGATGTCCTTGCTCCTTGAGCGATGCAACACAATCATCAAACATTTCTTCAATCCCTTTGAACTGGAACCCTAAGCCCTTCAACTTGGTGGTATTGATCTCGTAGTATGGCCTATCGAAGCGCTCAAAGCTGTCAGTGTTGGGTATGGGTAGGGATAGATAGCGCTTAGCTAGAAAAGAAGCTAACTCAGTGTTGTCAAGGACAAGTGAACTGCATAGATATCTTCCATGGGAGCTGTCCTTCTCATAAACAAGGATGTGCGCAAGTGCCACATCATCTATGTGTACATAACCCATCCTCCCGTGCCACGAGAACTTGTCAGACGCCCCTTTAAGGAGACCAAGGACATCAGATGCAGTTGAACACAATTCATGGGGTAGACTGGGTCCAATAATGAAGGAGGGGAGAAGGGTTATTAAGTGAATCCCATTCTCTTTTGCAAATTCCCATGCCGCCTTCTCTGCCAGGATTTTTGATAATGGGTACCAAACCTGAAACCTCTGGCAAAGTTCCACAGAGCTCCAGGATGATTCATCCAAAGGTACATTGGGATCAATGTCTTCTCTCACCCTAACAGCTCCAGAGGAGGACGTGAGGATTACTTTCTTAATATTAGGGTTCTTTTTGCATGACCTTAATACATTTAGCGTACCATTGATAGCAGGGTCAAGGATTTCCGCCTTGGGATCTGAAGTTGGCTTCAGAACAGGGGAGGCAGTGTGAAACACACCATCGCAACCCATGATGGCATCATCAAAGCTGCTTTCCTCCATTAAATCAGCCTTCACAAGCTGAAGCCTCTCCTTGGCTCCTTCCAATTTCCATAGATGTGCTAATTTCTTATCATTTCCTGGTTCTCGGACAGTTCCTTTCACATGATACCCAGCTAAAAGAAGACGCTTAACTAGCCAGGAAGCTAGATACCCAGATGCCCCTGTAACGCAAACTACTCCTTTGACTTGCTCCATTGGTTTCTTTGATACCGTAGTTGTCACACTAAAAATTTAGTCTCCCTATTTACTTATATAGGCTACAAGGATGGTTGAAGTTTAGTTTAAACACTGTATGCTTGTGCAATTAAATTAACGGAAATACAAATGTAGGTAAAAAGTAGTTGGTTCACAAAAACACGAAGGCCCCCTTATCTAATCAAACATATCAAGGTGGTGATACTCTCAATGGAAAATGTCTGGTTGCCAATTTTAAACCAACCAACCTGCTTGGCAGAAGCCATATGAGGGACATATATATAACAATAATACTTGCAGTTTCCTCTACGTATGTCTGGCTATGAAGGAGTTCTCAATGATTGCAAATCCAAAACCCGAGGACTGCTAGGTATAGAGCATGGTTTATAGGGGGGTTGATAAAAAGCAGCAGAGTGGAAGTGAATAAAGAGTCTATAAGAGCTATTACTAAGGGTGTAGAAGATAAACATTCAACTGCATTGTTCAAACTTCTACTTCTTTAGCATACTGAGTTGAAAACAACAAAAAATAAGCATAAGAAAGATTGCATTGCAATTATTTCTAAAAGGCATAGTTGCATACCAGTAATAACAGAAGCCCAATCATCCTGAAACTTAAAACCCGACGACCTCAAAACCCTTCTACAAGACTCCAATATCTTCTCTTGCACACCAACTTCAAGTCTTCTTAAACCCGCAGTTGCCATTAATCTAATTTCAGTTTCTCCCCAATAATCTTTTGGAATATTCAACTTCCCAAACTCTAAAAGCTCCATCAATGACTTACCAGCACCAAATGGTTCTTCTTCAAAAGAAGACAACCCCGGATTCACTCTCATTGAAACCAAACCCTCTTTCCCAAAATCAAAACTTGACAACCCCAACACCTTAAACACATGAATTCTAGTACCAGTACTTCCACCATCAATAAAAATCCGATAATGTGTTTTTAAATCTACTGAATTTCGAAAACCCTTAACAATAATAAATAAAAATAAAGAAATTACAAGAGTAATAATGATCATTAAGTAATTGGGTTTAGAAGATTTAGAATTTGATGAAGAATTCGAAAATCTAGAAAAAAATGATCGACTTGATGATGATGATGTGTTGGGTCGAAATTGATACTTCATATTTGAATCCATGTTGTTTGAATGTTGTTGTTGTTGTTGTTGTTGTTGTTGTTGATTGATTCCCACTGTTCGGGCATTCGATCTTCGCATCAAAAACTTCAAATCACTCTTAATTAGAGTTTAATTTGAAGATTTATTTAAATAAAGTTTGAATTTTTAAGGAGAAGAGATGAAGAAGAAGAAGAAAGAGGGTTTTTTTTTTTTTTTTTTTTTGTTAAAAAGGAAATTCGCCCCCTTTCTTTCTTTCTCCTTTTTACCTCCTTCGGTTGTTTGATTGCAAGTCAGCCATGGAGATTAACGTTTAAAGAGGGATTGTTTTTATTTGTTTTTTACTTTTTTTTAGTAGATTTTTTTTAATCTTTTAACCGGGTTGATAAAGGATTGGATTAGAAGATTTGGATTCTTTTTCTACGTAGTACATGGTACAAGTCGAAAAGTAGAATCTTCAAAATCTAGGGTTTGGTTGGTCATGCATTTCAGCATTTTCATATGAGTGCCATGTAGGAGACACATTAGCATATGATATGCTAATGTTCAAAATCTTCAAAACCACGCTAAAAAGTACATATGTTACGTATGTATTTTTCAACGTGGTTTAAAATTTCGATTTTTGGGCGAAATTTTGGAATATATGCCAATACTTCGGTACTTTAAATCATTTTGTAAGCGGAATTTCACAAAATTTAGTGATTTGGAATTCTTAAATATCGATATATACCATCAAAATTTTCACAAAATATCATGAAATTTTAAATTATGTTTTTGAGTTTTCAATATCTAGTTCTAATGTTCCATACATCACTCTAAGCTCCATAGATGTATACTATGGAGATTCCATTATGTATGGAGCTTACTATAGAATACGTATAGTGAAACCTAGCTAAATGTACATGCTATATACTACAGTTATACACACTCACAGTAATACTCCACATAAAATTTTATTTTACAAACGCGCACCCTACCTAACCACATTTTTTCTTTGGTCCCAAAGGTGTACATGTAGGTAGGTTTTACTTTATTTCGCAAACTAAAATTTATCGTCAATTGATCACAGTGACCAGTATTTAATTGAATTTGCCTAACAAATGCTGATAAAATTTGCTCACCTCAATAAATCGGGACTTTTTGCCATCAATATTTTCTACGGGTATAATTTGCCATAAAATTTTTGGGGCAGATGGCAATTCTCTAAATCAACCTCAACTAGGGCAGAAAATCGGGTCGGATTTATCTGAATATCCGATCGACCGAAATCCGAATATAGCAGATATGGTTGAAAAAAATTATCCAGATTTGAATTCGGATACGGATATAATATTTTGACCGGCTTAGATACGAATACGGATACGGATAAAATCCGGATATATTCAGATTCATACTTTTATGCAAATAATATACCATTTTTACAAGGCTAATATGGTCATCAAATTATATATAAAAACAAACTTAATAATTAAAATTTTTTATTTATAAAATCCGGATATATCTAAACAAAATTATTATAATTTCTCATATTTAATTTTTAGTTACAGAAAATCAAATCAAAAATAGATTCGGATATTTGATCTAAATTAAAAACGGATATTGAATCCGAATCCGAATATACTGAAAAAAATTCGGATACGAATACGGATTACTGCATATCCTCTCCGTTTTCTGCTCTAACCTCAACATAGACCATTTGGTCCTTCAAACTCCAATTTGAAGGTAGAAATCCATTGGCAAAATCTTCCAAAAGTCCATCAGAAAGGCCCAAAAGCCCAAAGTCCATATGAATAATGAATCGGCACGTTCCTAACTGTTTAAGTTCTGCTACTCGGAGCAACAGATCATTATTACCACCCTTTTCAACTATTCTTTCCAAATTTAACACAAAACACTCTCACTATAAAACCAAAACAAACTTCCCTGTTTAGGGTTTTTTTAAATTAGGGTTTTGCAATTCTCTTTACTCACTTCGAACTTCTTTTCTAAAACATTAACATGGCGGAAGTAGTTGCTGAAGAAATCTCTCAATCAATCGAAGAAAACAACAACAACAACAACAACAACAACAATATGGAACTTGAAGTAACAGAACAGAATGGTGAAGCAAAACGAGGGAGAGAAGAAGAAGAAGAAGAAGTTAATGGAAGTGATGTTGCTAGTAAGAAACAGAAAGTTGATGAGAAATCAGTTGAAGAAGAAAGACTTGATGAATTGGGAAAAGGGGAAGAGAAAGATGGAGTTGAAGTTGAAGGAGGAGATGGAGGTGGGGAGGAGAAATTAGGACCAGTGAGTTTGGGACCAAAGGAGTTTGGTACTTCAGTGGAGATGTTTAATTATTTTCATAAGTTTGTTCATTATTGGCCATTGAATATTGACATTAACAAGGTAAGTTTTTTTTTTTTTTTTTTTAGATTATTGTTTTTATTATTACATACGCATTGATTTATGGTTGTTTTTAGTTTAGAATTTGATTGAATGATGTAGAAATTGTGTACATGAAGGTGTATGATATCAATCAGATAAACTGTTTATTTCTAAATAATTAAAAAAAAAAATTGTTAGTTTTTCTTATGATTTTAATCTCTGTTTGATGACATTATTGTTTGCTTGGTGCAATCAGGTCTTGCAGTGATTATTGTTATACTTTATTGGTTATAAGTTCAATTTTTGAAGGAAATTGTGATGTTATAGATAATTAAATATTAACGCAGTCTAGTATAGTGAGAAGCCTGTAGCTTTATTTTTAGGAAGCACATATCATAAAAATGGTTGAACCTCTCCTTATAGGTTCAGCGAGCGAATCTATGCGTATATTTTAAAAAGTGCGTGTGGGAAAAATATGTTTAAAAGCTCGGAGCAATATTACAAAATTAGCTCCCAAATTCAGATTTGTGTCCAACAATCCAGTTGGAAGCTATACTAGAGACCTAGAGTTAAACCAAAACCGTACACCAAACCAACCCTGTAGAGCTCAGTGAATATTTGCACAATGGAAGTATATTCATCATTTCATCCAAAAACTATCCAATAAAGTTTCATGCGAGCACTTTCAGAGTACTACAAAAATGATGAGTTTATTACTAAATTAGTAATATTTAAGAGAACAAGAAGGTCATTCATGATTCTCCACTCACTGTGAGAGATTGATCCAAATTTCCCAAGGGATTGATCAGGTTACATTTCAAAGGTGGGATGATTACATGTTTGGTAATTATCTTCTTACAATGGGGATACTGTTGGTAGAACTTAGAAGATATAACTACAGAAGCAGTTTAAAGTTTATCTCCTAAAAGTGGAGTGCTTTGTTTCAAGCTACAGTTAGGCAAACAATTTTTTTTAATTGTGGTAGTTTTTAGTTAAGTCTTATCATCTTAACGACAATTTCTTTCATAAAGGTTTTGGACATTTACAGGTCTGTATTTCAATAAGGACCGAGTTATGTAGTAACTTGTAAGTACTTGGAAAACTTTTGTATCTACTTGGCAAAGCTTTTTTCATTTACCCTTAACAAAAAACAAGGTGTGCAGTGTGCACAAAGGTATATTTGGAAAAACAACTGTTTGAAACACCAAGCACTTACAATTGATTTGGGCTGCAATTTTTTTTTTATAAATCACATTAAAATTTTGAAAACATCAAAATTTTGACATTGCATAGTAGTGGACGAAATTTGCATAACCTTGTCAGATGAGATGAATGTTGAACAAGACATGACCATCATTAGTCGTCATGTTGTTCAGTGCAACAACTAATCTAGCTAATGATGGAAACCTTGTATTAAATTCTACAATGCCCATTATTAACTTTAATCCCGAGTGTTTGAGAAGTAAAACACAAGCTAGTACGGTGAGTCCCATTTTCAGGTAAAGCAAGAGGTTTCCATGGTTATAACCAAATGATAAAAAAACTCTCTTTGATTAATTTATTACTTACTTTTTCTATTTCTTAGATAAAAAAGGAAGACATCAATCTAGACTGAGCCTATGTTATTACGGAAATTTAAACATTATATGTTTATATGTAGTATATATTCTTCTGAAAGGAAGAGGGGTAGAAAGTTTCTGTGCATCCTCAAGAATTATTTGTTGTATGTAGTACATTTTGTCTACTAGCAGTTTTTCTGATTCACTCTCTTACATTAGTCCCTTGCCACTCACCTAAAATGTTAAGTTCTTGATGTTGTATATTATGTATGCGCTGAAATGTGGAACTGCATTTGGATTGCCACTTGTGTAGTTTATGATGCTGATGCACTTAAAATTTCTTGAATTTTAGACATAAGCAGTAGGGATTATAAATACTTAGCGGACTATGATTTTCACACTGGAAATCTAATTCTAGGAGGCGAGAGAGCACAATGAGTGGTGGGGGGGGGGGGGGAGGGGGGGAAGGAGGGAGGTGGACTGATGTAGTTTGTGAAACTGATTTTGGGATATTGAGGGATGGAAACTGAAGTCCTGAAATATAAAAGATGGATAGTCTGATGCTAAGTAACATTAATACTGGTGCGTGTGTCGTGGCTGACACGGGTACGGAGTATCCGACATGGCGAGATATCAAAAAAATAAGAGGTTCCTAAGCTAAAGTTATGTATCCATGTGTCCTTGTGTCTGTGTATCCGACACGGGTACGACACGGGTTTTTTTTTTAGAATTTGGAGTACCCATGTTACATAGGTCTGATAGAAAATGAACATCTTTGCGCAATGCAATATGCTTACAACTTTATTTTTGGGGGTTAAATAGATAACTACCTGTCTTACATTTTTGCATTGGCACCATTCGTGGGAATGAAATTGCAAAAGTAATTTATGTGCGTTCATGAGATTTATATCATAAAACTGGCTTTTCAAATAAAGCATAAACACTTCATGTCATCTGGAGTGAGTACTAATCATATGTGGATCCTCGATTTTTGCTTTATATTTTTCTTCTTCTGAACATGATAGTTTATTGTAGCAAGTGTAAATCAGTATTTTCATCATACTTGGTTTGAAATCGCATTTACTGTCATCATGCAGTATGAGCACATGGTTCTGGTGGACTTACTGAAGAAGGGTCACTCAGAGCCAGACAAGAAGATTGGTGCAGGAGTTCGTTCTTTTCAAGTTCGTACACATCCGATGTGGAAAAGTAGGTGCTTCTTTATTGTAAGGACAGATGAATCTGTTGATGACTTTAGCTTCAGGAAGTGCGTTGATTGTATACTGCCATTGCCTGAAGAAATGAAAGTACATCCAAGTGTCAACAAGGCTTTGGGTGGGCCTGGAGGAATGGGTGGAGGTCATGGAGGAAGAGGCGGTGGTGGACGAAGAGGTGGCCGAGGACGCAGCAGAGGTAGAGGGCCTAGAAACTAATTCAGAATCATAGATATCAAGGAGAGAGGAGAGTTCTCGTTTTAACTCGGGAATTTGAAACAAGTAATTTTTTTATTGCTTGTATTTTGACATAGAAGATCGATATCTATTATTAGATTTGACTATTTTTATTGTGCTTCTGAACAATTTTGTTTAGATTTTTTTCCATTTAAAGTTGTTTTTTTTAGTTGCCAATTTTAATGATGGGTTGATAGATACTGTATGAATCTTCTGGGTTGAGTTATCATTTCATAATAAGTTGTCCTAATAACATGGCCCATTTTTTCATTTTGTTGTGATTATTGGATATTAGGCTCCTTGTAGGACGTTATCTCAACATTTATCACAGTTTGTTTAGAACATGAGATTCTATCTGAATTCATCTTGAAATATTTTAGGACCAACTGGGGATATATGATGTGCTCTGTCTCTGTTGGGATTATTGCGATGTTGCCAAATCTTGGCTATGAATGAAAGAAGTTGTAGAACAAAGTGAAATTTGGGCTTCTATTTACTTGTATATTCTGGAAATGAAGCAGGAAGAATCAAAGTGAATGAAGATCTTTCTTTCAAGTTAAAAGTGTCAATACCTTGGCTTCTATTTACTTGTATATTCTGGAACTGAAGCAGGAAGAATCAAAGTGAATGAAGATCTTTCGTTCAAGTTAAAAGTGTCAATACCTTCGAAGTACCCTACAACCCTTTCGATCACTCAATAAATTGCATCTATTCCTATTTTCATGTCGAGGAGGTGGTGAGAGGGAGGTTTTAGAGTTTCTTTATCCGTATAATAAAAATTAACCCGTGTAATACAAATGTTATCGTATTGTTATTTTTTTTCTATTAGAAAATGGAAAAAGTCACGTATAATTTTGTTATCAAATAAGACCTAGGTTTTGTTATCAAATAACAAAAACTTTTTGAAGCTCAATCTCAAACAATTTTGGTGTTGTTCATCTTGTTTCTTCAATTTCTACCTTTTGTCAACAATGGCTCCATCAAAGCTATGTTTTTCTCCAAAAACCTGTTGTTATAAAAGTTAGGGTTTTTGTCCAATGTCAATAAATCAATAAATTGCACTGATGTTTTGAAATTTATGGTTTATTAGTAATGTAGGGGTGTGAGTTTCTATTGTTGTATGACCAAGCTCTCTGCAGTAGAAACAACCCTACAAACAAATATTATATTTGGTCACCATTTTTAACTTTAAATTTGCATTTAGTCCCTTTTTTTGCAGAATTACTATATAGAGAAGATGAAGATGAAAACTCTTGAAAGTTGAATAGTCTTACTTTTCCTAGCTTAAAGCTTGTTTTCCTCATCTTAGCAAAGTTTTTTTCTTACTTTTTTGTTGTTGGAATGAAGTGAATTGAAGGATTTGAGGAGGTATTTATAGCAAAGATGAAGCTAACAACTAGTTTTTCGAGCAACAGTAGTTGTTGATGATCCTCGAGATGCGAGTAAGTTTTTTAATTTTTAGAAAAAAATATATTTTAGTCAACGTATTTTTTGACTCAGTCAACTAACGGTTGACTTGGTCAGTTAACGACTCTGAGACGGAATGGTGACTAAAGACAAATAAAAAAAAAAGTGGTGACGCTGAACAAATATACCCCCAAAAAGTGGTGACCAGTGTCCAAAAATCTCAATTAATTACTCTAAATATTTTTGTTAAAATAATTACTCTAATTCCCAAGCAAGGGTAATGAGTGTCGCTTTGTTGCACACACTTAAAAGAGTGTATATGCTTACCTCCCACCAGATGAGTACACGTGGCTTTTGTAATTTTTTTTTTTTTTTTTTTTTTTTTAGAATGTCGGAGAGCGGTGGATAAATAAAACACCTAATGTTGGTTGCTGTTAACCCTAGTCGGGCGTAAAAAAAAAAAATTAAAAATTAAAGGACACATGGACTCATCTGGTGGGAGGTTAGGATACACACTTTTTAAGTGTGCAACAAAGCCAATTCCAAGGGTAATAGATGCAAAAGAGCAAATTAACTTAATTAATATGTGTTTAAATACGAAAAGTGACGTATATTTTGGGATAACAAAAAAAATAAAATAATATACTTAGAGCATTCCCAATGGTAGGTTTTAAATTCCTTTTAGAAACTTTTAGCTAAAAACTCTTGCCAATGGTAACTTTTAACACAATTTTCAAACCTAAAACTGGTATGTAGGATCACTTAATTAATTTAAAGTTTTAGAGCATTCCCAATGGTAAAACACTTTTAGTGGTGCTACATAGGATGGTTTTAAGGAATTTTGGGGTTTTCAATGGTTTTAGCGAAAAAAGGGTTTTAGTGTTTCTAATGGTGGATTATTGAAACCGCAATCTATGTGGGGTATGGATCCATACCGCACTCATTGTGGCGGATGGATCTTTTTTTAGATGAGTCCATACCGCACTAATTGTGGGGTATGGATCCATACCGCACTAATTGTGGCGGATGGATTCCTACGTGGCACTTTTAACTCCTTGGCAAATTTGCGAAGGAGTTAAAAGTGTTTTGCTTGAAAAGTGTGTTAAAAGCTACCATTGGCAAGTGTTTTCACTAAAAGTTAACTAAAAGTGTGCTAAAACCTACCATTGGGAATGCTCTTAGATTTTATCATATTTTATACCCTATAGTTTTGGGAAAAGTGAAACTTAATTTTTAAAATTTTTAAAATGGCAAGTCTAAAGGTAAAAATCACTTTTAACATTAGCTATATGCTAAAACCTTCCTCCTCTCTCCTATGTGGCACCCCTAAAACCCTTTTACGATTGGGAATGCTCTTATATTTTGGGACGAAGGGAGTAATAGAAAAAAGAAAACTAGTCTCTCTGTTTCCCTCTAGTTTTTTTTTTTTTTTGGGGGGGGGGGGGGGGGGGGTGTTTTGGTATTCAGAGTTCTGAGCAATTGGTTCATTATTTATATTTTTGAAAAAATGAATTTTGGTTTATAATTAGAGGAATACTAACCTTATATTTTTTTAAAAATTGGACTATTTTTAATTGTGGTTTTGATATTTTTTGTTAGGTAATATTTTTTTTTTTCTCCATTTGATGTTCTACTGGTATTGAAGCAGGATGTAATAGTAGAAATCAGAAATGTCTCTGTTGGTAGATAGAAAATATAAAAGTGGAGAAAAATATTTCTTGTAAGTCGAGGGAGTCATTTACTCGCAATGTATCCTGCATGTCGAGATTTTGACTGAAGTAGTGGCTGATGTTTCTTCGATCTACTACAGCGTAACCACGCAATTTAATTGTGTGAAGGTGAGTAGGTGACAACCCTTTCCAAGAGAGCCAGCCTTGAATTGATGAATTCTATTCGACTTCGTCTCCGAATCTCCGATTGATTTTATAAACAAATCGATTCCACGCAGACTGATTTAATGGATTTTTCACCTATTAGACTAATCACTTGCATTGTTGACTAGACTATTCAACCATGTCAACAAGTCAATACAGCTATCTTCTTCACCAAAAAAATTATACATATATACTACTGTTCCTTGTTATTAAAACCATGTTTGGTTCCATTGCACCCTCAATGATAATGGAGGTGAAGATGAAGATGAGGATGTTGTTAATACTGATGTTGTTTTCTTTCAACTTTGCAAATGCTGCAAAGACGTCAACAGAATTGTTACCAAGGGAAGCTGAAGCCCTACTTAGATGGAAAGACAGCTTTAGATACAGTTATTCTATTCAATACTGGAACACTACCTTATCTTCCTATACATGTGATAAGTGGTATGGAATTACATGCAGCGAGGAGGGTAGCATCATAGGTATTGATCTAAATTATCACTACCTGGAAGGTACATTGAAGCATCTTAACTTCTCTTGTTTCCCAAACCTCTCCATTCTCAATCTCAGGAACAATTACCTCTATGGTACCATCCCACAGGACATCAGTATACTTTCTAAGCTCATCCACTTAGACCTATCTTGGAATCACTTTGAAGGTACGTTGGAGCATCTCAATTTCTCCTCTTTACCAAACCTCTCCATTCTCAAACTTATGGTCAATTACCTCCATGGAACCATCCCACAGGAAATTGGTACACTTTCTAAGCTTACTCATCTTGACTTATCTTATAATTTTTTTTCTGGAGAATTACCGGTCTCACTGGGTAATCTCAGTAACTTAGTCTATTTAGACATTGCTAGGAATGGTATAAATGGTACATTTGATCGTTGTTTGTTTTTAAATTGGTCTCAATTGGAGTACCTCCGACTCACAAACAATCACTTACATGAATTGGGGAATTTGAAAAAACTGAATCAATTGTTTCTCAATAACAATCAATTTAGTGGGTTAATACCTGTGGAATTAATGAGTTTAGTAAATCTTTATGAGCTGGACTTAAGCTATAACAATCTCACTGATCCAATCCCTTCAACTCAGCGCCACTTGAGCAGTCTTACATCTATATTCTTGCAATCTAATCATCTCAGTGGTCCAATACCTTTGTCTCTACTACATTCAACTAAACTCAAAATTCTATACCTCCAATCAAATCACATTAACGGTTCAATACCACCTGAAATAGGAAATCTTAAATATTTAGTGGAACTGAGATTGTCTGATAACAAGCTTTCAGGGCAACTACCACCAGAAATAGGAGATCTTAAATATTTGGTGGAATTGAGATTGTCTGATAATAAGCTTTCGGAGCAACTACCACAGGATATAGGAAGATTGTCCAGTTTACAAATCCTACAACTTTCACACAACAAACTTAGTGGACCAATTCCTATGCAACTTGGGGACTGCCGCAGTTTGGTGTCATTGAGATTGAACAAAAATGATTTAAATGGCAGCATTCCCTACCAATTTGGTGAACTGGTAAACCTCACGGATTATCTAGACCTCAGCGAAAACTCACTCACTGGAGTTATACCAACACAACTAGGAAGCTTGGTACGACTTCAATACTTGAATCTTTCCCATAACAAATTGGAAGGCCCCATCCCAAATTTCAGAAGCACAAGGGCGACATATCTTGGCAGTAACAAAGACTTGTGTGTTGATTTCTGCGATTTGGCAGCACCATGTTCTTACTACGGCCTTCCACAATGCCATTCGAATGTCATTGCACCAGGACCAGATCATTCAACTGCCAAGCAGACAAAAGTAAGGAATTTCATTGTTCTAATCTCCATTTTTAGCATTTTGTTTCTTGCATTGTTGGTTACCGGAATATACTACTTTTGTCGAAAGAGACTTAAAACATCAGAACATAACAAAGCAACCAAAACCAAAAATGGAGATATATTTTCAATTTGGAATTATGATGGTAAGATTGCCTATGAAGATATCATCCAAGCAACAGAGGATTTTGACATGAAATATTGCATTGGGGTTGGAGGTTATGGAAGTGTTTACCGAGCAAAGCTTCCGTCTGGCAAAATCGTAGCCTTGAAGAAACTACACCGGTGGGAAACTGAAGAGCTAGAATACACAAAGAGTTTTAAAAATGAGATTGAATTCTTAACAAGAATACAACATCGGAATATTGTTAAACTCCATGGTTTCTGTTCTAATCCACAGTGCATGTTTCTGGTCTATGAGTACATGGAAGGGGGAAGTTTATTTTGTCTCTTAAGCGACGAAACTGATGCTGTGGAACTTGATTGGAATAAAAGGGTGGATGTTGTTAAGGGTGTTGCACATGCTTTATCGTACATGCATAATGATTGTTCCCCACCGACAATCCATCGAGATATATCAAGCAACAATGTCTTACTGAATTCAGCAAAGGAGGCTTGTGTCTCTGATTTTGGTACAGCTAGACTGCTACACCCTGATTCATCCAATCAAACTGTTCGTGTTGGCACTTGCGGCTACATTGCTCCTGGTAATTTAATTCGATACTTGCTTTCTGATGGTTTTATTTCAACACTTTTTTCCATAAAATGAGATGTGATTTTGCTTCTTCTTGGCAGAGCTAGCTTATACAATGGCTGTGACAGAAAAATGTGATGTTTATAGCTTTGGTGTGGTAGCTTTGGAGACTATAATGGGGAAACACCCAGGAGATCTCCTCAGTTCATTATCAATGCCTGCTGCTCAAACACTGATGATGAAGGATTTGTTAGATCCACGTCTTTCGTCACCAGTGGATCAAAAGATTATTCAAGATTTGGTGTTGGTAGTGCAGTTGGCACTTGCATGGGTGCAATCCAGACCTCAACAACGTCCAACCATGCAAAAGGTCTCTCAAATCCTCGTTTCAAATGCTCAATCTATTCGTCAGCCGTTAGAAGAGATCCTGGTTCATCAGATGATGGGTTATACCATGTAACTGGAACCTGTGTTATTACAGTACTACATTCTATCAAAATCTAAATAACTTGTTGAAACAAACTTTTTTTAATTTAGTCAGAACATGGAGTTTCACAGATAGTGTCTTCTCTTAACAAGCTTGATCATCTCAGGAATTACCACAGTTTTGTACCTATTAAATTATTAATTGGTATACTTTTTAAGTTCACTCATCTTGACAGATCTCACAAATCTCATCATTTTCTGATATCATACCAACTTCTGTCTCGAGTCAGTACCCTCACCATTATCCTTAACTAAATTTTGCTCATAGACAATCTGCATTTGTGATAACTTATACTGCACACAGGCTAAAAGATCCGTTGATTTCCTTCCCATGAAACGGCTTATTACCATCCTCGTCAGACACACAAGTAAGGCCTTTTCAAGGCTGTAGAAAAATGACCGGCTTCCCAAACAACAGCTTGGGACGTCATAAGCGGTTACACAAATGCATCATGCAAAATTGTATATTCAAATTCTGTTAATCATGTGAATTTCTAATAAGGGCAATCAAACCGAAAGCATTTGTTTATGCTAAAGAAAATACAATTCAAGTACTGTACTTCCTTGACAACCCACAGTACCATTCCAATGTAGCAGTACTTACAGTTTAACATAATTAAAAAATTAGAGTGCGCTTTATTTTTATTTTTTTTTAGAACATCTAAAGAATTATACAAATGAACCAAATTGTAAGAAGTCCATTAAAGGTAGGTTTTATTTAAAAATATATATATATATTAAGATGCTTCAAAAAGAGAAAATGTATTTCTTTGCCGAAAAATGATTTTATTTAACAAGATAATATGGGAAAAGTCATTTAAGTGACATTTTTGTAATTAATTTTTTTTTTTTTGTTAAGGGAAAACTTTTTTTTTTCACATAAACTCAGGTATTTTATTTTCCCATTCTATTAGTGTTATATTATTAGGTCATAAGGTGCGCATATATTAAGAAGAGTATGAGTTGAGAAACTTCAGGAGATTTAGTTTGAACTAAAAAGTCTCACTTTCAGTTTTCAATCAAAACTAAGTTCGTCACTGATCTTAGATTTGTGAATATTCAATAGGTCACTAAATCAGATTCTAAAAGAAAGCAAAAGAAACAATAAAAATTTGTGAGAGTGGAAGAATTCTTTCAAGTCACTTGTATTTGTATCTGCTTTTTAGAACAAAGATGGGTATCTACTCATCATCACTATCTGCTTCCACAAACCACAAAAGCCACGTAGAAACCATTAAGGAAAATGGATTATTTTCGTCTCTTAAGAATCCCCTTCTCGATCAACATAATTTGCATGAAAGAATGGAAACAGAAAAGATCGAAACGATAGAGAGTCAACAACATCAGCAACTTCAAGGATATAAGGGCACTACATTTCTCAGGACTTGTGTAAATGGACTGAATACTTTGTCAGGTATTTTAATATCGTCAGAATCAATTTGTTGTTTCACATTTTCAATGTTTAGCTTATGTAGTCTTGGAATATATTTAAGTGCAGCAGGGTGAATGCTATCATTGTTTAGCCTAAAATTTAGTAGCTTTCAATTGTTCTAGTCTTCTAGCTAGACATTTTTGGCTTACACTACTTATGATGAACATAAAACTACTATTACAATAGTAACACACCAACACCACCTATGTTATATTTGGAGAAATACCAAATAGGATCTGAATTTGGAGAAATGCTCCTTCAAATTCCTATCGTTCCTTTTTACCATTAAGTTTCAAGGGCTCAAGGCTCCCTGTAAAGTGTACTTCAGAGTGTTAACTTAGTGGGGTGTTAGCCACAGAGATAAATGAAATGGCAACATAGAATTCTATCATCGTCGAATTTGTTAATTATTCTAGATTCTTATAGCATCAATTTTCAAAAATCCAATACTTAATTATGGCAGATGTATGTTAAAACAAAATGACTATAGCAGAGTAGTGTGACTAAAAACTAAAACAGGTAATGCAATATAAGATTACATGTTTCTTGTGAGTTATGGCCCTATCGGTCCCCTTCAGTGCTTACTAGTCCGAATCAATATAAATGAAAGAGAATGGACATAACTAAACAATTATAATGAACTTTATATTTCTATTCCATGTAATCATATTTTTTTTTTCTTCTGATTCGAGATTGATTTCATCCTCAGGAGTTGGGATATTATCAATTCCATATGCACTTTCTGAAGGCGGGTGGATATCTTTGATATTTCTTCTAGTCATGGCAGTCGTGTGCTGCTACACAGGACTACTTCTTCGAAGGTGTATGGATGCTCACCCACTGATCAAAACCTATCCTGATATAGGCCAGTTTGCTTTTGGGTATAAAGGAAGAGTTATAGTAGCCCTATTCATGTACCTTGAGTTGTACCTTGTTGCAATCGAGTTCTTGATACTCGAAGGGGATAACTTAGATAAACTATTTCCAAACATGGGCATAAAAGTAGGAGGGATGACGATTGGAGGAAGACAAGGATTTACCCTACTTGCTAGTCTTATAATCTTGCCTACAACATGGTTGAGAAATTTGGGTCTTCTTGCCTATGTATCTGCTGGTGGGGTATTGGCTTCTGTTATCGTTGTGGCTTCAGTATTTTGGGCTGGTGCAGTGGACGGTGTTGGATTTCACGAAAGAGGCAGTCTTATCAATTGGGGTGGAATGCCTACTGCTATTAGCTTATACGCCTTCTGTTATTGTGGCCATGCAGTGTTTCCCACTTTGTGCACTTCCATGAAGGATAAGAGTCAGTTCTCTAAGGTAAATTGCTAGTTCTTTAATAAACAGTTTGATATCCCACAATCACATTAAGGTGTTCTGATTTAAGCAAATTATAAACCGAAAGGTCTTATGGATGCCTTTAAACATCATTGATAGAAGTACAAGAACTTGATAAATGCAATTTTCTTTGTCGTGTTTCCGTCTGCAGGTGTTGCTCGTCTGTTTTCTTCTTTGCACGTTTAACTATGGCTCCATGGCAGTGTTAGGCTACATGATGTACGGAGACAATTTGAAGTCTCAAGTGACATTGAATCTTCCTATTGGAAAGTTTAGCTCACACATAGCTATATACACCACATTAATCAATCCCTTCACAAAGTATGCAATTATGATTACACCAATTGCGACTGCGGTAGAAGACTGGTTTCCCTTTCATGACAGCTGGTTCATTAGCATCCTCATCAAAACTGTACTAATGATCAGCACTGTTGTCGTGGCACTAATTGTTCCATTTTTCGGTTACCTAATGGCATTGATTGGTGCATTTTTGAGTATTACAGTTTCCTTGTTGCTACCATGTGCATGCCACCTAAAAATTTCCAGTAACCCCCGTAGTCTAGGATTTGAATTGGTGGCTATTGTGACTATATTGGTGATAGGTTCCTTAGTTGCTATTTCGGGCACTTATACCTCTGTAAGACAGATCATAGATCATTTGTGAGTTTCTGATGTAACAGAATTCGTAAAGATGTCGAGTGTATATAAATGTTTATTCTATTGAATTACTTCAAATAAAAATGTGATATTGCTTATTTAATTTATACTAGCAAAAACGCTCATTGAATAAACAGTCTTTACAGATCCCTGCTAGGATCACAGAAGACATACAAATTGCAAAATGAAATGTGATCCGGACAAATAGATAACCAAATTTATTCATCAAAAAGTTAGAGATACAGAGCATGCCTGGTATTGCTACTACTTGAAGTTTCCCTGTGAAGTATTTGTGTGCATCCTCGATTCCTCGGTGACTATAAAAATTCAATTTAGTGATCCCTAGCCCAATAATTTGGAGTAAAGACGATCTCCTCAGTCCTCCCTAGACAGAACTCCCTCTCCCTTTCCCCTCTTTAAAGTGTTTGTTTGTAGATAACCATAGTATTCCTATTGATCTCATTCTGCCCAAAATTGGTTATAAAAGCCAACACTCCATGATGAACTATATCATGCAGATTGGACCCCTGTCTCAAAGAGTGAAGAATTAGTACCCCCTCTCTGCTGCTTTATGTAATTTGAAATAAAACGTTTCAGAAGGTACATGCATGATCTATATCAGAGTCAATGGTCTTCATGTGCAGCTTCAACCCATCAAGTGACTGATAGATATCATCACAACTATCCAGGGCATCATCCCCAGAAAAGAATTTATGGATTAAACCACCCACCTCAACACAACTCTCCCCTGCCATCTTTTTTAACTTTTGATGTTTCATTACCTTCCGCACATTTGCTGCTTCCTCCCACGAGCCAACCTCAGCGTACATGTTAGCAACCATCACAAGATTTCCACACCTTTCAGGCTCCAACTCAAGCAACCGTTTCCTCACTTTCATCCCCACTGTAGTGCTATCAGTAACATCATGGATGCTGCATGCGCTTAGTAGTGTTCTCCATACAGCCGGATCTGGATCAATAGGCATCCTGGTAATAAAATCATAAGCTTCTTCCAACTTGCCCGAACGACCAAGTATATCCACCATGGCACCATAATGTGTCATCATAGGTTTAATCCCATAAGTATGTGTCATATCATGGAAGACCCTGTACCCTTCATCCACCATTCGGGCATGACTACAAGCACATAATACCCCAAGAAAAGTGACATAATTAGGCCGAACTGAATTAATTTTCATATCCTCAAAAAAATTCAGCGCTTCCTTAGCCAACCCATGCTGGGCAAATCCCAAAATCATTGCACTCCACGTCCATACATTCCTCTCGATCATTCTGTTAAAGACCAGTCTAGCATAATACAATGCCCCACATTTTGCATACATGTCTACAAGGGCAGTACCCAGTTGACAATTCATTAACAACCCCTTCTCTATAACTTGACAATGAATCCATCTCCCTAAACTTAGGTTCCCAAGTTCAGCGCAAGCTGATAGCAAGATCACCATTGTTGTCGAATCCGGCTCAAACCCACAACCTCTCATATCAGAAAATAGCGACAAAAAATCATCAAACATGGAATTCTCAACACAAGCAGTAACAATGGAATTCCAAGAAACTACAGTCCTAATTGACATTCCATCAAACACCTGATGTGCATCATTTACCTCTCGACAAGAACCATAAAAATTAATCAAACTATTCTGAACATAAACATTTGAACTAACCCCAAATTTCAAAGCATCAACTTGTATTTGCTTCCCTTCTTTCACTGCCGAAAGACTAGCACACGCTTTAAAAAGAAACGGGAAGGTAAGTTCATTAGGTATTTTTCGACGATTCCTCATCTCAACAAAAACTACTATAGCTTCTCTTGGTGATTGAGTTTTAGAATAAGCCCTAATCACATAGTTCCATGAAGAAACTATAGGTTCAAATGCACGAAAGAGCACTAATCGCGCATAATTTAAATTCCCAAAAGCCGATAATGCACAAACACGAAGAATTTCGCTAACAAGAAACCCATCTTTCTGAAATCCTGAAGTGATGATATGAGAATGAATTTGGTAAAGGTGTTTAAGGGAAGAACAATTGTTGAGAAAAGAGAGACATTGTTGCTTTGTTGGGAAGAAATTCAAATTACAGTTATTTGGCATTTTTGGCGGGTAAGAAAGATGATCTGCTGGGCTTGGAAACCTTCTTGCCATGTTCCCATGGGCTTTTGCTTTGGCTTCACGTTAAATTCACTTAAAGACTTCTAATCAATGACAGAAAAAAAATGAATCACCAGCAGCACCTGTAGAACAAAGCATTGTTCCTCGGGTCATTCACCCATGCCCTGGCAGTAGGTTCTGTGAGCTTATCACTGTGACAACCATGGACAAAATGGTTCTTGATCTTCCCGAATTTTATAACGCAACAGAATCAATCTATTCGAAAAGTGGGTGGTTGCTCTTAGGGGTGCTCAACTTGCCCCGTGACCCGGACCCGCCCCGTTCCCCGCCCCGTTTTTTATCTCCCCGCCCCGCCCCGCCCCAATATTTGCCCCGCCCCGTATCCGCCCCAATGGGTAACAGGGCAGGGATGGGTTTCATTGTATAGATTGAAACCCCGCCCCGTTCCCCACCCCGTATCCCCGCCCCGTTCTCCGCCCAGTTCCCCGCCCCGTGCCCCGCCCAGTTCCCCGCCCAGTTCCCCACAAAAGCAATTTCCTGCCCTAGTTCGAGGTCTGACTTCTTTCCTTTATCTGAAATTTCATTTTATCTAATTGATTTGGAATCAATTTGAATTCATTTGGGAAACTCCACTTTATAAGTTAGTCCATGTGGCAAACACATCTGTTTCGGTCAACAACGTCCAAATTTCGTGTTTGAATTTTCAATCAAGCTTTTCATCTTCAAGTTACAGACCAAGAATTCATCATATGAGGATAAGTTTCATATGATCAACGTGAATGAAACAACAATAAATTAAGGTACAGGAACTTCTTTCCTTTATCTGAAATTTCATTTTATCTAATTGATTTGGAATCAATTTGAATTCATTTGGGAAACTCCACTTTATAAGTTAGTCCATGTGGCAAACACATCTGTTTCGGTCAACAACGTCCAAATTTCGTGTTTGAATTTTCAATCAAGCTTTTCATCTTCAATGAGGATAAGTTTCATATGATCAACGTGAATGAAACAACAATAAATTAAGGTACAGGATGAAGCCATTGACCTAGATTGCTTACAGTAATTAGGATTGTTGCTGTAGATACATCTGAAGAACTCTTAATCTGTCATTACATTCTCTTTATCACACTGATTCAGTATTAAGCAGCATATATGGTGTCACATTCCCCGTCCCCGCCCCGCCCCGTTCCCCGTCCCCCGACCTGTACAGGGCAGGGATGGGGGTGAACTTTCTTAAGCCCCCGTTCCCCGCCCCGCCCCGCCTAAGAACGGGGATTATTTGGCCCCGCCCCGCCCCAACCCCAACCCCGCACACTATTCCCCCGCCCCGTCCTGCCCCGCCCCAATCAGCACCCCTAGTTGCTCTTACAGGAAAGTTGCCGTTGCCAGTATGAAGGTAATTTTGAAATTGTTCCGTACCCTGCTCCACTTGTTTTACTTAACATTCACACCAATGCCAAAATTGTCATGTAGCTCCCAAGACAATATCAAACTAGAGAAGAACACTTTTCGCCTCATTTTCATCCTTTGATGGCGTAGTCCTTCTCGCCTAGTCTTTGCAGAAAGAACCTCGACTATCATCAACCTGTATATAGCTGATAGAAAATGGACCATCTATTCAAATGATAAAACTGAGCGCCAGCACGTCAGCCCAATCACTAGTTTACTTGTTGTAAGTCATCATGTACACATTCTAAATACATGAATACAAGAATAATCACTTCGCTAGCGTGCCTTATCTCAGTGGACATTCATACTACAGTAAAGCCCCTCTATGAAATAGTCAATTTTTATGATTATGTAGGGGTGAAATTCCTTTATAGCTAGAGTCTCACTATAGAGAGGTTTTACTCTACCAGGACCCAGGTTATATAGTTCTCGGAATGAAATTATATCGAGTATATAGCTATTGTGTATTTGTGTGGCTTATTTAATTTTCATATGTTTAAAAGAGTAACAAACTAAAGCAAACCTACCTATTTCTCCAGGTGATGTTTATAAGCCCGAATGCCCGATAGTAAAGGCTTCTCAAGGTCTACTACCTTACCTAATTCTACAAATTTATTTCCTTCTCACAATAACTAACTTTATTCTGATGGGGAGTAATTAAGAGATAAGTTTCTCAGTTACACAGAAAAAAAGAAAAAGAAAAAAGGAAATAGTAATGATAGTTAGAAGTCTTTAGCTACTTTTTGCAATAAAGGGGAGGAATAAACTTCTACCCTATCTTGCCAGACTTGTCCTGCCTAACTGGGGACTACCATGATGCATTACCACATAGGAATGAAGATATACAGGTACCGCAAACATGCCTTAATTCCCGCAATACCTGCAGCACAAGATTTTTTTTTTTTTTTTTTTAATCAGGGGCATTAATCTTTAAAGCTGATATTAGATTACTAAATGCACTTTTTTCCAACAGTTCCTAGAGTATGCCAACAATACTATTATATTTGACAACAATAAAATTTACGAACCTTCTTCAGAAAGAGCATCAAATTTGCAGTACAGATTCCTTATATCCTTCTTGATTCATCTCCTGCATGTGAATTTGATATGATATCAATCTAGGGTCACTAGTGGGCAGTGCCAGTAAGTAAACAATCAAAGATACAAGGATGGAGTTACTCCATGATATTAGGGTGCAGTAGTCCAGACTCCAGAGGTTGTTCCTTTCAAACTATATATAAATGACCAGGGATTACAATAAAATGAAAAAAGATCAACAATAACATTTACCTTTATTCTTTTGACGACCTAACTTTTTCCAATTTTTCTTTCCTCCTAGACTTGATTTTTTGAATCGAGCTTCACGTTTCAACTGAGTCAACCGCATATGCCGCTCTACAGATGAAGTTTTTTCCACACCTTCCACATTGATTGTTTGCTGTTGTAGCTTCCCACGTTGGTCTAATATAAGGAGAATAAGAAGAAAGCAAATGAGAAAAAAAAAAAACAGATAAGATCTTAGGATACAGGGAACCAGACATTTGCAATGTGCACAAAACATTGCGTTTCCAAGTTCCAACATGATAAAAAGATAAAGCAAAGACCAGAACAAATGGAAAATATATCAACTACCACCTAATAAGAAAGTGCATACAAAAGAGGCATGCTGACTTCACTTAAACAGATATATAAAACAAAACATTTTTTCACACATGATATGAAATCTTTAATGAGCTCACCTTCAGAGCCTTTAGCAATGATGGGATGCTGAAAGGTTTTTTTTACTTCAACCGGTAGTGCTACTTGTTCTGGTTCAGTTCCCAGATATGATTGCTGAGGCCCTTCCTGAAAATGGCTTTGTTCTATTGGCTGTTGATTGTTTATCTGTTGATGCACACTCTTTGACCTTTGTTCTTCAATTCTTTGAGCTCTTCTTTGCTGTGCAGCCATACGTCGTTGTTCCTTGTCCACATAAGACAGATACAATGCCCACTGCTTCTTGGCATCCTCTTGTCCATTTTGAGGATTCATCATATACCACAGCCACCACTGGTCAACTCCATAGGACTGCGCCGTCTTCCAGTACTGCAACTGTTTAGCCAAACGGTGTTTTCTCCGCTCATACATTCTCACCATTCGATAGTAACGCGCAGTAAGACGAGAATCGTTCCCTGCATGTAGCATCTGTTCCACTGAGCTACCAATATGATCATTCATTGATGCCTGTCCATGTATAGTTTTAGCGTGTATCAGTTGTTGTGCATCAATTTGGTGTCCCGTAAGTTCGCCAGGTTTTGTGGCCATCTGCACCGCCTGAGGAATGATCTCATTAGCTTTTGCAGAGGGTTGTTGAAATCTTTCATTATATTTTCTCAAAAACTCAGCTATCGATGCTTTCTTCCTTACGCATTCCATTCCAATGATATGTCTCTTAGCAATAACACATAAATCTGCAATGTCGAACAAAGCTTTTTCAACAGTTCAGAAAAAAAAAAATCAAAAGAAACGTACGCAACAAATAAAAAGGTGCTAATCTTGAATTCTAGCTAACAAAAATTACAGATCTTTGGGATACATAAAAGGTTCCAGTCCTAATTCCCATATCTGACATAATTTTAAGGAGTTAAGATTTAGGTTTTTCAATTATTTCTAGACTATCTAGACCATTTACTAGTTTAGTATGATATTCAGTTTCCTTTCTAGGTGAAGATTGTTTAGAAATTTATTTCTGTTCATACAAGCCAGGGAGTCGAAGGCCTTTGGTCAGAATCAGAATGATTGAGATTTTAGATTAGCAGAATCAGAATGATTGAGCTCCGTCAATAGATTGCTTCAAGCAATATAACAAAGAGAAACCAAGCTGTCCCTAAAAGACATTTCTGGATGTATTTGATGCTATAAAGGTTTCAAAATTGCATGGACCGGCAAAATAGATTTTGATTTAGTAGAGGCTTGGATCAAGTTTGTAATTAAACTGACCTTTTGTCGGTTAACAATTATATTTTCCAACTAATAGCTTTGCTATAAACCAATATAATGCACAGTGACCTTCAGGTGTGTTGGATAATAGTGTTTGGGTGTATCATATTCTGTTCTCCTCAAAATCTTAACAATACGAAAGGAAACAATAAAGTCTGCAGCCACCAACTAGCTAAACTATTTTGATAGTATTTCACCCTATAATTTCATAATTTCCATATCGGTCTTCTACCTAGCTACAAAGCCAAACTCTTTCAGATTAGAAAGACATGCAAAAATTACTAACACAAAATTTTATCTGCATAATTTACCAAGCAGTGTAGCATAGATTTTATTTCTGGAAAGTTAAATTGTGGCACAAAGTCCCTCAAGCTTAATTACACCTTTTGTAATCACCAGACAAGGTTATGACATACCTTCAAACCTTTTAAGATCTGCATGCTTTTGCCCGTGGTTGACATTTAGTCTTGTCGTCGGTTGACGAGCTTGGTGCCGGATTTGGGTCAAACGGAATCTAGCTCGGATATGTGAAGAACTTTTTTCAGCTTCCACATCATGAATTCTTTGTACTTCGTCCAGTGATTTCTCAGTATGACCCTGACCTGGGAGGCCATATGACAATGGGGATTTCACACATTATTGTTTAAATATACAATGAAAATGGGATAGCTGCTAATATCAAGATTGAAGGTGAAGAACAAGCGGCCTTCATGTATTGTCATGATTTCTGGGAAGGGGTTGTTCAGCTTTCTAGCTAGTTCAACTAATCAATCATCATAATAACAGAAACTAAAAAGAAGCCTAAAACATTAATTCACGAAAAATGTAAGTTACCTTCAGATTCCAACAATGCAGCTGAGTTGGCGAGAGTCAAAAGATCGTCAAATTTTCCTCTGGCCTCTCCCCCATGTCGAACTGGCTCATTAGCAGAGAATGCTTGCTGATGTATTGTTTGATTCATTTCTTTAGAATTATCTGAGGCTGTTTGTGTGCTTTTGCACATATATGTTATGGCGTTTACTTACAGTATTCTTGCGGAGTTCCCCCTTTTACTTTTCCACACAATAACACTTCTATGCTGTCTTTGTCCAATGGTCATCTCCCAGTTCCTATTGATCACATCGGACGAAAAAAATATTATTCCGGTCTTCTCTAAAATTTCTTCTATATATTATGAAATAGAAGAGAGAAACAATGAATAGATTTATGAATGAACTGTAGATCCAGCTATGATATTTTTGCAATTAAAATGTTTGATGGACTGGACAGCAGCCTCAATATGCCGTATACAGTTACCGTAAGAGGAAAAAATTTAACAACCCTTCATTTCCATTTTAGAGACATTAATAACATATCTATGAATATACATTTCTTAAAAAGTAACAATGGTGCCATGGGACATCTCTTGATGAAAACCATTAACGCAGCCATCATTCAATCACTTACTATACAAATTGTCAAAACCACATGATGATTTTCCAATACACCATGAACATCTTCTCCTTCACCAATATAAGTTTCATTGCCTATTAATAAACACCCAAAAGAAGTCACAAACTCCATGCCCTGCATCCACCATGTCAAATGTAAATCCTTTTCTTTGGGTGAATTTTATTGTAAATGAACTATTATCTGGTAAACCCATTTAACCCGATTTAAAAGTTGAAAATGAGGATATTCTCCACACAAATTCTTGAAAGTTGAAAAAAGTTCATTTAAAAGTTTACGATTGCTAGCTCTCTCGTGCTATCCCTATGTAGAAATTCCATAAAAAAGTATCAATGCAAAAGCTCTTGAAGGCGGTAAATTGCCTTATATGCATCCTACCAAAATTTCCACTAAAAAGTGAGTTTATGAATGAATGAAATACCTTGAGCTCTTAATTCTTGACTTTTATGAATGAAATTCTTCATAATTAAAACCCATCCTTGTAGTCGTGACTTATGAAATGTTTCCGCACAAAAGTTAAAACTGAAGGTGGCCTAGAGTTTGGTTATACTAAAGTCAAAACTCAAGACGTACCACTGAAGAGGCGAAGAGTATCCATATAAGAAGGAAAATATGGATACTTATTTGGCGTCTCTGACACGTATATTGGCATATTTCGGTATCCTAGTATCCAAACAAAAGGCCACAGTTCCATATTTGGCGTCTATGTGCTCCCTAACAACCATCCTAAACAATTCTAAGGATAAGATGTGCTCGTTTTTCTTACATTGTGTCGTATTGTACTAAGTTCCCCAATGTACTCTCAATATATTTAGTAGGCGTTAAGCAGCCTAGCTACTTAGGTCCGTCAGATGTTCCAGATTGAATTAATCGAGTACTGGAAGTCCGAGTTGCAGTCTCGAACTATACCCGACAAGTAGCTCCATATCCTAAAAGTGATTGTTAACATCTCGGTGCCAACAACTGCCTTTGTTTTCACTTGATATGGACCACCTTCGTCAAGCCACTGCTTACAACTTTATTTAGTATGGTGACTTTATCCGTCAGGCCAGCCAATTTGGCTCAAAACACTTCCATCATTTGTAATTTGTATCAAGAGGTCGATTCTCACTTACATCGGGGTGGGGGGGATTTTTGTTTTTATCAATTTGTTGGAAAGGTTACTCTATCTTTTCCGTTTCATATATATCATCTTTCCATGAATTATTTCCAGACTTCCATAAACAGAATTGAACATAAATTTGAAGATTATAATCTTTAATATTATTAAAGGTTAATCCTTTCCAGACATATTAACGAACATCATATACAAAAGCTTCAACAATAAGAGAAAA
This sequence comes from Aquilegia eximia, assembly GCA_023053565.1. Classification (NCBI taxonomy): domain Eukaryota; kingdom Viridiplantae; phylum Streptophyta; class Magnoliopsida; order Ranunculales; family Ranunculaceae; genus Aquilegia; species Aquilegia eximia. The sequence goes on from JALIGU010000002.1 coordinate 36,897,861, forward strand.
AAGACCACTACAAAATCTAACGAACCCGACAAAGTAGCCATCGTCATCAAAAATAAAATTCAAGGTTGCATAATCTTTCCTCTTAAATAAAAATTCTTTAAGGCACACGCGTCAAACATGTAACAACCTAAGAACTAGAATTATTCCAATTTTGATAATGTTGAGATTAAATACATGGATCAACAGTATGATGGTGTTGGTGGTGATACATTCACACAATTACAACAACACAAAATGCTTAAGATGCAGGGGTGAGCCAGCAACACATAACCACACAAACAAAATGAACTCTAAAAAATCCAACAAAAAAAAATGTTAGAATCAAATTTATTTAGTAACAAAGAAACACAGTAACTACTTTGATTGAAACAAATATATATATTCCCACAAAAGTAAAACTAAATAAAATAACAAACAACAACATATAATAAACAAAAAAAAAAATCAAAAATAACTATTTCATTAAACTTCTTCACAAAATTCAACATACCCATTTCATGATATGAACTTTAAAACAAGAATCAAACTTCAAAACAAATTATAATTAAGCAATAAAATTTATGCTTATATTAAAAAAAAAAAGGACATAGATTGATGGTTGGTGAACTATGCTTACAGCAGATGAAGAGAGCATAGTTGTCTGGCTTGTCGGTGATGAAATTGAGAAGAACAAAACCCCCAAACTAAAACCAGATACTCTCTACTTCTCTTCTTAAAACAACCCTCAGTTTCATTTTTGGATTATTTTGAAAGCTTAAGAGAAGAAGCCAAGTTGCAACCATGTTTACACGTGTCTTTTTCCTGAGTTCCACATATATTTCTTGCTTACTTATGTTGGCCTCTTTTACCAAAAAAAAAAACTTATTGGATTGGGCTTAATACTTCAAAACCCATTACTTATTGGATTGGGCCTAGTACTCTTATAAAGCCCAATTCCCTAATTTAATGGTGATTAATGTACAATTAAAATCACAATTAAATAGATAATAGGGGTACACTAATAAGATGATTAATGGAAAATAGCTGTTTCAAATCATATTTTTTTATCTATAATTAAATTCATATTAATTACTCCATCACAATCTCCTAATCATCTAGTAAGTTGTAACTCTCACACGCTAATCAACTAAAGAGCATGGATGCATGCAAATATGTATGGCCAGTTTTAGTTTTTATACATGCAACGGCGCACATTCTTCAAAGTTAATTAGTAGTGGTGGCGCGTAGATACATTTCTCTTCATTAATGAATTGTCTTCTATCATATCTCCTCTCTACATATATAATTTCGATAGATCTCTCCAACTTCTGCACACCTTGCTAGTACATTTTACTCCAGAAAACCACAAAGAAGTTTCTGTCATCTTTACAACATGGATCAGAAACACACTTCAGTTCAGAATATCTCATTCTCTACTACTACTAGTCATGGTTTTGAAACTGTGAGTAATTTATTTGAAGAAGACCCATTTTTCATGTCACAGAAAATTCATCCTCTTGATTTCAGGTAAGTTAGTATATATTTTCTTTTGAAATGTGTTTGAAAATAATAGTGAAGTACAACAACCAACTTCTGTGAAACTAATTTTTTTTTTTTTTTTTTTTATTTTGTTGATTTATTTTTGAAGTGGAGACTCTAATTTCAATTATCCATGGGAATTTCCCATGCAAGATGACAATGTATTAGATGCTATACCTTTGATGGAGTGCTTACCAACTGATCGTTTATTGTATGCTTCATTGGATGCTTCATTGGATATTATACCTAGTGAAAATAGTACTACTAATTGTCAAGGTAGTTAATCTTATTTTTTATCTTTTGAGATTTGGTCTTCCGAATTTTATTTTTTATTTTTTGATATAATGGGTGGATTTTGGATTTTTTGTAGGTGATTTATACAAACGATGGGAAGAGGAGTTTGGAGCTTTTGATGAAATGAGTGTCTGTCAATTTGAATCAGACAATAAGCAGATAGTGTTGTATGACAATGGAGATCAGATGAGTAGTAATAACAGTGGGGATGGAGTGTGGAATGATCAGAAGAAGGTGAACAGGTGCAGAGAAAGAAAGATTACTAATACTAGTAGTTCTACTGAGTTAACGCGTAAAACTATCGCACAGTATTTTTACATGCCAATCACTCAAGCTGCTAAAGAATTGAATGTGGGATTGACCTTGTTGAAGAAGAGGTGCAGGGAGTTGGGCATCCCTAGATGGCCCCATAGAAAGTTGATGAGTCTGCAAACCCTAATCAAGAATGTTCAGGTGCCTCTCTCTCTCTCTCTCTCTCTCTCTCTCTCTAACTTGATGAACATAATCCTACTTCTTCTGGAGACATATTTGTTATAATTCTTCTATATATAATTAGTGTAGATTAAATTAGTTTGATATAATTTTCTTAATTACTTGATTAATTAGATGTGGAACAATAATATGGTAGTACAGTACTGATAATTAGTACAGCCAAATATTATTCTATTTAGAAATAACTAATCAATTATGTTTGCAATTCTGGAATTTGAATAAATTTATCATCAAATCAAGTCTTTTGTTAGCTTTCACTTACATTATTCCTATATGATCTTAATTTTAAGTAGTAGTATATGCAAGTACAAATGTCAACTTGCTGTATATGTTTGAGAATGGATTGCATCAGATTTAATTTTAATATAGGCAAATGTCATGTCCTCTGATTGATTTATGATGCGCGTCAAAGGATCATTAAGTCCCTTAGCTTGTGGAATTAACAAAAGCATTTAGCAATATTTACATCACTTTGAAAATCAAAATTGAATGAAGAAGTGATGTTAATTTTATATTAAATGTTTACGCAGGAAATGGAAGATGGAGACGCAGGTGATACGAAGATTAGGGACGCTATTGAATTGTTAGAGCAACAAAAGAAACTAATGGAGGAGATGCCAGAAGTGGAGCTAGAAGAAAAAACAAAGAAACTTAGACAAGCTTGCTTCAAAGCAAATTACAAGAAGAGAAAGCTTATGGGGATGATAGAATGGCCTTCTTCCCCTAATAGCCATTTAAGCATTGAAAGCATGGAAACATCAACTGCTGCAAGCAATAAAAGGGTGAGAATGCAATTAAATGAACTCAAAAACATCTACTAGCTAGGATTTTGGAAATGTACCTTTTTTATCTTAGTGTGTTGTATTGGAGTATGTAATAGTTCATTAACATCTCTATTTCAAACTATGTGATGAGAAATGCTTCTCATCTCTCACAATCAGACTTTGATTTAAGGAGTTTATTTCATCAGTCAACTTAATTTTCCGGGTTTTTAAGAGTGTGAGCTTAATTGATTTAGGTTCTCAGTGAAAAAAAACCGAGATAATCCAATTTCTTTCGTTTCGGTATATATTTACAAGTTTAAATAATTAACAAACATGAAGTACTTGAATTTTAGCTGGCCGAGAAAAGAAAACAATCTTTAGACACCGGCACAAAGCACATTGTTTCCAGTAAAGTCGTAGCTCCAACGTTCTGATAAACGCGGCTTTAATATTTCCGAGAAAATTGTGTGATTTGAACTAAAATGCATGTTTAGCATATGTATATGCAAGTATGCAACTCACAAAGTTCATTTTCGTGCAAACATTCTTCTTTTGTCTTTTATAGGGGTAGCATACTAGTGCTCCTCGTTGTTTTGTTTTCTTTATATAGGTGAATGTAACGATTATAACCGCCACTCGCCCACTCTGCTTTGCGCGCAGCTCTAATGGAGTTTTAATTGATTCATAATTTGGCGGGAAGAATTAAAAAAAATTTCAGTTATTAACAGTTGAAACGTTTCAATTCTTATTATCTTTAATGGCTTTGATTACCTTCATCAATCACAAATCCTTCTTCACTAACCTTAATTACCATAATAATAAAAATCTCTCCTTTTTCTTCTTCTTCTCTTCTAAATCTCAACAACAAGAAAAACCCTTTTGTACATCTGTTGAAACAATTGTTACCCTTTTGAAATCATGTTCAAAGAAGACTCATTTGCTTCAAATTCACAGTCATATCATTCGCACATTACTTATTCGACAACAAATCATCTTAACCAGTTTTTTATCTTGTGTTGCTTTATCCCCATTACGTGATTTGAAGTATTCGAATAGGTTTTTTGCGCAAATACGAAAGCCAGATTGTTTTAATTTTAATACCATGATAAGAGCTTATTCTCAAAGTGATTTCCCTTTAGAAGGGTGGAAGTTTTATAATGAAATGCGCGAAAGAGGTATTCGGCCAAACCCCTTGTCTTCTTCTTTTGTTCTTAAGTCATGTACTCAGGTTTCTTCGCTAATTGGTGGTAGACAGATACATGCTAGGATTTTGCAAGATGGGCATCAATCTGATTGTTTGTTACTTACTGCTTTGATGGGGTTTTATGCATTTTGTGAGAATGGGACTGACGCGCGTCTTGTATTTGATGAGATGCCTCAAAGAGATACTGTTGCTTGGAATGTGTTGATTTCTTGTTATGCTCGGAATAAGCGAACTCGAGATGCGTTAAGCTTGTTTGATGTTATGCAGAACCCTGAGTACGGGTCTAAACCGGATGATGTTACTTGTTTGGTGGCCCTCCAAGCTTGTGCTCATTTGGGAACATTGGAGTTTGGGGAACGGATACATCGGTTTATTGATGAACATGGCTATGGTGATGCCACAAATCTTAGAAATACGCTTATAGCCATGTACTCGAGATGTGGGTGCGTGGACAAGGCTTTTCGGGTGTTTCAGGGGATGTCTGAGAGGAATGTGGTTACTTGGAGTGCATTGATTCATGGGTTTGCGATGAATGGGCATGGAAGAGATGCTATTGAAGCATTTAGAGAAATGCAGAGAATGAATGTACCACCTGATGAGCAAACTTTTACTGGGGTTCTTTCCGCCTGTAGCCATAGTGGATTGGTAGATGAAGGTATGATGTTTTTTGAACATATGAGGACAGAATTCGGAATATCACCAAGCATTCATCATTATGGATGTATGGTTGATCTAATGGGTCGTGCAGGCTATCTTGACCAGGCTTATGAGCTTATAATTTCGATGACAGTCAAACCAGATTCAGCTATCTGGAGGACTTTGCTTGGTGCTTGTAGAGTACACGGACATGTTGCTTTAGGAGAGCACGTTGTTAGCCATTTGATTGAGTTGAAGGCCCAAGAAGCTGGGGACTATGTATTGCTTTTGAACACATATGCTTCAGTTGGTGACTGGGACAAGGTAGCTGATGTGAGGAGGTTGATGAAGGAAAAAGGAATCCAAACAACTCCTGGTTGTAGTACAATTGAGTTGCATGGTCAAGTTCATGAATTTGTTGTAGACGATGACTCTCATCCTCGGATGAAGGAAATATATGCCATGTTGGATGAGATTGAGAAACAGCTGAAGATTGCAGGTTATGTTGCTGAAGTATCATCAGAATTGCACAAATTAAGCGCACAAGAGAAGGGGTTTGTACTCTCTTATCACAGTGAGAAGTTGGCCATTGCCTTTGGAGTACTTGCCACTCCACCAGGCAAAACAATAAGGGTGGCCAAGAACCTTCGTATCTGTACCGATTGTCACAATTTTGCCAAGGCTTTATCCTCTGTTTACAATAGAGAGGTAGTTATTCGAGATCGCAGTCGTTTCCATCATTTCCGACAGGGTAATTGCTCCTGTAATGATTATTGGTAAGTATCTTTCAGCAGTAAATTCATACCCTGCCTATGGTCATAGTGGGAGGTATTTATTTTAGATTGCCAGTTCCACCATTTCCGAGAGGGTTATTTCTCCCGTAGTGACTATTCAGCAGTGAATTCATACTCTGGGGCTATTGCTATCAATCAGTGGATGACTTCGAGGAATTTGAGTGGGCTCTGGCAGTCTGGTTGAGACAAGCCCGCTTTATGTGCGGATTTGGATGATCCAGGTTGCAAGATTTATACCTTAAAATAAATTTGAGGAATCTAGATTGCCATTTGCTGCATTAGCTCTCTTTCGCAGTGGATAAAATTCATATTTATTCATGCAATCAGAGATTCAATCTGAGATTAGAGAAGACTTTCCAAAACTTATACTGAAATCAGCTTTTGCGTTAAATTTGTTAAGCTGAGGTATGACGCTAACCTTCAGTCTATTATAATATTATAGTAATGGCCTGTGATTTCGACGAGTGATGTCAAGGAGTGATTTACATTTGGTTTATGTATAGAAGATAATGATGATCAGGCAGAGTAGACAGATGGCAACATATACCTTCATTACTATTCTATTTAGTTTATAGGTGATGTAATAGCTGAATTAAGTGCAAAAACGACATCAGGAATTCATTTAAAAAAAAAAAGAAACTGTTGGTGATTTTGGGTATTATTTGTAAGATTGGAGATACAATCATCAGTATTTTTGACCTGCACTACTGCAGCATGAGTTCACAGGGTAATGTCATTGAGGTTCTTCTGACATCGCACAAGCCCTGATAATCTGATATACACATCCAATGATCCAATCAGCTGGAATTTTTTATAACATTATTGAAATATCCACTTAGGAATATCCATTTATGAATTATCAATGCTTTTTTTTTTTTTTTGTCAATGCTCTTTTAATAATAGTTTTCGGTGCGTTCTGACTTCAAGCCAGTCTACGTCTTAAGATTTTAAATATTTCAACAGAATTATTGGAAGCATAATGATCAATTATATGTTTGAGAATCAGTGGTGTGTACATAGAAAGGAAACCAGACTGAGGTATGTGAAAGCAGAAATGTGTAAAATGAGTAACAATTATTGTGTGGGAGTGTATGAACACGATTTCGATTTCAAGCCTAAGAAAGGGACGTTATAGAACCAAACCAAACCAAACCAACCTGTCTTTGGATATTCCTCAGACCTGATCATCAGTTAATTAATGAGTTCACATATACCTCACACCCATACTACAATTCACATGGCGTCATGGCCAATCACTCAATCAGGTGGCGCTGCTGTGTCTACCTAGCACCTTGTAGGAACTATTCGAAGACGTTTCAGACTTGGTTCAGTGGTTCTGGTCGGTGTTTTTTGCTTATGTTTTTGTGGTTTTGTCTTGTGCTACTACATGTGGCTACGAGTGCTGGCGGTACTCAAAATTCCCACACAAAGTTGGAGAATTCATTTTTATATTTTACTACAACATTTAATTTCCAGGAGTGAACTAAAAAGGTCGTCGATCGACCTGCAACAAATTATATAAATTCAATGTGTACTGTGTAGACCATTCGATCTTGAACGACTATAGATATTAGGGTAATTACGCATATAGAATGAACATCAAAATGGAACCGTCCATAGTGAGTAGTGAACGGCTGAGTGTTTTTTCAGGTCGACACGACTGAATACAATCGGAAATGTGCACGTCTGTAACAATTCATGAAAGAGAACATCAGAAATCCTAATTCCTACACAACAGTTAAGTGTTGGTTTTATAGATAGAACCTACTCTACTTATAAACCTTCTTGATTTGCTATGAAAAATAATTACATGGTAAAAATCTCCCATATGGCCATATCTAATGAATATACAGTAGTTTTGGTAGAAAATAAGTAATTCAATAATAGGAATCTAAAAATATTCTGTTTTCTTTAACATAAAACTTGCCTTGTTTTAACATGAAAAAATAATGCCAAGATTGAAGTCACAAAAGATTGAATATCTCTCAACAATCTTTACGGTAAAGACAAAAAATGAAACTTTGAAGAGTCATAGAGATATGAAATGAATGAATGAAACAACCTAAACCAACCAAGCAACCCATCTCTAATTTATTACGGTACGTTATGGTATTACTCTATCGAATATGCTTCTTTTTCATCTTCTTTCTTCTTATAAATACATAGCTAGATAGGTAGATAGAACACATCAATCTTATTCCAATACTTCTCTTCTTCTTCAACCCTTCTCAACAAAAGCTTCAAACCATGAAATCCACTAGTGCTTTAGTTCTCATTCAGATATTTGTTGTACAGTTTCTAGTACTTCAATGTGTTTCTCAAGATTTTGATTTCTTCTACTTTGTTCTACAGGTGAGTTTAGTGCTCTCTAGTAGTTTACTACAGATTCTAGTATATATTTTGGTTATATTATTTCTCCGGCAGTCCGGCTCCTTATATGACAAAAGTCTGTTTGTTGTTGTAATTCTTATATTAGTGGCCTGGAGCATACTGTGATACAAAGAAAAGTTGTTGTTACCCAACTACAGGAAAACCTGATGCAGATTTCGGTATTCATGGCCTCTGGCCAAATAACAACGATGGATCATACCCGTCTAACTGTGATTCTAGCAGCCCTTTTGATGGTTCAGAGGTATGCAATTGAGTTTTGTTTTCTAATCATTTCATTTCAAAATTTTGTACTACTAGATTTTTGGTAGGAAAAGACGGCGAAAAGGTTAGAAAACAATGATCTCTTAAGTTTCCCCGCCACGGCACTTGGACTTGTTGATAGAATACTATCACATAATCACATTGTTTTGGGTCTCTATCATATATAACATAACACTTGCAGCTTAAAATCACATATATTCCATGAAATCCTTGCAGCTTTTTGCTGAACTAGAATTCAAATTGATAGGGATGAAGAGAATATTACAAGTTTTTAGGAAAAAAATAAAAATCTAGACCAATTATGGTAAGAAATCCATGCATTCAATCTGTACATGCATTTGACCTTGATTTGTAGGATTCTGACAGCTTAGTTCATCAAGACTCATCTATATACGGTTGCTTGCCTTTATTGAATTGGCAAAAAATTAAAATGTGACAAATAATAGAGAGTCCTTTAGTGCCCAAGTACTACTCACAAGTCACGCCAACATCAATCCATATGGTTGACGTTGAGTACACCAGAAAGTCATTTAACCAAAGCAGTAAAGCTCATTGTCTGCCTTTTATCTACACATTTTGTTGGTATCACACTACCACATTTTAAACCTGATGATTCATTTAGAATGAAAAGATTTGTAATGGCATTAATGTGATAATTCATGGTGTTTGTGCAGATATCAGACTTGAAATCGAAAATGCAAACTGAATGGCCTACTCTGGCTTGTCCGAGCGGCAGTGGTATGAGTTTCTGGGCACATGAATGGAACAAACATGGTACCTGCTCTGAGTCTGTCCTTGATCAACATGGTTACTTTGAAACAGCTCTGAACTTGAAAGAACAAGTTGATCTCCTAGGTGCTCTCAAGAATGCAGGTAAATCAGAAGTTAGCAATTACAACTGTATTCATTCAGGCCCAAGACCAAGTCCAATTCAATTTGGGCTGGGCTTGGTTTTGAGTTTGTAAATAGTTAAGTGGTGTCATGTTGTGGTTTAGTACTATAGTGAGATAATCATTCCTGTTAATTTTGCAGGAATTCAACCTGATGGGAAGTTCTACAGCTTAAACAGCATATCACAAGCCATAAGTACAGCTACTGGATTTACACCAGGAATTGAATGCAATGTTGACGAGAATGGTAACAGCCAACTTTACCAGATTTATTTGTGTGTGGACAATTCTGCGACAAACCTTATCAAGTGTCCCTTGCTACCCCGTGGGAAGTGCTCTTCGCGAGTCGAATTCCCGAAATTCTAAGAATGTTTAAAGAATCTTTCATTGGACTTTATTTAGACACTTGTGGGATTGTTCCATGTGTTGTTATGTTCATATCAAAAACTAAAATTGCTAGTGCCAATAAATATTTCATCTTGACTTTTCAGATTTATTTGTCTTAGCATATAAAATTTGCTTCCATATTTTATGTTACTGGAGGAGAAATGTTCCATCCACAATGCCAACAAAAAATTGGCAGTCACAAGTCACAACTACTTTGTTTTCCCCCTGCAATTAAATGAATGCGTTCAATTCTATCTATCCATGAAAATATGTCTATATGTAAGCACAAGTCCAACTTTATAGTTTCGAGCATTTCAGTGCGATATCACTCAAAACATCAATGGAATATATCGTTCGGCAACAACAGAACCCAGTAGACCAGCTAGTTAGTAACTTAGTATGAACCAGCTAGTTAGTAACTTAGTATGAACCAACAACAACCCAGTAGACCAGCTACTCAGCTAGTTAATAACTTAGTATGAATCGTGAACATTTTCTTCCAGGAGGTTGCCCAACTTTGACACTGCGATTTGCCCGTCTAGACTGAATCAGAGGTCTATCATACCTTCAAACAAATCAGAGGTCCATCATACCATCAAACATATCAAGAATCCCACAATAATACCATCACGGCAAGCATATAAGTTTCAAAGTATTTCTTTCAGAAAGTACTAGCTATCAGAAATTAAGTTGTATGTGTTTACATTGAATTAAGATGATAAAACTTTTAGGCTAAGACGCACTCGTCAAATGCAACACAAATAGGAACATTGTATCATTACATGCAAAATGGCTAACTGCATCTACTACAACCAATACTGCATTCAAACCAAAATTCTCAATTGAAGCATAACCCCAACCATAAGAATCAAGAAAACCTTAGGCTACAAAACTGAAATAATCGCGATGAAAGACATTTTTCTTCTTCCTCCTGTTATTGCTTCCCTAGAACCATATACTGCTAATTAATGGCATGGTTATAAATTAATGCTCAAACTGATGCTGTGGCTGCTTTCTTCTGTGCAAAAGCCACACCTTTCTCAATGCTTGCCTTCAGCTCTGGTTTAAGAGCTTCTAGAGCCTTTGCCTCATACTCTGTCAACCCGTGGAGATCAGTAGATATGATGGCTTCAACCCCATTTTTCCCAAGCTTGATCCTGGATGCAAAGAAAGGCAGCTCAGTCAGCTCTGACTGGACAAATGAGCATTCATAGACATCTGCATCTCCATCCAGAGCACGAAGAGATGACTCAACAAATCTTGCTGCTGCATATGCCATAGAGAGTGTTGCTGATCCTGCACCTGCCTTTGCTTCAACTACTTCTGTCCCAGCATTTTGGATCCTGACTGTTAGCTGTTCCACTTCTTCATTTGTGAAACTAACAGATGGTCTTGTCTTTGACAGCAGTGGCAAAATAGTGATTCCAGCATGTCCTCCAATAACTGGAACATCCACATCGATGAGCCTCAAGTTCTTTTTCTCTGCAACAAAAGTGTTTGCCCTAACAACATCCAAAGTTGTAACACCAAAGAGCTTCTTTGGATTGTATACACCTTTCTGCTTCAGTATTTCCGCAGCAATTGGTACGGTAGAGTTAACTGGGTTGCTGATGATGTGAATAAAAGCATCTGGACAATTGTCCGCAACAGCCTCAACCAGGGTCCTCACGATGTTGGCATTAATATTGAAAAGGTCATCACGAGTCATGCCTGGTTTTCTTGGAACTCCTGCAGGTATCACAACCACATCTACACCTTTCAAGCAATTGGCCAATTCAGCTTGCCCTGTAAAATCCAGGACCTGTGAGGGAGTATTGCAGTGGCTAAGATCTGCAGCAACACCTTTTACATTAGCAATATCGTAAAGATGCAGGGCTGAGACAAGTGGAGACATTTTGATCAAGAGGGCAAGGGGTTGCCCAATCCCACCAGCAGCTCCCAGAACAGCAACTTTGAAAGTTGAAGCCTGCGCCTGGACACGGTTCTCAAATTTCTGGGTTTGCTTTTGAGCTCTTGGGGCAAATGAGGCTCGGAGAGCAGCACTGCTTTCTTTGCCCAAAAAAGAAGTCTCAGAATCAAATCTTACAGATGATTCTGCCTTCAGACCACAAAAACTTTTAAGATAGTTTACTGAATTGAGTCTCATGCCATATGATTTTGGCTTTACTCCTTGAGTGCCACAAGAAGCAACAGAAGCAATTGAAAAGGTTGCTGCTGCTGTTGCTGCCATCTTGCAATCCTTGAGTTGGATGAAAACAAGTTAGCCTGCGCATGTAGAATTTGAGATTAACACACCATATAAGGTATATTTATCAACAACAACGCAGTTTTTGAAAGACCCTAAAAGCCACATCATTTCAATTGTTACCACTAAAATGCTATGTATAGTATACACTACTTTATTGGTATCTGCAAATACAATATTGTAAAGAATCAACATAGATTATGTAGACAGTAGACATGATTAAACTTTGTAGTTACAATTCAAGTCGGTGGATTTTGGTTTTCAAAACAAGATCATTTTTATTATTGGTGCAATCCATCAACTTAAAGCCAAATTCAACACGAATACTCAAAAACCATGGCAGCTTCCTTTGCATCTAGTTCTAAAAACGTTGAATCGGACGCAAATAGAAAAAATCATCAGAATCTCCAGATTCATTTTCATTTTTTTAACAAAAAATTCATCTAATCTATACTACGTTTTCCAATATACTAACAGGTGAGAATTTGAACAGCAAACATGAAACATCATATACTAACTATCTAGATCAGATCTCCAGAACATCAATCCTCCGTTACAGAATAAGATACGATGAATATCAAAGTTCAGATCTCATATAGCTAAAAACAAACATAAATGAAAATTTTCCTCACAGTTCTACTTCATGTCACTCTTTACACAAGATTGTTCACAATTCATAGTTTCACCAAAGCAGAGATCTAAACCAAATCGAATGTCTAGAACAACATTAAACAAAGATGAAAACAAAGCTAAAACCTAACTTTAAACTATGAAAATGTGAGTTTTAAACATCGAAATCAATTATCTAAGATTGAAACAAAGCTCAATTTCAAGAAAATAATAACAATAATTCAGAAAAAAAAAAAAAAAAACACAATACCTTGGATTTGAAAATGAGAAGTGTTGGCGGAAGGTTTAAGAACTTTTTCTTGGGTTTTTTTTTGTTTTCTTTGTCAAAAAGAGTAGGTGAGATTATGAGAAGGTTTGCTACACTATATAGTATATACTCTCTCCTGGTTACTTTTTGTCTTGATGTATCTGAACCATTTGTTAGTTTTTTATTTTGGTTTAGATCACGGTTTAGAATGTTTTGAGGCTTCGAAGTTATCGACGTCGAGTAACTGCAGATGGGTACATTTCAGTGGTGGGAATTAAAAGGTAGATTTCATTTCACTCACTAGAAAAAGCAAACTACGAATATTCCAATTGGTTCCATCATGTATCAACCATTCTGCAAAACAGCACAACTTTGTAAAGATTTGCCAATAGTATTACAATTGATATAATCTGATTTTATCAGAATTTTTATGATTTCTACACAATATTTCATTGCTTTTTTAAATCAGATTGTATTTTGATTTTTTGAATTATCTAATAAGATCCATATTCCCTAAATTGCATACAATTCAACCAAATTCAATACAAATAAAGTTGAGACTTCACCAATGAGTTAACGATCACGACTCTGAGGATCAAGAACAGGCAAATGTTAAATGGTAAAACATCTTGGTTAGTATCTGGTTTTCTTATTTCCTTTTGTTCTGTCCGCTTACTAATTGAAAAAAGTGTTCCAGAGATTTGTTTAGAACCAATGTAAAAAACACAACAAATTAATGCAGGGCAACATTTATTCTTCAAATTGATTCACATTCACTGGTAAGGTTCTTTTTATTTCTGGAAGAATAGATACTTTGCTCCAGTCAGTCCAGTGTAACATCTCATTCAGTCACTCCACTATGATATAGCTGATATCACATAATTTGCCAAGGAGAAAATACAAGAAGATATCTGCAAAATCAAACTTAATAATAGAATAGACCTTGAATGAAGCGTGGGACCAAAATAACATCTATGTATACTGTACTAATATACAACAAGCTTATACCCTCTCACACTCATGTATGATACAGATCCCTCCGTATGATCTAAATCCTATATCATGTATCTAAACTCCTACAATCTAGCCTATCCCAGGTAAACGATTGCTTATATAACTACCTCCCATTCAGTTGTCACAAGTCATCTACTAATGTGTTAATTACCACTTACTATATCTTCTCTACAGAAACCCCAGGCTGTCACTTCCATGTTGCTCCCAGGTTATCTATCACCACAGCATAGAGGGCCCTTTCCTTCTTGAAGCTTTTGCCACAGGCAGAGCATCTCTCTAGGGCCTTGATAGTGAGCAATGATGTAACCATTTTTGCAACCCTCATTGTAGATCTTCTCCTCCTTTTCATACCGTACATCCAACCCATTTTTCTTCATTTCTGCAATCCAGATACCCATTGCCACATCCTCTAGCTTGAACATCTGCACATTTCATGCATCACATGTTTAGTTTAGATGTGAACATATTAAAAATTACCATGCATTATTTGGGTCCAATTGGTAGCTCAAAACAAAGCTTTATTACCAACAACCACAACAACAAAAACTGGGAAAGCTGCATTGTTATCTCATTTATAAACCAAAATGATTAAATAATTATTAATAAGTACATGCTATATAGTTTTCAGATATATGTCAGCTATAAGTGGAGATTATCTTTCGCCAAATTGCTTCAATGCTTCTTATTTGCTAAACATATAGAAAATGGTTCGTCCAAGAGGTGGCATAGATTTTAAAACCAGGTAAATGACTGGAAGAATGGGGTGGATGACCCCAAGGATGATGCACAATCACGTATTAATTATTTCCCTAATTAAGCTGTTTCAATAAAATATAAAAGCCAAAATAAAAGAGAGCATATGATTCAAAATAAAAACCACTTAAATCTTCAATTTTATAGGTGTTAACAAAATGCTGAAGGATTGCAGAAAATCCTTAGTTTAGATTTAAGTAAGGTATTGAAGATACTCCATTTTATAAACAAACACCACTGATGGGAGCGATCACTGTAGATCAACAAGCATCCTTAATTGGATCTGTGCTAGTTGTGACTTGTGACACAGTATGCATGCTCATTTCCCAGTCACACAATGAATGGAACACTTGTGGGGTGTGGCCAACTGCTTATGAGTTTCAAACTTAAACATCTGAATGTAGTTCAAGGAGGAAACCCCTAAAATTTTCTCTTTGTAGTTTTAATTTTAGATAAAGACAAAAAAAAAACGTATTCAGTACCTTCAAAAGCCCATGTTTGTAGTTATTGTAAACCATCTTCCCTATGTCACGTGACACAATATAACCAGGACCATGTGCCCAAGGGGGGTAAGTTTCTTCTGGCCATTCCTTCATGAAAAAAATTAACGAAGGAGAAATTTAGGACATAAAGACTATAATATTATGCGATGTTGAAAATAGATCATATATTCTGATATTCATATCAATGAACAAAAAATTAAAAACAGAAGGTAATTACTACAGATATGGAACAACTACAATGACTCTAAAATATGATTCTTTACACACACACGTTTAATATAAACTTCTATGCTTACTGTTGCATAGATTTCATATCTAATACTAAGTAATCAGTTTGTGTTATATGATCTTAAGGTTGGAGCTGATAAATTCAAAGTTCGGCCTGATTCAGCTCGGCTGAGATCTTCCATAAAAGTTGAGTATGGACCTCAGATTCAACCTCTATTGGTACTTATACACCAGTTATGACTATGAAATAGTCGAATAGCATAATTGAAAGAGTTACCTCGGAGCTGATATACCATTTGCTATCTGGATTCCTATGAGGCTGGGAGTTTGAATTGATGAGACCATATAGTAACCCACGGGTCACATTGATCCTATTTAAAGAAGAAAGCACATCATCAACACGCACAAATGCATCATCATCTGTCTTCATGACATACTTCGCTGAAATAACCTTTGTCTGTTGATGCAAATAGGCAAATCTATTAGTTTGGGGAAAACATGAAGTTAGTTACTTAACATAGAACAAAAAAAAAAAAAAAAACCTTTCGGAACCATTCAGAACGACAAGAACCTGGAACGATACCATAAATTGGAACTACCCATATACTTTATCATTTTTTCCAAACACACTACCATGGTCAATGAGGCAGTCCATCTAGTGTAAACTGTAAAGGCATTTAAGCCTGAGACAACCAAAGACACAATCACTAGACCTAGTTATTTTTTGTAACAGCTTTTTCTCCTTAACAAAATCTGACTTTGAACCGTCATAATACATAATCAAGCTTATCCAACATCTCATAAATTAAAAGGATGAGAATTTACCCCATAAATGCAGATTGCTATAGTCTTCCAAGTAATAAGGCTATAATAATCAACAAAAGGCATCAATTGAATATCTCTGTATGTCTGTGCCTCATTCCACAATTCCTCATTTACAACCTGGTTTTTATGCTGCAAAAATCACACAAATAGCGTTTAATTAGTAATACTACATTTCTTTTCATTTTTTTTTTTCAATGATTCTGGGCCGTGCACAATTTATCAAATTCAATCTCTAAGGGTCTGTTTGATTCGGGCGGGAAAAGAGTTTACCGGGAAATAAATTTACCATGTGCAAATATTCGGGAAATGAAATTTTGATAAAATAGTTATAATGCTACAGTGATCATGAAATATTTTGGAAAATCGTTTAAATATGTTTGTAGTAAGAGTTCGACAAAATTGAGCTCCAATTTGTCCCAACATTTAACTTATCATTTCGTTTTCAATATTTGCCGCTTATTTTCCATTTAATCAAACATGGGAAACTAAAATTTCCTGGAAAATCTATTTCCCGGACTCGAATCAAACAGACCCTAAAGCATAAAGATAAGATGGATCTAAATTTACTTAATACTTGTAAACTTATCAAGAGGGTCATATAGTTGGAAAATTTAATCCATCTTCAAAATATAAATTCTACAGCTGATGGGGTACAAGTTTCAAAAGGAGCAGATTCAAGCTGAAAATTTATATGACGAGGCAAGCGTCTTTGGAAAAATCAGCTCTTAATTGATTTTCACCTGTACCTCCATTACCGTGAAGAAAGGCATCATGATAATGGGTGTCTATAATACCCTGAGTTACTGAATATTCCCAAAACCCTTTTTTTCCAGAAAGACCTACATCTACAAATAAAAGTTACTTCTGAAAGTCATACGATTTGCACAAAAACTTTAGCCCAACCTTTTGAAGAACATGAAATGAACAATAGAAAACACTAAACCAATTTCAAAAGAAAAAAAAAAATTATAACGGGAGTTATTGCAAGAAGTATAGTACATATTTTATGGGTAAATAACAAAATATTGTTCAAAAGACCATTTTGCCTGATGGAAGTTCAATATAAAAAGGTATTCTCAACTTCATCAAATTGTTGGGTTTCTTTGCTTAAATCGTGACAGGTGAAGGTGACATAATAGTAAGTATGTGGACGATGCCAATTTCCATCCCTAGAGAAAACCTGTTTATTTACTAGACAAGAAGGGCCATTCAATGCCTTAGATAATAAATCAGGGATCTGTCATGTTGCACATGAATATATCTGATGATACACCTCAATATTTATTTATTAAAAATTCCTTGTAAAACTAAAATACTGATGATTTAGTTTCCTTTTGGTTTTTCATAACTATTGAAAGCAAAATGGCACTGACCAGACCAACAAAGAAACGCACTGCAACAGCTCCTGACCGCACAGAAGAATACTGCATCCATGTTCTTCGAACAGCCATACGACGCTTAAAATTGTTCGCTGTAGAGAAGACACCAATAAAGAGATCCAACGGACTATGTGGGACTAGAGGGGCTGCTTTAAGTGATTCAAGGTCTACAATGTGCTCTAGCTCCTCTGATGTTGGTAAGCCACTGGCCACGACAGATATTAACTTCAAATCCCCAGATATACGCACTTCACTAACAAGCCATGGCTCCAGAGTCTGAGAAGAAAACCAGGGAATAGAATCACCACGCCAAAAGTGAAGTTGTGTGCAGATCAATGGAAGTTTTCTTACTGAAATTTAAAGGTTACAAAAGATAAAAGTAAAGGAGATTACTTCACGGTATGCAAAGGATGTAATGTGTTTTCCATCAACTGTCATTTGGATCCCTTCTGCCCCCACCCTTAGTGTGGCAACAGACAAATATCCTTGCTTGAACGGAAAGTATCGCCTTGGTTTAGATCCTTCATGTGCTCTTAAAGAGCTTCCCGAACCATTAAATCTACTTGTCAAAGACCGACTTCCATTTTTACCCACCATCGTATTGCACTGGTCCAACTCATCCACTGAAAAGGATAGAATTGCCATTTAAAATCAAATTTGGATAAATTGAACAAAATTCCTTAATGTAGCAAATGGCGACCAGAAAAACACAAGTGAAAATATGAATAGAACATGTGAAGTGTTGTGTTACATTCAAATATGAAAATCCTTAAAAGAATGAAGAGCAGTTCCAAAACAAAAGACACGGCAAATGCTTAACCAGGCAAGATACCAAGACATCCTACCTTGAAAAGAGACAAGTATCACGGGTACGTCAGAAATATAGCTTGGCACACATAAATTCAGATTAAACATTTGTTATACGGGTGTAAATTGCATCAAAGTTAGGAGATGCAATATTTCAGCAATACGGATTGGTCATATACTGATTCAGAAAATATATTAGTTAGGTCCTTAGAAAATTTGTGTAGATATAGGACATGTTCCACAACTACTGCAAGTGTTGGCATTTGATTCAGGTACAGAATACCAGATTGGACAAAATTTAAAAATTATGACTTATAAATAAGCATAATGATATGAAAAGCAAAGAATGATAACAGAAATGCAGCTCCCAGTTCTACTTGGTAGGATAAATACTACATAAGTACAAAGCCTATGTGAAAGCTGATAGTTATAAATAATTGCAGTTGGACTCTTTTCCAAGTATCAAAAAACCACATAGCACAGAAAAATGAAGATACTGTCTTGGCAAGATTTTGCACAAATTTGACCGACTAATATAGCTAGAAATAAGAAGCTAACAGAATCCAAACTTGCATAAATTCATACCTTTCTTATTGGTCTCAGAAACTGGAGAGGGACACCGCTCCTCGTCACCCCAATCATGAGCTACAGTCCATGTATTTTGGACAAGTACGGGATCCTCAGTTATCTTATCGCCATGAAGACGAACATTGTAATGCAAAATAATGGGAGGATCTGGCTCCCCAGGAAGAGGTGCACCTGTCAAGTCAATACGAAAGTTCCCAAGAAGGCCATTTGGAATACCAATAATGGTAATTGAAGAACCTTGAATCAAGCCACAAGGTATTTGTAATTTGTATCCACTATCACCAAATTCCGTAGCATTCATTTTATTGAGAAAATAAGGACACTGTTTCTGACGTGAAGTTCCATTTTTTGAACCATGACTCTGCTCTTGAACTGAGGCTAGTAGGCTGTCCCATGCAACTCCAGCTTCTTTAATAGCCTCTACTGCATTAGGTAAAACCCTAGAATTTCCAATGAGGAGGTTTAAATGTTTCCATGTGTCTAAGGTTTGCCGCTCTTCAGTGGAAAAATTCTTCGGAGTAAAAAGACTGGAAAGTAAGCTATCGACCGAAACTACTTGAGAGGTGGCTTCAAGATTTTGGGTTGCAGGAATCCCAGAAGTCACCCATTTAAGTGGATTTGTGGCATTTAGAAAGGGAGTTGGGAGTGAACCTTCCCCAATAGGATCTTTCATCAAGCCATATCTAAGAACTAGTAACGTAAACACAGATGCAACTACAACTCCTCCATACCATCTCTTCATCATCACTTATGTCCCCTAATACAATTTCGTGTATTTACTCACTGGCATTAACTTGATACTCAAGCAAATGTCAAATAATGATTTGAGCAGCAGGTTGACCAATCAAATTCCTTCTTGTCGCTGATTAAAAACGCAACTGCATAATAATTTTATCATGATACTACTGGAGAAGACTGCCTGATATATTCTAGATCAGAAAATCGGTTAAGGTACATGGGTTGTGGAACTATTTCCCCTGAGCACTAGGATTTGAACTCCCATTCCAACCGCAGTTGGAGACTTGTGAGTTAGTTGACAAGCTGTGCAAAAAGCAATCAAACCTCTGGCCTGGATCAGCACTTGTTAGCAGCTCCTATATCACCAAGACATGGACTACAATGCTAAGGATGAACATGGCAACGATAGTTATGATGTTGACCCTCCTGTAAAAAGAAAACTATTCAGTATAAACTTCCGTAGAGAACAAAACACTGGCAGTGAAAGGGAAAAAAGGCAAACATTTCACCAGTTATGGTCTCATGTCTCAATCAATCTCCACAACATTGCAAGCTACACAATGATATTCTTCAGCATCCAATATGCGTGGACGCTGACAACAGACACTCGATAAGAAATCCAAAACTCTGCACATGTAAGACAATTAAATTTGAAGTTACATTTAGAAAGAATGCTTTCTCATTATTGATAAAAAAAATATTTAGCAAACAAAACAATATATTAGGTTGAAACAAATAAATGACACTAATTTCAGTTGTCATGAAAGAAAAATGCATGAGAACGAAATTGAAAACTTTTCAAACAAGTACAGTCAATGGCATGAAAGCCTTCAAAAGACTCTAGTACCACTTAATTTGTTAATGAACACTCAAATGGCATGCAGAGTCATCCAAATAGTTAGCTCAAAAATTGCAAACCAGTGGAACTGCTCACTCAATACGCAGCGGCAGCAAAGTAGAGGAAGCAGGAGAAACATATGGACAAGAAAGGGAAAGAACTAGTTGGTGCAAAATTTATATAAGGAGATGACTCATTCATAGCCTGTGTAAATGCAATAATCCGGCCTCAACCCCATTAATTTCCTAAATATCAAAGAGAAATTCCTATTTTAAGCTTTAATAACTCATTTCAATTACCACGAAAGGAAGAATTCACCCTATTGAATGAAAAAAACCATCAATCTAAATCTAAATCTTATTAATCATGAAATCAAAGAAATAGACTTGAATTAAGAGATTTTATAACCTGTTGTGAAATGACAAATGTTAACCTTTTAAGAGTTCTAATTCACTTTAAACACTTATTTAAAGTCCAGAAATTTAAGGAATTGATTTCAGAATCCATAAAACAGAGTTTAAATAAATTCTGACACTATTATATTCAGGAGATTAATAGAATCAAGAAAATAACATAAACCCTAACTTCAAGTCTTCATCTAATAATAAGTAAACAGAAGAAATAACTTCAATCAAATTTTACAAAAATCCACTTCATAAAAGAACTATAAACTAGATATATTGTACTTCAGTTTATTCAAATTCTTCATCTCCATAGTATTATTTCACCTACTACTTCAACTCTTATTAACCAAAGCAACAATAATCTCGAAATCAAACTTTCATCAAACCAGCTAAAACACACTGATCATCACATTATCAACATAATTAAACAAAAATCATCATTATCAACAAATCTAAGCTCATTTAACTCAAAATACAAAACTACAACTCTAAAAACACAAAATCAACTAAAAACTTCCTCATTCAAGCAGATCAGAACACTCTAAACTCAGATTTCAAAAGTTAACAAACCAAAATATCAAACAAATCCAACTCAAAACGCAAATGCCGTACAACATAATCAAATTAAACTCAATATCTACCAAAATTACACTAAACTAACCTCCATTAAAGACTACAAATCAAACAAACAAACTGATCAGTAGATAGAAAGAGAGAGAGAGAGAGAGAGAGAGAGAAACAGACAAAAAACGCACCTCGAGATCTTTCAATAGAGAAAGAGAGAAGAAGAAGTGTTTCGTTAAGAAGAAGAAGAAGCAAGAATGTTTGATTTAGAATTTTCTTTTTCTTTTTAACTATTTTGTTTTGAACTTGAAGTCTACGCCAGACAAGGCGGTAGGAAGGATGATGAAGGGGAACTGTTTTTTCACTTGTTTTTCTTCTCATTTCTTTTTTTTTTTTTTTTTTTGGCTTTATCGGTTAATCTGTCTTTATACTTTTCTCTAGTCTTCGACATGAGTCAAGAAAACTGTGTCAACATTTACAATCTTACCCATTACAATCTTTTGTATTGTCCTCTTGTTTTTACTACTTTTGTTACTGTTGCAGGCCATGGCCGGTTGAGGTGAAAAACGTCAATTACTAGAAACTGCTTTTTCTGATTTTCTCCGAGGGAGAAGAAAACGCTACCTTGTTTTCTAAGTGAAATTACTTACTTAGCCTTGCTTGTTTGATTTGTTGACTTGGACAGTTTCTCTGCTATTGAAATATTGAATGTCAATGATGATGGTTCAAATGAGGGTTGTTAAATAAAGTGGCCTACGTAATTTAGCTTAGTTAATTAATGTTAAATGACATGTTTATTAATTTAAAAAAAAAAAAATTAAGATAACCATATGAAGAAAGTCCACCTTGAATTTTCTGGGAAGATCAAGTCCAATAATCGATTCTAATCTGTCGAATCATCGGTGCAAAATCATATTAGAGTTTGAGAAGGATGTGTACATTATGTGAATGAACTTGGTAACAGATCATATATATATATAGGATTAGATGTGAGACCAAATAAAAGTATGAAACAAATAATCATGAGGATTCTATTCTATGCTGGTAGAGTGTAGGGTAGACGTGTAATTGTGCAGAGATGAATGTACCCATGGTTTGAAGCTTGTGGATGGCAATTCCATGAACATGCCAGCACTTAAACATTGTAACCATAATAACTTGATTGTTGACCTAATACCTGATATCGTGTATAATAAGGACATAGGTTCATTAAATTACATACACTCAATGGAATTCTAAACATATCTTTTGAGAACTATATATTAATACCTATATATACTGTAGAAGATTAAAGTGAAGTCCATTAATATCCACTTGTTCAAGTGAGAATTTTACACATTCTCGTCCATGATTTTATGTAACACTTTGTTGGAACTGACTCGATCTATTGATCACAACTGTGTTTAAAAGAAGAAAGAGGGAAAATACAAAAACTACGATGGAATTACACGGTTTGGAACAAAAGTGTACCTTGTCTCTTCAAAAGTTCAAACTGTGTTGTTTGTTTTTTCAATTATACTAGTTCAGCTTATAAGCTATTAGAAAATCTAAATTTATGTTTGTTTTTACTTCTAGTTAGGGTCTTATATGCTTTTCTAGTAGAAATTGGTTAAAAAGATGACGGTTACTATAAACAGCACAGCAGGTAGCATTGATTGAAGTTCTGCTTAGGGGAAAAAGAATGCCCATTATGCCAGTGTTACACAAATCATTTTTATCCAGAATGCCCATACAACATGTTTTTTAAGCTGTTATGCACAAGTAGTCAAGTAAGCCCAGATCAAATTGTAGGCTAAGTTTAATTTTGGGCTTTTTTGCATATTGTAATTTGTAATGTGGTGCTATGGGCCCTGTTTTTTGCATCATGGATAGCTTCTTGAATCTTGAGGCAATCATCCATCCATTAATTAATTAATAAAAATATTGATAGAATCAGGATTAAGTACCAGAATATTTCGAATTTAACATTATGATTCTAGTTTGATAAAATCAGATTCACCTTTTAAATTGAAGGCATATGTTGATATATAAATAGTTGGAGAACCAAGTGAATACTAATACTATCAAGACATTCTCTAACTTGTGTTTAGTTCTTCCTCACCCTCACTTAGTTGTGTTTAGAGAGATTTAATAAAACTCAAAATGGCATCTTTGAAGTTGGTATTCTTCGTGTTCTTCCTGGTGACCATTTCATCTTTGACTGCTGAGGCTTCTACTTCGAGTCTCAAATTCAACCCACTCATTGAAAGTAAGTTTTAATTAGCTAGTTACAATATAATCTGAATTAATTTTGCATGTCAATTACTGTGATGAAGAACTATAGATTATTATCTGGAAATAGTACATAATTGGTGCTTATTTTTCAGGTTGCCCGGGATCAAAATGTCCCGATGCCTGTTGCATATGCCGCGCTACTGCAACTGGACACGTTTGTAGCGAATGCTGTGAAGAAGCTCATGCATGAGAAAGAATACTCTAGTTTTCTTTTCTTTTTTTTTTAATCCTGCTCAATTCGCCATTCTATTAAAGTATGGTAGCTAGGGGGGGAAAACGTTTATTGTAACAGCCATCATGAATAATAATGAGAAAAATATTTTTCCATTGTTAGACAACTTATATATTGCAGGTTTTTCTGGGTGAATACATTGCAACTTGCACGTTAGAAATTGTGCATTTGCAACTCAATGCTATTTCATGTTAATATGTGTGGATCAAATAAAAGTAGTCCCATATCAAAAGTGTTCGACTATTAAAAAAAATCAAAAGAGTTCATCAGTTCAGAGAGTTCAGACTTAAGATTAATCTTGATTAAACTTATTACTAATAGGTTATTAATTGCATCTCGTTGTGCTTAACTAGTTAACTACACAAGAATACTACTGTAGCTGTTCGAACAGGCTCTACAAATTGCAGTCAATCAACTAACCAATCTATTAATTAATCAAAGCAAAAAGGTAAAAATAAGCATGACTATGGGCTTGTGAAAAGCTGCTATGCAAGTTTGTAGAACGTAAGGCCATTCATTTTGTACACCATTCATATATTTTGAGCCATGCATATAGTACTGTATATATCTTGGCCTTGGGGATGAACTCTGTTACTGTGGACAACGACCAAAGGAATTGAAAGGATCGAAGAAAGAAAGAAAGATTCTTGTTTGTTTATTGTCGCAGACGACATAACCATGAGCTCTGCAGACTCAAATTAGGGATCGTTAATGGCTTTATATATACGTACTTGCTGAAACTAGCTTGGGCAATTACTTTCTTACCACATCTAATTCTCTTATCATCTGCGAGAGTTTATGTTCTGGGATATTAAAGTGGTCAAAAGTGTGTGTATAAATACCAAGGACACCATTGAAAGTAATGCACTACGTACAGCACTAGTGCTATTGGTGTGCAACAATTACAGATCTCTTTCTTCTTGCTCAAACCATTTGCAACGAGGAGGACAACAACAAGATCACAGAGTTAAGGAATAAGGTCAAGTCTTGGATAGTTAGTAGGAGTACTCCTAATTTGGAGGAACAACTGAAAGAAGCTTTACTAGGGATGGAAACTTATGACTTATCAAAGTCATAAACAAAAGTTGCACATTGGTATTATTCATATATAAGCTCCATGATTCTAGTGGTGGTGATGGACTGATGGTACTAATAACACACGATTACTGCCTGTTTCTGCTCCAAGTTCATCATTGCCTTTTATAAACAAGGATATGGAGGGATATTGCCATATTGGCCTCATGATTCAAGGTTTTTTTCGTTTGCTCTGTGGAAACAAGTTTCCACATTTGTTCCCTCTTGGACAACAGCCAGACATTGGGATGAGAATGATATAATCAAGGACGGTGGTCTGCGAAATTTCATGACAGAAGAGAATTCCATTAGAAATTGCAAAACAATGCTTCTGATTTATATAATTATGAAATGGTGCGAGTTCTCTGCAGTATCTTCTTCGATTTTATCAGAGATGAGGCAGAACTTTATGTTTGTATCTGATCTACCCTGTATTCTGTTAGATATGTGGGCAGTATAAGGCTTCTTTTCTTTGATGTAAACATGGAGATCTGTCTCCAACGGAAGTCTGTAACCTGACGGTACATTTCGTACACTGATCAGGCCTGTAACCTCATGAGGAAGTTAATATATTTCTACCTTATCAAAAAAAAAGTATAAATCTTATTGGGATGCAGAGGCTCTCAAACTGATTATAAACATGTTGAAGATGCAAGTCCGTATTTTCTCAATTGGCTAGTAGAACTCTCAGTGAAATTGGCGAGAGTAACGAAATCTGTTATGATGTGTCCAGACATGAAGATGAATTGCTAAGAAAAATGGAGTCATTTGTGGTTAGAAAAAATGGGGGATTGGGAAGGTCGATCTGATTTTAGTATGTATGTGATTAAGAATCCTGACTTGCAGTTGATGTTGATTTATCATTTTATGGTTTGGAGAATTTGCATGCTGGCTTGATCTGGATTTAGCATGTATGTGATGAAGAAACCTGACATTTTATTGTGTTCTGAATAACTTTTATATGATCTGGCTTTATTATTGAGCCATGCATTACATATCTCAAGGTATAAACTCTGTTACTTTCTTACTGAGGACAACATTGAACACAATGACCTTTTCCTTCCTCATCAGCATAACATTGGCAGCAAACTTTGCAACCTGAATTGTCCCATGGGCATACAACTAAACAACAAATATTGAAATATACATTCGTTAGAAAACCAAAGTTGATCCAAAGCATTCAATTTGACAAAAAAAAAAAAAAAAAAAAAGTAGAACTTACTAGGGTTATTAGGTGGGCTGAGTTTCGCCAAAATTGAATTGCGACTGGTTGCTTCAGTTTTGAAGATAGAAATAGATACAAGAAAGAACATGAAGATAGTCAATTTCAGAGATGCCATACTTGTATCTCTGTGAGAACAAGTAAAAAGCTAGTTACTGATTGACAAATTCTTAAGCACTCTTCTTCCCTTTATATAGAATGCCAATGAAAATATATTATCTTTCGAATTATTAAAATATATTTCTTATAAGATTTTAGAAAATTTTCTTTTTATTTGCTAAATAAATAGACTTAAATTTTGGAATATATACTTTCAAGATAATAGTTGAGTAACTCACAGATCAAAGTTGAAATGTTGGAGGAATTCTTAATCACTTGAAGACTACATTTGATCAGAGGCTCTAAACTGGTGGAGACAAAACAATCAATGTATTGCTGCATGGAAGTATATAGATGGCTTTATTTGTGTTATGGAGAGGTTTATGATGGTATAAATGACTACAAACAGGCTACCAAATACTAGTTTGTACACCATACACATCTGGGTTCCATTGGACTGTCATACATGAACTGCTTCGCATCGCAAAGCACATCAAGGGTATCCATTGAGCTGTGCCTGTCTGCAGAATGGGTGACCATATGTCCTCTTAATTACTCATCTATTGTATTCAAGGGACCATATTTTGGTTATAAGATGCCAATACAATTGCACTTTTGTAACACTGCTACACATGCAAAGCTGTTGACCAGTTCAAATGTCCTTGATACAACAAAGGAGATGAATAGAATACATAGCATCTATGTATATGTATAAGGTAATCTTGGCTAAATATCTCTCAATGTGCAGCATATCCATGCTTTGGCTTTATATAAATCAACATCCCATGTTCTTAGTTGATTACTATGTAGGAATCATCATGCATGTGCATTAAAGAAAAATCAAATCATACCTTTGACTGATAAACCTTCCTAAAGGCCTGGAACAGAAGATTATCATATAAAAAAGGTAGCTGTTTGTTATTCATATAAAAAAGAAAAAAAAAGGTAGCCATTTGTTCAGCATTGCTCATTTCTTGCTCTGAACTTCTGAGGTCTGATTAAGTGGAGAAGCAGAAGTATACATATCAAAAGACTTCTGGCATATATAATAACAATAATTCAAATGATAATAAAAAGGAGATGGGATCATATATCTGCTTAAACAAATTATATCAAATATTCATTTCCACTTTTGCATAAACTTTCCATCTCACCAAAATCAGTTCTATAGTTGTCGAAAGGGAGTAGCAGTTTTGCTTTCATCAGAGCTAATACACAACTTAATTTTACAAGATAAATTGAGATTTGAGATTAATTGGCCGTTATATTAATCATACATAATCGGTCAAAATCAAGACTAAATTTGGGAATGGATTCGACATTGACACCAAAGGACTGCAATCTAAAGATATAACTGAAAGTAGCTTAACTAAGCTTATTCGAATAACTCATTCTTCTTCCATTATCATCCATCGAAGACATGCACCAGAAACTTACGAACATATCAGGGGAAATTTCTGGAGATTAGACAAATATATAACATAAACAGAAACAGATATGACCAACATTGAAGCTACCCTTTTTTTCTTAATAAAAACAAAGCATTGATTCCCTCAAGGTAAATTATAAACACAACTCATTTCAACATATTGAGATTTAAGTGAATTACGAACAAGTGAATGAACAAAGCTCATTGTTTACCTCACAATCTCTGTCGTCATCAGATATTTCCATCTGGAAACTAAAAAAATTGTTGCCACACATTCCAGTTGTCATCAGACTTCAGTCAAATTCGCTACTCCTGGATTGAGCTCCGGAAATCTTACACCAACTCATACTAAGCACTTTAAAAAAAAACTTCTCATGCACATAGCCCAGGGTCACATATTTTTACTCTTAGATGTCAACTGACTGCAAATAAGTTGTCCATGCAATTCGATTGAAAATTCAAGTTTCATCCTAGATGAATAATGCAATGGACAATTAGAATTGACAAAGTAATTTTCACTAAAAATAGGAATAAAGAAAAAACTGCAATCCATATACAAAACAAATATCTATAGAAGTCAAATTGACATACACAGAACTGGCAAATAGAAGCTAATTAAAATTTCCATGTTGTTTGAATACTCGAATGCAAATAAAAGAAACTGAATTTGTGTTCAAATGTGCAGTTATAACTAATATTACTCAATACGTACAACAGAGCATTACATAGCAGCATATTACTATGTGAATTGTGAAGCATAATTTGATTTCTAATATGTTTCCTACCAGAAGTTAGTGATCAACACCTCAAATTTCAACTTTGAATCAACTAGCCTCAATGTGACAACACCACCTCAAATTTCAACTTGAACCACTATTTCAGCACCTACTCCTCCTCATACTGTAGTTTGAATAACCAAAGACCATAAGAGCATTCCCAACATAATGTGTGAAAGATCAAAGACGCTATATTACGGTACCCAGCCAAACTTAATAAACATGTTCCGAATTTATGACAATTATCATTTAACAGCTTATTTATGAAGTATGTATTCACTAAGTTCAAATCTTACACGATTGAAAAGCAGGGAATATTCCCCAGCTGCATTGGAGATGCCCTAACTGAAAAACTTGAAATTGCACGCATTAAAGAACACAAGGAAAGTATATCTCATTGTGAAGAGTAAGTTCGTTCAACTCCTAAAAGTATGATTGCGTTCACCATCAGACTTTATTGGGCCATGCAAGAAGATCATTCACTTTTATTAACTTTTCAGTCAATGTTTAAAGTTGAGTTGGGTGATTACCTATGTGGTCCACCAGGTATAGAGGTAAACATACAGATACTTTTAAAAGTGTGAGCAGATTCAATCTGTCTTTA
This sequence comes from Aquilegia eximia, assembly GCA_023053565.1. Lineage (NCBI taxonomy): Eukaryota > Viridiplantae > Streptophyta > Magnoliopsida > Ranunculales > Ranunculaceae > Aquilegia > Aquilegia eximia. The sequence goes on from JALIGU010000002.1 coordinate 36,926,965, forward strand.
TCTCATTGTTCCTTCACAGCACAATTTGAAATCATTTTGTGCTGAAAGTAAAACTACTAAACTACATGCTAAATGTATTGCACACCATCATAATCATATAAAATGAAATACAACGAAAAATGTACTAAGTCGATATTAATTGGAGAGAAACTAGTACCAATGTCATTGTCGAATCAAGCTGATGAAGTGTTAGCCTCGCACAGTCAGCAAGGAAGGAATTGCAGCCAAATTGGGAGTAATGGCATTGCCATTATTGGTGGAGGCACTACTATTGGCAGTATTTTTGTCTTCTGGCTTTGAAGATGATCTGAATGCTCTCATAGGACTGGCAAAAGCCCATCCCCAGCTTTTACTCCGGCCATGTGGTGTAACTGAAGACATATGATGTTCAATCCCAACTACTCGACGATTGTCATTATTATGATTCACATCCTCAGAAGATGATGCCCAATAAGATGAAGAAGACGACGATGATGAAAATCCCCCAAATATGCCACCACATTTAACCCTTTCCTTGATTCGATGATGGTGGTGATGTTCTCCCATTCCCAACCCACGACCGCGCATAACACTCCCCTTTGATGAATGCTTAGCTTCCCTCTGAGATTCCACCCTCCTCAATGTGCAATCACCAAATCCAGTAGAAATCCTCTCCAACAAATCCCCAGAAAAACTCCTACTTCCACACCCAACAGATCTAGATCTAGCTACTTTCCTCCCAAATGAAGACGATGAAGCATGGCTACTGTTGGGGCTCTCATTCTCATCCCCATAATCTCCTCTCCTCGCAGAAGACGACGATTCCCCCACACACTTATCCTTACCTACTGTATTGGTATTAGTAGTAGTTGGATGAACTGAAGGCCTTGAATCACCCTTATTCTTATCTCTACTACTTCTCCTTGAAGAAAAATGAAGAAATGACCAAAACCCACCTTTTCTTGGACTATATTCTTCTCCATCAAATATATGATGGTGATGAGGATGATGGTGGTGGTGATGACGCCTAATAGCTCCAGATGAAGAAGACTTACTTCTCATTAACACCAGATTACTTGCACTATTAAGATTACTAGAAACAGCAACCTTCTTCATCTTCTTAGCAGCAATAGAAGAAGAAGAAGAAGAAGAAGCAAAAGATAAACCAACACCACCACCACCACTACCAGAAGCATCAGACCTGAAAGAAGGTGAAGAAGAAGAAGGAAAAAAAGAAGGGTTTGATTGAGAAGATGAAAGAAGTTTCCCCAACTTCTCTTGAAGACAAAATGCACAGATCCCACCAGGATTATTCTTATAAGGATGATTACTACACTGCATATTTTCACCCATATCATCAACAACAACTCCACCCCCTCCACCTCCAACTCCACCTCCAACTCCAACTCCAACTCCACCACCGCCGCCTTTATCCATTTTCCCTTCTTCTCACTAACACTATTCACTAAAATAACAATAAAGTTTGAAACTTTATTTGCTTTTTGATCTATATGATTGGGTTTTGATGAGGTTGATTGAGATACTTATTTCTCATCAATCAAGTTTCAAACTTTAATTTTGAAAACAACTTTAGTACTACTACCCTCAATACCCCCCCCCCCCCCCTTGCTAGTAGTAGTCCTTTTGCTTGCACTTAACTCTGCTCTACTATTCACTCTGCAACAACCACATTCATACTACTGAATAAAAGACAGAAAGAAAGAAACAAAGAAAGAGAGAGAGAGAGTAGATCTGTAGAAAGATACAAGATACTTACTTGCTTGGTAGTGACTAATGAGTGTTTGTTTGACTTGAAGAGTATACAAACACCCCATATACACATGCTCACATGGGTAACATTGTTTTGTATTTTTTGTTAATTTCTTCTAAACTTTAATTTTCCCTTAATTATAGGGTTGATTCCGTGCAACAGATAGACTTGTTTGTTTTTTTTGTTTCTTTATTAGCATAATTCCCCTCATCTGGACTTGCTAATCAGTAATCACACAACTAATATATTGATAATGTCCAGCATTGCAGTGGCGATTGATTGATCGATTGATCAATCGGATTAATGCAATCTCCGGCGGTTAAAAATAAAACTTAAAAATGCAATCGACCACGAATGGAATGCTCGATTGTTTGAGACAATGATGATAAGGTACTTTATTATGATTAATTGATTAGTAATACTAGTACAAACAGACATATAGCTTCATTGACCCGTGAACACCATGAAAGTGAAACAACACTTCCATACAGAAACTACAAGTCCTACACACCCTAACCCTGATGCATGAAAGTGAAACAACACTTCCATACAGAAACTACAAGTCCTACACACCCTAACCCTGATGCAATTGCAGCATATATTCTTTAAGTAGCCATGCATCCAACACCATATCGAGTGGTGGGGAAGACAAGAAACAAACCACTACAAATAATTCCCACCATCAAAGGGAAACTCTCCATAACTTGGTCCATTTCTTCCACATGTCCTGGGAACAAACAGTTGGTTATGCGATGATCTGAGAGAGCGATTGCCATAAACACCATTACAGACATTAGTGCATGAACTAAATCTGTGAACCCAACTTTATACCGCTCGTCTTTTGGGACTTCTACTCCAAGTCCAGACTTAAAGACTGCCAATCCCCTTGGCGTTACAAATCCATAGTAAACCTTATCATCTGGTCCTTTGAAACTGTCAGTGAAATGGAAGAAGAAACATGAAAGAGCACATAACCCCATGAGAACGTAAATCATCATGGTGTTCACTGGAGAACATTTTCCATCACCAGACACAGAAGGGAGAACCATTTCGAATGTAAGAAGTGTTCCAGTAGGAAGAAAGTTGACAAGCATTGATGTCTTGGAGAGAGTTTTCTGCACTCCCTTAGCAACTGCCTTTCTTTTCCTATGTTGACCAGGTTGGCCAGGTTCAGGAGGCAATGGATGTGATGGAGAAGAGGGGAATGGAGATGGTGTTTCAGGAGGGCCAGCATTGTAGATTTTGATTCCAATATCGTCAGATTGCTCCATTTTCTTTGCGGATTTTTCCTATAAAGCAAAGAAAACAGAGAACACGAATTGGAAAGAATGTGAAAGAGGGATTTCGTTGGTCTGCAGTGAAGGTTTATATAGAGTTGATTACATAGAATTTGAGTTTTTTGAGTTAGTAACGGTTAGTAACTAACTTCTAACCGTTGAATGCCCAAATCATATGAAGGGGTGCGATGCTTCTATTCCACTGTTCCGTATCTAGAATTCTAGACTACCAATCTCAAGCCCATTATAAAAAAGCCCATGAAATAAAATCAGACTGAATTCACTGGGGAAGAAGGATTCATCAGAGAAAGGCAGAGAATGAGAAAAATGCATCATAAGAGATCATATGATAAAGATGGCAAAAAAAGTAAAACCTTGCCCATACACAAACTTATATTCTCACAAACATTATATCTGAGCTATTGGGTCTGTAGTCTTAAACATATGTAATGGGACAAGGGATGAAGGGATTGGCAAATTGCGAAACACACAACTAGTTGGGCAAGAATCCATGTTGGGAAATTGGAATCTCAAAAGCTTGCACTTTTGCGTCTTTATGAAATCCATTTCGATCATATGATGATACTTCATTGATCTTCAGATCTATACATGCCTTAACAAGCTCTTCACCGACTCTTTGAGCAGCTTCCTGATGTCAATCAAGCAACAAATGGATAAAGGAATGTAGAAGAAAATGATAGCAACTATAAGATTGCCGGATATAACTGAACTATATACATGCAGAATAAAATGTCTCTTTAGGGGAATTGGAAGTAATGAATCTCTTAAATTCAAAAGTGTTGATCATTCTGGACTCCAAATAAGATTTTCTAATGATGAAGACAAGACAGGATGAATAAAAAATACCCTATACAAATATACAATTCCACCTCAAAATGGAAGACATACAATTATTCTCACAGGGAAAATAATCACAGATATCTTCCAAGAAAAGAGTACGCTTGAGGGTACAATTATCATTTCTAGATTACAGATAAGAAAGAAAAACACACCAAGACTTTTGGTAATGGACAAACAGAACAATACTGACTATCTTAAGGAGACAAGCACTTAAAATCAAAACATTCTCATTTTCTAATTTAATTATAGCATCCTGATAATGGTATATGGATTGGTAGTTAATGCTGAAACGAAAGAGAATACTTACAATGGTGCTGCAAGGAGGAGTATTGCGGATAGACTTCTGAAGGGTGCTTCCATAAAACAAACACTTCTTATTCTGATCATCAACTAGCATAGCATACAACTGCTTGGTCGAACAGAAAACGGAGAGTCGAGGTTTAGCTGCTGTGCCATTGAACTGGTGAGCTCAATATAGATAACCAAGTGTTAGAGAGCTGCAATATCATTTAAAGGCATGACTGTCCTGAGCTACAAGCAATATACAGAGTACTATGGCATACACATAAGGTGTTTTTAGATGACCAGACCCTCAAGGGATAGGTGGCTGATAGATTTAAATGATATATTCATGTTACAAAAAGGTGCGTATGAAAAATGGTTTAGCCACTCTCTTTTTATGTATGCTTTATTTGCCCTTATGTCAACTGCTTACTCACAGTGACTGCAGTATCTCGATTTGCTATACATTATCCGTCACACATTTGTATTTGAGTTAAATAATAAGGTCTGAAGCTGGCGAGTAAAGTCCCAAAATTTAAGCAGGGCTTTAAAATGGTATCAAGACCTTCCTTGATGATACAAAGAGAAAGGCTGAACAACTCTCATTCATCAATGGAGCTTCCCAATATCCAAAAATGGTTCTAGCATGTGGACTGGCCCAATAATCTCCGGGATAAAGCCTGAGACAAGACAACACACTCACACTCTATACACAAGAACATGGGGTGCGTTTGATAACAGTTGATTGACCAGAACATAGAGTTCTGGACAATCAACTTTTCTTTGTTCTTCGAATTCACAATCCTCCATATATAGTTGATCAGTTGTAATACCCTCGTGACCAACTGCATTAAGGATCAATTACATTGCACTATTATATTTATGATTTTGATTAACATTCGCAATACAATACGATTTTGATTAACATTGGCAGACCTTTTTTGCTTCGACAATACACAATCAAATCATGCAACTTTTTTTTGTCAAATAGAAAATAGACAGGCTTACCTTCTTTTGCAGTCTTCGGTTTCTGACTTTGGCGCTTTCATTTCGAGTATTTGCTCTTGCTTCAACCACTAGAGTTTTTAAAGACAAATCTATAAAACAATCCAGAGAGCCAATTTAGCCTCACATAACAGAAATAGCACTTCTAGCTCTTAGAGTCTAAACTACTAACTTTGCTTACTTTTACTTCTCTGATTCAACGGAAGTGAAGTAAAGGATTTAAAGCGGGTCTGGAATAAAACACCCGACGTTTTGAACTGTAGTGATGGAACAGTCAGAAGAGCCATACAACAGCAGCAGCAACAATGTTTCTCTGAGTCAATTTATCAAACACTTGGCGGATACATGAATCTTTAAACGATAGCGTTTGGGCAAGTTGTAAGACCAGTTTTCCGCGCAAACACACAAGTAAGTAAGTTTATACTCTAAAGTTTAGAGGGCTTATTGATTGTCTTGTGTTTTAGCAAGTGGGCTCACTGACCTTACAAACTTTGTAGCACCAAAAGACACTAGAAGCAGTGAGTGATTGAGCATTTGATTTGAGCCTCTCTATGAAAAATATTCCTACCTACTTATATTGACAATCAGGACCTCATATTGGCCCCATCATTTAGTCACCATATTGTTGCCAATTAACCACACAAGGCGAATTGCCGGTTTAAACCAATGTTCTGCAATTTGAAATGGATATCAGGATATTGATGAACGATATTGAATTTCAGTTTTTATACACATACATTATGACCCATTTTCTAATACTTCGCATTTTCGACCTTGCAATCTTTGCTTTTGTACAAGGCAGGGTATATCGAAAAGGGACGAAAAACAGATAATATCAAAATAAATTGATTGATTTCATTGAGTACAACATGCACTTCTCACAAAAAGAAGGAAGTCGATATAAGTTATACATATAATTACTACTACTAAAATTTCATCATACACCAATCTTGTCCATTTCCTTCCTAAGTGCATTAGCTCTCACCAAACTCCCAATAGTATTCACAGCTAACTTCAAATCTTCCAATGGATTCCCGGGCGTAACTGTCTTGTACAAATAACTGTCAAAAGTCATCTTCTGCACATACTCATCTGCGCACATCTCGACAAAAGCTTCTCTTGCTGGATTTGATCTATAAAACACCTTCTGCAATACATCCAACACCTTGTATGTTGGCCAGTAAGTCTTGTCCCATTTCTCTAAGTACTTCCTTAAATCAGACTCTTCAATCCATCTAGTTCCATTTTCTGATCCTTCAACAATAGCTTCAGCACACATTCTTCCACTCTTTGCTGCAAAGTAGATTCCTTCACCAGAGCATTTGGTTACGTACCCTGCCGCATCACCTACTAACGCTACTCTCCCTGATAACCTGCACAGTCACACAAATGATGCTTTTAGACAGGTATCTAACTTTCACCAAATCATAATAGGTCGTATTCAACGAACATTACACAAAATGTAGGTTATGTGGTACATTTACAGGTACGATATATGATGGTGACAATACATGTAGACTATGTATGAACTTATTTTAGGTTTAGATGTAACTTTCTCTTACGTCCATTTTACCAACATTGTGCCACATATTTTATTTTCTTAACAAACTTAGCTTGATGGTATACAGAGACGTCATAATGTTTGAATACCAAAGGTTTTAAACAGAATGCCAGTCCAGTTACTATGGTGCTGTATTTGGACGTTAGAACCGAAGCAATAATATTTGCTTCCAATTGAAGTTATTGTTTTGATTTAAGTTCGTAAAATGGTAGTGTTGATTCGAATAACAGCTCTGCATTTCATTTCAGCTCTTATGTAATCAGCATTGCTAGCAAACTACTCATCACTGCATCCTTAGCCTAGCAGTTCGATTATGTCTTGTAGTTTCTCCTATCTCAATAACTGAAACTGAACTCACACTATGCTGTCACTTTCCTTTCGATTCTAGATTTAGCTGACAACTTATTGACATAATCAAACCATTACTAAAACCAATTGATAGCTATGCATCCTTACCCTATGCATACCCTGATCATGATATCAACTTAGAAACCAATTTATAACTATGAAATTAATAAATACTGACATATTAACTTGTTAACAGAATCAAAATTGTAATATTGAAACCAAACATTGTTACTGTACTAACCTCTTTGGCCTTGGGTGCTCTGGAATAGGATGTGCCTCAACGCGAATGATTTTCCCACCCAAAATCTTGTCCTTGGCCCGATTTCGTGTAGCCAACTGAAATTTCTTGATATCACCCTTATGTGTCACAGTCCCAGTACCTACTGCCACATGATCGCACTTTGGGAAAACCCAACCATAAAAGTCTGGCGACACATCATCGCCAACATACATCTCAGCTAAATTTTCATAATACACCATCTTGTCATCTGGTATTTTAATCCTCTCTTGAAATGCAATAGCATAATCATAATCCCCAGCACCAATAGACTTCGCCACACGAGAATTTGCTCCATCTGCACCAATCACAGCGTCTACTTCTAACTTACATTTTTCTCCAACAGAACCAGATTTACCATTATACAGACTATAGTGCAGAACATAAGGTGCATTGGGTTCTTTTGGCATGTCCATCTTAAGAAAAAGACCGTTATAAATAGTTGCACCGGCTTTCTCTGCACGTTCACGTAGGTACTGATCAAGCACCTCACGTCGCACCATACCAATGTACTCATGTGGCTTTAATGTTTGGCCAATGTCGACAGCTACATTGGATGGTGAAATCATCTTCATTTTTGTTACTCGTCTATCGATAATATCTAACGGTAAATCAAACTCGCCAACCATGCATAGCGGAATTGCTCCGCCGCATGGTTTGCAATTATCGAGCTTTCGCTCAATTAAAAACGTCTCAATACCACCTTTAGCTAGCGTCTCAGCAGCTGCACCACCAGCTGGACCACCACCAATTATCGCAACACGAAGATTTCGACCTGTGAGTTTTGGGCTGGACTTAGTGGCTACAATATTGTGTAGTCTTCTGTTAGTTAACCGGATTGGAAGTGATTTTGTTAGAGTAAGTGAATGGTGGTTTTCAAATGTGGTTTTACGGAGACCGACAAAGGATTTGAGTGATTCTCGGGTGATTTCGGTGGTTTTCCGGTCACATGTTGTGGTGGTGAAATGGGCATTGAGGGCAATTGACGCCATTTTGAGTGGTGGTTTGGATGTTTTGTTGGAGTGTGGAGTGTGTTGGTTTTGTTCGTTTTGTTTTAAGTTGGATGGATATGGTGTTGGATATTTGAGTAATATTAGCCGTTGGATAGCACTGATCGACGGCTATGAAATGCAATGGATAGAGTGATAGAATTTTCTCTTTCTTCTATTTAAAAGACTTTGTTTGGCTCGTTTTTAGTGGTGATTATTGTGCTACGTCACCATGTGTTCACGTGTACTGTGTACATACAACAGTGGTGCACGGTGCACCACTACTAGATCCAGTATTGCACGCTGCTCCTTCCCTTTTGCTATCTCCCAGACTCCCCTAGGTACTATTGGTTTTGCTGGCGATTCGCGCTTGCGCCACAGAATTGGTATCAAACTATCAAAATGAAAGGCATGGATGGACTCTCACAGAATGTCAGAATGTAGTAGGTTTAGTTTTTTATTATGAGAGTTTTAATTAATTAGCGGTAACATCGCTAATTAATTAGTACTAAACAAAAAAAAAAATGTACATTTTTATTTCTTGATTATAGTACTAAACAAAAAAAATAAAAAATAAAAATTAAATGTACATTTTTATTAGCTCTGTTTGACTTGATGATTGCCTTAATCAGTTAACACTGTTGCACAATTCATAAAATCAGATCAACTTCCCCAACATCTTAGAAACATTCTTTCTTATAGAATTGGTGTATGTACAATATATATACATATAGGTTGTTGAAGTAGGTTAAGACTTATGAAGGTTGTTGCATCCAACTCTTTCCATTCATCTCTCTCTGAAACTTCTTCAGTTTAACATGCCAACCTACCCTTAACAAAGACGCCAAATCTTCCATGACTTTGTGTTTTTTATTACTACATAAAGAAGTATATGCCTTCTTGCCTTCTTTACAAGCTTTCCACTCCATTTTTTTGCTATTAATGCCAGCTAAAATTAGTTCTGAAAGACCCCAACCTGCATTCAGTTTTTGACAAAGTTTGCTAGTAATGGAGTCTATCATCAACACTAAAATGTTAGTAGTAATGACGATCTTAGCTCTTTCCACTGGGCTAGGCTCTTGCAAAATTGTACAATTCATCTTTGGAGACTCCCTTTCAGATGTCGGGAACAATAAGTACCTTAGCAAGAGCTTGGCAAACGCGAACCTTCCATGGTATGGAATCGATTTTGGGAATGGCATGCCTAATGGTAGGTTCACCAATGGGCGGACAGTTGCCGACATAATAGGTAAAGACATCAACCTAGTTTGTAATATTCCAATCATCGTTTACTAGTCGCACATTCTTCATGATTATTCCTAAAGCAACTATAATTAATTTGTGTCTTATAGGTGACAAAATGGGTCTCCCTAGACCACCTGCATTTCTAGACCCATCTTTAACTGAAGACATAATATTAGAGAATGGGGTGAACTATGCCTCTGGTGGTGGTGGTATCTTAAATGATACTGGCAACTTGTTTGTGAGTAATTTCTGTTAACATTCTTCTTCATATTAGTATTATTTGTAATATATTATAGTATTGAACTTGCATTATATCATGACCACAGATTCAAAAGTTTTCACTCGACAAGCAAATTGAACTGTTTCAAGGAACACAAGAACTTATACGAAGTAAAATCGGAGCCAAAGCAGCAGAAAAGTTTTTCAATGGATCTAATTATGTGGTTGCTTTAGGAAGTAATGATTTCATTAACAACTACTTGCTACCAGTTTACCGTGACTCTTGGACATACACTGACAGTAGTTTCGTGGCCTACTTAATGGACACACTAGGAGGCCAACTTAAGGTAAGCTTATCTGAACTGTTAAAACCAATGAAAATGTCAACGATCTGTTCATTAGATTAGATATAGCGATAATATTGTGAATAATCTAATTTATGCTATGTTATTTTGTAGCTGTTATATAATCTCGGGGCTCGACAAGTGACTGTCTTTGGGCTGGGACCAATGGGTTGTATTCCTCTCCAACGAGTCTTAAGTACGACAGGAGATTGCCAGGAGAAAACTAACAATCTTGCCCTTAGCTTTAACAGAGCTGGGCAGAAGCTTGTAAATGACTTGTCTAAATCACTTAAGAATTCAAGCATCAAATTTGGGGATGCTTATGAGGTCGTTGCTGGTGTGATCAATGATCCAGCTAAATTTGGTACGATTCCATACAATGTAGTATTTGCCTACAAGGTATCTTCAAACATTTCTTTCACTGATCATATTCGATGTCGTGTTTTCAGGATTCAACAATTCAGACTCCCCATGTTGTTCATTTGGACAGATTCGACCGGCCTTAACTTGTATCCCTGCATCAACATTGTGTGAAGACAGAAGTAAATACGTTTTTTGGGATGAATACCACCCTTCAGATAAAGCTAATGAGATGATTGCAAATGAAATCATCAGGAAGCTTGGATTTCTTTATGTCAATGGAACAAACACTCCACCACCAGCTCCAGCACCAACACATGCTCATGCTCATGCTCCTTCCCCTGGAAGCTGAAACTGCAGAATATTGCTTATGTTCCATCGTACATTTTACGTTTATAGAGATGTACTATCAAATCCCCTGCATTGAAACAGGGACCTTGCCGAAGTCATATTGATTATGTTAAGCAATATGCACGAATGTACGTGTTTGGATTGGATGATGTGAGTTATAAAGCTAATTCTATATGTGAATTGCAAATGTCTGCTGTACCTAGCATGGGAGGAGTTCATCTGAATCATTCCAAGAATGTTTAAGCATCAGACTTGAGTAACTTTGATTATATTTATGATTTAATGTGTTCCAAGAAATGGCGCATTGGTCAAACCAAACTGTCAAACAAAGACATGAAATAATCTAATAATGTATATATAAGGTTCAACAGGTAGTTAAGTATGGTGAGCTAAAACTGAACCAAGACTCATATGCCATATCCACTTGGTTGAAAGTATAGAAAACAGTAGGCCTGAAGGAAATATGTGTACTGAGGTTTCGTCACATTAAGACAGAATGAAATATATGCACAATAATCCTAGGTTTGTGCATCTTTGACAGAATAATACTATATCTGTCACCAATGTTAGGAACGAATTATATGCACAAATGCACAATAATCCTACTCATAGTATTTGCGATCTCTAAAGTTGATTCTGTATCTTCAATTCTTCAGCCATTTATTCAATACATTTTAACTCAGTACATTACGGTGCGAGCAGCATTTTCGTCCACACAATGTGACTAGGACAACTTGGTAACCGGTTATGCAATTTTTATTGTTTCTTTTAGTTTTTCAGTCAAACATACATGTGGCAGCTGTATGGATGACAAAATTGATATATGGATGATAAGTAGCTGTATGGATGACAAAATTGCTATATGGATGACAAAATTCACGAAACAATAAGAGCAAAATTTTGTTGACTTTAGACTAACCGGTAGCAAGTTTCCACTTGAGTCCACGTGGAAGATTGTGTGGTGTACAAGCAAATGTACCGTAATACACCATACCTACCGAAAATGTACCGAATAACAGCTATTCTTTATGGTTAATGTAACACCCCAAAATACAATTCATATCTCAATAAGTCTGAACCGCATCTCGAGGCATTAAATCAACACTAAGGACAAAATTTATCATTTACAATATCCATGGCTACCCTAACCGGGCCACAACCATAATCAAATATGATCCGTGTAGTTGGCTACCCTAACCGGGCCACAGCCATAATCGTGACAGCATACCAGATCAATATTTATATACTACAGAATCATGTAAGTTGAGTTATTATTTATATATATAAAAAGTTTGTTTTTGTGTACTTGCGATTTTGTCGTAAATGGAGAAAATGAATTCAAAACCTGACTCCCAAGGTTTTATTATTAATAGGTTAGAAATGATAAATTTTGTCCTTAGTGTTGATTTAATGCCTCGAGATGCGGTTCAGACTTATTGAGATATGAATTGTATTTTGGGGTGTTACAGTTAACAAGAAACAGAACATTTGGAAGGCTAGATGCTACAGAATTTTTCAGAATAGCAATGATTCCCCCCTTGCTATTGCTACCAAGATTGATAATCTGATGATGATTTACCATAAGTCTCCATTACCAACAGGAAGTCCAGCAATTGTCCCTAACTTTACTACTATTTGGATTCCACCAGCTTACGGGAATGTTAAAATAAATGTGGATATTGCCTTCTCTACTGCTGATGGCCCCTTCGGCATTGGTTTTCTTATCAGAATAGAATCTGGATCTTTTATTACTGCAGGCACAGAATCAGGGAATGTTGGGACCTCAGAAGAAGCAGAATGTCATGGAATCAGCTGCGCAATCAGGGCAAGGATCCAACACCAACTAACAAACGTGGAGATCGAGACTGACAACAAAGGAGCATCTGACTTTCTGAATGGGGGAGCTTCAAACTTGTCATGGATCTCACAAAACATTTTAATTTCTGCAGAAGCTCTATCTATTAAGTTCAATCATGTATGCTTTAAATTTTGCAACAGGTCTGGGAACCATTCGGCTCACATCCTTGCACATCATGCGGACAAAAGCTCAATGGTTCCTATTTCCTATAGTGCACCTCCAGAATGGCTACTGCCTCAATTATCGGAGGATCTATATTTATGTAATATTGCGAACTAGTAGCATCTTTCTAATATAATGACTATTAAAAAAAAAAAAAAAAAAAAAAAAACAAGAAACAGAACAATGATTGAAAAAGTTGAAAGGCCGATAAAGGGTTACTAACAGTGTAACATGTTATACTTGATATACACTTTTAGAACCCCAGACCCTGCATCAATATTGTTAATGGTGCTAAAATCTTGCATCTTCTGTAGGCCTAAAAGTCATTTATATATAGAACAAAAGTGATGCACAGAACATCTCATTCCTAACATTCTTTAACAATTAAGCCCCACCATCTTTGATTCTTGAAGCAACAGTAGTTTAATCAAATATTCTTGGAAAGTCCATTAACATGTAAAGTAGATCATGGTTTAAAACTTTACTGCGAACTATACAAACAATATGTTCAAGTAGATTCTGATGTTTGAATACTGGAGGCAAGAACTACAGTATACCAAACAGTGCTATATACTGCACAATTGCGAAATATTTATTAACACTTGAGTATGATCACATTGTCAAAACAAATAGCAATATCTGATGTCTCATAAACGAATAATCTGGTGCCAAGGCATCGATCGTAGGAAGGTCTTTTTTTATTGGCCACTTTTTTCACATTCTCGATGTCTGCCAATGACTAAATCGTGCTCAAATGTACCTTTAACCCATGCTTCACTTCCAATAAAAAAACATGGGAACAATTATTTTTCTCTCTCCACGTGTTAATCAAGGGTGAATTTGATTAAGCTTCATTGATCATATGTTGTCAGCCTCACAAACCATGATAGAAATCTCTAGTTCAAGTTGTAGCCAATCTCTCTATAGATTCTCATGATACACACTTTTTTTCACTGGGACCCATTAACAAACCAACATACACAAAAAAGTCCACAAACCAAACAAACAAACAGAAAACTTTGCATAACTGTTCTCTTCAATTTCTCCTTTAATTACTCTTATCTCTCCTCTTTCTCAGCTTAATAATCCAATCTTCATTTATTCAACTGAGTTTCCTTAATTTTAAGTTTTGCTTTCTTTCATTCACTCCCCATTTTCTTAATTGGGTTTTGCTTCAAACTTGATTAAGTGGGGTTCTTTTAATTTTCTGAGTTTCTTAGAGACATTTTAACAAACATATGAATGGCATCAATTGGATCTCTTTCTTTCTTTATTGAGACTGCAATGGAGAGTTCTGTTCTACATTGTGGAAATCTTCATCGTCCAAGATTTTTGATTTTAGGTTCTAGAGGAAGAACTACACTTGATTTGAGATCAAATGTGACAATGGGGTTGTCTGTAAATTGTGAGAATATGATTGATGAATGTAATAGAAGAAGTCCTTGGAGAAGTAAGTCTATGAGAGCAATGAGAATAAATGCTAAGAAAAGCGAAGATCGTGATAAATCAGAGGATCCACTTGAAGCTACAATTGAAAAGAGCAAGAAGGTTTTAGCTATGCAAAAACAACTACTTGATCAGGTAATGCTGTTATAAATTTTTTGCTTGTTGATTCATGCATACACTTTTGCGTAATTGTGTTCTTGGTTGTGTATTGCAGTAGCATTGAAATTTCAGGAATTTTGAAGTTGTCAGCTTATAATCTATTTCCACACTTTTATTTGTTGTTTAAATTTCATTATTTTGATTTTTTTAACCTAAGGAGAAGAATGTTGCATTTGCTAATGGGATTGGGCTAAACATGCAATGAATTTCGAGAACTACATACTAGAAAGAGAGTGTTTTTTTTATAACCACATTATGTAACATTTTCTGTACTGGACACTATCGCATGTCTCTTGTCAAATGCGTTGTTGACAAAAACTTTGTTCTCATTCTATCATTTTGGTTACTATACTAACCAAGTTGCAGGTTGTCTTACCATGGGTATGATATCTAACACTTTCTTAATCTGTTATTGTGCAGCTTGCAGAAAGAAGGAAACTTGTAACGTCCTTAAAAAATAGTCTTATGGAATCAGAAGAGGAAGCCGTTTCCTATAGGGAGACTGATAACTCTGTCTCGAATTTAGATGATGCTTCAGATGGTGCAGGTGAAACATATGCCTCTTCAACTGCAGACAGTGCACCTGATAGTATTAGTGGAAGTTTTGGTGATTCAGATAAAGAACCTGAACAAAGGCCTCTTGAAATATTTTCTTCCCATGAAGATTCTTCGGTTATTAATAAAACTGATTCCGATGCAGTTCAGTTGGATGGCTTACCGTATTTTCTTTCCAAAACCTCTGAACCCCATGGGCTGGAAGACAATGAGGAAAAAAAGTCAACAGAATTTTTTTTAGAGGATGTGACTATTGAGGCTAATAGAGCTCCTGAAGAAGAAAACACAAAACCCCCTCCCTTGGCTGGGGCTAATGTCATGAATATCATATTGGTAGCTGCAGAATGCGCTCCTTGGTCCAAAACAGGTAGACTTTTGTTGTTCAACTTTAATTAGATACACTTAACAAGTGAACATGCTTTATTTAAATTTTGGGATTGACTATATAGGGTATTTACATCTCCATTGGTTATAGACAGAGAGTGTAGGTGCTAAAATTGTGCATGTGTTTTACATGACATACTGGCATACTGGCCATAGACAGATAGACTGATAATCCTAAATTTGCACGTGTGTTCATTGATTTATTCCCTTTCATTCTGTCTTTTCTGAGTTTTCACCTTTATTCCTATTTTTCTTTATCAATCTCACTGTTTACATCTGAAGTATCCTTATCCCCATACAGGTAATGAGACCGTTAGATAAAGAAGACGAACAGATTACAAGCCAGTTGCAAATATTGACCCAGACCCCCACTGAAGTTCCTTGCTGTTAAAATCACCATCTTTTCATTGTGTGATTTTTTAATTGTGACCCATGAGTGTTGATAAGACCCCAAAACATAACACTATGTTTGTATTTAGTACCTTTGATTTTGATTAGGCCATCATGTAGTACTTCATACTCATGTTGGGAGTTATGTGCATACCTAGCCATATTTATTGAATCTTGTTTTTATATAATGCAAAGAAGTGGTTTTTCAAAAGGGTAAAAGTTCGTGTTTGCAATTACTATTTGTGGTATACTCTTTCTTGAAGCACGTAAAAGATTTTTCGCTTCTCATGTTGTTGGTTATTGGTGGTGCGTTATACTTTGTAGTTCCTTACTTCAGTTTTTGACGTCGTTGGAAGCTGACTATTATTGTGACTTAGGTGGGCTTGGAGATGTTGCTGGGGCATTACCGAAGGCTTTGGCTCGCCGTGGACATAGAGTCATGGTAAAGTTTATTTATAATAGTACTTAATTTGCTGCACACGGTGTTGTTTCAGTAAGTTAAGGACTCAGGTGTAAACCAATTCTCTATAGAACTGCCTTAACATTTTGAGCCATCAAACAAGATACTAGTCTGCTCATACACATGTGGCTATACACTTAGTGCAAAGTATCCGTTTACCTAAGAATATCATCTCATACAAACTATACTAACCACGTAGTGCAGTCACTTTTGAATATTCTTTTCTTTTGTAGTATGAGAAAACTATCCGTCTGTTTATATACTAAACAACATTTTGTCTTGTAAAGATGTCTAAAGGATGAAATTTATGCCAACAATTTGTAGTTCAGGTCAATTAGATGAAGAGCTTTGCTGTGGGGTTGGATTCACTTTTCAGACTCCCACTCATTGTCATAGTCCATTGCTTTCCAAAGACAATACTTAAGTATTAAATAAGAACTTAAGGTTGTTGACATACCAGTTCTACATCCAGATCATTGTCTTGGTACCTTGTTCTTATTTTGCTTTTTGATTAGCAAGCGAGGTTGAGAGGATCTCTCGCCCCCTTAAATTGCGTGAATAAACAATTTATCAAACAATCAGCTGTTGGCATGTTTCGAAACCACAACCTCTCCATTTTGTGAGAGGGGTGCAACCCCGTTGAGCCACAGGCTCATATGCTTGGTACCTTGTTCTGATGTCACAGTGGTTAAACTTGATTATCCAGCTTTTAAGATCAACTTAAAGCATAAGTTTCTATAACTTTCTTTGTATTGTTGAATTTACAAGATTCATATTTCCCGTTTTAGGTTGTGGCGCCGCGATATGGAAATTACACCGAACTTCATGATACAGGGGTGCGCAAGAGGTATAATGTGACTGGGCAGGTATGCAGAAAGCCAGAAACATCAGTTAGATATGAGCCTATGAGTGGTGCCCTTCTGGATTTTGTTGCTACAATAACATGAACTTCTTTCTAATTTTGCAGGATGTTGAAGTAACTTACCATCAGACCTATATCGATGGTGTCGACTTCGTTTTCATAGACAACCATATGTTTCACCATATCGAGCATAATATATATGGAGGGCAGCGAGTGGTAAGATCTTGTACAACTTTTTGATTCCCTATTGATGATATGAAATACACTTCATACTAATTGGAATGGACTATCTAATCTGAGTCTTACACATCATCACTTTTATGATTCTAAAATGTGGCATCTTTGGGTGGGTGAAACACCCCTCAATGGTCTGTCAAATAGTTTTTATTGTTTTTCCTGATCAAAGTTTGTCTAAAAACCTATCATTGTGATATGTAATTTTCCATATTTGAACCTAATTTTTTATTTATTTTTTAACTTTTGATGGTCCAAACAATGCTATCTTCAGTGGGTCTCGTTGTATACTTGTATGTATAGGCATCAAAAATATTTTGGTTGGCCAATCCAAACAGAGATCCGTGGCTGTTTTAAGTTTTAAAATGAACGTGGGTTTTTATTCTTTATTAGTTGGTTTCCTCGTTTTGACAGATTACTTAATTCTCGTGATTTGCAGGAGATTTTAAGACGTATGGTTTTGTTCTGCAAGGCAGCAGTTGAGGTAACTCCTGGCCAAATCATAGGGAAAAGACTCAGATATCAATTCATTCAGTTCAGAGTGTTAAATCTTAATTTATGTTGTTTTGCATTATCTTATGGGATGGCAATATGACCAGACCATCCCTCAGGCCCCTACACATTCTAGTCTTTCTTCAGGATCGGGCCGGTCGGACCAGGCTAAATAAGACATTCTGTTTTGTTGTTATTAATACCCCACTTCACATATCCACTTAGTTTTCTGTAAATTTATGCTTCTGGTAGATGAATCGTAGATGTAACGAAACAAGGTAAACTAATGCTTAGTACTCCAAAAATGTTGTCATAAATCAGTTACAAACTCAATTTCCATTCGTGATCATTACCAAGGGAGATTGATAATGTTTGTTTCCATAACTATGGCATATATGAGCTTAGGCTAATGTGTTCAATATCTTCAGTCGTACTTGCGTTGTTTCCCTACGGCATCTAAAATAGGAAAGTCATATATATTTCAGGTGCCTTGGCATGTTCCTTGTGGTGGAGTATGTTATGGAGATGGAAATTTGGTTTTCATTGCGAATGATTGGCACACTGCATTGTTACCTGTATATCTTAAGGCATACTATCGTGACAATGGCTTAATGAATTACACCCGGTCAGTTCTGGTGATCCACAACATAGCACACCAGGTTTGTTCCATAACCTTTGGGCTTTTCTATTAGTATTTTAGTATGAATTGGCAATGAAGTCTTTACAGATTTAAAGTATGTTGATTGTGTATTACTTAAAGACACATTTATTGCATTCTTTTTTAATTCATTGCATTAAAAACCCCAAAAAAGAACTTGCATATTTTCCAGCAATTGGTAATTGGTATATTTGTTGCAGAAAGAGAATAGTCGGTTGTTGTAGTTGTGTGCGTAAATAAAATATCTTGTTGGTGTTGCTTATCTGTTAGCGTGCAATGTACAGTTCTTCAATGTCTGAGTGGTGTTTCTTGTCATTCCTTATGTCTGTTTGTCATTTACCTGATCTTTTACTGTAGTCGTGAATCTACAAACATCTTCTTATATCTGGATGCATAGGATTTGAAGTATAATATTAACTTGGGAATGCCAAATCATAATTATGTACGACATGATTTAGGCGTAAACCACCACACAGCTGTGAGGTCTACTGGTTAATGTGTACTGTGCTCAACTAGGAGTTCATCAGATGAAGTCCCACGATGGTAGGTTTCAAAAATGGTTGATAGAAGTTGAAATCGTCATAGTTCCATTTTATGTGTTGGTCATGGTGTTGCGGGTCCCGAAATCGTATTGTGCCCAAAAGAAATGTAAAAACATGTTTGATCTGTTTTACACACACGCGCAGACACAGAGACACATGCACAGACAGACATGCACGCACACACACGTCCACAACTTAAGTTCATCATACTATTATATGTCTTTGAGCATCAATGAAGATGTTGAGACTTGAGAGTGGCTTGATCCTTTGAGCACTCAATTAAAGTTCTGAATTATATGTGATTACTTGCTGTTTGAGTAATATGTGCCTTACAGTCTTAGTGCCTTTATAGCATGAGGGAAAAGTTCTTTGAAGAAGCATTGCTAACTCAACAAGCCTCTTGACTTATGAGCATTTTCCAGCTATATTTTTAATCCGTTATTCTGTTCTAGGGACGTGGCCCTCTTGATGATTTCTCATACATGGATCTTCCCGGGCACTACATAGACCTTTTCAAATTATACGATCCGCTTGGTGGAGAGCACTGCAATATCTTTGCAGCTGGCTTGAAAGCAGCAGATCGCATTGTGACTGTAAGCCATGGATATTCATGGGAGCTCAAAACATTAGAAGGTGGTTGGGGTCTGCATGGGATCATAAATGACAATCATTGGAAACTGAGTGGAATTGTGAATGGCATTGATACCAAAGAGTGGAGCCCACAAGTGGATGTTCACCTGAAGTCTGATGGCTACACGAATTACTCCCTGGAGACCCTTCACACAGGCAAACCAAAGTGCAAGAAAGCTCTGCAAAAGGAGCTTGGCCTTCCCGTTCGTGAGAATGTCCCTTTAATAGGTTTCATTGGGAGACTAGACAACCAAAAAGGTGTTGATCTGATTGCTGAGGCCATTCCTTGGATGGTTAATCAGGATGTGCAGCTGGTCATGTTAGGTACAGGGAGACCTGACTTGGAAGACATGCTCAGGCACTTTGAGAATCAATACCATGACAGGATTAGAGGATGGGTTGGCTTCTCGGTGAAGATGGCTCATAGGATAACTGCCGCTGCAGATATCTTACTTATGCCCTCAAGGTTTGAGCCTTGTGGATTGAACCAGCTTTATGCAATGAACTATGGGACCATTCCTGTAGTTCATGCTGTAGGTGGGCTGAGAGATACCGTGGAACCATTTGATCCTTATAATGATTCAGGGGTTGGGTGGACTTTTGACAGGGCAGGGACAGATAAATTGATACATGCATTAGGAAACTGCTTACTCACGTATCGAGAGTACAGGAGCAGTTGGGAAGGTATCCAAAGACGTGGAATGATGAAAGACCTTAGCTGGGACAATGCTGCACAGAACTATGAGGAAGTTCTCATTGCTGCTAAGTACCACTGGTGAGTGAATATTTTTGAAAATCCATGGATGAACAGTTTGAGCTTTTCCAGAATGTATATATTCAGAGATTTATGCATATTGAAGCATCAATTGTCCCAAAGTAGTTTCTTCAAGGAAACTGCCAATGCAGTTTTCCCGATAGATATTGTAGAGCTCTCTTTTCTGTTTTTTTTTTTTTTTTCTTCCTACTTTTTCTGTTGCATTAGAGGAAACTCTTAGAACCATAAGCTTTATACTGTATTATAGCTGTTCCATTCCATTTGCGAATAAGAAAGAAAAAATAAAAAGGAGGAATGAGGTGGAAGTGGATATACAAGAAGCTCTCTCTAATGGTAGTTAGTTTTGTATTAGATTGAATCATTGAGATTAGTTCTTGTAAAGTTGATAGATACCTACAGCTCACCTGTGTAAAGCTTTTAATTGCTATATTAAAATCTTTTATCTTCCTGACCTGTACTCCATGCTATTCTGTTGTTTTTACAGATTAATTAAATCTTAACACTGGTTGATCTATAATTAGTTCACTACACAGTACACACCTTATAAATAATAGCTTCATCAAATTGTTGAACTGTTTTTCGTTGGTGATGCATTTCAACTTTCTTGTTGAACCAAAAATGAAAAATGTAAGATTTCTCCTGAAATGAAAAAAAAAAAAAAATGTGCATAATTGATGCCTTTCCAGGAAATTCAGAAAGCTTAAATAGTTTTCGAAAGGGCTTGACTTGCAGAGCATCTTGTAGCGCGCTTGTTCTTGTCCTCCACTTTGTGTAATTCTTCAAGTTTTTAAAGTTTATTAATAAAATTTCCTCGGACATGCCACACGGCAGTAACACCATGCATGAAAATGTTGAAACTTGACAAGTACACCGCAACAGGCAGTAACACCATGCATGAAAATGTTGAAACTTGATAAGTACACCGCAACAGTTGAGCAAAAACAAAATGCATTCGTCCTTTATTTGGTGACTCTAAAGTTTGAAGTTTAGATCTATCACAATAAGTGACCGGCCTAGCTCATTTCAAACCTTAATTAATTAAGAGTTAAGACCAGGAAACAATAAGCCGAAAGGAAATTCGGTGCACTTTTTTGTTATTTATAATTCATAGTAACAATCAGAGATATGAGATTACATCCAAGATCAACTCTCAGATAATTGATAAACTTATTTCATACTTCATGAACATGAAACAACAACAGAAAGAAAATTCAGCACACTCTTATTTATGATTAAACATCAGAGAAATGAAAATTACATCAAACATCAATTCTCAGATCATCACGCTGGTCTTCTACTGCTCAAGGCGTTCATGGCAACGTTTTGGGCAGTCAAACAGGATATCGCTGCACCAACACCTCAGGGAAAAAGGATAAAAGATATCCTTAGATCAACGGCAATTTTTACAGGATTTGTCACAGGTGTCTATCTTTTTATCATCACATTGGCACTGTCTGGGTTCGGTAAATAAATAGCAGAAGCACAGATCGCAACAGCTTTCATTTGCTTCACCATGAACAGCTACAACAACAACAATAACATCAATAATACCCTAGCTAGGTGCATGAGTTGATCCATAACCCAGAAATACAAAATAATTTGAATGTTACTAATTAAGTATATAACAAATGCATTATTTCGAACCTTGAGTTGTTTTCCCATACATTATTTCGAACCTTGCTGACGTAAAACCACATGAGAACAGAACTAAAGAAAAAACACAAAATAAGATAACTGAAGTTCTCATCTTCTTTCTTTCCAAGGATTAAGAACTGCAATATTAGAATGATTTTTCCCATTGAACATATGCTCTATTTATAGATGGAGGGGGCTGGAATGAGTGTAAGGAAGCTAGCTACCTAATCGATCGACTTATAATATTAATGCCGGTAGAACTGTAAAAACACCTAAAATCTTATCCGCAATGAGATGATCCTGGTATAAATTTGTGGTCTGACGCCCTTCGCTTATGGTTTATCGCAACTCAAACGACCCTGCATGTTTTTAACCCAAAAAATGGTCATGCTTGCCCTTATTGTCGCTACTACTTGAAGAGTAGAGGGTAGTAGGTAGAAATGTAGAATCCATTATTGTTTGGTTTGGGTCTTGATAAAACTAATCATCTCTGAAGTATGTACTGTAATACTCTATGTTAAAGCTAAGCAGCTAGCAGATGGGTAGATATAGTCTTTTTTGTGAAATTCATTAGATATGATGTACATATATAGGATAGGAGTATTCAAAAGAGCCCGGCCATTTGTGCAAAAGCTGAAGAGCATCTATGGCAGTTTTGAGTTCATCAGAATTCCATGTGGAAAGCCCAAACCTTTGGTACGTCTTTACAAAAAAAATATATACAGTATTCATGTTGAAAGGGGTTTCAAACAAAACTTGTGCTTCACAAAAAAAAACTTTGTACAGTACACTCTATATCAAAGTTTAATTATATGATTGATAATGGATAACTTAGCTTAGAGGCACAGAGAGACAATTAAGACAAGATGCACCACTACATCAGAATCGAAACAAGAGCTAAGTAGAGTCCTGAACCACCATACTCATCATATTAATAAAAATAAATAAACCATGGCCATGTTCTGTCATCAGTCCGGCCAGTGCACTAACTTTTAGTTAGCTACAGTAAAAACCTATATAATATCTACTGACATTTTTAAATTTTTTTATCGCTACTGTTGACTGAGATAAGTTGAAGATAAGAATGAGTTATAGCACATGCATGAATACAAATTTTATTGATATTATTCAGAAGAAATGGTTAACAAAAAATGAACACAAGACAGTGAAAAATTAAATCTTATATGTAGTTCTACACCAAATAATTATCAATTTGACAATTCAATCCCACAGTTCATAAAAAAAAAAGAGGGAAATTTGTTCTTATCACCTTAATTGCTTAGATGGGGGATTGAGGGGCATGGTATTCCCCTTTGGTGGTTCTGAAGTTTCAACTATCACAATAAGTGTTCTTATTAATAAGATTTTTTAATAATTGAAAATGCAGTTGATAAGCCAATAAAACTAATACTAAGGAAATTCAGTACACCCTCCCTAGCTCTTAGTTATTATTATTTATTAACATCTGAGAAATGAGAATACATCCAAGATTCAACATCAACTAACTCTCAGATTACATACATGTTCTACCATACTGCTTGATCAAAGGCGTTCAGAACCCAATTCAAGGCAAGGTGAAGCGCAGCTGTCCTTGATATCCATACAGCGACACTGTGGAGGAATGGATCTTGTGCAACGACAGGCACTGCAGGAACTGTCACAACTACTCTTTATATCAGTGCACTGACATTGTGGTGGAATAGACCTTGTGCAGATGCATAGATTGCAACAGCTTCCATTTGCATCACCATCAACAGCTACAACAACAACAACAACAAATTAAAACTAATATATATATGTGCAACTTAATTAGAGAAAACAATATGAACCTAGCTAGCTATTGTTATGTACCTTGAGTTGTTTTTCCATCAACTGTTTCGAACAGAGCTGAGGTAGAAGTAGCTGCAAATGAGAAAAGGACTAAAGAAACAACACAAAACAAGATAACTGAAGTTCTCATTTTCTTTCTTCTCTTCAGAGAGTTAGAATGATTTTCACATTCCAAGATGTCTCAAGTATTTATAGAAGAAGTGCAAGTATACTCGATTTAATTTAATCAATAATGTCATCAGTAGAAGTGTAACAACACGTGAAATTTAATCTCTTGCGTTACTGTTATAAAATTGAGTCAAGCTTATCCACAACTCTAGATCTGCCGCATGTCCTACCTACTCCATCTCCATTTAATCCCTGTTTTGTTTTTTACTTTAAATTTTATAACCCGTGTGTTAAATGTGGAGTAATAGTTACCACAACTGAGTACCGACAGATCGAGGGGATGGTGGAATAAAAAATGAAATGAATGGTTGAATTTGTTTGTAGGAATCTATGGACAATTAATTAATTATTAGTTTGTCCACAGTCCACACATATATGCTGGTGTGTTGACAATGTGTAAGATAAAGCTGAAGAGCATCTCAGAGCATATCCAGTTATTATCCAGTAAGATCCACATAGGATTTTGGAAGCCCGTTTACAAGCAGCCTTTAATTAATTAAGGCAATTAAACAGCCCATTTGCATGAAGAAATCTAACCCAAATACTAATTTTTATTTATTTATGAGAAGCACCGTGAAGATCCAACAACAACTCTCAGATTGTTGATAACTTTATTTATCATTATCATTCTATCAGTCATCATGCCTATCGTCTACTGCAAGTCTGCAACGTGGTGCGCATTCGGGATTGAAATCCAGGCATTAACACTCTTCAGGGAAAGGTAAGAACCCCGTACAAGTACAGTGTTCACAGGATTCGTGACAGGTATCTTTCATTTTATCAAGGCAAATGCACTGTAGAGGAATGGACCTTGTGCAGACGCACAAATCGCAACAGATTTCATTTGCATCACCATGGACAACTACAACAACAATAATATATATCAAACTTATTTGATCACCTAACAAAGAAAAATTCATAATAATCTGAATGCCATTACAAAATATAACAAATGGATCATATAATATGGGATATATATGAAACTTGCGTTGTTGTTTTTCCATGAACTGTTTCGAACCTAGCTGAGGTAAAGCCAAATGAGAACAGAATTAAAGCAACAACACAAAATAAGATAACTGAAGTTCTTCTCATCTTATTCTTTCTTTAAAAGTGTTTGAACTTAGAACTGCAATATTAAAATAATTTCCCCATTGATCAAACTCATAATATTAAACACTTGAAATCTTATCGGTGATCACTGATCAGATCGATCCTGGTATAAATTTGTGGTTCAGCCTTCTCTTACAGTTATCTGCAACTCAATTGCATGTTTTAAATCCAAAAAAGATCCTGCATGTTATAAATTTGTGAGTCTTCTCTTATAATTTGGTGTTCCACCATTATTGGTTATGTACCGTAGTATAAATCCATGAATGCTTAATTTTCAAAGAAGAAAAAAAAAAGGAAAATGATATGTCATCATGCAAGGAAAACGTAAAACATGCCATCACAAGACAAAACAAGGATCTGATGAGATCCACAGAGGAATTACTTACAAGCAGCTTCTTCTATATAACAAACAAAATGGGACTAAAATTCAATTGTTTAGAAGCACATTATTGCTTAAAAGTACATAAAACAGAATTATGGGAGAAGTTTACAAGGCAAGGAAAGATGAATGAGCTAAAAAGGGCTGAAAGGTGAAAAACCTTCAGTACTGCAATAGAAAAGGCTATGGCAATTTTAAGTTCATTTCCTGCCCAGGATGTCTGTACAGAAAGCCCAGACCTCTTATCTTTATATATATTTACTTCGGGTGAGTTACAAAGAAAAACTACAACTGAACATTGTGTAAAGTGTAAACCATTTTCTACTTTGTATACTCTGTATTCATCTTGAAAGGAGTTTCAACCATCAAGAAATTTAACCTGATAAACAAAACTTAATGCACTCTATGAAAGTTTGTGGTTGATAACTTATAAGCCGAGGAGAGACAAGAGGCGCCAATACCACCACTGAGTCGGAAACAAAGACATCATGGTAAAAGCAGAAGAATAGAGGCCTGGGGCACCAAAACAGGGCAAATTACAATCTGAATTTCTGCAAATATATCTGATCAGTGTGGCTGGAAGATACTGTGTATGATTCTGGCCTTCTGATCAAACTGCATACAAGAACCAGTAGAGAGAAGTCCTGCAAAACCCTCCAACAGACTACCTTCAACTGCACATCCCGAATTTTTGGAGGAACCAACGGGACTACCCTGCTTAACTATTTCCATGTGAGCATCTGTAGAATTTTCTGAAGGTTTTGCCTCCCAGTCCAATGGTTGATCAGACATTTCCACTGCCCTGCATCTCTTAGAATACGGCAAAAGCTCACTGCCTAGATGGGAATCAGACAATTCTGCCTCAGGCTTCCTCTTCGAACCCGAAAACAATTTCAGCCCTAAAAGAAAGAAAGAAGAATTGTAATTGAAGCCTTTCCTAAATCATACCTTATCTATTAGTATAACAAATACAAAAAATTAGAAAGCTTACAAAAACATACCAGGGAAACCATCGTCCGATCTACATTCTTCAACTTCAAAATCTTCAAAGCTACTGCTACGATTATGAACGAGCGAGCAACAACTATTGGATATGGCGATTCTGCAGTTTGATCTGAAATGGGAACATAGAACAAAATGAGCACGTCAGTAACAGGATATTTAACTGCTATCGTAACAACTCTTCAAAACCATTTAATTCAAAAAAAATAAGTTTTAAAATCTTAATTATCCTAATTCTCAGTTGAATTTGAAAACGTTCCAAGAATTGTGATAAGTTATATACTCCCTTAATATTCATTTTTCTACGTGAAAAATACTTTCAGTGAATTACCAAATTTTCTCATTCATAACAAGCTTAGTGTCACTGAAAGAATGTTGCCGTTCAGTCGTACACAAACCACTGTACAGTATCCTCACTTAATTCATTTTGTAAAACAAACAAAACTGAAATATAATATTGCAGGTTGTAAGCTATCCATGATTTCCATGAACTTTTGTAAGTTGCAACTACAGTAACTATTTCTAAACGTACACTCATACAGTTCAAAAGGATTTAACTTTATGTCCAACGGCATTTAACTTTTTCAAATATATAATTATTCAATTGGCGTTCCATGACCAACAGCATTTAAATTCATAAATTATGAAAAAATAAAATATCAAATTTAGTTTTTAAGAAGACGTGTTCAAAAGATTAACGTAAAATAACCTGGAAGGTCTCCACAAATTCAGATAGATTCTGACTTTTTAACTACCTCGAAAGTGTTTTGTCAAGTTCATTTAGACAGTCGTCAAACAAATATCATATAGTGGCAAACTATTCCCTGTTTGAGGACACAAAAGAAAAAAGAAAAAAACAAGCAACAATTTTCAATAATATGAAGAATCCAGAAAAACTGAGGTAGATGATTTCACCACAAGGATATTAAGAGGACATCATATACAAATCCTTGATTTTCTATCTTATGACCACCACTGGGTTTTAATAATATATAACAGAAAATACTTACAATATAAATACAAAGGCCTCTGTTTATAGAAGAAAAAAACACAGAATAAAGATTACATCTATGAACTGTGTGTGGTGTAAGATTATGAGAAACATAAGAAACAGGGTTCTAAAATTAATTGAGAAACCAACTGACTGTAGAAGATTCCACCTCATGGAAATTTAAGAGAATATCATAGACAACTATGACATTCAAATTCAAGACAAAAACACACCTAGTCCACATTACTATAGTGCTTATACATTCTAATGGAACAAATTTCCAATGATTCAAGTAGGAATCAACTATACCCGGGGAAAAAAAAAAGAGAAACATTTAACAGATTCACACCTATGCATGTGGTCCACGAAATCATCGATTAGAACTGGCCATGCACCTGCAAATGAACAAAAGCAGATAAACATTAGTTATGAGATAATTAGAATCATTCATATTAGTAATATGAAAGATCAAACATTCCTAGTTTGTCAAGAGATGGCAGCCTAAAAGATCATCAAATAAAAAGAAAAGTCTAACCCCCATACATTTAAGAGTCTTGATGAGGTCATTAATCATCACCAGGATGCCTGTATAGTACAAACAGTTCAAGATGGAGTTCCCATAAAAAGAAGTTTTTTTATGAAAATACCAGTGAAATTGGAAGTAGTGAATTGATAAGAATGGGTGGTGCTATTACAAGAGATCTTGTTGCTCATAAGTAAGAAACAACAAAACTCTACAAGGTCGTTATAAGTGAATAGAGATAAACCAAGAAGAAGCAATAAGCTTTTACTACTATAAATTTATAAAGTTATGGTTGTTTAAGGGATGCTTGAACAGGGTTATGATTTGGAGAAGGGAAACGGAGATAGCTGTTTGCTGAACTCATGCTTTTTTTTTATTATGGGTACGTGTAGAATGACAGAACTGCCCTCAGGTTGTTACAATAGCGTGTTTGAGAGCATGTGAGCAGCTCACTACGTCATCTTCCTACAATGCTATCTGATCACTTCAGCAAAGGTAAATTGCCGAGCTCTTCAGCTATTTGTGCATTTGGCAACATATTAACAACAAAATCATGTGAAACGAACACACAAGAAGATTCATCCACAGATTTATCTAGCGTTAGCAGGAACAAATCATACAACATTTTCCACCTTATAGCAGCACACAAGAAGAAGAATACGTAAACCTAATAAAAGGGATCAGAAGACCCTCCTCACGAGAATACAAAGCACATAATAATAGCAGAGAAGTATACAAAAAAGAATCGACAAGAAAAAAAAAACATTCATGCCATTCAGTCCAATATAATAATAAGCTATATGGTACAACACATATCAAACATTTATCAAATTCTAAGCATGAAATTGCAACACTATTCCACAGCTCAACTTAACACAAAAACTTTAGATGTCCTTCAATTTCTTCATGGACTACAAGATTAAGCTTTTGTCATAGTTTACACCTTTGTGTACTCCAAATGTGTAAACTATAATAGTAGAGAAGTATCAAAAAGAATGGACAAGAAGAAAACAATCATGTTGCCATTCAGTACAATATAATAACAGGCTATATGGTACTACACAAATCAGGCAATAGGCATTTATCAAATTCTAAACATGAAATTGCAACACTATTCCACAGCTCAACTTAACACAAAACTTTACATGTCCTTCAATTTCTTCATGCACTACTAGATTAAGCTTTTGTCATAGTTAGCACATCTGTGCCCTACAAATTGAAATTTATAATTCAGAAAGAGCAATACCTTTAGGATCATATCCTTCAAGATCTTCGTGCACACACCGGCTAAAGGCTAGAACTTGCTGCCAAGTATCCTCTGAAACATTGTGCCTTTGATGTTTCTAAGGAAAAAATAAAATAGATTAGACGTCATGGTATGAAAAATGCTTAGATGATAGAAAAATCAAAGACAATCCAACCAAAAAAAAAAAAATCAAAGACAAAGAAACCTCAGAGTTCTCGTGCCTAACAAAGAAGGGTGTAAACCATAAAACTTCAAACTCATATCAACTAGCTTTTTCTCGTGATAAGTAAATAGTATTCACTGATATAATTGAAAACAACTACATGAAGATAACCAAATATAATTGACAAGATCTGATTGAGGCTAATGTAAGATTAGCTGCAAGCTGATCTTTCATTAGGTCATCTTCATAATGTAATTTCATTATAGCAATGAATTCCATTACTTATGTAAATGAATAATTTATTTTCATAACAAAATAGTATGATTTTGTGATAAATCTAATTTGTTTTACTGATTGGGCAGAATCAAGTTACTGACGCATTGGTTCACTACCAAATATTTGTGTCATTTTGATATTTGTAACTTATAATAAGTACAGTATATGTGACTAGACAGAAAGTGGCTTAGGGAACCTATAAATATATGAATGAACTAGTAAAATTGTTAACCTTGTTAAACTTCGATCGAAAGGTAAAAACAGAACAGCGAGAGCATAGTTTTTCCCTCTTGCTATTTTAGCAGGAAATTAACAAATGGACAATGCACTAATAAAAATCTACCTCAACAAAATTGCACCATTCGTTAAGCAATCTAAATCTTCCTTTCAAGACTAATTTCCAAGCCTCTATAGCCTTTTCTAGAGCTGAAATTATTCCAAGGAAATGTTTAAGCATACAGTATAGGAGAAAATCATAGTAAGGAAGCTATTAGAGACATTCATCATGTGAAGGAATTCTCAAGTTGCTTACAGACAAAGAAGCCAACTTACTGATGTTCTTTTGCCCATTTTCACGACACATGAAAAACACAAAGTCATAGAAGCATGCAAATCGAGCTGAGTCAACCTGCGTAATGAATTCAATAGTCAACCACAATAACTCGATAAATCACAAAGAATGACATCTTGATGCTACGACAAAACTAGCAAGATAAAAATAGGTACATGTAAATGACTAGACTCAGGCGTGTAAGACGGTATTAGGAACCACTTTAAATAATATATACAACCAATTGGAAAGTATGTACGTAGGGCTAAGAAAAAGCTTACCAAGTCCAAATATGACATGAGCTTAGAAAGATCATTATAGCGCAAACTGCACAAGAGAAGAAGAACACAATATTAACTTTGATAGTAAAAATATGTTATCATTTCCGATAGAATTCAGATAAAGCGTTTTGAAAAATGGTTGTTGGTGATAACATGCATTTCTAAATACCAATACGCAATATTCTAGTTGTGTTACAAGATATTTTAACAAATGTAAGTATGTTAAATGAAGCTCAAAACTATACGCTCACAAACTCAGTAGCGCATTGCAGAGAGAGAGAGAGAGATTTCAAGTTAAAACAAAACAGTTACAAGATTTCCCAGATACATTATTTTTTTATTTTCTTTATTATATCTACATAAGGATATTTCGCTATTATGTCAGTCAATGAAAACTTGAAACATGCATAAAGTCTCTAGAAAGCTTACCACGCCTGCCCTCTTAGTTCCACCAATTTCAGTAGCTGAGTTAGTGCCTCCTTCGGGTTTTGATCATCTTTTCGTGACCTAATGTCTACAAAGAAATAACAGGAACGTAGCTTTAATTTCATGCGTAGGAGTACAAAGAATTCAAGGCAACAGTTATACAGAAAGTCATGAGAGTTGTAAGTTCCAAGTATGAAATCTTTATAACTGAGTAGTCACATGATATAGAGTGAGGTAACATATTTGCTGAGCTCTGTAAGCTCCTTTGATTATTAACTTTTCTGTCTAACCAAATAAGACTATCCTCATTATTCAGTGATGAGGGTGAGTACTATACATTACGTATCAGTAATGATAAGGAAAAAAAAAGAGTTCTTGAGTATCAACTATTGAGCACTGTAAATAAATACAAACTGCCCTTATACACATATATAGGACTAAGTTTTACTACTCTTTGGGTATGTACGAATTTCATAGTTGATGCAGTCGAATACCTAACTATAAAGTGTACTAGTGTAGTATACCTATTAAGTATTAACTACTCCGTCAAATACCTGACTATATCTTAAAACAGGAATGCTGGACAATACAACATCTCACTAAGATTGCTAAAGAAGAAACAAATCATACTCATAGAATCAATTCAATCTTTTAGCTCAAAGACATTATAAAAATTATTCATATAAGCTAAAACCAACGTGCAAGCAATTCACTACATCTAAACAAGACAATTTCCCACACTGACACTTTATCAAACACTTAATTATCATAAAAGCAATTGCAATTCAGTCCTAAGTTAATAGTATTCATAAAGAATTAAATCAATTCAGAACATCAAAACATCGAAATTCCTTGCACCAACATTTCAAATTCTTTATAAAAAGACTAAATTATCATAAAATGGATTGCAATTCAGTCTAAAGTTAATTGAATTAACAAAGAATTGATTCATTTTCAGCTAAAAAATCAAACTTTTTATCTTCTCACATTGTTTATTACGAAAGAATTAAAAGAAAAAAAATCAAGTAAGTGTAACTGAATTACCGCAATATCTTCTGTAAATCTCGACGATATCAATGAAATTCGAAGTACAAGAAGATGAAGAAGAAGAATTCATGATGAATTCTTAAGAAATAAATCAAAGAATTTGAAAGAATAGGGTTTATTAAGATTAGATTAAAGAATTCTTTTGAATTTCCATGAATAAAACCCTACTTCTTAGTTTAAAGAATTTTCAAAAACTGAGAGAGTTTTGTTTGTTTTCGATTTATAGAGAGAGAAAGATTGAAGAGAGAGAGAGAGAGGGAAGAGAAGCCAAGAGACGTTTTCTCTCTCTTTTATGTTGAGTTGTCAGTTCGTCACACCTCGCAAAATCGTAATTACGATTATGAACATTTGCGGGCCCAGGTTGTGTACCGTTAAAACTTTTACCGGCTCAATATTTTTTCGACCTGGATCCTTCAAATCAATACAAAGCCCAATGGGCCGAAATAGAAATGTTAGGTGACTGTTGAGTCAAACCGTTGGACACCTTCCATCAACACTTTTTTTTTTTTAATAAAATAAAATTTTTATTAATAAATAGAGGAATTACATAAAAGTAGGGACACGTGCGCTACATGATGCATTGCAATAAGCCAGGCGCCCAGGCTTAATCAATCCCAAGGCTGACAAATTCTACCACCAATGTTTGGTTTCAAAAGCCTGTATAAATGTGTTTCTGTAAATAGAATAGTGGAATGACTCCATTACATGTATGAACTGAAACTTGGATCAATCATATACTGGGTCATATTCATCAGCTTCTGAATCTGTGATCTCTACCAAACTCCAATAAGAATAATGCGAATTTGATTTTAAATAGGATGAGGATATAACCAGGGCTCCATGATCCTTGTTTTTAATATCAAATGCATAATCTTGAAGTAACATTAAAACATTCGGCATACTTTTAAGTTTATTTGAGGTTTTCTTATCCATTTCAGCACCAAAACCGAATGGCTTTTTACACTGCACTGGACGGAGACATGTTTTATTTCAAATTTGTAGAAGAAGAAGATCGCAATCGCATACTAGAAGAAGGGCCTTTCTACATCTTAGGAAGCTTTTCGTAATACGAGTTTGGTCGCAAGAAATTGAAGATAACAGAGGTGCTATAACTACTGTACCCATTTTTGGGTGAAGATGTTTAATGTTCCAAAATACTTCTGGAGTGGAAAAGGTTTCAGTTTTCTAGCTAGTGCTTTGGGAAAGCCAATTTGTCTAGACAAGGTCACCGAAAGCAAACAAATGCTTACATTTGCGAGGGTATGCATTGATGTTTCAGCGGATAAAGAATTACCAAATGAAATTCCAATTAAAACCAAGTCGGGAAAGATAATTACTATTGGTTTGGAATATCCATGGAGACCATTGATGTGCACCAGCTGCAAGGTTTTTAGCCACAGCACACAAGCTTGTGGGAAGAAGACAAATGAAAAACCCAAAAAGGTTGCACTTTGAAAGCAAGGAAGGAACCAGGGGAATGGATACAACCACAAAAGAATTGGAAAAAGAAGGAAGCCTATGCACCAAACCACCCCAAACAACAGGATTATCTAGGGAAAGGGAAAGGAATCATGGGGGAAGAAAGGCAATCCCAAAACACAAGCTAGAAATGCCAGTGGCAATCATAAAGGTAACAAGGTGTCTGCACAACACAATAGCAACAGATTTAAGTGTTTGGGGGAAGCAGATGATAATGCAGTTGATAAAGGAAGGAAACAAGTACAAGCTGAAAGGAAAAGTACTTCCACAGCAATTGTCACAGTTCCAGACAATTCAGAGTTGATGCTTCTAACTGAAGGATCACAATCTAACCTAGAGAACACTGAAAATGATAGTGAAGAAAATGGAGATGATAGTGATGACTATGGAGACCTTGAAGATGGGACTAAGTTTGAGATGCAGAAGCACAAGTCAACAACTCCAGACCCTTCTAAGTACCTGTTAAGTCCAGAAGAGAAAGAATATGAGGCTTCAAGAATGCTAAACAGGTCAAGGAAATTGCAGCAATGTGGCAGTAGAAGCAAAGAAAAACATGAAAAGCATGAGGGAGGGAAAACAAGAGGGAGGCCCTCTCGAAAATAATGGCGAATATAGCTGTATGGAATATAAGAGGTCTCAACGACCCAAAAAAAAACTTTAGAAGTAAAAAAATTAGCTATTAGTCACAATCTCAAACTTATTGGGCTTGTAGAAACCAAGGTTCGAGCAAGGAATACTACCATAGTGCAGAGTCGATTTGATGGATGGGCAAGCATTAATAACAATTCCAAAGACCATAGAGGGAGGATCTGGGTTCTTTGGGACATTAAAGTTTTGTTTGTCAAGATGATAGAAATGACAGATCAAGTCATTCAGTGCTCAGTGCATGATCTGATTCTAGGGGAGCATTATTTCCTTTCTATAGTTTATGGAAGGAATACTAGAATTAGCAGAGAACAATTATGGAGAAGTCTAGAAGATTTCAATAGTAACAATGCATTGAATGAACCTTGGGTTCTAATGGGAGATTTTAATGTATGCAGAAGTCTAGCTGAGAAGGTTGGAGGAAACAGAATTACACAGAGAGACATCATGGATTTTGGTAGGTGTATAGATGAGTGTGGATTGGAAGACTTAAAGGCTACAGGTATGTACTACATATGGACAAATAGGAGTGAGATTGATGATAGCAGAATCATGTGTAAGTTGGGCAGATGTTTGGTCAACATACATTGGTGCAACAGATTCAATGAAACTGAAGCCCACTTCCCAGCACAAGGAGTCTCCGACCATGCCCCAGTGACACTGAAATGGCCTAACACTTGTGACAGACCTCACCCTCCCTTCAGGTTTTTTAACCATTGGGTGGAACATGAGGAATTCAAAGAGTTGGTAGCTGAAATCTGGCAGTGTGAAGGAACATGCAATCCAATGTTAAGATTGTACACCAAACTGAAGTTATTGAAATCAAAGCTTAAGGAATGGAGTCAGGAAAAATTCTCAGATTTGCAAGGAAAAGTCAAAACTGCAAGGGAAATACTGGAAATAATACAAGTGGAAATACAGAGTAATCCTCTAGACATCGACTAGCCAGTATGGAATTAGCAGCACTCAGAGACTATGATGAACTTGCTAAAGCAGAGGAGTCATCAGTTAGGCAGAAAACAGATGCTAATTGGGTTGAGTTGGGTGATGATAACACTGTTTTTTTCCATAAAGTTATGCAAGGAAGGAAAGCCAGGAATTCAATACACAGAATTGAGAGCAGGACACAACAAATTATGACTGACAGGGAAGACATAGTAACAGAGATAGTCCAACACTATGAGGAGGTTCTAGGCCAGAAAACACAGAGTCCGTATCCAGAAGATCTATGGGACCACGTTCAATTAGAGAACCAGGTTCCAGAGGAGATGAGAAACTCAATGTGCAGACCGGTCACAAGGGAAGAAATCAAAGAAGTAATGTTCTCCATACCTGACGACAAGGCACCAGGACCAGACAGATTCAACTTAAAAAATTTTAAATCATGCTAGGACATTGTTGGTGATGATGTAGTCAGAGCTGTCACTAACTTTTTCCATTCTGGGAAAATGTTGAGAGGTACAAATTCTACTTTCATAAGTCTTGTTCCTAAAAAAGAAATGCCTAATACTGTTGGGGATTTATAGGCCTATATCATGTTGTAATGTAGTTTATAAATGTATCTCCAAGCTTATAGTTAGTAGACTACAAGATTCTATGCCTTTTGTTACTAACTCTAATCAAACAGCTTTCGTGAAAGGGAGAGACATTACTGACAATATCATGATCACTCATGAGCTTGTGAGAAACTACAACAGGAAGCATATAAGTAGAAGGTGTACAGTCAAAATTGATATACAGAAGGCTTATGACTTCATCAGATGGGAACTTATTCTAGACGTCTTGAACAAGCTGCAAATTCCCTAGAAAATGGTTGAATGGATATTGGCATGCTTGAACTCAGTCCACTATTCTTTGTTGATAAATGGAAGTGTTGAAGGTTTCTTTAAGGGGGAAAGGGGTCTTAGACAAGGGGACCCCTTGTCTCCCCTATTGTTCATTCTAGCAATGGAGGTTTTTGGTGCTTTTTTGCTGACTCAATACAGACAAGGCTCCTTCATTCTACACCCCAAGTGCAGAGACCCACTCATTACCCATCTCACTTTTGCGGATGACCTTATGATCTTTTGTACAGCTGATGCCTCATCTGCCCAAGCTATACAAAATGCCCTGACAGCTTTTAACTCTTACTCTGGCCTTACTGCAAACCCCCTAAAGAGTTCTATCTTCTTTGGTGGTACCCCAGACCTTCTCCAAGCTGAAGTTGCTCACATATTGGGCATGCCCATAGTCCATCCCCCAATCACTTATCTGGGTCTCCCCCTTACCACCTCTAGGCTGCTGGTAGGTGACTGTCAGATGTTGATTGAGAAAATGAAGAAGAAAATTACTTCTTGGATGAGTAAGCTACTGTCGTATGCAGGTAGGCTAGTCCTCATCAACTCAGTACTCACTAGCTCTCAAATCTACTGGGCAAGAGTCTTCATGCTACCTAAAACTGTCATCAGAAAGATGAATCAATTATGTGCTGACTTTCTTTGGGCAGGACCTGAGTTGGGAAGGAAGAAACATCTTGTCAAGTGGTCACAATGCTGTAAACCCAAATCTGAGGGGGGTTTGGGTATCACAGACCTGCAGACATGGAACCTTGTAGCTATTGGAAAGCAGGCCTTCAACATAGCAGCAAGGAAGAAATCTCTATAGATAGAGTGGGTGCACAAGAATCTTATTAAAACTGCCAGTTTCTAGACTATGCCGGTTCCTGTGGATGGATCTCATATATGGAAGGGGATACTAGAAGCCAGAAATAAAATTATTGTTCATGTGACTTGCATTATTGCTGATGGAAGGAACACTAGAGTATGGCATGATCCATGGTTACAAGGATGCCTGTTGAAAGATGGAGCTACATGTTTTCAGAGACAAGGTTGTGGTGTGAGAGAGACAATGCTGTGGTAGCTTCACTTATTCATGGAAATACTTGGAGACTCCCAGCCCCAATCAATGAAACAATTTTAAACTTGTGGACTCAGATACAGGAGGCAGTCATTGATCCCACTGAAGATCATGATACACTAGTGTGGAAGCCACATCCCAGTGGCAAATACACCATCAGAAAAGCCTATCATGTCATGAGACCCAGAGTCTGTAAACTGCAATGGCCCGAAGGTCGTATGGAAAAAGAACACCACACCAAAACATGCCTTTATTACATGGCTCGTAATGCAGGAAGCGGTTCTAACACAAGACAAGCTGCTCAGCTGGGGTATGCTACAAGAAACCTGGCCCGAAGGTCGTATGGAAAAAGAACACCACACCAAAACATGCCTTTATTACATGGCTCGTAATGCAGGAAGCGGTTCTAACACAAGACAAGCTGCTCAGATGCGGTATGCTACAAGAAACAAATTGCATGCTCTGTAACCTAAAATATGGAGTACCACAGAAAGGTAACTATGGAAGACAAGCTACAGTTCCAAGGCCAATGTTACAACCACAGGTACCACCAATTTGCAATGTGAGACATGTAAATACAGTGACTGCAGTTAATCAAGGACCTAGCACCAGTAGAAGGCCTGTTCCAGAGACCTCCAAACATCTCTTTTTTGATTACACCTATTCTAAGAAAGTTTGTACAGAACTTCTGAATTGGTGCGGGTTTAGGAGGACTGTGAAGACTGCAGTGTATGAATGGAAATGGATTAGTAGAAGCCTAAAAGGGAAGGGGCTTTGGAAAGACCTATGCCAGGTGGCACTATGTGCTACAACTTACTGGCTATGGAGAGAACGTAATGCACGAATATTTGAAGGCAAAGAATCCAATGAAGCAACCCTGGTAAATAAGATTGCAGAAACAGTCAAGCTCAGGACAAGGAGAAGAGGCATAATTCTAGATGATACACATGATAACAGAGTCATAGCTGATAGAATGCATATCCAGGCAACTTTTAGAAGAGCAGAGGTTATTGAAGTCAGCTGGGAGAGACCACATCAAGATGAAGTGTGCCTAAACACTGATGGGACACTTACTGATAAGAATGCAGGTTATGGAGGCATCTACCGAGACCATGAGGGCACCGTTTTACTGGCATACTGCAGTCCAGCTAAAGGGCCATCCATTACTACCATAGAGACAGAAGCTATTGTTATGGGATTACAGATTGCGAAGGAAAGGGGATACACAAGATTACGCATTGGTTCAGACTCAAAGCAAGCTGTAGACAGCATTAATGGAGCTATTGAAGCTTCATGGAGATCAAGGAGACATGTCAGCAAAGCTAGAGAGCTGATGCATGATTTTGACAACATTACTGTGAAACACATCTATAGGGAAACCAATAGATGTGCTGGTTTTCTAGCTGGACTAGGTGCTACTGGGGAGTCACTCAATGTATTCATAGGTCCTTTCCAGGAGAACTTGCTACAACTTGTAAACCAGGATGCTGCCAACACCCTGTACTCTAGACTGTAACATTTTTTATTTAATATACTGGTAGGGGTCTGCCAAACCCCAGCTCAAATTCTGCAAAAAAAAAAAATACCAACTTCATAGTCTACAGGTTGCCTTACATGAACAAGCCAGTTATCAAAACTCCACTCCACATTACATTCAAATAAATGATGATAACTGAAGATATCATCGAGTTTATGATTCTAGTTAGTCGGAGATACCAAAATCAACAAACCAATGGCGTCCATCGCCACGGGTGGAAAGCATCTAAACAGTACACCATTGAACTGAAAGTGTCGGCTCAACGAACATTGGTGACAAATTAAAGTGAACTGGTTGGATAATAATAAAGTGAAAGAAATACGTCCTGAAGCTGGACGGGAGACAAAAGAACGAATTGGGATAGCTAGTGAAGAATATGATAAAGGAAAGGGACAACGTTTAGACTTCGACCAGATGGAAAATATTGATGTTGGCCTTCTTTGTTGAGTGACAATTTGGTATTATTGAGATTTGAGGAATAGAGATGCTATATATTGAGTATTATGAAGTGTAAAACCAAGGGATGGCCCGAGCAGCTATAATAGTTGTGGCAGACATTGTATCAATTTGATTCTTAGGTATTGAATATTGATCGAAAAAAGGAGAGTGATTTTAAGCAGTTGTTACCATAATTTAAAATTTCGATTTCGAACGAAACTTCAATTATAGGCCGAGTTTCGCAAAATTTTGTGAAATATCGTAATTGTGAATTCTCCCATATCGGCATATAACGTCGAAATTTTGTAAAATGTAACGAAATTTTAAACTATGGCTGTGTTTGGTTTAGTGGAATTCAGATTTCACGAAAAATGTAATAAACATCCTACGATTTAGGAGATAAAAAGGAAAACAAATTCCTTTTTGACAGATTCTGGTGTAAGCTGAGACGAGATTCCTTAAATTTAAAATGGAAAGATAAATGTGTCAAGTAATTATCTTCGTTGAGATTTCTTTCTATCGTAGACTCTCTTTCACCCTCTTTTGATTGTGCACTCTGTTCTTTTTTTTTTATCTTTGCCAATAATGCCCTCTGTTTTCCGGGAACCAAACACAGTCTATGGTTGTTACTTGTTACAGAGAGACAAACACATACACATCTTGGACCAAATTGCAGAACCCACCCAATTGGTCCAAGCCCAAGCCAAAATCCCAAATCGCATTTCTTATGCTTACTGGATTACTTCAAGAAAACTGTAGAAACTGGGCTCCACACGGTTTCACACCAAATAGATAACCATCAAACCTCCAATCGCTTCGCACATTGTTTTCAAACTTTTACTTTACTTTCTAGAAAATATCCTTTCTTTACCTCTCTACCTACGCTACTAGTTACTGTTCATAAACACATTCTAGATCATTCCACAACTTTCTATCTCTGCTTCTTTATAACTTCTCTTCTCACTTTCCCCAAAACTTCATTCTTTCATTTTTCTCTCCCTCTCTCTGTAATCTTCTCTGTTTTATTATTTCAATTCATCATCAATGGCTTCTAATGAATCTGAAACTGCAGATTCTTTTGCTTCATTTTTAGAGCAATTAATTAGTTCTAGAAACAGAGATCTCTCTTTCTTTCTACCTTTTATATTGGGGTTTTCAAGTTCATCAACAAGAAGAAGAGGAGGAGAAAGTGAAACTGAGTCATCAGATGAATCAGATCAAGAAGGATCGGAAAATCAACAGCAACAACAACAACAACAACAACAACAAAGTCCTCCTCGTGATCGAATTGTTTTAATTAATCCATTAACACAAGGTATGATTGTGATTGAAAGTAGTCGGAGTTTAGAAGCTTTATTGCGTGAATTGACAAACAAAGATGGACCTAAACCAGCTACAAAAGCATCAATTGAAGCTATGCCTAAAGTAATAATGACTGAAGAAGATGAAGAGAAAGAATGTTCAATTTGTTTAGATGGATGGGAAATTGGTGGCGAAGCAAGAGAGATGCCTTGTAAACATAGATATCATTCAAAATGTATTGAAAAATGGTTAGGAATTCATGGAAATTGTCCTGTTTGTAGGTATAAAATGCCTATTGATGAAGAAGAAGAAAGTAAGAAGAGTTCTACTACTAGTACTAGTGTTGATGGTGATGATGAAGAAGAAAACAGAGGAGGAAGAAGGGGTGGTGAGATTTGGGTTAGTTTTGCTATTGCTGGTAGAAGAGATTCTGAAGATGTAAATGCTGCTGAAGATTAGAGAAAAAGTTTTTAGGAATTTTTTCTTTTTTCTAGTTTGTACATAGAAACAAAAAGACTTTGCTTTTTTTTTTTTTTTTTTAGAATAATTTCTTAATTGTTTTTAGTTGGTGGTGAGAAAGTGGAGAAAAAAAGTTGAAGTTTGATGTAGAGAAGTATCTTTTCTTCCATTTTTTTTCCCCAATTAGTGATGTAATTTGGTTATACCAGTTTGTTTGTTAGTATTTGATTGAAAATCTTGCTAAACTTGTTTTATTCATAGGATTGATTCATTTGTTGCTGTGCGGATTTTGCCGATAGTTTTTGGTAGTCACTAGTCACTACTCACCAAAGCTAAGAATACCAATCTATTCATAAAGAGGTGGTGGTGTGGGTCTATTAGATAATTATGCTA
Organism: Aquilegia eximia; assembly: GCA_023053565.1. Lineage (NCBI taxonomy): Eukaryota > Viridiplantae > Streptophyta > Magnoliopsida > Ranunculales > Ranunculaceae > Aquilegia > Aquilegia eximia. Next base: position 36,968,216 of record JALIGU010000002.1, read on the forward strand.
TATCTACTTTGAGGGGTGTTGTGTCAAAGCAAAAGGTCCAGTGGTTAGAGTGACAATGACAATGTCACCAAATCATCCCCCACCAGGCCACCACCACTAATAATGGTTTTGGTGACTGAAGTGGTGTGGAGAGTAGAGATGCAAGTATGTAACTATGAAAGTGAAAAAAATCAGAAGAACAATAATTCAATGAGTTATCATTGTAGCCTTGAACTTCTTTAGTCTAACTTTTATTTCTCAACTCTCAAGCTTTATTGTGGATTTTTTTTGCAATCCATCCATCTACCATTTCAGAACTTTTTGGTTTGCAGATGCTTATTGGTGGACTCACATATTCTTGCTTATCCATGAATGACCCCAAAGTTTGTTACGAAATGGCAAGTACAACTAGTGATGTTTATTTGATTTTAGTCTACAATCTACCCTTTAATTACATGAAAACCCCTTCTTTTTTTCCAGATAATTTCAACTTACAATCTCTCTTATTAGATACATGGTGTTTTGTTAATAATACTTAGGATATTTCTTATTTCTGCTTTCTAGTGTATTAGTGATAATGCTGAAGATTGTTCATATAACTAAAATAAGTAGAAAATGTTGTGGCTCGAAAAAAATCGAACAAGTATTGCATCTTGAACTATACAATTATCAATTTATCATCAATGGAGTCGTTATATAGAGAAAAAATTTCAAAAAAGATTTCACAGCCTACAAATTATGCTTTGTATCATGGATTATATGTGTTCAAACTTTAAGGGAAATCATATTGTCACCCCGACCGTTTACAAAGAGCTATCCCACTTATAACAAGAACCCTTAAAAAACTTATGTGCACCCTATACTAAGAGCCACCCGCCTACATTAACCATTCAATCCCTTTATCTTCTCGATCTAAATTTCAGAAACAAATGAACACATAGCATATATCAAAATCAAATGGAAAGAGAAAAGATAATTTGGCAAGAAAGATATGTTCTAATGTGATGGGCGAAAACAAAATGGTTTATGGCTAGCGTGCAGTGGAGTTCAAATAAAATTGAACTTGCATCAGTCCCCTCTTTTGATTAACTTGTATTGCTTAAAAAAAAAAAAATTTTGCAACCACTTTAATAACTGTATCCAAGAATTCAATATCTTAAATCTATCAGTAACACTGTCTTTGTTCGTGTAAATAAAATTAAAAGTTGTAGTTCAAAATTGAAAAAAAATTTAATAAAAACATATTGGAGAAACATATTTATGATAAATTCAAAAATAAAAAAAGAATTTAATCAGAAAATACGAATTATAAATAAAATTGAGCACTTATTTGATCTGCCTGTATGTCGTTCTTTGTTAATAGAAAAACACATTGAGAAAGAGAGACAGAGTGAAGAGATGGAGAGGAGTTCTTTTAACGGGTGACTCATAGTAGAATTGGTGCCCTAAAGATAAATTATTTTTGGTGGGTGAACTAAAAAAACAGGATAGCTCTATGTAAACTACCGGAGTGGCAGTATGATTTCCCAACTTTAAATGTGAGCATGAGTTTTCAGAACAAGCAAGGTCCATAAATTAAATGGATATCAAATGGGCTTCGCGTCAAAACCATTAGGGATGCCCTTAAACAACATTATTTTGTGATTTGCATTATATATTTTTTTCCTCCAAAGCCCAAGGGTCTCGTCTTCAATGTGACTATGTATGACATTTTCTACGGATACAATTACTTGGTGACCTTTCTCGTTGACCTTTCAGGAAAAAAATAAAAAAATAAAATAAAAAATGAAGAATAATTTGCAGAAATCCTCACGTTATCCTTGTTTTATTTAATAATACAGAAAAATAAATATTATATACTGTATTATTGTATTTAATATTGTTTGATTCCCTTCTACAAGACTTTTCTCTCCTGGTCACCTGGTGTGATAAAGTTGATAATCTGTAGTTCAGCACAGCCGGCACAAGAGAACTTGGTGCAATAATGGTCCACCAATAAATATTGATCTTTATATCTCTAGAGTCTTCATCGCTTTTATAATCCTCTTCAATAATGTCTCAAGGTGGTAAACACTTCTACTTGTAACTTCATCTTCACCCTTTGTATATATGTTCAGTTTTGTATATTTCATCTTCTTCTACTCTTTTTGCAGGTCATGGAGTCCTTAACATCATATCCAATGTGGAAGAAATGCAAGGTATGTCTTTTGACTATATTGTTGTGGGTGGAGGTACTAGTGGTTGCCCTCTTGCGGCAACATTATCCGAGAGATTCACTGTGCTATTAGTGGAACGCGGGGGATCTCCTTTTGAGGACTCCCTTATAATGGAAAAGAAGAATTTTCTTTACCCGATTTCTCTTAATAATGAGTTCACATCAATAGTACAAAAAGTTGTATCTGAGGAAGGAGTTGTGAATTTTAGAGGAAGAGTGTTGGGAGGATCGACTGCGATAAATGGTGGGGTTTACAGTAGGACAAGTAAGGAGCACATAGCAACCTCTGGATGGGATGAGCAGCTAGTGATGGAGGCTTATGAATGGGTAGAGTCTAGGATGGTTTTTGAACCAAAAACATTAAGTCCATTTCAAAGTTATGCGAAAGACATATTTGTTGAGGCTGGAATATTACCATTTAATGGTTTTTGTTTAGAGCATGTAGAAGGAACAAAAATAACAGGTACATTATTTGATGAGAATGAAAAAAGGCATTGTTCTGCTCATCTGCTAGAGGCTGGAGACAGGACTAAACTCACAGTTCTCTTAAACGCAACCGTTACGAATGTAATCTTCTCTGAAGGTAAATTGAGTTCAGTAATTAATGGACAATTGTTTAATTTCTTAGGGTAGAATGATAACATGTACGTTGTTTTGAGGTTATTCTCCAATTTGCGCAGTTTTTTTTGCTTTTATTTTTGCTTGTACTTTTAGAGTTTTAAGGGTATTTTCTCCAACATACAGCTTACAGTAATCATGATCTAGCTCAATCAGCCCACCTTAATTTTTTTATGCTGATGATTTATGGTTACACACTAAACTAGTACAAGTTGCAGGAAACGGAAGTAAGCCGAGGGCTTGTGGTATCAGGTTCATCAATAGCTATCACAATGTGGACAAATCTTACGAGGTTTACTTAAACCAACTGGCCAATTCTGATTCTTGGGGTGATATAGTTTTGTCTGCCGGAGCAATGGGGAGTCCACAAATCCTCATGTTAAGTGGAATTGGGCCTTCTGAACATCTTGACAAGTTCAACATCACACCTCTGCTCAATGCACCACAAGTTGGACAAGGTATCAGTGACAATCCGTGCATATTTCTCGCTCTGGATGTAATAGATGTACCTAATCCAACAGCAGACCCCTCTCAAGTTGTGGCCATTACGAAGAATTCAAAGTTCTTAATTCAGTTAGGTGGTTCACGTCTGACCAGTACGACACAAAGAAGGAGCCTTCTAGCAAAACTTTCTTATCCAAGGTCTAAAGGAAAGCTAGAGCTAAATAGTACTGATCCAAGAAAAAATCCATCACTCAAATTCAACTATCTCTTAGAGAAAATGGACTTGGATGAATGTGTTGAGATGGTTCAGGAGATGCAGAAGGTTGCTAGATCCATGGACTCACATCTTGGGACTGAATATAGTGAAAAGATCACGAAGATCATTGCTGACCAAATAAAAGACAAGTTTGAGACAGAGAGCATGTTTAGTGAAGAAGAATTGAGGCACTTTTGCAAGATGTATCGGACATCTTATTTACATAGCATTGGAGGATGTAATGTTGGATCTGTTGTTGATAAGGATTATAAGGTGTATGGTGTTGAGGGATTGAGAGTGGTGGATGCTTCCACTTTGAATGATCTAATGGGTACAAGTCCAATGGGAACTTTGCTAATGCTTGGGAGGTACCTAGGTGTTCAGATGCTGAATGAGAGGGGAATGGAATGATCACTGTGTTATTCATATGATTGATGCAAATAAAGAAATTCTGTGTTATCGTAGATTACTGTATCTGAATCGATGATGCTTTTTATCATTTCTCAATAAAATTCAACTGAAATTGCAGAATCGTAAGCACAATGCGACCATAAAAAAAAATTTGAAGCCTGTCAGACAACCGTATGACAAACTCAGCCACCAAGGCAACTAAGAACGATCCTCTACAGCCAGGAGAGACACATCTTGAGTCCTGGTTCATCAACCTGGCTTTGGTTACCGTCTCCTTTTTACTCAAGGATACAGAGGTACTCCCTATAGAACAGATCCTGTTCAAGTAAGGTCGTACCATACACACTATATCTATTGTTCATATAGTGTTCCCACACCTGTCATTTGGACAATGTGGAACTAAACTATTGGCAGAATGGCAGTCCTTGCTGAAAAAAAGAAGAAAAACTAGTGATTCTATTCTTGTTCCAGATAATCGATAAACCCCTGACTCGCAAAAGAAAAGAAAATAGGAAGAATGTAAAGATTTGAAATTTTGAATTGGTTCAAAAGCAAGGATGACAATGTTGGATCAATTTTGCTCAAGTTTTAAGGAACATGAAATTGACATACACCGGATAACCTCTTTCTGTTTTCACGAATCCTAGTTAGTTAGCTTGGCACTAGGAGTTGTCTAATCAAAAGGCGTAAGCGCAGCATTTAGAATTTCATCCGCATCTGGCTTGATGACTGCTTTCTTTCCTGGGTGGATTGCTTTTCAATGCCTAGTTTCGTAGTCAAGCAAAGGGAAGAACCGACCATGGAATAGGCTTGTCTAAAACTGACAAATGTTGCAGTGATGCTCATTTCCAAATCTTAATATTTCATGTTCTATCTATATGGCTTAAGAACAAGGACATGAAAAAAAAAATTGTCAAATGATTATATTAGTCCCACACCGATCTGGGAGTGTTACGTTTTATGGAGATTTTTAATACTGCTTTTGAATAGGTTATCGAACAATGACATAATTAGCGCGCAAAATCTGATGCTGATGATCAGAGGACAATTGCGCACATGTGCTCTAGTACTTGCTTCTGGAACTGGAGGGAGATGAACCAACAGAGAGCTGAACACCACTTCATAGAGCTGTGGCCTGTGCTGTGCTGTCTGCTGTGTTATTCTTTGCTTTTTAGTTGTGTAGCTTCTGTCTAACTTTTTTCATATCGGAATATCCAGGATCCATCCACCATTTCATACAGTAATCTTTTACTCACTGGATTGTATGGCCAATTATTTCTACATTGCAGTTGTCTATAAGTCTATTGCTTCAAGCTCAAAAGTCAAAACCCATAGTTTTGTGGTTTGTACATGCTTGGTAAACTCACAGAGTCTTGCTTATCCATGAATGACCCAAAGTTTGTTACCAATGGCAAGTCCAACTAGTGCTGATTTGTCCAACTCTCACAACAGACTAAAATCACAATCACCTAAATTCTCGGCATATAGGTGTAGGTGTTTTATTAAACAATACTGAAAGCACTTCATAGGGTATTTCTCTTTTCTAGCTAGTGTTAATACAATGTACTTGCTACTTGATATGATGTATATTATATTTCATTAAAAGACTAAGCAATTATGTGAGTAATGATCTTTCCGTGTGACGATAACGATGATAAATGTACTGGCTACTCTCAATTTTCCTTCAATATCTGATTGCATTTTCAAGACCTCGAACCTATTTAACATAGTTTTATAAATAGGCTGGTGGATAACCTATACAATCCTCACGTTATCCCTTGTATTTTATACTGTTTGATTCTTTTTTAATTAGCGATTACCCCCAGATTTAAAAGACGAAGTTGTGAATGTCCCCGTATTTTTTTTTTTTTTAGTGATGCTCCTAGATTTGCTTTTTTTTTTTTAATACCAAAACTATCTTCAATTGTGTTTAGCTTTTCCCCCAATTTTACAAAATCACTTTTACTATTATATAAAAGTTTTATAGACGTAGGATATACCTCGAGATTTGTGTTGCATATTTATTTAGATTGGATTTTTTTCTCCTGATTCATTCGATTAACATTGAGATTGGTTTAGATCTCTAGTTGGAAACAAAACCACCAATTTATTTCTTATATGGCAGTCAAAGTGGTTTTGTAAAGTTGGGGCAAAGGTTAAACACAATGACACCATTTGGTATTAGAACAAAAAAGACGCAAATCTAGGGGGGCATCACTAAAAAAAAAAATCTGGGGGCATTCACAACTTTGCCTTTTAAATCTGGGGGCTATTGCTAATTAACTCTTGATAAAATTGATAATCTACAGTTCTGCAAAGAAGCACATCTGCACATGGTGCAATAATGGTACGGTGTACCAATAATTATTGATCCCTTTGTATAATTCTCAACGCACAGCCCAGGGAGGCATTATGTCTCTAGAGTCTTCATCACTCTTATCAGCCTCTTCAATGTCTCAAGGTGTTAAACACTATATTACTAGTAACTTCATCTTCATCCTTTGTATAAATGTACTGTTCGATCTGTTTTGTATATTAACGAACTTATATTCTTCTACTCTTTTTGCAGGTCATGGAGTCCTTAACATCATATCCAATGTGGAAGAAATACAAGGTAAGTCTTTTGACTACATTGTTGTGGGTGGAGGTACTAGTGGTTGCCCCCTCGCGGCAACATTATCTGAGAGATTTACTGTTCTCTTAGTAGAACGTGGTGGATCTCCTTTTGAGGACCCCCTTATAATGGAAAAGAAGAATTTTTGTAAACCACTCTTTCAAAGCAATGAGCTCACTTCAACAGCACAAATAGTTATATCTGAGGAAGGAGTTGTGAATTTTAGAGGGAGGGTGCTTGGAGGATCAACCACGATAAATGGTGGTGTTTATAGTAGGACTAGTGAGGAGCATATAGAAAAAGCTGGATGGGATAGAAAGCTAGTGAAGGAGGCTTATACATGGGTTGAGTCTAAGATGGTTTTTGAACCAAAAACATTAAGTCCATTCCAAAAAAATGCGAAAGACATATTTGTTGAGGCTGAATTATTACCATTTAATGGTTTTTGTTTAGAGCATGTAGAAGGTACCAAAATAACAGGTACATTATTTGATGAGAATGAAAAGAGGCATTGTTCTGCTCATCTCCTAGAGGCTGGAGACAGAAATAAACTCACAGTTCTCTTAAACGCAACAGTTAAGAATATAATCTTCTCTCAAGGTAAATTGAATCCAGTAATTTGATAAATTTAATTTGTAGCCAAGCTCAGGCTGAAATCATTCAATTAGCACCACTAACTATTTGTGTTGCAGGAAATGGAAAGCCAAGGGCTCATGGCATCAAGTTCATCAACAGCTATGACAATAACGTAGACGACTCTTACGAGGTTTACTTGAACCAACCGATCATCGATTCAGATTCATGGGGTGATATAATTTTGTCTGCAGGAGCAATGGGGAGTCCACAAATCCTCATGTTAAGTGGAATTGGGCCTCCTGGACACCTCGACAAGTTCAACATCACACCTCTGATCAATGCACCACAAGTCGGCCAAGATATCAGTGACAATCCGTCCATATGTTTTGCATTGGATCCGATGGATGTATCTAATCTAACAACAGAACCCTCTCAAGTTGTGGCCATTACGAAAAATGCGAAGTTCTTAATTCAAATAGGTGGGATACGTGGAACGAACACCAAACAAGGCAGGACCATCCAAGCAAAACTTTCTCATCCAAGGTCCAAAGGAAAGCTAGAGCTAAAGACTACCGATCCAAGACAAAACCCTTCCCTCAAATTCAACTATCTCTTAGAGAAAACGGACTTGGATGAATGTGTTGAGATGGTTCATGAGATACAGAGGGTTGTCAGATCTATGGACATGTGTCTAGGGACTACTAATTATAGCGAAAAGGTCGCTAAAACAATTGCAGACCGCTTAGAACAAGACAACTTTGTGACAGAGGGGACCTCTACTGAAGAGCAATTGAGGCATTTCTGTAAGATTTATCGGACATCTTATTTACATAGCAATGGAGGCTGTAGGGTTGGATCTGTCGTTGATAAAGATTATAAGGTGTATGGTGTTGAGGGATTGAGAGTGTTGGATGCCTCCACTTTGAATGATCTAATGGGTACAAGTCCAATGGGGACTTTGCTAATGCTTGGGCGGTATGTAGGTATTCAGTTGCTGAACAAGAGAGGAATGGAATGATCCCTATGTTTGGATGCATTTGCTATGGTTTAATACATTAATATGATTGATGCAAATAATGAATTCTGTATTATCAATTTATCATAGACTACTGTATCTGCATGGTTGAGACTTTTATCGCATATCTCAATAAGAGTCAACTGAAAATTTGCAGCTTGTTTAATAGCAACACGAAGATGTCTTCTTTGTTGAGATCAGTATTATGAAGAGGACAAATGAAAAAGAAATTCAGACATCTTACTGCAAGTCTGCAATTACAAATATGCAAAACTGAAGGCTATGCAGTTAATAGCTAGTTTGCATTTTTCTTGGGGATTCCTTTTCTTGTTTCTTTCTAATGGCAATAGAATTTCAAAGTACATAAAGTTGTCGAATGTGACAATCACTAACTCTGGGGCAACCATTTCAATCATCAAAACATCTTCTTTAGCATCTTCGATTCAACTTGTTAGAATTTCAGTCCACATATATACTGTATATGTACAGAAATAGACTTAGAGACACATTGCGTCCATTAATTGTGCACCAATCAAATAATAAAAATTATCTATAGCTTATCATCTCTCTATATACTGCAAGTCCCAGGGACACATTTTTTTTGCATAGTCTTCAATCTCATCATCCCCTTCAATATGTCTCAAGGTATCGATCACACACTTTTACATATACTCTTCATTTTTTTCATATTCAGTTAACTGATATTGACCATCTTTTCTACTACTCTCTTTGCAGGTGATGGAGTCCTTAACATCATATCCAATGTGGAACAAGTGCAAGGTAAGACTTTCGACTATATTGTTGTTGGGGGAGGTACTAGTGGATGCCCCCTTGCCGCAACATTATCTGAGAGATTCACAGTACTTTTAGTGGAGCGTGGCGGACCTCCTTTTGAGGACCCCCTAATAATGGATAAGGATAATGTGTTGAAACCACTCTCTCAAAGCAATGAACTGACATCAATAGTGTAAATGTAGTAGAAGTTCTATGCCGGAGAATTGGAGAAGATGATCGGAGAAATGAAGGTTTTGAATGATTGAGAGTGGCTGAACTATCTGAGCGTTGATAGCTGCCTACGTATCTGGAAGGGGCGATCCAGAATCAAGCCAAACGTAGTTCCTTTTATAGGTGGCTCAGGTTGTGGATCAAATAATGACTCAACGTTCGGATCATAAAGTGTGCGGATATTCAGAGATTCAATGAGATAGATTCGTAACTGTCGTATAATTTGAAGTTTGAATGTGTCGAACTCGGTGTTCAGAGTGAGTTAGCCCCAAGTCGGATATTTTGGGAGGTTATGATCTGAATGGAGGCGAAGGGAGTATAGTCTTATTCGAAGTCGGATAAAATAAGTGTTAAGTCGGTGTTCTGTATACCGAGTTAGCGGGATTAGGATTTGAGTGGAGATGAGTGAAGTGTAAGTAAATACGAGGTCGGGCGAAATGAGTGTGAAGTCGGTATTTGATATTCCGAGTGGTAGAACTCGGTAATGGGTATATACATAGCCCCTTTTCATTTGGGCTGAAGGTGAGTTATTGCCTTTAGGGTAAATGAAAATTGAGTCGGCTGTGAGGATAAGCTTTATGGAGCACCAAGAGGCAAAGATTCCATTGTGTGCTGGTTTGATTGCTAGCTTATAGTTTCGAGGTTTAGGGCATGATTGTTCCTTGAGATACGTGTTTTGTCTGTACACGTGGAGGATGTTTGCTGATTTTGAATTTGAAAAATCGATCGTGGTTTGGTGGGAGATTTGAATGGTTGAACGGTTAGATTTGAGGAATAGCATCTGACCGTTGCTTGTTGAGAAGATGTACGGCTGAGATTGTGCACATGGTTTTATAAAACACGTTGCTTGTAACTGCTGGAAGAAACCAAGGGTTTTTTGCAAAGGTTTTAAAGCTGCCGCTACTGAGTTATTTCGAAGGTAACTCACTCTTCTTCTTCTTCATTTTCTGTCTCTTTTTTTTTTCAGTTTTGTGCCTGATTCTCCTTGAATTGTTGTCGTTTTTTCCGTTCACGTTGCCGGAATCTGTTGCTTGAGCCTGATTTTGGTGTTTGCATTTGCGTTTTTGCTTCTGTTTATCGCTTTTGTTTGATTTTCTGTTCCATTTACTGCTTTCCGCCATTGTTGCTCTGCATCTGTTCTTCATTTCACTTGGGGAAGATGAGTAGTGGTAGTGAGCGAATTAGTGAGAATAGTGGTGAGGGTGAGGCAAGTACTAGCCGAGCTGGAGATGAGGAAGACATAATTAGTGAGAATAGTGGTGAGGGTGAGGCAAGTACTAGCCGAGCTGGAGATGAGGAAGACATAATTAGCGGTCATGAGATAGAAATCGCTAGAGCTCGGAAAGCCTTTCCAAAGGTTAGGGAAGCATACGACATCCGGATTCGAGATCTCGAGATGTATAGGGTAGATAGTAGGCTGTTCGATCTTGGTGGGGATGACACATCGACTTTGATCTGTGAGGGTCAACTGCGTGCTGGGATGCGACTTCCCTTCTCGAAGTTTGTCTGTGACATCCTGAATCATTATGAAAAAGCCCCGATAATGATGAACAACAGCTTCTGGCGGGTTATGCTAATATTTGAGGAGCTGAACAAGCTCGGCTATGACATATGCAAGCCTGACGTCGTAGCATATTTCACCTGTGTGGAGGGTCGGTCTGGTGATTTTTCTTTTTCGCTTAATAGGAGGGCTGAGCATGGTCCTCACGAACTTTACAATGCACCGAGTTCCAATGATAATTGGAAGAAGTCTGCCTGTTATAGGATTAGAGGGTCGTTCGTCAAGCCTAGTGCCTATCTGAAGCACTTGCGCATTCCCCGCATAGGTATTTAGGTCATTTGCTTTGTATTTTGTACTTGCTTTATTTCTGTGTTCCTCCATGGTCTCTGACTCGTTTTTGGTAGGTACTGTAGATCATATTCGGGATTATAATCAGAAGATTGACGGGCGCATCCTTCCGGGTAACATTATTGAGTTTGCAGAAGAGTCTTGGGAACGCAAGCGTGCGATCTTGCTCATCTTGCGCATCTGTTTAAGGATCCCCGTCCAAAAAGAGGTGCTGGTGGTGCGCGTGCCGAGCCAGCCGTCTCGAAGGTAAAGACAGTCAGAAAGAAGAAGGACTTACCTACCGCTGTGGCGGTTGCCACAATTGCTTGTCCTCGACCCGGAGATCCACCTATCGTGACCCGAGCCGCTCTACCAATGCCTCCGAAGCCCATTCCTGGTCCACCAGGTAGCCAGTTCGGTAGGGGGGAGATCGAGCTGGAGTCCTCGAAAAAGAGGAAGAGCTCCAAGTCGGCTGGTGTAACCGTTGCTGCACCTGGCATAACAATCTTGAGCGATGCTAAGAGAGCTGGGAAATAGAGGGAGGCCCAGCGAGCTCGTGCCCAGCAGGCGAAGCAGCAGAAAGGGAAGTCGGTCCAGCAAGATGATGAGGTTCCTCCGACTCGCCCTGCTGATGGTCATTTTGCTCCTGTATTCCCTTACAAGGATACTTATGTGAGATCCAGTGATGCTGCTTGGGAGGATGAAGACATGTGTATCACCCTGATGGAACACATGGCTTTAGATACTGATGGGGCTCGGGTATGCGAGCGTTCGATCATGGACGACTTGAAGGATCTGAGCTCTTCTATGTACAAGGTACATTCTGTTCGATTTTTCTATTCCTTCCCCGATACTTGCATTGGCTAATCTCGGGTGATCCTTCGTTTCAGATGAACATTATCCATTGCAAGTGGATGGCTCTGCTCGAGAGAGCTAATGAGAAAGAACGGGAGGCCAGGAAGGCTAAGGAGGCACTCGCTGCCGAACGTGCCGAGTTGAAGAAGCTGCGCGATCGGCTAGACAAGGAGGAGAAGAAAGTGAGGGCCCTCAACAATGAAGTGTTGGAGGTCAACAATGAAGTGTTGGAGGTGAACAAGAAGAATGTCGCACTCGATGCCGAGTTGAAAGCTACGAATGAGAGGTATGAGGCTGACAATGCTAGGTCGGTTGAGAGCATCACCGCTTGGCAGAAGATGGCTTATTACTGGCAGCGACGTGGAATCTGTCGTGAGCTGAAGCTTAAGGGAGTCATCCCCGACTTTGATCCCTTAGCCGATAATGAGCAGATCAATGCCGAAGCCCAAGCCCAGTTCGACTCAGATCAACAAGTGGAGATGGAGAGAGTTGCTAACCTGGCTAGTGAACTCGAGCGTGATGATGAAGTGGCCGAGGCTAGTGCGCAGGTTGATGAGGTCGGCGTGCAGGAGGGTGAGGGAGCTGAGGCCATGGATCATGAGGCTGTTAACTAGCTTTTTTCTTTGTTGAGAGATGTGAGGCTTTTGTTTTTTGTTCATTTCTGAAACAAGTATTATGCTGTAGCAACTGAATTGGTATACTCTCAACTCTTGTCGGTTGTTCGAATGTGAATGGTTTAAATATATACCTCATTTTGGGAGAAGTTATTTTATCCATGTAGGTAATCTTTTGCATGCCTTAAATATTCTAAGTGTAGAATTGATGCCTTAGCTTGAAGTTTGTATTCTATGGAATGTACGCCTTAAGATATTTTCCATTCCACGGTCTATCGACTCGGTTTCCTTCATGATCAATTAATCTGTATGCTCCATTACCCAAGTCGGATTGAATAATGTAGGGTTCTTCCCAATTGGGGTTGAATTTTCCATCACCCGCGACCTTGGTGTTCTGAAAGGTTTGTCTTAAGACCAAGTCTCCTGGTCGGAAAGTCCTTGGCCTTACTCTTTGATTGTAGCTCCTCCTTAGTATTTGCTGGTAACGAGCTGTTTGTATGATAGCCTTATCTCGCCTTTCTTCCAACATGTCCACCTCATGTGCGAGGAGATTTTCGTTTTCCTCTGATTCTACCAATTCCGACCTAGTTGTTAAGTAAGTTAACTCGGTGGGTATAACAGCTTCAGTACCGTAGCATAATGCGAACGGTGAGACGCCTGTTGAGGTGCGTAGAGTCGTTCTGTAGGCCCATAGGACTCTATCTAGCTCCTGTATCCACTTATCTTTTTCCGCCTCTAACTTTTTCTTGAGCGTATTCATTATTGTCTTGTTAGTGGCTTCAGCCTGGCCGTTACTTTGTGCGTATCTTGGTGTAGATAGTGCGTGATTGATTCGCCAATCCGAGTAAAACTCCTTAATCGTGTTACCACAAAATTGTTGGCCATTATCAGTGACCAAAGTGTGTGGTAGGCCAAATCGAGTGATTATGTATTTCCAAATGAAATTCTTGACCTCTTGTTGTCTAATTTTCCGAAGTGGAATTGCCTCTACCCATTTAGTAAAGTAATCTGTGGCAACCAAGAGATATCGTTTCTTACTCCTATCCCTCAAAAGCGGTCCTACAATATCGAGTCCCCACATGGCAAATGGCCATGGGCTGGATATCGTCTTGAGATCTCTCGGGGGTTGATTTTGTAGAGGAGAGAATCGTTGACATTTGTCGCAATGTTGCACAAAGATCTCTGAGTCGGCCTGCATGTAGGGCCAGAAGTATCCTTGATTTCTTGCTTTTTATGCTAGGGAACGAGCCCCGGCATGGTTTCCACATTCTCCCTGGTGAATTTCTGCTAGGATCATCTGAGCTTGTCTAGGAGGTAAGCATCTGAGGTAAGGTCCTCGGACCGATTTCCGGTATAGCCTTCCATCTAAGATCAAGTAAATCTTAGTTTTTCGTTCTAGCTTTCTGATTTCTGACTCGTCGTCTGGATATACTCCCTTGATGTAGTTCATTATTGGGCCCATCCACGAATCATGGATTTCTTGTTCAGATATGTCGATGAAGTATGAGATTGTATTGACGTGATGGATTTTATCTTCGTATGCTGGAGTGCTTCTTATTTCGACCTGTATTTCCCTAGCGGTTTCCGTGTCGACTTGGGATGCTAGGTAGGCGAGACTATCTGCGTGGCGGTTTTCGTCCCGGGGAATATGTTGGATTTCCCATTTCTCAAAACTGCTTAGCAAGCATTTCGTGTATTGGAGATATAACTTGAGTGTTTCTTCTCTTGTTTCGTAATCCCCCAGTAATTGACTTACCACTAATTGAGAATCACTATAAATCTTGATTTTTTGCAAGTCAATGTCTTTTGCCATACGTAAGCCCATTACGAGGGCCTCGTATTCCGCATCGTTATTCGAAGAGGTGAAGTTCAGCCGTATTGACTTCTCGATTATTACCTTCTCGGGAGATATGAGTGTTATACCTATCCCGACTCCGTTATTATTTTTTGATCCGTCTACATATAACTTCCACATGGGTTCTCTTTGTGGGAAATCGTCCCGCGGTTCTTCTTCGGGTATCCAGGTTATATCTTCGATTGGATAGTCAACAAGCAGGTCGGCGACGACCTGGCCTTTCTTGCTATTTCGGGGCGTAAAAATGAGTTCGTGATCCTCCAGCTCCTGGGCCCATTTAGCCATTCGACTTGATTTGTTCCTATTTTCCAACACTTGCCTCAATGGGGCATCAGTTATAACTCTAATCTTGTGCGACTGAAAGTATGGTTTCAGCTTCCTAGAGGCGAATAATAGGGCTAGTCCTACTTTCTCGAGACTAGAGTACCTGAGTTCGGATTGTAGCAGAGTTTTACTAATGAAATAAATGGGTCGTTCGTTACCTTGTTCATCTCTGAAGAGGACAGCGCTGATTGCATGTTCAGAGCTGCCTAGGTACAATCCGAGTACGTCCCCTGGCTGGGGTACTGTTATGACTGGCGGGGTTGCCAAGTAAAGCTTTAGTTCGTCGAATGCCTGCTGGCATTCTGTCGTCCACTCGTATTTGGAACCTTTCTTGAGTAGCTGTAGCAATGGTCTTTGCTTGTCGGATGCACGAGCAATGAACCTGTTTAGTGCAGCTAGCATTCCGTTTAACTTTTGGACTTGCTTCTTCGTTGAGGGACTCGGCATGTCCAATATTGCCCTGATTTTCTCGGGATTAGCCTCTATTCCTCGTTGCGTGATTAGATAGCCTAAAAACTTTCCTGATGCTACTCCAAATAGGCATTTTTGTGGGTTTAGCTTCATGTTGAAGTCGTGGAGCCTTTTGAAGGTCTTTTCCAGGTCGGATATGTGAGATGATTTGAGTTTACTTTTAACTATCATATCATCTACGTATACCTCCATGGTGTCACCTATCATATCCTCGAACATTCGTGTCGCGAGTCGTTGATATGTAGCCCCGACATTGCGTAGCCCAAAGGGCATGACCGTATAGCAATAGGTGCCTCTTTCCGTGATGAATGCTGTTTTTTCCTGATCTTCTTCTGCGAGCTTAATTTGGTTATACCCTGAGTAGTCGTCCATCATCGAGAGGAGTTCGTGGCCAGCGGTAGCGTCCACTAGTTGGTCTATCCTTGGTAGTGGAAAGCTATCCTTTGGGCATGCCTTATTTAGATCTGTGAAGTCTATGCATACTCGAATTTTGCCGTTTGGTTTCACGACGGCTACTATGTTCGAGAGCCAGTCAGGATACTTGACTTCTCGTATGAATTTAGCGTCAATTAGTTTCTGGACCTCGGTATTGACCGCCTTAGCTAAGTGGGGGGCCAATTTCCGTGCCTTTTGTTTTACTGGTTTTTTTGTTGGATCGACATGGAGTTTATGGCATGCAATATTAATATCTATTCCGAGCATGTCAATATACGACCAAGCAAAAATATTCTTATTCATTTTCAAAGTTGCAACGAGTTGCTTTTTTACAATAGGATCTAGATTAGCTCCTACATATACAACTCTAGGTTCGGCTTCCGTGCCTATGTTGACTGGCTCACCCTTCTCGATGGTTGGGGAGTCGGTGACAAGCTTGCCTTCAGTGGCATCAGTGAGTGGCTCAGAAATGGCCTTGCCGTCAGGGGCTTCAGAAATTGGCTCAGTACCGATCTTGCCGTCAAGGGCTTCAGAGATCGGCTCAGTAGTGGCCATGCCGTCAGGGGATTCAAAATTTGGCTCAGTAGTGGCCTTGCCATCGGGGGCTTCAGAATTTGGCTCAGTAGTGGCCTTGCCATCGGGGGCTTCAGAATTTGGCTCAGTAGTGGCCTTCCCATCGGGGGCTTCAGAGATCTGGTTGACAGTGAGCTTTTCAGGGCTAACGACTGTCACCTTTTTTGCTTCCTTATTAGGGAGGGGTATGACCTCAGGAATGGCATGGCAGCCATGTGCCTCAATTTGGTCACCCCGGAGTTCCATTATACCATTTGGTCCAGGGAATTTGATGACCTGGTGGTATGTAGACGGAACAGCTCCCATCTTGTGAATCCATTTTCGACCTAGGATAGCATTGAACTGCGTCGGAACATCGAGGACATAAAAGAGGCATTCAACTGTAACCTCATCCTCATCCTCTCCTGTAGCGACAGGGAGGGTAAGCTGGCCCTTTGCCGTTGTCTCTGTCGAGTTGAAAGCAAAGAGTGTGACATTGGGGGTCTGTAAGACCGAGTCGGGCATGAGCATTTGAGCGAAAGCCTTGTTAAACAATACGTCACAAGAGCTCCCTGGGTCTATTAGCACTCTCTTAGTGGTCCATCCACCAATTCGGATATGGACAACTAGTGCATCATTGTGTGGCAAGCATACCTTCTTCAAGTCGTGGTCAGAAAAGATCAGTGCATTCTTTCCTTGCACCTGCTTGGCTATCACTGCCTGATGAGTGAGCTGAAATATATGGTGAATATGATTCACTTTCTGTCGCTTAGCTCGGGATGTCCATTCAGGTGGACGAGTATCCATGATCATGTTTATCGTTCCTTTTGCCTTAGAGGCGTTGTCTGTTCTTTTGCGCTTATCAGTAATTTTCCGGCGGAGGTCATCGGACTCCTCTGCCAAGAAGTCATTCAAGTGTCCATCCATCCTGAGCTTGTGGCAATAAGTTCGGAGATACCGACAATCCTCTGTTGCATGATGTCGGCAATTGTGTAACTTGCAGTATGGATTTTCTTCTATGGGTTCAAGCTCATGGATTGTTGGCTTGAAGTAATCTTCTTCTTTGATTAGTTCATACAGCTGCGTATATGAACATTTGAACGGGTTAGGAAACCTGTGCTTCACCGAGCTGTTAGATTGCTTACCTCGGGGAGTACCTTTTGTTGTTTTCGGCTCAGGATTTTTGGACTTGACTGTCTGTACGGCAGAGACATGTTCTCTTGTTTTTGCCAATGCCTCTTCAAGTTTGATGTACTTATCTGCACGGACATACAGGTCTTCCAGTGTCGGTGGTGCGTCTAAGATGATATTTTTTCCCAAGGCAGTTTCAGGATGAACGACCGAGATAAACGCTAACAGGCATGCGTTCTCATCTGGGCTATCTGCCTTGAGGCACTCCTTTTTAAAGCGAGCCATAAACTTTTTGGTTGTTTCAGTGTCACCCTGTTTAAGTCGGAATAATGCAGTTACCTCAATCTTTCGCCGCTTGTTGTGGATATATTGGGTGACAAAGAGTGCCTCGAGCTGGTCG
Organism: Aquilegia eximia; assembly: GCA_023053565.1. Lineage (NCBI taxonomy): Eukaryota > Viridiplantae > Streptophyta > Magnoliopsida > Ranunculales > Ranunculaceae > Aquilegia > Aquilegia eximia. The sequence continues at coordinate 36,985,814 of JALIGU010000002.1, forward strand.
TACGACGTGACTGAGCGTTCTGGAAGTCGATGGTACCAGTCGATAGCACTACCTCGGAGTGAGGCAGAAAAGAGTCTGCAGAAGATGTCCTTGTACTTGGGCCACAGTGCCATGCTGGTCTTAAATTGTAGGACGTGGTCCATGGGGTCACCACTTCCATCATAGGTTGTGAACTTAGGGGGAATGAAGTGTGGGGGTGGTTCCTGATGAAGGAGGTCATCGTGTAAGGGCTTTGTCCTATATTTTTCTAAGGTGGTGTTGGCAACCTTTTGAGCAGTATTGGCCTTACCAGATTCCTGGTTGTTCTTATGAAGCTGGGCTGAAAGTTGTAGGAGGCGGTTGTGGGTTTCTTGCATTTCAGCCATGGTGGGGGCGGTGGTGTTGCTGGAAGTTGGTATGGCGATGGGGTTGTTGGTGTTGATTTCATCAGTTGCTTGGCCAGCTGCCGGAGGGATGGTAGGGCTTTTCAGTTGAGCGTTTTCAGCTAGCAACTTGTTGATCTGCTCCTGTTGTTCAGTAAGTTGTCGTTGGAAGGTCTCAAATTGCTCTTGTGTGATTCCAGCCATGGTCTTCGTTAGGTTATGATTCGTTCACAGTCAGTCGGCACCAATGTAAATGTAGTAGAAGTTCTATGCCGGAGAATTGGAGAAGATGATCGGAGAAAGGAAGGTTTTGAATGATTGAGAGTGGCTGAACTATCTGAGCGTTGATAGCTGCCTACGTATCTGGAAGGGGCGATCCAGAATCAAGCCAAACGTAGTTCCTTTTATAGGTGGCTTAGGTTGTGGATCAAATAATGACTCAACGTTCGGATCATAAAGTGTGCGGATATTCAGGGATTCAATGAGATAGATTCGTAACTGTTGTATAATTTGGAGTTTGAATGTGTCGAACTCGGTGTTCAGAGTGAGTTAGCCCCAAGTCGGATATGCTCGGATATTTTGGGAGGTTATGATCTGAATGGAAGCGAAGGGAGTATAGTCTTATTCGAAGTCGGATAAAATAAGTGTTAAGTCGGTGTTCTGTATACCGAGTTAGCGGGATTAGGATTTGAGTGGAGATGAGTGAAGTGTAAGTAAATACGAGGTCGGGCGAAATGAGTGTGAAGTCGGTATTTGATATTCCGAGTGGTAGAACTCGGTAATGGGTATATACAAATGGCACAAATAGTTATATCTGAGGAAGGAGTGGCAAATTTTAGAGGAAGGGTGTTGGGAGGATCGACAACGATAAATGGTGGTGTTTATAGTAGGACTAGTGAGGAGCATATAGAAAAAGCTGGATGGGATAGGAAGCTAGTGAAGGAGGCTTATACATGGGTTGAGTCTAAGATGGTTTTTGAACCAAAAACATTAAGTCCATTCCAAAGTTATGCGAAAGACACATTTGTTGAGGCTGGAATATTACCATTTAATGGTTTTTGTTTGGAGCCTGTAGAAGGAACAAAAATAACAGGTTTAACGTTTGATGAGAATGACAAAAGACATTGTTCTGCTCATCTGTTAGAGTCTGGAGACAGAACCAAACTCACTGTTCTTTTGAATGCAACCGTCAAAAATATAGTCTTCTCTCTAGGTACATTCAGTTCATTAATTTGATAAATTTAATATAGTAGCGAAGCTCATTCACTTAGCACCTTCAACTATTTGCGTTAAAGAAAATGGAAAGCCCAGGGCTAATGGCATCAAGTTCATCAAGAGCTACGAAAATAACGTAGACGACTCTTATGAGGTGTACTTGAACCAACTGACCGATTCTGATTCTTGGGGTGAAATAATTTTGTCTGCAGGAGCGATGGGGAGTCCACAAATCCTCATGTTAAGTGGAATTGGGCCTCCTGAACACCTTGACAAGTTCGAAATCACACCTCTGATCAATGCACCACAAGTCGGACAAGGTATCAGTGACAATCCTTGCATATCTTTTGAGGTGGATGTAATTGATGTACCTCTTTCAGCAGGAGACCCCTCTCAAGTTGTGGGAATTACGAAGAATGCGAAGTTCCTAATTCAATCAGGTGGGATACGTGTAACTGACACCAAACGAAGCAGGATCATTCAAGCAAAACTTTCTCATCCTAGGTCCAAAGGAAAGCTAGAGCTAAAGACTACCGATCCAAGGCAAAATTCTTCCCTCAAATTCAACTATCTCTTAGAGGAAATAGACTTGGATGAATGTGTTGAGATGGTTCATGAGATACAGAGGGTTGTCAGATCTATGGACTTGTATCTAGGGACTAATTATAGTGAAAAGATCGCTAAAACAATTGCAGACCGTTTAGAACAAGACAACTTTGTGACAGAGGGGACCTCTACTGAAGAGCAATTGAGGCACTTCTGTAAAATTTATCGGACATCTTATTTACATAGCAATGGAGGCTGTAGGGTTGGATCTGTCATCGATAAAGATTATAAGGTGTATGGTGTTGAGGGATTGAGAGTGTTGGATGCGTCCACTTTGAATGATCTAATGGGTACAAGTCCAATGGGGACTTTGCTAATGCTTGGGCGGTATGTAGGTATTCAGATGCTGAGAGAGATGGGAGTGGAATGATCAGCATATATGTTTGATTTGATGCATTTGCTAAGGTTTAATTTTATTTATGCAAATAAACAGTTGTATGTGCTATCATGACTTATCATAGATCACTGCAGTTGTAACATTGAGGCTTTTTTTTGACCTTTCTGAATAAAATTAAGTTATATTCTATAAACTTGAAACAGGGAAATTAATAAAGGTCAAGTAACACCCAACACGCATGCAAGATGGTGCCATACTCCTTGATGTGGTGTATAAGCTTGCTTCGACCCATGAATGTCGTGTACCTTTAGCTCGTTGTACGTATTCAGTTGATAAACTTGCTTCATAAAGTAATTGTGTCGATCAAATAAGAACCTTGTACCTTCGACATCATTGTAATCCAGTTCATCCCACCCAGTTTGTCTATGATTCAGCTTGAAGAAGCTAAACGTTTCCACATCCTCTCAATCTTTACTATCTCTCCTTCAAATTCCATAATCATGTATGTGTTGTCCATATTTTGTCATGGAGGCTGGCTATAAAAAGCTCTGAATATATAGTCCGAATTGTAGGAGCAGCAAAGACTACACATTCTGGGGTATCATCGTCGAATGAAAAGAAAGTCGCTACAAAATTGTTTTCAGGTGGTGATGGGTCTTCCATTTCAATCAGTTCATTAGTATGCAGATTAAATAAAACAACAGAGGCAGTGTGTAGCTACCGCAACCTTAGAAGCAACCATCCTCTTCTTGAAAACAAAACTTGAGTTTCATCAGGAAATTCTGGCAGTTTAAGAGTAAGAGCCTCCAAGGTTGATACATTAACAAACTCCCATACATTACTCCTCTTCCTACGAACCATCCGCCAAGGAGCAATACAATTCAACTCACTTTCGGGTTGAATATGTACCTTACACAATCTGATTTCCAACTTTTGAATACAAAAGGCGTGTGGAGATTATCAACAAATTAAAGTTCAATCTATCCTTAATCATCCAAAGAAGAACAGTCGGAAGTTTAGGTCATCTCCCCTCTTCATCTTCCTTCTTCTTGTTGTCATCTGTAGCAATTGTGCTCAGTGTATCAAACTTATTACTCAGCCTTAGCTTAACCTAGATAAAACACAAAGCAATCATAAGTCACCATACCAAATTCATGAAATCATTAAATACAATGAAATAACAAAACAAAATTGTAAAAATTCAAATAAAATTCAAAAAAATATATTTTAGAAGAGAAGAATTGAAAAATCACCATGTTAGAACTTGAAAACAACGTTAAAAATTATTCAGATAAGATTGTTGTGATCTTCTTGAAACCTAAATCCACTGTTTTAAGTGTTAAGTAGTGTTTCTATAGGGATACATGGGAAATTTTGACTTAACCCCTCTTATTTTGTCCATGTTTGAATAACACCCCCCATTTGTCCAAGTTTGGACTTTACCCCCTCTCCGTCAGCTCCCGTCTAAGTTAACATTTATTTGTATTTTTCTTCCTAAGATACCCCTCTTTCCTTCTTTAGACTTAACCCCTTTAAAAGAACGAAGGAAGGGTATTTTTGGAAGAAAAAATATAAATAGGTGTTAAACTTGGACAGGAGCTGACGGAAGGGGTAAAGTCCAAACTTGGACAAATAGGGGGTTTATTCAAAACGTGCACAAAATAAGAGGGTTAAGTCTAATTTTTTCTGGACATCTAACCCGATTCGGAACCGGGTCCAAATCCTAATTATTTCGCGGGAAAACTGTATATAATGCAAATAAACGAAATTCTATATTCAGAGATCCGATGGCAGAGAATTCCGACGCCGGCAACGGCGACGTCGGCGTTACTTCGGTTAAAGATAATATTCGAAAACAACTACAAAGACTTGAAGATCGAATTGAAACTCAACATTTGAATCAACAACAACTTATTGTTTCTCTGCAATCTCTGTTAATTCCCGATCTCGCTTCCACTCTCGATCTCTCTCTCAAACTTGTTTCTGCGTTTAATTTCTCTTTTCAGTATTACTCTTCAACTCCTCTTCTTCCTCATAATCATAAAAAACGTTCTTTTGATGTTGAAGAAGAAGAAGAATTCAAAACCACTTTACCAAACCCTAAACAATCACCGAAAGGAGATTATTTGAAGAGAATCCGTGAATTATATACAGACATTTCAAAGCAGAAACATGAAATAGATTTGATTGCAGCAATGCCAAGTGGAAGAGATGTTAATTCAATATCTTCGTTGATGTTTAGAAGTGAAGAGGATGAGATGGAGGAAGTTGAAGCATTGTTGAGCAAGAAGTCTTTTAAGGAAAAGCAGAGGTGTCAGACTGATGAAGAGCTTATAGATCTTATACATAGACCGACGTTTAAGGAAATTGCGGTTGCTGCCAAGTTTAAGAGCAAACAGGGTTCTCAAGTAATGGAATATTGTGAAAATTTAACTAAAGAAGATTGTTGGAGACGATCAGGTGGTTATGTTTTATGTGAAAAGATTCATTATAGGCGCGTAATTGGTCGACACACTGATTTGAATTTAGGGGATTGCCCTTTTCTTGATACTTGTCGTCATGTTAAGACATGCAAGTATGTTCATTATGAGCTTGATTTGACTCAAGATGTTCCAGCCATGATGCTGGGAGTTGGAGATTTTTCGACAATGAAAACAATAATTCTTCAACGTATTGAGTATTGTTCTAAGAGAGAGCTGGGTGAGCCACAATGGATTAATTGTGATATTCGTACGTTTAAGATGGATATATTAGGGCAGTTTGGAGTTATTATGGCAGATCCGCCTTGGGACATTCATATGGAGCTGCCTTACGGAACAATGGCTGATGAAGAAATGAAAAAACTTAGTGTTCCTGTGTTGCAGACGGATGGTTTGATTTTTCTTTGGGTCACAGGATGTGCGATGGAACTAGGGCGTGAGTGCTTAGAACTGTGGGGATATAAATGCATCGAAGAGCTTATATGGGTAAAGACTAATCAGCTTCAGAAAATTATTAGAACAGGCCGTACAGGTCATTGGCTCAATCATAGCAAGGAACATTGCCTTGTTGGTATAAAGGGTAAACCAGAGGTAAACAGGAATATTGATACCGATGTACTTGTTGCCAACATTAGAGAGACAAGTCGTAAACCTGATGAGATCTATGCTTTGCTAGAGAGAATAAGTCCCAGGACAAGAAAGCTTGAATTGTTTGCTCGGACACATAACACACATGCTGGATGGTTGTCACTAGGTAACCAATTAAACGGTGTCCAGTTAGTTGACGAAGGTCTGCGCGCAAGGTTCAAAGCTGCTTATCCGGATGTAGAGGTGCATCCTGCATCCCCTCCAAGAACCTCTGCCATGGAAATAGACATAAATAAATGATTCTGGATCCACAGAAAATCTTCATATAAGATGTAGGACGAAGGCTAGATTCATCCATGGTAAAGCCAAATGCAGTTGAACCAGCTCCTAAAGCTTAATCCTTTACATGGTCAAATTATTGTTCTTTTTTTATATACGTTTATGAGGTCCATCTTGACCTCGTCTCTCTCTCTCTCTCTTGGGCCAGCGGCCTATCAAGCATGTATAAATTCTTTTTGGTAAAGCATTATAGTGTTTATTAAAAAATTTGCAAATTAACATTCTACTGTCTTATGGACCCTTTTTGACACAATTTCTCATGTGACTAAGATACTCCTGCAATATGTACAAACTCCTGCATTTGCTCACGGCAGTACTTTGGGTTGAGGGAGCCCCTACCCCTCTAAATTATGTCTGGAAACTTATATCAACAATCAGCTGTTGACGTGTTTCGAACCCACAACCTCTCCACTTTGTGAGAGCCGTGCTACCATTGGGCCACAGGCTCATTCGCCATGAACTGTTCACTAAGACATACTAATATCACTTACCAATTAAGTTGATGGCTGAAATTATAATTTTAGCTGTATGCACCTTTAATACGCAACTATGAATTGGGAACATATTTTGACAGGTGATACAGGATAAAATCGATATATTGTTTACACATGAAGCACTCTGCCAAATAGAATTTTCTTTAACCACCAGTTGCTCAACCTTTCAAAGACTTCTTAACAAAGGCACAATACCGAAACTGGAAGCAAAGTGCATAATGAAATTTCTTTTAATACTCATCAGAGAACTGCACAGTATTTTTTACAGAATTCCTAGATATGAGTTTTCAATAGGCTTTGGTCTATCAAACAACAAATAAAAAAATAAAGCCCCCAAGAGAGAGAGAGAGAGCACAGATTTAACCAAGAAAACCCCAAACTCAACATTCACACCTGGTCGCAAATGTATCTTTCTCGCCACATAATCTATGTGACTTGCATAGGTCTTGACAAAGATGCCCCACACCTTAACCCGGCACGGGTTTAGGTGTCGTCGACTTGCGAGTGAAACACAAAGCTCGGAAATGTAGTTGTGATATCCCTGTTCAAAGAAAATGAATAAAATTGTCAGTTCGGGGCCTAGAGTAGAATGCAAGCATATTGGTAGAGTGAATACACTGCTTCCTCAATCCAAATACACTACATACACATCCAACCCACGTAAACCAAAGTTTTGGTACTCCAATAGTCTGAAATATGTTTAAAATTCATATCATATATCTCAAGGACTTGTAAGCCTCGAGGAATATCACACCACGAGCATTGACAACATATAACAAATGACATCAGGTGGATGTGCCTATTGAATATGCACATCCTTGTGCCTTGAGTAATGCATCTCTGAACAAGCACCTAGGGGTTGATGCAAACCCCCTTGCCCTTAACTGCATAGAAAATTTGAACTACTTAACCAATATGTCACCCATCCAGTTTTGTATTTAACTTTGGGGCATGTAGTACAGAGTTTTCACCATTAACAACAAGTGAAACTACCACATTTTAAAGTAAGGGATATAACAAGATTAACAAGAATAAGGTATGTATCAAGATTAACTTTTAGGTATCTGAATCTTATGCTGACAAAACACCCGTATCACTATACTGAGTCTTGACAACTCAAGCAATGAGCAGCAAAAAGTGACTTAAACTTACTTGAGGTATTGAAGGGTCATATTCTTCAATAAAGATGGATGTCGCAAAACTAGACTTCGCCATTCTTCCTTGTCAATCTTCCCATCATGTTTTGTATCAGCTTCCTCAAAGGTCTGATACATCATCATCATTGTCAACAAAAAATAATAAGCCTTAATCCAGATGAGGTTTCCCACAATAATAAGCCTTAATCCAGATGAGGTTATCATCTCTCTCTAGCTAAAAACCGAAAACAGAAATGTCTGCTATATGACTGGAATATATTTTCAAAAAGGGCAGAAAACGATTACCAAATGAAAGTAAATAAATCACACAAAAATGTGACTGATTGGAGGCAACAAAGACCAATAAGAAATACCATAATCATTTATAAGAGATTAAAGGGGACCTTGTCAATGATACTTTCTATCACATCATCTGAAAGATTCATTCCAGATTCAGCAAGTGTAGCTACTACCATTTGCTTCACCTACACACATGGGAAGTCAAAATGTCAAAGCAAACAAATGGACTTAGCAAATAACAGCCTCTACAATACAGATGTCAATACAAATATGTGATACAAATAACAAACAACACAATTTCTTTATACTGATTTTTGCAAATCAAACAAAATAATCCAAACTCTAAAAGATACTGTCCAAATCAAGGGCATGCCACAGCAAAAATATGCCTCACAATAGTTCAATAACTATTCCTTTTCAATCAGTTATTGCCAAAAGGACAATTCTATGTCACAAGCTCTCCGCATTGTAAAATTATAACTAAGCTTTAAGCCAGGAAAAAACCAATTAGATAAGGTGACAAAACCAAAAAACGGCATTTGAAGAACTATAAAGAAGAATCACACAGACACGCATAATTTTTCAAATTAACTCTTCAAGGTTAGTATTGTAGCCTTCCCTTTCGATCAAATTATCAAAGCCTTGACTACTTCTAAACGAGTAAATCTTTTCACTGAAATTATTTTGTCCACATAAAAAATCAACACTTAAGAGGGGAAAAGGCATATTTTTAAGAAAATTCATGCATTAAAAATCTCCAAGACACCAAAATCATCACAATGAAATGATTTTGTACACTTCAGGAAATCAACATTTGTCTGAGAGGGAAAAGACACTATTTTTGAATTCATGCATTAACAAATGTCTGGGACACTTAAAACAACACAATGAATGGATTGTGGTTCCAAGTTCGAACAAACTACGAGGTTGAAACATCCATGATATTCTTCTAAAGAATGACACACAATTAAGCAAGACGCCAAGACCATCACACATACCCTTCCCACAGTTGTGACTTTTGAGAGCAGAAATGGGCATCGAAACAGCATGTAAAGTTGATGACAGTTATGGACCAATACTCAAATCACACATATGTCTACACTGTTATAGCTAGTTAAAGTGCAAAGCTTCATTTAAGTATAAACAAACATATGCTAAGGTTTAATACTTTCTGTACTATCAATAAAAAAGTGGGAGGAAAAACAATTGTTGAAGATAGAATATAGTTACCTCTTGTCTCTCAATAAATCCTTGTTGTTTAAGATCATATAGTTGAAAAGAAACTGCAAAGGAAACAATGTTTTAGAGAATACATTCTTAAAGAGGTACAGAAGCTTAAATTTTGATCAAATATGACCTTATTCAAATTTCAGAAATTCCATGACCATATTTATTCAGATATCTTAAATGAAAATGAACATTTGGATGAAAAATATGTAAAACAAAACCTCCTAATAGATAGAGTTCATACGATTCTATGACTTACAATCAATCTTATCATCAATTGGAGCATTGGGATGAAACACGGATAAAGCACGCGCAAATTCTTCAAAACCTAAAATCCCATTGTGCTTAGTGTCAAACAAGTCAAATACCTGCAATTTGAACCATGGGGAAAATATAATGAAACAGCCTTCCCATAAATAGTGTGGCGGATGACAATTTCATGATGCAATTAAATTGGCAGGTGGCATTCAACATAAAATAATTTGAGTGTTTTCTTGAAAGTCGTACAGGGTATAATTATATTATCACGGGGTTCTAATAAAGGAGCTCCTTTGGATTTTCTTTGATAACTGGGAAAGAATGTACTTATTGGAAATTTTCAAAAAGTTCCACTTGACTATAGCCTATTTGTTCCTTTTCACAACAAGATGGACATTGCGTAGGATGAGAATGGACCAACTAATAAATCAATCTCTGGTGGAAATTTCTTTAATGACTAGATGGCATACATAATAAGGGAAGTTCACAAAGCAACACCTGGAAGCCAACATTATACATCCATCCTCCCATAAATCCTCATCTCATGAAATACTCCTACCTACAAACAAAGTGCCCACTGCCCAAAGGGTATATCCCTAGACTTTTCACGCACTATTGACGTAAAAATTGAACCCTGAAATGTTAGCAACCATGTTTTCTATTCCTTCCATATTGCATTGTTCCTATCTCTTTAAACTTTACTTAAATTGGAAAACTTTTTCGATGAATTGGTTATCCCCCCTCCCCTCTTTCTTTATTTTTTTTAGTCTTTGGATTGAATAACAATATATTTGCTGGAGTCTTATTCACATGCCACTTAGCTAGCTAGTAGTACGAAACTGGCACATTTTTCACTTAATGTGTTAATCAGGGATTCAAGTTGCAATCATCAATTGAATTCAGTTCTATATTTTAGACTCTGTCCTCAGCTCTATATTTTAGACACTGTCCCAGCTCATAGAAGGGATGACATCCAGTCTTTCTGTGTAGGCAGCCACAGAATATCTCAGTCGGGGAGAGCAGCATACGTAAAGATTGTTACTTGTTAGAGAGTCTAACAATCTTAGACATCATAGGAATCAAGTTGCTATTGGAGCCAAAGCACCTACTTGAAAATATTGTGACGGTTTAGAGCGCCGATTGATAGGTTTTGCTTCAACAGCACTTGGTACCAGATGGAATAAGGTTTCTAAAAGCTATGCCTGATGAATTGGGGCACTGACACACAACTTATTGCCTGTGGCATCTGACTGGTCTTCAAACCAATACCTTTAGAACCCCTACCTCCCCTCCTATAGATGAAAGCTTGGCCAAATTTGGTTTTTTAACGTGCTAAATGCGGCACCATTCAATTATACTAATTTGCAGACAGAAACATCCATTATACAGCACTATCTAAGTGGTGGGTGGCCTCATAACGAGAGTGAAGTGGAAAGCTCTGAGTTGTAGAAAGTACCCGATCTGCAAATAAGCTTTCCTTTTTGTTTGTCTTAAATAATGCCAACTGGAACTCTTCCTGTGAGATAAAGATTTAAGCATCATCAAGTGCATATATAACATGATGGATAAGATGTTTTAAGTACTCCAAAAGCATAACCATGGTTGTGGCAACTTACCATACAACAAACTAAAAAAGGTGAAGGAAACGACACATATAAAAGAGCACTCTCAACATCTCACCACCCCACACAAAGAGAGATATAACAAAGTTGGCATCAACTTAACCATGTATATAATCACCAGTTAAGAAACATATTTACCTTGTTGATCAGGCCATCGTCAATTACAGCACTGCTAATCTTCTTAAATAACTCATAAAGCGCTTCTATTTCACTTACGCTAACTGTGAAAAAACAAAGGGAAACGGAACTAAGATCAATTATCATTCTTTAGGAGCCTAAATAATCAGAAGAATGTATGTCAACAACAAATTGCAGCAAATAATCTCATTGCAATGATAATTTTGTATATAAAATATGTGTACACTGATATAACACGAAGTGTTCAAATAAGAACTGGCCAGAAACTAATTCACTAAAGACCCCACCCTGTGCATACTAGCTACAGCACTCTTTAATCAAGCCCCCTAATATGACCATCCCAAGATGCATATTTATCTGTTCCTCTCCCCCCCCCCCCCCCCCCCCATTCCTCCTCCTTTCCTGAAAGCATCTTGAACTCATCATCATCTTCATCATAGATGCCATAAAAAATGTTGGTTTCGTCAGTCATAAACCTTGTGCACCACCTTCTTTGAAAGCTAACATCTTTGACCTCCACCTCTTCCCATATCCAGCAATTCCTCCCCGTGGTTCTTCCATGCTTCATCCATCTCTCACACATCTCACTTGTCGATCGAACTCCCAACCTTTTCGCTTTAATCATTGCCGCCGCTTACTTTTCTTCTTCTCTCATCCAAAGATGGGTACAAATTGTACTTCTCAGCTTCTCGCCTCGCCACAAAATCCAGACATCTCTCTTCTCCTACTACTTTCTCTCCAACCCCTTAGCCTTGATGATAAGTTCCCCATCAAGCCTATAGAACCTTATAAATAACTTATATGCACTCCCAAAGAGACTAATAGGTAAAAAAGATAAGTGACATCCCCAACTCCCTTATTTTCAGGTATAAGTTTAATGAAATTGCTATTAAGGCTGTGGGCAATGAAAAAAGCAACACGAAGAATTCCTTAGCCATTTGGATATAATCTACACTCAAAATATCCCAACACTTACTTATAAACTCAATGGAAAGCCATCTAGGCCAGGTGATTCGTTACTGCATTTACCATCAACACTCTGAGTTGCATTTTAAATGTTAGTAAGTAACTAGTCATTCCATAAATATTAGCAGTTATCCCTTTCTATTATGTTTGCTTATCCAAGGACGTTGATTATCAGAGTTAGAAAACGTAAGACGAGCATTTCGCTGGCTTCCAGTCAAAGTCTATAATCTGATAACCAAGCTTTAATCAATTACCTTCTACTAAAGAAAAAAGCTCAGGTTCAGCTGCTGGCTCAACAAAGATTCGGATTTAACCCTATTCTTCTCGTGAGTGGCCTACATTAGATTTCTTAGACTGTGCTTGGACTTAGCATATCTTCTGACTACTCCTGTCATTTGAAAATTCGAGATTTAATAGAGAGAGATACGGATCTGATAGGTGATATCTGAATGTTGCAAAGTTCCAAGAATCCCTTTCCTATCTCATTCTCTTAGGATCAATGTGCCCCTTCATTTTATAGCATTAAGATTTTTTTCCATTCATCTTAATTTAACCCAAAAGACACACTCAATCTTATTCCTAACTCATTCTGTCAATCAATGTTTTGACAAAAAAAGGTGTCAACAGACTTCATGTAGAATTGCTTATGAAAGTTGGTTGTTTGTGGGAATAGAAATAATTTGTCCACATTATTACAAAAAGATTTGATCTCGGATAAGTTGAAAGGAAACATATAAACAATTTTGTGAAACCCCAGCTAATCAGGAGTGTACATGGTCATGATTATAGTATCTTTCTTTTTATTCTGTTCTCATTGGTAATGGAAGGGAAGTAAATGTAAGGGATCAATTATTATATAGACATGATAAAAAAAAAAAAGTTTTGAGGCGTACAAACTGTTTCACGAGCAAGAATTTCTGGATCTTCAAGGCCCCTTCCTTGTTTACACAAATCGACATCGCAACAACTCAATATTGAAGCAAACACTTGCTTAAAACCCTCTAAGCACTGCAACATTCTATTTAACTCTCGTAAAACCCCCCCATACCTGTGAACAAGAGAATCAAAGCTTTGTAAGGGTTGTTAATTAACACAAAATAATTGTAAATATATGTCTACCAAACAGAACCCATCATAATGATTTAATACTTCCGCTACCTCAAAACTTTATCTATTTTTGGAACATAAAAATATATGTTTGATATCTAAACATTTTCTTTTCAGCACCATAGAATTTTTGTAGTATCTAGTCAATTGAACAATCAGGGTTTGTGTGATTGATCTGAAACTCCTCACAAATCTATTTTCTTCAAAAATGGTACCGCAATTCATTAGTGAAATCTTGCAAAAACTAATCAAGCAGAACTAACCTTGAAAGACATACACATCAGTGGCCTCAAAGCCAACTCAGTCAAAAGAACCAGAATATGTAGAAGAGAAAATAAACTTGATTGACAAGAGTGTACTTATCTAAAGTGGCATCGCGAAAGATATGATTCCTATTGAGAAGTCTAGTCCCTAGCCAATGCCATATCAATCCCAATGATCATCTAGGTAGGATTTCAATAAAACAATCCTCATTTGTGTTTGCAATCCATCAATTCATATTAGATATTAAGAAATGTTTTTCTCCATTAACAAACATGGATTATTGTGACCATAACCTATCAGTTCACAAGAAGGTACAAGTGTACAACGTTGCTCTCAGATTCGCTCATATGTAACTAGAGTACTATTTAATTCCAATTTTCAATTACCAAAACACAAAATGCAGATGCGCAGTTTGCTCAATTCTCAGTCACTAGGTGAATCTCATTCCATTTACCAACAAGATTTCAATATCTTGAGGGACAAGATAAGCCTTATAATTGATCTAATCCAAAGCATGAATTATCCAGAAAACTCAATAAAATTACTTCGAATCAGCTCATGAAATGACTACAATTTAGCAGATTAACATACAAACAAGTCTAGTTCAAATAAATCATTGCTCAACAATCTGGTTGAAATTATAGAAAAATTGATTGAACTTACGTCGGTTGTCAAGTCATTCGATATTTGCTATAAATCCAATCTGAGCGAACATAGAATATAGAAATGACCTCTTAAGGTCAGATTAATGATGAAGTGAGGTTCAAGATACCAGTAGAAAATTAAAGAAGCTGCAAGCAGAGAAGAAGACGAAGATGCTACAACGAGAGAGGGAGAGAGATCCAGGCGTTGAGAGAGAGAGAGAGAGAGAGAGAGAGAGAGCGAGAGAGATCGACCTTATTCTCGATCGAGAGATTGGGTCGAGGTTATATAAACCCGTGTTTGTTTTTCCCGTCTCTGAGTTATATAATAAAAAAACAGGAAAATATCGGAAAAATAAAAAAATAACAAACTTGCTCTTCGTTAGAAATTGGGAAAATTTTCATTGGATTATTTTTAACAGAAAATATTGCCCAGTAAACAACCCTACTTCACTAGAACTGAACTCAGGTCCTGGGACTAGTGTTTGAAGTTTGAACCCCATTTACTGAAGTGACAGTTAATTCCTGTTGGCGGCTGCGCGAGAGAAATGCAAATGTATATTTGTCTATCTAGGAAATTTATTATACTCATTGCATCTGAAAGTCCATACGAATAATTTCCCACCTCCCATCAAACAGAGCCAATAATTGTACTACCTAGAATCTTAAGATTTTGAATGCTTACAAATAAGATCATTGTTTATGTGGTCATAACTCATTTGGATTATACACCATATACTCATTGCCTTCGGTGGAATATTTTGACATCTGCGGTGTGGCAGTGAAAAAACGAATGGGAGATACTCCTGCATTCATTTATGGCTTCGTTATAAACATCCATGATCTATCTGTCAAGTTATATGCACGATCAGCTCCCTATTGCGTTACAATTTACAAGTACAAATAATGCGATAGTACTACAAAAAGCCTTAGTGTATACACACAATATATATGTATATTTGATAGAATATACATCTTCCAAAAGGACTTGGATTGCATTTCATATGCATATTGACTTATGATACTGATCCTATAAACAACAGATCAATCTACATAATAACAACATATAGACATGCGGTACCTGAAACCCCTTATACATTAATATATTTAGCATCTTTTGACCCCCAAACTGCTTTTAAGAGTCGTCAACCAACTCGGGTTCAGCATAATTCAAGTCTATTTCTTGTCGAATGGGCACAGAGTCACTTAGGCGAAACCTGCCATTATGATCATGCTCCTCAGAGGATCCTAGCTTCTTCAATTTAAATTGTTTGTCCTGACGAGGTGGTGGAATAGTAGTTAGTGGTTGCTCAACACAAGACTCGTCAGATATAATACTCCCACTTCTCTTCCTACTTGAAAGCCTATGACTTGATTTATTGTTGCATTGGTTGCTTCTATTACTTGGATTGATCTCCAGTGAAAGTTGCTTCCCATTATTTCTACCATAGCTTTCAAAAGAGGTCAAGGAACTATCTAAGGAGCAATCTGTGGTTCTCACTAATTTTTTTCCTTCATTATCTAAGACAAAGCAACCAGTTTTGGTGAATTCTGAGAATGAAGAATCTAAGCAACCGGTTTCCACCATGGAGACTAATTCAGATACTTCTGTCTTTGCAGCTTCAAGTTCTGTCGATGAAGAATTATACCCAGAAAGTGTTTCTTGTGCTTTCTTCAGTATAGACTGTAAATACATCCCTTGAGCTTCAATTCGCAATTGCAAATGTCTTTGCACCTATAGAAATGCAACCTCCAATGGTTATCAATGTATTGTCTTAGCTAAAATGATAATCAAGAAAAACATTACAATGGCCTTTGTCAAGTGTTACCTCAATCTGTTCATGGAGTTTGTTCTGTACATCAATTTGCATCTTTAGAGCCTGAGTTACGTGCAAACCTCTGAGAAACATAATTGTTTTTTTTTTTAAATAAAACGACCTCCCAACATAATCAAGCAAAGAACGTCAGTGATTTCACTTACTCATCGCTTTGTGCGTGTATCTTTTCGTTGACCTTCACATTCATATGGCCACCTTCAATCTCATTTTCTCTGTTATCTATATTTAACAAACTTCTCATAAATACCATCAATTGGAGAAATGCCAAGCAAACTTGCACTAGATAAGTATCTCACCTTCTTGCTCATTGTCATCGCAGGATTCTGACAATTGACTCTTCCCAAGCCTATATTTCTGTATAAGAAAACATCGATTCACTTTTACGAAAGAAAATATTTCATATGCAAAAATAGATGAAACAGAATTCTGTGCAAAAAAAAGGAAAATGCCTGTAAATGACTCTTCAGATGGTACAAAGTCAATCCAGGAATACCCATCACCCTCATCAGACTTTTTGGTGTTGCTCCTGCCCAAAATCCAAACAACAAGAGGATTCAGAATTTATAGAAAGCAATACAAATATAGATAACTAGACAGGGAAGCCAGTAAATATACTTTCCGCTCCTCCTAGCTGAGTTACTGCTTCGATGAAACGTTGATGAAGCACCGGAGTCCATTTTAGTCTGGGCTTTGCATCACTAGAAAGTGCTAAATCCATTTCTTGGCTTTGCATTTTCTGCAGACTCATTTTGTTGATCAGAAATGCTTTTTCTCAAACTAAGATGTGAAAATGAGGTCTTTGGTGCTAAGTTATAATGAGATATTTCTATTGCGTGTCGGCTTTGATTCTCATTATAATTTGTAATGGCTGTCCTGTCTACTGTCCTCACTCCAAATTTGAAACCAGAAATGAGTTGTGTTGAAGAATATATGCAATGAGCTGGGGGTTCTTTGTTTCTCCCATTTCCCACTCCATATCATCTTTTTCATTTTTTTTCTTTTTTCTTCTTTGACTTGAAAGACAGAAAGGAATCTCTGATACAGCAAAAACAGAGAAAGTAAAACAGTTTCAAATGAGTCTCAAAAGCAGAGAAAAGAGAGAAAGTGCATGGATTGTTTTTACATGCTATTTCCTAACTTCTCTCTCTCTCTCTCTCTACTCACTTTGTTTGATCCTCTGCTTCAATAGGTAACCCCACCATTATGAATAATGGATGCAACTTTTTTACTCACAGGGTGAAGCTTTTAAATGAACTAATGGGAGTGCTTTAATTGATTTATTTTCTTTTCTTCTTTTTCAGAGTTTCTTTAAAGAGAATGAAAGATAAATAAAATGAATTCCTTGTTTTCTTCCTTTATTTTCTGAGGAGGGTGTGGAGTGGTTGGAAGATTCTTTTTGTTCTTTTTGGGATGAAGGAATCAAAGAATCTAGTCTTTAGATCTTAAGACAAAGCTTATCCTAATATAACTAATTATTTGTAATCCTGAATGAAGTCAGTCCACTTCATGACCATGAATGCCTAACTTTTTATTGTCTGCAGCTCTCTTATGCTTTCTTGTAAAGTAATCCACTAGATTTCCCTATTACCACTAGTACGTTCATCCCGAAATATAGCGACAGTCTGCACTCTTCCTCCCGTGTACTGCTCCGCAATCCACTCATTACAGATATGAGTTCATACTTACCTGATCAGAAAATCAGACATAGCTGATCAATAACCTGATCAGTGAACCGAATATATAGCTGATCAAGAGTTGTCTTGTAAATCAGTAAAAAGAACACCACGAGGTTTGTAACAGTATTAATTTTAAATATACTGTATAGCTTATTTAGCGGTAAAACTCAGATGTAGAAAAGAGGATGATTACACCAAGAGTTCCAAATATCTAGATGCAATATAAGGCTCTTCAGCACTTGTTTAAATGCTGTGAGCCTGTGACAAGACTTCTGTAGATTTAAATTCTAAGGACCTTCCTTGTTAAGAACTTCTGATTGCCTCAAAAGAAATTCTTTATACAATCAACAACCCTACCTTATGACTGAGCGTATGTCTTTACCACTGAAGTTTTAAATTGCAAGTATTATTTTCTGCAACATCGCGGTTAGCAAATTATTGCAACTTGCACATAAGCTAAAGTTTTATCCCCATACAAACACAAAAGTACACAAGAACAGAAGGTGATAATGACAAACGGTAAGCTACAGTTTCTGGTTTCCACACTTTCTTCTAGCATGAAAGCTACTAATATCAATTAAATTTATAAGAAATTATAAATTAGCAAAAAAGTCAAATAAGAATAATTTTTAAAGAGATATCTAACTTTAAGTCTGTAACCCATATATTAACGAAAATGAAGGAAAGCAAAAATGGCCAACAACAAATAAAAAAAAAAAAAGGTTGATTAGGTCAGATCGAGGCATATTTCTTGGTTTGTGGTTTTGAGTTCGATGGCTGGAATCAAATTTTAATGATTACTCTAAAAAGATTTGCCTTCTCAGTGCCATACATTCAGTCGGTCTGAAGCAGTAATTTACCCTTTAAATGATCAAGTATAATGTTCCTACATGCATGCTTCAAGTACTGAGACTTTCTAAATCATGGTAGAGACTAGAGAGGAAACTACATTTTATTGCACAATTCACATCATGCATCCTAACAACATTACTAACACATCAAACAACGACAACAACAGTACAATAAAATAACTTTCCATTGATGGTGTCAACTAAGTGATACTTTATTGTCCAGAGTTCTATCGTATCTCAAGATAGCTTCCGATAACTCCAGTTTTCTTCATTATTGGGGCCAGGGGGTTGTGATCATAGGACATAATTGGGATCAATCACTTTGCCTATCTCACAGAGTAGTTTTTTCCACTTCCAAATCATGCCGCTGCAGATGACCCCACAGCTGATGGGGTCATCTTATATTTCTAGTTTCTAGTGGATGCTCAAGGTACGTGATGGTGCAACAACCAAATATAACAGTAATAATGGGTCCATTATTGATCCTAAATATTCTAATGTGACCCACCAATAAATGGGTACCACTAACCTAATATTGGAGGATTAGGTTCATCCCATCCTCACACCCTTATATCTCTTTTCTGAAACAGTTTCGATGTAAGTTAGACAATCATTCATTTCTCCCTCATTTGCTACAAGAAGCTTTATATAGAAGAATCTTTCTGACTATACAGGCAGGGAAGAGAGGGGCCAATCCGTAGGCCAAACATTTGAAAAACTAAGAAAGGATGAGAGTAATTGGAGGTACCTTTCTATATAACCAGCTGCTGTACTTCCATATGCTTTCTTGCTTTAATATATTCCCAAACAAGAAAAGGAGATTCTGGGATGATGCCGAAACAAACCATGACATGTGTAGGTTAGTAGGAGAAGGATCGGTGAATCGAAAGTCATATAAGTAATCCATTGAATTAAAAGTTATAAGCAAAGGCAACCTCATCAATTAATATTCTCGAAGGGACCCATATAAGGAGATCTACCAAATTCAAAAGCATAAAAAGAAGATGAAAGGAATATTAGCCTCAGGAATCAGAAAAAGAGCAAAGGAAAGAATTAGTCAGCCTTCCACCCAAAAATAATTCGTTCATGAATGGCATAATACAACTGAAAATGATGTGAGCAATAGGTCACTCTCAATATCACCTATCTCAGTGTCTGTGTTTGTGTGTGTGTGTGGGTGTGGGTGTGGCTGTGGCTGTGGCTGTGGCTGTGGCTGTGATGAAAATAACAGTGATATAGTAACACAGCTTGATATAAAATAAAATACCGCAGAGTGAGGTTTTGCTTAGCTATGTGATCAATGGGTATTGCCCTAATCAGCCTTCATCACTACAAAAAAAAATTGAACTTTGAAGCGACTAAGTAGATGCATAGATGCAAAGGTTTGATAGAGTCGGGCCACCTCAATGCTACAATAACATAGTGTGGCCTTTCAATCTTTCACATAATTGTACGCAGATAACAAAAGAAGAACAAATAATCTCTCTGGGATAGTACTACAATGTCCCTTTTAAATACAACTAAACCACTGGATGCAGAGATGACATTTTACTCCAAGAATACTCAGAATAATTCTGGTCTCTGACCATCTGACAATATATATCTCAGTCCAACTTATCTGGATAGTTTTGGACACAATATCCCAAACTTGCAGATTGTTCGAACATAAGCAGAAGTAAAATTGAATACAGATTTTCATACGAATGCAGACACTACAAAAATATTTATGGAAACTAGATGCTTACCATAGAAATGGTCAAGAAGACAAGAACTTGTCACATCTGTCTTCTGAGCCCTACCTTGGATAGGACAGCACAAAAGTTAGACTATACTAAGAGATAAATATCCAGAACAAAAAGCCATGAAACAGGTATAATACCTGACAAGAAAATTTCAACACTCAGTATTCAGAGATGTTGAATAGGCCTATTTCCCATGCTAATTCCACAAAAAAGTTCATACTGACTGCACTACTAGACCTATGTGCCAGATAAGTAAGATTCCTAAGAGGATAACGAGCTTCAGGTTCTTCATATTCTTAACCGGGTGTATGATTTCCATGCAACATTGAAACCCTGTCACCTGCAGTAGACTCTAACATGTTTGTCCAAGACCTTAAAGCTTAGTTCAGAAGAGCATACAAATAAAACAGAATGATGTATACGACCAAGCAATGCTAACTATTTCCTACCAAAATATGTGAACCAAATAATACATTCATGCAGTTTTGTTCCACGGCGTGGGACCATTCGTGGAGCAGAGGAAGCAAGTAACTAAGTAAGCAACAAGTCCCAAATCTGAATCCCTCAGAAAGGATAGTCTTTTCTTCCAAACTGACAAGAGAATCGAAAAGAAAAACTCTAGCTTACCAGAAAAATATTAAAGGCGGGGTATCAGGCTTATAGTAGTCACTGTCATGTGTCGAACACTGGCAGTCGTAATGGTGTTACCTCCTAATCGCAATTAACAAATCAAGGAAACTTAATACAAATTGGTCATATCATGTACTGTGGACAATATTTGGTCTAAGTCCTCCAACACTTCTCGGGCTTTGCAAGTTTGGATAGATTAGGTTTGTCTTCTCACAAAGGTCTATGGGTGCTACTCACCATCTCATGTTCCTCTGGTGACATTATATTTACCAACATATTAACGCAGACAAATCAATGGAACCCCAAAGGCAAAAAACACCCTACCAGAATTTCCTCCAGCATTAGGAATGAAAATTATACTGAGAAATGAGAATAACATTAAATAACTGCGACACCAAATGTCATGGAGTAACTGTAAATATATATTTCGAGTCTTGTTCCACAACAACAAAGCAAGAAAGAAGGTATAGGGAGAAGCTTCACACCTTATAGAAAACAATGGCACTAAGTCAAATGTAATCACCAATGAGGCCAGATACACACTAACATTCAATCTGTATGAACTTTATTGAGTAAGAGGCTATCTACATGTTATAAGTCAATCTTCTCCTACTTGAAGGCAAAAGGATGTGCATAAATACTACTTCATCTACGGATAAAGAAGGGAAACACATGTATGGTGTGACAAGTCATGCATTAGGGAGATAAATGTTTGGCAGGCAAATAATATCCATGGAACCTAAAAGATACGGACATTCCTTAATATCGAAAGATCTGATACAATAATTCGCAGAGATTTCTACAGAGTGGTTAGAAGTCGAGTTCTCCGCAGGTACTTCACAACAAGGAAAAACAAAAGGTGCATTAAAACCTCTGAGATTATCAGAACAGATATCACAAGCACATCTAGCTTAGTGCAAACATTCAAGGGGCCAGGCACACTCGCTTGATTGTATATAAGCTTTAATGTTTGAGGAAACTCCACAAGCTAAGTTCGTTCGTCATACAACAAACTCGTCTCCAAATGCAACAAGAAAAAAACTAATACAAAATATGCAAACCAAATAACTAACTCATCTTCAATAACTGACATAGTAGGTAATTTGAATATATACACTTCAGAATGCTGAATTCCAAAGAGTCAAGAAACTCTCTGTTCATGGATTCAAAAGATAACTGGTAAAAGATGTAATACATTTATAGACACAACACAATGAATAGCAACCATGTTTCTAGGAAAGAGATTCATCTGAGGATTAAACAACAAAACTCAAAGGAGATGAGTACAATTACTCCACAAACAATACACCGCAAAGGTATGGAAGATGGCTCCAAACAGAATAGAGGATGCATCAACAATGACAGAAATAAACACGATGATAAACTATGACGAAATATATACCTCTAAAAACAGTTGCAATGAGGACAATAAAGAATTAGGTAGCCAGCGCCCAAAGTTGAGAGGGGGAATAGAATAGATACTGACGATGATGAAGAAGAATCCCTTACTTTTTATTGATCTAGTTATATCCTTAACTACTCTTTTTCAATACCTTTTTTATGCTTCCACATGGATAAGAAATGATATTAAACAACATAAAGATTATAACAAGAAAGGCTAGGATTCCAGATTATATTTTCTAACTAAAGGTAAGATACAGTTTAGAATAAAAAACTATAAATATATCAATCAAAATACTTAAATAAATAGAGGTGTGGTTGAACTTCTAGATGTTAAGCATAAAACACTATAAGATAAACATTGAATTTGAATACAAAGATAAAAAAAAGAAAGAAAAGGTAATGATGCCTTATAAACATTATAAAGAACTTATAATCCATTATAAAGAATTCCTACAAGCTTATTACCATCCATTTATTTAAATACAGAATAGTTATAGTGACATTGATCTATAAGCAGTATTCTTCTTAAAATTTTAAACTATACCATAATGAATCTCCTTACCACCAATGACCATCTTCACTCTATTTCTTAATTTTGCGAAGCTTCTTCGGTCCTGGAGCTTCCCCTGGAACTTCCATCTTACCAACAGGACATCCACAGCTTGCTCGAAACACAAGAACAGCTCTACCATTAGGAGGTGCCATCTTTTTCAGTTCAGCTTCCAATTCTCTATGATGACCTTGAGACAATTTGAAAAGTCCTCTTCCATTCCCATCTTTCACCAAAGAAGAACTTGAATTCTTCACACAGTCTTCTGTCTCAAGCTGGATATCGAATTCAGCCGCCTTACGAAGTCCAAGACAATTTGGATTTCCACATTTGTTATCCATGCATTTAAATACCACTACAGCAGCCATAATTGCAAAGAATAAACTAAATCCTATTGAAATATAAACCAATGGAGCTCGATAAACTTCATCTTTCACCACAGAAAAAGTTACAACACCAATCTGAATAATCCCATCGATGAACAACTTAATATATGGAAATATCAAATACCCACAAGCAGAAATAACAGCAATCAGATAAATAACATCAATTGGTCCTGTTCGAGATTGTTCACAAAATGGAACTTTTAATGGCTTTGAAGGATTTGATTGCTTTGAAAGATTAAGTTGCTTTCTATTCCTCTGAATTTGTTGATTCTGCTTTGAATTCAACAGTTGATCTGTTAAATTCCATGAATTTGCCATGTTTGTGGACTTGCAGACTTCAATGGAGTCACCGAAATAGACCATTTGGAGAGAACCCCAGATTGAAAAAATCCAATTCAACCAAAACCCAAGAATCTAAATCCAATAATCTCAATCCCCTTTAATTAAAATCTAGAAACTAGATCAATTAAGAAAAAAAAAATCAGAATTGAATATACACCTTAAAGTCAATTATTGATGAAATTAATACCTTTCGAAAGATTTTTAGAAGATGAAATCGATTCGAATGTTCAATTTAGAACTGAGATCGAAAAAGGAAGATGGAAGTCAAAGAAGTTTGGCCGGCTTAAAAGAATATATCCGAGCCATGAGAGGATTGAAAAAGATGAGATGAGAAACAGAGTCGTCTCTGCTTACCTCATAAGCAAATAAATAATTATCTTTCGTAACACGAAATATTATAAAATAAAATAACTAAAATCCCTAGTTTGGGCTGGGCTTTGGGCTTTGTATAAGACTTGGAAGTTGGACCTTCTAAATCTGGTCAAGGATAAAATTGATCTTGCCAATGATTATAACTTGATGAGACAAAACTACCCCTAATTATCAAGATTGTGTACACTCAATAATATTTCCAATATTTTCTTTTTTTTCCTTCTCTTTATCTAAGAACAAAAATTAGAATATTGAAACAAAAATAATTTAAATCGCCATATCCACAAGAACGAGACTGTTGATTGCCAATTCATTTAAATTGAGAGATTAATTAGTGAAAACAATCTAAAGAGTGTTTATAATTTTTCAAGAAGTTGCAAGGTTTATGATTCACGTAGATCGATCTCAAATGGGATCTTGAATGAATAGTGTGATATTGGTAAAATCAAGAAGAAAAAATAAATAAATAAATAAAAGAGGAAAAAAACCTGTTTGCAGCATTGGGGTTAGTTTGGTCATATTAAAATGTGGCTTTTGGCAAAATAAATATTTTCCTTGATAAAATCAGGAGTTTTTTTTGTTTTTTTGTTTTTTTTTTTTCTGATAAGCACTTTTTTTTATATATATATAAGAAATACTCCATCTTAAAGGGTCGACATGGGTTTCTATCCATGAAAAAATCAACATGATGGACACAACAGTCAACAAGATGAATATGATGCTAGACTGAAGAACCTGACTCTTAGTTCATAACAAATGACTTGCAATTGAATTTTGGTTACATGATGATGACAGTGCTCTAGTATTTCTTCGGAGTTTGTTCAAGTTTCATCACATTTTCTCGAAAAAGTCTGGTCACACATACAATATTAGTATAAGTCAAGTGGTAGCATGTGGCTCAATGGTAGCACCCCTCTCACAAAGTGGAGAGATCGTGGGTTCGAAACACGTCATTGATATAAGTTAAAAAAAAAAAAATATTAAGTTAAAAAAAAAAAAATATTAAGTTAAAAAAAAAAAAATAATATTAAGTTAAAAAAAAAAAAATATTAGTATAAGTCAAGTTTATCATGTATGACTAAGAAGCCAAGGGGAAAAGCTAAAGAAAAATTGACAAAAAATGATTACTGGAAGCAAGATAATATTGTTAACAAATAACAATACAATATTTGTATTGATTAATTGATGTGTTTCAACCAATTACTGGACTCATGCAAGTAGTGTGTGGAGCCAACCTTGAATGAAGTCATGCATTCCCAAAAATGTTAACAAAAAAAAAATAAAAGTCATGCATTCTCTTAGTAATGACTATAGAATGTAGATTGACAAGAACATTAACATGGTTTATGTCAAAACTTATCATTTATTTCATCTCTTGATCAATACCTAACCAACTTTTAAACTTTTAAAGGCACCCACTTTCTTGTCGTAAGTAACCAATCATAAAGATAATTGCTATCACAGTACTGAGAAGTCTCATAACCATAAATAGAGATGTTTCTATCAAGTATTCAAGTACAAACAAGAAACCTCATTTCTTTATCAGATTGATCCAAGGATAACAAAGGTAGTGGTTCAAAAGTTAATGACCACCACCTCAATCCCCACGTTAAGAATATAAAGTATGTCCATGCCTGTGATCTTCATAAAAGAACTTTGCAAGCTAAAGTGGTTGTTTACCTATAGCCAAGTCTTTTACTTCTATGCAACTCACAAAAAGAAAGTGGTTGACTTAATACTTGTAGATGTAGGTCACCTACATCTAACTTAGAACCAAATACGGATATAGTATTCAAATGTAAAGCTTATGGTTCTAAGTTGTATGGGAAAGTAAGGCATGCAAACGCAACTACTTCAACTGGTTGCTTTTAGCACGATGGAGCTCATTGTAGTTATGTTCCTCATTGAATAATACATAAGAGGGGTATGTTACATATTTAATGATTTATTCAAGTGCTGTCTACGTGTTGCTGCTGATCAAAGCATTAGAATACCATGTGTTCCATAAGTCAACAAAGAATGAAGAACTCATATATAATATAACGAGAGAAGTCTGTTTTTACCTTCAGAATGTTTTGAAGCATATAATTACATGACTGCATTGATGTGTATCTTGGGAATTGGGACTCAGTAACATCAGCCAGAGGTAACTTTTTGGGCACAGACGGAATCCAAGCCACTGCCATGTATGAACAGATGAAATACTTACATAAGTTGCATGTATAGTTACAGTACGTAGTTCCACGTGATAATAGAAGCAACTACGTAAACCCAGCTATAGCTCTAACAGAGTCCGTTTCAGAAACAAATTCATCCTTTACTAGAGGAAGGGTCTTCCACACTTTCAATATTGGTGCGTCAACCATTTCACCTGCAACAAAACATTTACAGTCAACAAACATAAATGCTCACAATTTTTAGATCAGTACTATATTAATTTAAAAGTTCAAACCTTCCAATATGTTGTTCTGTACACAAGTAGCAGCATAATGTGTATTGGCCAGTTCAAAGAGAGTGAATTTCCAGTTGGTTGTGAGATGCTTTGAGCCATCCAGAGGTTCCACAACAATTTCAGATGCCTGACACTGTAATATGGCAAAACACATCAAACTCTAAACAAGATATTCAACTTATTGTTTCTCTTCAGCTATAATTATAACAAAAGTATCCACACCAAAGACGGAAATATCTAAATATAAAGAACAGTTATACTGTCTGTCTTTCTTTTCACCCGAAAGAAACCTTCATCTGACATAAACCCTCATTGCATTTCTCCATCTAGATATCTAACAACTGCTAATTCGGTAAGGAGAACGTTTTTAGCAGTTAGTAATCAAAATCAGTGGTCAACCTGCACAGAAACGGCTTCCTAATGAATGGGTAATTCTCAATTGTGAATTTGTGATGTGTAAATCTGGGTTGAAGGGCAACTCGGAAAAGCTGTTTCTCGCTTCTGCAATCTAAACAAAGGCAGCTGCCAAAAAGAATATATTCCAATCTCTCCATTAAACCTTTTCTTAGTAGGGGGAGAGTTGTACACAAAACTAGGAGAATAACCAACCAACCAACCCCCCCCCCCCCCCCCCCACACACACACCCCACCAATTGCTCTTCTTGGGTTGGGTACTGTAGATACCGGTCCGTACAGGACTCTGTCATTGTGGAGGTATGAGGTCATCAACTCAGCATGCAGTAAGCTCGATTCTCCATTGCAAAGCGGGATCACTACTGGAATGGAAATCAGCCATTTCAAAGCAGAATCATTTGCGTTTGAGTCCCTTACGGAGTACATATTGTTTCGACCTTTGTAATCAAACTGCTAAAACTTATTGAGAAACTAAAAAATATAGCATAGATAATCTGAACTATTTGATTTGATGTCACAATACATATCTTTTCGACCCTTGAATCCTTAAATAATTATAGAAAATTTCCCTAATTATTCAGTGAACGATGTCCACTTTCTAAAGTATTTAGTTACTACAACAACAAATCCAAATTAGGAGTATGTTCTGTTAGAGTGATGAAGGTAATTTATGTACCTTAGAATTGGAATCTCCACGCATTATAAAGCTGGATCTACTATTGCTTCTGAACCGGATAGTAAATGTTTTGAAGGGTGCAGCTGAAAACCCTCTCCCTAGTGCTTTAACGTATGCTTCCTGAAAGTAAAGGCATCTTATGAGGAGAAAAAGGATAAGAAGCCTTCAGTTGTGTGATATTCCATTTGAACAGGTTATCTCAAGTACGAGAAGTTGATATTCCACCAAAGACTATATTTTGGTTGACATAGGGTATACTGCACTTAATTTATCAGTGGGAAAGTACTAACTTTCTGAACATGCTTTCATTTTTTATTTTTATTTTCTCCTAAGAAGAAAAAAAATATCACGAGAGAGACTGAGATAGAAATCTCTTTCAGCAGAAATCGGTTTGCAAATGAACAGTTTGTATTTCAGTGAGTTGCATATATGCAAGTCAGAAGGTGTGTTGCCAAATAACATTTCTCTCAGTTTTATCCATAATGTGTGGCTGCTGTTATACTATGCTCTTACAATCAACTGGAAGAAGTTTACCTTAAGTGTCCATAGTTTAATAAACTCCTGTCTCTGGATCTCTGGATCTGAAATTGCATGCAAATATTCAACTTCATCCGGTGTGAAGTAACGTTTTGCCAAAGATGAGAGATTATTCTTTGTCTTCCTCTGTTTTTCTTCCACATCAATTCCTATCTGCAGTATTGGAAAAGGTCTCAAATAATAGAAAAATTCTCAACATGTTTTACCAGAAATGGCTAATAAGAAAAGACAGTTATAAATTTTAGAAGGCAACCAAATATTGCAGCTTCTTAATTTTTAAAGAAGGGGATGGAATATTACCGGCACATCAACAGTTACTCCACAAGCTATCAAGGATGATGTATGAGAGATGTTGAAATGCAACGGTGGAGGATCCCAATTTTTATCACATTGCCAGTCAACCTGCGTATATTAAGGATATTTAAGAAGTTAAGAACCAAGAGATATTGAGAAGCAACCAGGTATCGCCAACATGAGGGGGCAAGGGGTGGTTGTAGGTGGTCAGTACACAAAATTAATTGTGGTCTTTTTTTATTGGCAACACCAGTTGTCTTTCATCACATACAAAGGTAGATATGCTGACCTCTGGCTTCCCGAAAGTGTTCTTCCTGAACTTCAATAATGATGGACTTACTAGAGAGTTTGTATCTGATCCAACGCCAAACAAGATAGCTATCAAACTCAATGTGCATCTAGAGTAAACAAACAGGTATCATTCCATGATGTTTTGGTCAAAAAGAATTTGCTGTTTAACATGCAAAAGCATGTAAACTGTGATATACATATTCTCTAATTAGGATTATCTCCATTGTAAATTGTAAATCTCAAATGATTACATATAAGTCTTGAATTCAAATTCCCCTCAACAACATATTAAATTTTGCAGTACAAAATTTATAATAAAAGTATAAAAGAATAGCTGAAACTAAATATGGGGACTTACATTTTGCAAGAGTAGTGCGCGCCAAGGTACGAGCAAGCAAGGCTCTCTTTTGGAGATAATCTCCACGCATACTCAAAACATTTTCTTTCTCACATGGTGATAACACATTTAGATATTGTTTAAGGAGGGATGTATCTTTCACTTCATCAGGTACAACATACCAAAAATGTAATTCCCTTTGAGATGGTACCACTGCAGGTATTAAATGGGACGAAGAAGAACAAAACATCTTAACCGCAAAACAACTTGTCTGCATTAAGACATTTTCTTTATAAATAAAAGAAAGCATGTAGACTAGCTTTTGTTACCTTGATCAATCCATTAGAAAAATGGCTTTCAGTGGGGAATTTCTTCAAACCATACATGTGCAGTATTGCAGTAAACTATGAAAACCCCAACAGTTGAAAATAAAGCTTAACAATTGCTTAACCAATGTTTCTTTCTTTCTTTCTGTGTGTTTTTGAATTTGAAAAGAGATGGAAAACACACGAGAAGAAGAAGAAGAAAGCTGTAGACTTTGGAGGTTTTGCGGAGAAAACAAGTTCAGTGTACAGACCTCGAGATCAGTTTCGTGAAACGTTTCAATCTCGAAGATTTTATACTAACGGTGAGTTGGGCTTAATGGGCTTTACTTTATGGATCAGAACTAATCGGGCTTCCGTTTCATTAAAAAAAACCTGAACCCAATAAAATTACACAGTTCGGCCTTTCTTCGAGGAATTCTCTAGTACTACTGTAAGAACAGTTCGCCATTAGAGCATCTCTCTCTCTCTCTCTCTCTCTCTCTCTCTCTCTCGGCATTGGAGGTAAGCTTGAATTCTCTTTCACTCCATTATGTTCTCTCTCTCTCTCTCTCTCTCTCTCTCTCTCTCTCTCTGACACACACACAAAAAACCCTGCTTCTGAAACTGAAAAGATTACCTTTTTTTCCTTCTTCTATGAACACGCGAATGTGTTATTTACAGAACAATATCTTGTCATATTACGAATTCATTGATCAATAATTTCAATTTCTAGAATGCCCATCAAGTTTATTAGAAGTTTGGTAAAATAAAATTCAATTTTCACCCAAATTATATATCCAATTGTAAAGTCTACAATAGAAAAAATGTGTTTGGGAGAACAATATGGGTTTCATTGAACAGTTTTTAATCTATGGTGTTTACAGGTTCGAACTTGCTGTCAGTGCTCATAGTGTAAGGGAAGCCATATATAAGAAATATAACTACCACTTAGGTAGATAATGGTGGTACAACATGGGATAAAGCTTGCGGTTAATATCATCTCAACTCACTTCGGCAGTCTTGTCACTGTAATAATACTTATATTTTTTTTCACTTTTGTATTGTATTTCATCACTATCAGTATCAACCTGTTTTAATTTTGTTTTATGTTTTTGTATCCATAGAAAGTTTGTGAATGTTTGCTGCGTAAAGGAACTTTAAACCTTCCAGATATAGTTCGGTATACGGAACTCCCTGTTCAACAAGTTAAACATTGCCTCCTTGTTTTAATTCAACACAACTGTGTCCAACCTTTTATATACAAGAATGAAGGTACTTCAATTATCTTGTGGAAAAAATTTCCAACTGAAATGAGATAATGAGTAATGTATTTTTTTTTCTTTTTTAGAGAATGAAGGAGCTGTACCAAGGGGCACTCATTATACAGTTATATTTGAGAACATCATTCATCGCATGAGATTTCCCAAATTCATAGCTATCGTATCAGAAGAACTTGATAAACAGGTGAATGATTATTATTTCCTTTTTAGTTAATTACTCTTATATGGATTGAAATAAAATTTGGACTTGATTTAACTTTTATCTTGTCGCAGTGTGTGGAACTCCTTGAGGGTTTACTTCAACATGGTAGGCTTACTCTGGAACAAATTATATTACGTGCCGTATCGAAGCTAAATGAAGGTCTGATTTCTTCTTTCCTTTTTAGTTACACCATATCTCATTTACATATTGTAGTTTAAAGTAGTTACAGACTTCCTGAAAAAAAACTCCTCGTTTAGGCTTAGCGCAATATTTTACCCACTAAGCATGCATTTGCTAAGAATGATACCTTTATTCAGGGGATTGTGCTGTTCAAGATGCTCTACGAGCAAATTTCGTTAAACTTGTTGATGCTCGCTATGTGGAACGTTGTCCAGCTTCTGAGCCCATTGCTAACTTACAGGATGAAGGTAAAAATACTTCGACCAGAAGACGTAGCGCTAAGTCAGCTAAAGTGAGTACTATCTATTTTTTTTTTCCCACTTTGTTTGCCTTGTCTTTGTTTAATAAAAAAAAAAAATGAAACCTGTAGGTTTTTCTGATTAAAGGAGCAATTTCACTTCTATATGCATCACAAGAATTGGGAAATCTCCCCTCTAAGAACGAAAGGCTAACCCTTGTCGTCACCCCCTCACACTCCCACCAAATATGGAATGAAAACCACTTTCTGTCAATAATTACCTCTGTAAACACCGTTCTGGTCTCATAAAAGGCCTCTGGTTTCATCCATCCTATCTCTATACCAGGGTCAAGTTTGAACAAAATCATCCACCAGAAATGTCAACGGGTCAACCTCAAGATTGGTTTACCTTGTATAATAACACTTTGGTTAGGAGCTGCTGTCACGAACTATCAAGAAAAAATTTATAAAAACGAAGAGATGATTAACGACTATTTGACGAGTTGAATTCGTGGAAGTTTAAGCTCATCACATAATACACTTCTGGTTCCTAGACAATAATTGTGATTTATAGGGGATACTTTTTAATACTCTTTCTAGTCGTATTTCCTGAATGTCCTTTTTCTCCATTTCAATATGTTAGTCTAAACACCAAACTTATTTTTCCCATTCTTTCTTTTACTGTCTGCAGTTTGCGGAGGTAGAGACTGCAGAACAGCAGGTTATGACTGCTGCCATTTCTTCAGAAAGATTTGTAGTTGTAACGAATACTGGGACTGATGTTACTTCTGAAAAGAATACCTTTGAGAATCTTTCCAATGTAGCTGTTGGGGAAAAGGTCTGTGTGGTTGACAGATAGCTGGACTTACATGACTCAGTAATAGTCAGCATCATAACTAGTTCTGTTTATTATACAGCGGAAGAGCGAAGCTGTGGAAATGGATGAGGGAGATCAATGTGAAAAAAAAGTTCTTTGGCGTGTGAATTTCGAGGAGTTTGTTCGTCATCTTAGGCATAAGGTTAGTTTTCGAGCTTTAATTTCTTTCTGTGAAATGTGTAGACTCCTAAGAAGATGTGGAAAAGGTGTGTGTATGCCTACAGAAATGAAAGAAACAAACATAGAGGTAACATTAAAGAGTGGATGTAGTTTCCTAGATATTATACCTTTTGTTGAAAGTAAAGGAGTACAATTCATGTTTTTCCCTCCCTCCAAACAAATCTTTTAAAAATATTTTTTCAAGACTTAATGTATTTTCTTGGAAGTTTTTTTTTTTTTTTCCCTATTCGTCATGCAACTTGCGACTATCTGATATTATATTGATATTTCTCTTCACGATGTAGGCTTGTGCTGCAAGCGTGAGATCACGACTGGACGATGGAGCTGGAGTTATACTGAAAGCAATGCTAGAAGCAACTAAAAGGGCGGAGAGAAAGGTTAAAATAGAGAAATCAGGTGACACACAGCTTATTATTTCTGTACAAACCTTGATACTACATATGTTTGTAGTGAAGTTTGGACTTAATCCCCATGTTACAAGTTTTGACTTTCTACAAAAAAAAATTGCAAACATATTATTTGACAAGAGAGATGAATTCAATTTGGCTACACATATAGTATTTTTGCAAACAATTGATTTATGATATAATGGTTGTACCTTATGTTTGTGTGACTGTGACTTTTTGTCACTCTTATTTTTATTAGATTTTGGCAAAAAATGAAAAAGAAAAATGCTGTCACATCTAGTTGATGAAAAGGGAACCAATAAGTAAATGCTCTATTTTAATTGAGATAAACAACCAATTCGCTTTGGTACATAATTTTGAGGTCGGTTGCTATATTGGTTAAGATTACCGTTTCTCTTGGAAATTTCGATTAAGGGATCTCGGTGTTGTCATGAGGAAACAATCTGTAGTTTGAATTCTTATTATTTGTCTCTGATGATATGGTTAATTTCAGCTCCATTGTCGGAGGATGCTATTTTTGAAGAGGTGATAAAAAGCGAAGAAGGCCGTAGAATGGCTCCAACTCAAGAACATGTCAGAGTGGCCCTTAGTCAATTGGGTTGCCATCCCAACAGCATAGGGACTGAAGAAACTTATAGTGTTGGTACACACTCCCTTTTCTGCCTTTTGAAAGAAATATGTAATTACTATGGATTTGAAGAACCTCTGTGTTATATGTTTACCCATAAAATGTATAATGTGTTGTTACTTTCTGTGTAGATTTGAAGAACATCATAGAGATTGCTCAAAATAGTGAGGTATTTAGTTCGACTTTACTTCTAGTTACTGTGACAAGACATTTGTAGTTGCTAAAAAACTTGAGATGTATAGCTCTTTTGCATATTAGATTTGAAGAACCTCTTTCTGGTGCAGATTGAATTGCTAGTGTCAAAACGATATGGAGAAGATGCTTGTAGGATATATAGATTACTATCAAGGTCTACTAAGCTTATGGAAACTGATAAGGTAATCTTTTCCTCACTCATTTCCATTAACCATTCTGGTTCTGATAAAATATTGTGTTGCATTTCAAAAGATATGATGAATAATTTGTGTTTGCGTCTGTCTTGTAGATTTCAGATACTACATTTATTGAAAAGAAGGAAGCACTCAAGCTACTGTATAATCTTTGGAAGGATGGGTATCTGCATATGGAGGTATAATATGTTTTTTGCTTCTTAATTTTTTGTATCTCTTCTTGATGTGATCTTTCGATGTATATGAATGAAGACCTATTACTTATCAAAAAAATATACAGTATGTTTTTTTGCTTTGCTATTATGCTTTCTAGGAGTCCTATACTTTGAATTTCTTAATTGAGAAAATGAGGCCTCTATATGTTAGTGCTGGCTCGTTATAGATCGAAACCTGTACCTCTAAACACAGAGACACTCATGCAATAGGGTGAATCTGCACATGCCCATGGTCTGATCTAAAAAGTGTTTAGACCGATTGAGATCATGGTCCATAAAGCCTTAACCAGTTGGTCTTGGCTGTCTAGTGTTTGGATTTATGTAACATGGAAACTCCATATTTTCATAGATAATATGTGACAGATAGTGGAAACTTTACTGGATTTCAGTCACCGGTGCTCATACCCATGTCAATGTCACTTACCATTGAAAGTCTGCTTTTCTCGGTCTATATAAATTATCATTGGATAAGAACAGGCAATGGCCTATGCTCTCATAAAAACTGTGCTGTGTTTTGAAGTTTTTCCATTCCCGTGGACATGAAATGTTAAAGAGACGAGCATAGACATAACTAGTTGTTATTGATCTGGAGATTTAAGTGTATTTGGAAGTTGTTAAATTTCAAGTCAGAACTATAAGCTGATAAAGTTTCCGAGACGATCGATATCTCGAATGTGACACCTGCTATTTGGACCGGAGTGATGAGAGTTTGATTGACGATCGAGGTGTTGAGCTGCAGAGTTTTCAAGGAAGTTAGAGATTGAATAATTGAATCATACGAATGTTTGGAGATCTCTTTTTGAACACAAGAATGATGGCCAGAGATGTTATTTGGTAATATGTGACAGACTGGTATAAGTTAACTCTTTTATTGATGAAGAAAATGTATACAATAGTATGGTGGCCTTGTAAAATAGTATAAATTTGGAACAATGTGTAAGTAAACAATCAGTGCTATTTTGATATGAAGCATAAAGCGTGTTTCATATTCTTTACAATGCAATTGATTTCTAGTAGTCAATGATCTAAAATGCAAGTGGAAAAAAGAATGTCAAGCACTTTGACCTCCATATACACAAGTAAATGAACAAAATAATTCAGAACTACCATAGTTTTTTAGATATTTGATATGGTATATTCTTGGATAGCGGTCATAATTGAAAGTTTCATAAGTACTATTGTCACGTTCAATCCTTCACTTTTGACTTTTTTTTTTTTTTTTGAAGTAGCTTTTCATATTTTTCACTGCTGCAAATTTCCTTTATTAAATTTTCATCTTTAATGCAGAAACTTGTGGTGGGACAACATTCGATACTTCTGCTGTGGAGGGTAAATAAAATCGTGATGAGGGAACATGTTTATGATGAAATGTGCCATGCTGCCCTAAACCTGAGACTAAGACTGGCTCATGAGCTTGAACAAGAACGTGAGGTCAGCAACCATCTACAACTGTACTACCCATAACTTAATGCAGAAAGAGTCCTATCTACAGTATTCTTCATGTCAGCTTTCTCATACATGTGAACATTGCTATTAGTATTATACGATACATGATACATATTGTAGCTGTTGGAATATAATTCCTATAGGATTTTGAATGAACAAGGCATATTCCATGGTAGACGGTACAACCTGTATTAATTGATACCAGTATAACACTTCCGCATGCTTCTTTTCTGGACCCAAGTGTGACCAGGATCTCTTATTTAGTAATGGTTGGCACACTTGGTCAAGGAATGTTGAGGTTAAGTTGATCCAAATGATGGCTTGTCACTGCCAAGTGCCAACACCCTAAATCCCTAATTATGCAGTTCCTCTTTTGGTTGTTGTGTTCTTATAATGGTTTCTACTTTCGTCATCATTCTTAATTTGATCTGAAAATTCCTTTTGCAGATTCTACAGCTTCCAAAAGATAAAAGAACTGGAGCTCCGGGGAAAAGGTTTGAGCGTATTAGAAAAGTCAATGTACTGTTAGAATCATCCTTGATGAAGCTCGATGAAGCTCTTATGCTCTTCCATGATTTTTGACATTCATCACAAACTCTTCTTAGTTACTCCCTGGTTTCAATACCAGGTAGGAAGGTTTAAAATGTGGTCGTATATTGGTTACTGTATTTTTTATCATAGTTCTCCATAAATAAGTGGTCTATAGTATTTGGCAGGCATTGACTGATTGTATTTAATTTGAAAAGTAAGCCATCTATCACAGAGAAATAATCTGTCTTCACTTCAACTAGTCTGTGCTGGAAATTCCAGCCTGTTACAAATCTCTTAGCTATTTGAGTCATCTCTGCGAGATTGATCAGCATTCAGATACATAACTAGGTAAGAGGATTCATCTGCAATTTTTGCACCAAGACCTACCTTAGGATGATGTTCCTATCAGATTCATTAGCCAAAATGAACCGAATGGTAAAAGAACTTGCGAATGAGTCTGTGGCTTAATGGTAGCACCTCTCTCACAAAGTGGAGAGGTTGTGGGTTCGAAACACGTCAACAGCTGATTGTTGATATAAGTTTTCACACGTAATTTAAAGGGTGGGGTCCTTTTAACCTCACTTGTCAATAAAAAAAAATGATAAAAGAACTTTCAACCCATTTCCCAAATAAGCCAGTTTCAGAAAGTTTTACCAACTTTGGTAAAGTCTATGCCCGCTTTATGTGAAGTTTCCCACCAAAATTGTTGATGATGGTGGTAAAAACAAAAATTGAAATTTCCATTTGAAGACTATCCACTAAGTGTGTAATGATTTCATGTGCAATCAAACACCACATCAGTAATCTGTTTCCTTGGTCAAGAACTGTACAAGACTACAAGCCACACCCACACACAGTACTCCAAAAGTAAGATTGATAAGTATATAAAAAGTTAGTGGTTGGAAAGTCAGTGACGACCACCTCATTGCCACTTTAAAGGGTTGTAAGTGTATGTCAATGCCTGTAAATAAATTGAAGTGGTATAGTTGTTCTACAGCTTTGATATATAGTCGACTTGTTGACTTAGAAATAACTTTTGCTATTACACCACATACACGTGTCACTGCAGTGAGGGGTGGCTAATGAGATGAGTTCGGCTCGGTAAAAGCTTGCTCAAGCTTGTTTATTAAACTAAATGAGTAGAACTTATCACATTTTTATGCTCCATTATAAATGAGCTTAATCTCAAATTGAACTCAAGCTATTTAAAAGCTCGGTTGAATAATTAATTTTAGATTTTTAGAGGACTATATATGCACACAGTTATAACACCCAACCCGTATGCATTCATAAACAACAGTTTTAAATATTAACGTTGAATAATTAATATTATTATACTATGTGTTAATAGTTTTTATTACCATATCTATCTCAAAATTGCATTTACATAGGATTAATTAAGTTGGTTTCATTATATTATTTTGTGTATCAATGTATAAACATTATTTGGTTATTTTAATGTTACGTTAAACGAGCTCAAATTTGAGCTGAAGTTCGTTTAAAGCTCGTAGATAAACGAGCTTAGACGAGCCGAGCTTGAGCAATAGATACTTTTGACGAGCCAAACTTGAACAAAAAATAAGGCTCGTATTCAAGCTCGAACTGAGCTTGAGCACACTTATATACGAGTCGAGCTTGAACACCAGAAACTCGTAAAGCTCGGCTCGATAGCCACCCCTTACATATTTTCTGGTGTTCTATAACATGTTAAATAGTGTTGATAATGAGGTTGAATTCTCTATGGCCGGTGACAGAGATCGCCATTCCCTGTAGCCATTCCAATTAAAATGTTGTGCCGTGCAACATATACACTTTTCTGCAGTCCTCTTAATCTCTTATGTATGTACTTTGGCTTCATGGAAACTATCATACTTTCCTTTAGCATGTGAATTCTTATTGGCGTCGGAGTCTTCTAATTAAATCTACTTTGGTGGGTGGGTGGATCACTGTTAATCATTCTTTGGTGCGCATATAACTCACTCTTGCTGCAAAGTGGATAGGCTGCATTTTTCTGCCAGCCTGATTCATGTAGTCTCATGACTCATGAGTGTAACAAGACAACCATATAACAGTGAAGTTAACAACTTTAACATTGCTCTTAAAATGGACCTAAATACTCACTTGGACAAGAAACTTTGATGTTGGTTGCAAAACTGACAACATAGTACAAACCTGAAAAATGAATTTTGAATCAACTTTCTTGACTAATAATGAGAAGTCTCTGGTTGTTTTCTCCGATGAACTTGCTGACGTGGAAGAATATGTATGACGTGTCTTAATAAAAAAAATAACACGTAAGTAACTGAAGAAAAAAAAATTTAACCCTCAAATAACATTAAATTAACCTAATTTTACAAAAATCCTAAATTAAAAAAAAAACCCTAATCTTTTAAAACCCTCTAAATTGACAAACCCTATCTTTTGAAAACCACCAAATTGTAAAGAATAAATTAATTTCAAACAATAAAATGCTTTAAAACAAACAAATTCTACCAATATTATATGATTGCAAACAAATAAAGATAGAACCCTAGTTTATTGAAAATCTAGATCAGAATACTTGCAAACTTTCTTCAAAATGTCATACAGCCCCACCATGTTGAATCTTCACTATTTGGACAAGAATTGAAGCTTTAACAGTAAAAAGAGAAAAAAATGTTGGTGAGAAGTGAAGAGAATAGATGAACAAGGCAACACAATAGGATTTTTGTCTAAAAGAACAAATATTTAATTAAAGTTGTTGGGTTGTTTGTAAGATTAAATTAGTTTTTATTTTATTTTATTTTCATGAAAATATGTGCCTACTAGGAGCTTGATATTGTGCAAACGTGGAAATGATTAATGACACCGTCTATCGGTCAACGCCACGTGTTCAAAAAATTTACACGTCAGTCAATGCGCCGACGAGAATAACCGGATTCCGTTCCCAATTAATGTTAGTTATGAAAACTATGTTAAAGTTCGTTGCTAAATTTGTACTACGTTGTCAGTTTTGCAATCAACATCCAAGTTTGTTATCAAAGTGAGTATTTAGGTCTCTGAAAATGACAAGTGGGCGTTATATAGCTTTAACCCCAAATATTCTTGATCAAAACTCAAAAGATACATTGAGATGGAGATAAAATTCTGGGGAAGAGATAAAAACAGAGGAAATCAATCCATTATTTCTTATTTAGTTGATATAGGAGGGAGACCCATTACAAGAGAACATCCAGCTTTTGCTTAATAGGCAACTTACCTAAAAGCTTTATTGAATGCTGAAGAGAATTTGGATACATCTTTAGTAGATGAAGTTCATATATAGGTCAAACTCAATGAATAAATTCCACCAAAAGATCAAAAGAGAAACCCCGGGACGAAACACTGAAAAAGTACATAGCAGAAAACCTAGCTTCTTTCTTTGCTTCTACAGTACTACCATGTGTTGTTAGGTTTTTCCTTTCATTCAACCATAAGACCAGAAGCATATCTAGGTTATAACTTCTTACATACAACTATACTAAATAGCTAGGCTACAAAGATTGCTACCTAAAGCAAGATCAACTTAAACTTGATTCAGTTTCTCCCTAATGGAGGCCTTGGAATGTGGCGGTTATTAGGTCCTGATCCTGGATAATCATTGGTACTGCTCTCCAGTTCCATTCTATCATTGATGGTCAGCTCCTCTTCCCATGCTTCTTCTGTTATTCCCTGATGCATTGGTTACATTTTGATTAGCACAAATAGTTTGAGTTAAGTATGTGCTCTTGTTTTTTTTGTCTAAGAATGAAAATGGCAGCCTAGCTACTTCACGAAAAAAAAATAAGGATAGGGTTTAATCATAGAAACATCTCAACCTAACCAAACTCTTATGTGTTTAAGATTTCAGAAGTTTCTGAGCATGAAATTATATTTAAAGTACCTGGTGGAAGTTCTTTGAAGCTACAAGATCTTGAGCTTTGGTTTCATGCAATAGATTTTTACTTCCTGCACCACAAACAAAACATATACTACTGATAAGAAGATGAAAAGGAGGAAGAAGAAGAAGAAGAAGTTAAACACCATATATAATTAATACAAAAATAATTCTTCTACAGGATAAAGGGTTGTAAATATTTACGGGAGATTGGGACAGCACTCATTGATATGATCTGATGAGAACAAAACAAGAGGATCAATAGTAGATGAAGAGGGGTAGCTGCTGCCATATCTCTATAATTTATTTAGAGCTAATGCTAGCAGATATGAGGATGTGTTGTGTGTCACTTGGTTACTAGCTAGTGCTTCATTTATACATTCTTATTGTATGCTGCATTGCTGCTTTTGGATTTTGGTAATTTTGGACACAAACATCATCTATGATCACTACATCACCAAAGTCAAAAGTTGAAAATAACACGTCTAACATATATGAGGGTTTACCTAATTGATAGATTCCTCCTTTTTATAATGTATAATAACACTAAAACGATTGATAATTGAGTCCAACCAGTATGGATATATGATATGGGTGGTTGGTAGCACATCGATCGTTAATGAGTTCATGGAACTATTCAATGTAAATGAGGACCAAGATTTAAGTCTGGTGGGAAACATCATGAGAGTTATTTTTAAGCAAAATCAAGTATGGAGAGAAATGAACCTTTATGGAAGTGGAAGATGACATTAGAATTAACTTTGCATAGACACCTTCTCTATTTTAAGTCAAAATCTTAGTGGGATATATCATGCATGTCTAAGAAGTTTTACCAGAAGAAGGGGAAAGAAAACAAAGTTGTAAGTTGACTTAAGGGTACACTACCTAAAATCTAGACATGAAACAGAAATGACATTCACATTGACAATATCATCAAGTGTGCAGTGCATGATATGTACTTTAGATTATGCAAGTAAAAGCTCATGGTCCCTTTTTTTTTCTTTTATATGGAGATATGGCCGGTGTTACCACTGCATAGGTGGAGCTCTACTTAGATCTGTTGTTGGGATAATGCAATTAACTTGGTGGCTAGGCAAACAACGTAGTAGAACAGTACAGTGTTAAGCTTTGTGTAGGAAAAAGGTCTAGCTAAAAAATGCATGATACAGTAATGATAATAATATACTAATATATATATATAGTTTTCTAGAATCATATCAGATTAGGGATTCAATTAGCTTTACTAATACATATGATATAAGGCATATATGCTACTCATAAAGATTTTTTAAGGTCAGATTAAACAAACAAAAAAGGAATAATTAAATAATTTTACAGATCTTTGTCTACTCTATGTCTACCACTTTCATGTATGATCGATATGATACCATTATAAGAACCTAACATCTGTGCAATATTAGGGAGAGTGTTAATGAAGTTTGTTCGGATATAATCATCATGTTCGTTTTTGCTTTGCTTTGCTTTTAGGTGGACACTAGGTATAGTGGGGAAGTATCATATTATTGGTTTCCATAGTGAAGTTTTAATCTATAACTGATCTATAAGGACATGTGTAACATTTACACTTGTTGAAAGCATATTTTGCAGTACATATATATATATGATGATAAAGCTAGTGATCATTAAGAAATGTAATTAATAAATTAAAATGTTCTTAGAATATGTTAATGTTGGGATTAATCCAACCCACAGTTTTCAAGTTTCTAACTTTTATTTGTTTCTAAAACTAATGACACAGCAATCTGAAAGGACAAAGAAAGTTAAGGTGATCTTGAAAGATTAGTTTCATTTTAGTTTTAATTCAAACTGAATTTTATCAAAGTATGTAATTGTTGGGCCTTGCTTAAAAAATAGCTCAAAGGCCCAATGAATTGGTGGCGTGGGCTTGTCCAGTTGAAATTCTATTGGGCTGAAATTCTCTCAGTCTCTCACAATAGCCTCAGTAATTCATCAGGTCTGTCAACAATGAACGTGTCAAGTAAAACTGTAAAAGTAACCAGGTTTCAGTCTTGGAAATTAGGTTGAAGATTTGTGAATTAACCAACAATAAAGAACCATTAAGTTCCAAGAATCTCAATAAGTTGGGTCAAACCCTACTTCAGTTGTCGGATTGCATGAAGGTGTTGAGTCTGAAAATTGTATCTTGGATGCCATTGAAAAACTGAACAAGGCATTGTATTTGTGCCCTGGTAAGGATGATACGCTGTGGCTCTTAGGGCTTAGGCAATGCTTACAGACTGCATGGGCATGCATCTCTAATGACTAAAGATTCCTCCATAGTACTCTTCCGTAAGGTGTTGAAATACCTCAAAAGGGCGGCACATATGGAACCAAACAATGAATGTTGTTATTCTGATTGTGTAGCTGAGAAAAAGAAGGCTATTGAGGCTCTAGCTTGAAGAAAAACAAGAAGAAAGTGGAGGACCTACGGCTGCTTCGCTTTCTAAGGTTACAGTTTAGAACTTATTTGCTTTATATCTACAGTTGTAGATTATGCGGACATGATCCATCAAATTGACTTGGGGATATGATTATGGGAAAAAATGTAAAACTTTTTATTGAGATTACTTGAGCTTGTTAGTATTATTGCTTGATTATCGTCGGACGTACTTACAAGTTACAATTATTATGTGTTCCCCTAAAATATTTAAAAAAAATAAATTAGATACTCGTATTAGTTTTCAGCTCTGCTATAATTGATTTCGGATTTTTTGTTAAATAATCAAGAAAATATCTGATAACAGGTATTTGTTAAATTTCAACCACAGAAAATTTTCAATAAACAGAAGGTAGGTATTAGTTTTCGACTTTTTTGCAGTAATACGGACACCATGTTAGTTTTAGTTTTATTTGAACCAACAAACTTTTGTGAAATGGGCAGAGGAGGCCGGGATACAAATTATTAAAGGGCAGGCCAACTCGACAAATTTTCTTAAGAAGCTCTTTCTAGTTTCTAAGTTAGATAAATGTCTTTTCATATCACACTTTAAGAGCATAACATACAGTATCAGCAATGATATAGTATCTAACTTCAACCATTTCACCCTTTTAGGTTTCTTGTCCAAGCTCATTGTACCGTGGCAAAGTCATAAAATATGTGAATGAGCCTGTGGCTCAATGGTAGCACCCCTCTCACAAAGTG
The DNA here is from genome assembly GCA_023053565.1 of Aquilegia eximia. Taxonomy (NCBI): domain Eukaryota; kingdom Viridiplantae; phylum Streptophyta; class Magnoliopsida; order Ranunculales; family Ranunculaceae; genus Aquilegia; species Aquilegia eximia. The sequence continues at coordinate 37,028,622 of JALIGU010000002.1, forward strand.
GAGAGGTTGTGGGTTTAAAACACGTCAACAGCTGATTGTTGATATAAGTTTCGACATGTAATTTAAAAGGGTAGAGGTCCCCTCAACCTCTCGCTTGTCAACCACATAAAACAAACACACACGGCAAAAGAATACGGTAAGTCAGTAACTAAAATTGGGCTAAATACCAATACCAAAGTTCTTATCTAAACAGAACATTTTGCTGGTGACCAAATGTCCAAAGTCCAAACCCATAATTTTCTTCCAGTTCTTTACTTTAGCACGTTCATGTGATTATCCAAATGTGGCTTGCACCTTTTGAAAATCCAAAAAACAACTGGGGCGCGCCATATCTGATTTGGTTAAGTGTCTTATATCTTATAACATAAGATTTGTAAGCCAATCACTTTTTTGTCAAGAAACTAGCATTATACTGTATTTGATTTTATCATCACACGGTCATGGATGAGCAGATATATATTTTGCAGAAAACACACGTAAAAATGGCTTAGATATTCAGTTACCAATATTTATGAATGGGGGTAGACAGTAGACATGCATGCTCACAATCAGTCAAAGAACCAAACCAACCAGACATAAAAGAGTTGCTAACACTCTTCACAAAGAGGCAGAGGCAGGTCTCCCGTCTCCTGTCTCCCCACTTAAACTCCAAGGCCACTTCATAAGTTTTACATATATGCATACGACCTACCCAGTTTATGTGTGGTCTCAGACTCTCAGGCTCTCAGGCTCAGCGCATTGGTGAAACTGGTGAGGACCAACGTAAAAATACACGATAGCAACACATTAATTTTTTATTTTTATTTTTTTTTAATTTTCTTGACTTTTCTTTCCTAAAGATTTTTTCGAAGAATTGGACTATTGTAGTAATGCATTTTGAACCACATTCAAGAACCTGTCAATTTCAAGGCACTGGTTTTTTTTACCCAAAACCCTCTAATTTGGTTTCATATTGCAGGCTTGGAATCTACAAGTATATTGGATATGGATATGGATATGGATTTGCATTTGGCCCACTCAAATCTGAATCATAGTGAATCACTTGTTGGTGTGTATCACAATGCACATCTGATGTGTCAGCAGTCATTTAAGTAATAGTAGTTAGTGTACTTTAGCAGAACTCGACATTAAATGCTATATGCAAACCTTTTTTTCCTCACCCAGAAAGTTTGCAACACGTGTCCTTACTTTTACAATCACCTCATAAATGTCTTCCACGTGTCCATTATGTCGATACCAGCTAAGAAAAGTCTCCAAGCAATATTATATTCCTCTTTACTTTATTTTATTTTTGTCTAAAAGCGTAAAATGTCCGTACACGTTTCACCACGAGAAAACCGTATCTTACAGATGTGCGGCTACGATGAAAGATCTTTTCACTTTACTTTTTCATAAAGTATTAAAGTGGTCCCATTGTTTAATATTGCTGACGTGGTGTAGTTAGGATTGTACTTCCACGTGGCATGTGAAGCAGCGATGAGTAGACTTTTTTTTAGAGTTAAAAACCAAAAACTCGGTAAAAACTCGGCTGTAGGTACATTTTGGGTATGGGCCTATATGTAATCAAGTTGTTGTGGGTTTTATTTGATCCATGGTTACAACTTTTCAATGCCACCTAAAGAGATTTCCCTACTTCCCCAACAGAGGGAAATAGAAGCTGCCCAATGAGTGATGAGTCTGGTGCCTAATTGGCTAATTTTATGTTAATTTAAGATCAAATGGTGCTTCCTTATCTGATCTAAAAAAAAAGTACAATAATACTAGTTGTATTGGTGCTTTTATTTTAAAAATAAAATTAAGGATGTAGTACAAAGATAACCTTACACAATATTGTACCAAAACTTATGTAGTACTATGACCACATGGAATATCGTCATTTAATATATTTTTATGATTTTTTTTTTTTTTGATAAGTTATGAAATATTATTGATAGCTAAAAAAATTACAATGAACTACAGAAACAAGCCACAGTGTTCACTTGCAATTGTTCTCGAACCTGGGTGACAACTATTACAGAAATTTCAGAACTTGCAACAAGAGAATTCAGTTATGGAAGCAGTAATATTTTCCAGTTTTTAAGTAGATCCCTAGAGGTGTAGTCTCTGTAAGCTGCATTCCCTCCAATCCAAAACCACAGTAGAGATTTAATATTTCTGCATATCTTATCAAGGTTTGGTGATGCCCCTCTGAAAATCATGTCATTTCTGTTGAGCCAAAGTGTCCATATTGTGGCGTAGGGTAATAGAGCCCAAAGTTTAGCTCCCAAACTGGTTGTATTGTGTTTAGGTCATCGATTCAACAAGTCTTCTAAGCTTTGTGACCTTGTGAGGAGATCGACATTATCGATAGCATAATCAATTAAATCGATCCAAATTGATTGTGAAACCACACAGTGGAGAAAGAGGTGGCTGATCGTTTCAAGTTGCAGCTTGCAAAAAGTACAGACACTCTGAAGTTGCATACCTCTTCTTGTCAAATGTTCTATGGTCTGAATTCGCCCCTGTACCGCGCACCAATAGAAGAATTTTACTTTGGACGACATGGAGATAGGCCACGCAGACTGTAGGGGAAGAGAGGGAGGGTAATGGTATTGGACTGGCGTTTGATATCCTCCAGGTGACTATAGAAACTAGTGACAGAAAAAACTGCCTTGTTAGACAGGTTCCAGGTCCAGTAGTCTTGGCCATCCCTGCAGTCGTTGTGCTGACAACAAAGTTTGCAACTGCTGCACTTGATCGTTGTGCTGACAACAAAGTTTGCAACTGCTGCACTTGATCTGTTTCCCAATCCCTGGGGGGTCTTCGCAAGTGTAGGTCTGTTTCCCAATCCCTGGGGGGTCTTCGTAAGTATAGGTCCCATCTGTTTCCCAATCCCTGGGGGATCTTTGCAAGTGTAGGTCCCAGGTTGTGTTTCCCAATCCCTGGGGGGTCTTCGTAAGTATAGGTCCCATCTGTTTCCCAATCCCTGGGGGATCTTTGCAAGTGTAAGTCCCAGGTTGTAACGCCCCGCTAATGTCAATATTGCCCCCTTTTAGTCACTGCGGATATCCAGCAGTAGAGGGTTTTGGATCAGGGTCCACCCATCTAGGTTTTCCCTAAAAGGCCTTGACATTAGTTAGAGTATGGGCTAATGCCAATATTGTCCCCCTTTAGTCACTGTGGATATCCAGAAGTAGAGGGTTTTAGATCAGGGTCCACCCATCTAGGTTTTTCCCAAAAGGCATTGACATTAGTTAGAGTATGGTTAAACTCTATATACTACCAATACAACCACTTCCTTAACAATGTGGGACTAACACCAACTCATGGGTGCTTAAGCTAGCTAATGTCTTTTCTTCCTTATGAAACCTCCAAATCCATTTTCCCAATAAAGCTTTGTTAAGAGATTTGAGATTTCGAATACCCAAACCTCCATCTTCTTTGGGAGAGCATACTTTATCCCCAACTAGAAGGTGCATTTTTTTTCTCTCTTGAGTGGAGTCCCAAAGAAAGTTTCTAGTGATAGATTCAAAAGCATTAACCATAATAGATGGGAGGGCAAAGAGTGACATTTGGTATACCGGGAGGTTGGATAGAGTACTCTTAGCCAACACAATTTTATGATATCATAGATATCGGAAAGTGATATTGGTTATTATAATTACTACTGCCTTAGCCGGTGCTACGCATCGGTTAATATAAGTTATCCGTGTCAGATTAGCATTTAGGTTTTAAGTTATTAATTTTATTAAGTATTACAAATTACACTAATTTATTAAATTGTATGAAATAATTATTTCTTAAGTAAATTCATTATTCTAGCTCATTGTATTTTGTTAATTTAATTATTTTTTTAATTATTGAATATTTTGCTTATAAATAAAAATTTAGTTCATAAATAAAAATATGTTAAATTACAATAAAACTATTATTTAAAAGATATTATATAATTTTACCAAAAAATCATGACTAAAAAAGTATTTTAATCAGAATTAGGTGACAAAATTCTAAAGCTCAATTCTCATTAACCGGGATTTACCCCTGAATTTTATTTAGGTTTTTAATAATAGTATACATTGTAAACTACCTCTAATTCAAGATGTGATTGTACATGAGCCTTCCATGTAGACCTGTTAAAATGACCCTTAGGCCCTTGGCCTGACCCTGTTCGGCCCGGCCTTTTCGATGAAAAAGCCCTCTAAGTCAAACCCTCCCAATTTTAAGGGTCGGGTCGGCCCAGCCCTAATGTATATAAGGGTAGGGCTAGGGCCAATATTTAAAATATGTAACCCGACCCTAAGCCTGACCCCTATATGACCCTTATTAAACCTTGATCAAACCCTTTTATATTTTATAGTTAAATTCATTACTACTTTTAGTTCACATCAAATTTTAATAAAACCCTAAGGGTGTTATTAAGGATATGGAGAATAAAAGATTATGAAGTATCCAAATATAGTGCTTTCAAATGATAATATTTTTTTTTTTTATTGTAATTACATATATGGGCAGTATAATGTAATGTTGATCTTGTTTATGTAGATGTGATGATCTTGTTTATGTAATAATGCTAGACATCTATTTTGGGAATGTACCTGTAGTTACCTACAGATAATTTCTGAAGATTTAATATATTCTAATTTTGGTTAAATTTGTTTTTTTTTATTGAAATTACATTGTAAATTCATTTATATTTAGTGAAATACACAGTTGAAAATTGTTAAGCCTTAGGGCCCGACTTATAAACCCGACCCTCAACCCTTTAGAAAAGGGTAAGGGTAGGGTAAGGGCTTCAGTATTTTGATGTCAACCAGGCCCTATCCCGGCCCTCATGAATAGTAAAGGTACGGCTGACCCGACACTTAAGACTATAGGACTATAGGCACATAAGACTATAGCCCGGCCCATTTCACAGGCCTACTTCCATGACCATCCCACAGTTCAAATACAACCACATCTTAAATTAGAAGGAAATTACATTTTTTTTTTTTCCTCAAATTCCAGACTACTCGGTAGGAGGACAAGTCTTAAAATCTCAATAGTTTATTTTGTATAATTTTAAGTAATATATAATTTCAGACTTCTTTATGAATTCATACTCTTTTAAAAGTTTCAACTTTCCATTACCTTTTAAGATAGGGTAAGTTATGAATTTATGATACTAAGAAACTCTGGTTCATTTCACATGGAAAAGGGTAAAATTTTAGGATTAGATTCTCCCCATAGGCAATAATGTTTTGGATAAATACTGTTCCTTTTTTCCTTTATTATAGAATTAGTTTTGTGATCTGCAGATTCTGTTTTTTTTGTAGTATAAAACTCAAATTATATATTTCAGATTAACTCCATCCAGTAGTTTGGTTCTTCTCATGATTAAAAATCTTAAACATGTTCTTGTCTTTTATCTCTTGTATATAACTTATTATTATTACAAAATCTTTTTCTTGAAGCTTTGAATGAGTTGAGAAAATATTAAATACTGTGAACCTGTTTATATGAGCTGGAAAAGATCACCTTTCAATCCCTTTTACTTGTGGGCCAAATTCCATTATGTTCCACACAAAAAAACAATAAATAAATGGATAACACCTTTACAAAATCTCCATACTTCCATAGCCTTATCTAATCTAATGTAGTAAAACCAAATAACATTTCCAAACAAAAGAATTACAAAACATGCTTTTATATCAATTACTACAACCATTACAAGTGTGGATCATATTTTTTTTTGCTAGATGAAGATGATTCATATTGATGATGGGAAAAAGGAAAAAGGAAAAAAAAAAAATACTACACTTTAGACTAAAAAAATTTCTGGCAACTTTGTCTTGTAGCCATGCAATAGAAATTTGAAAGCAAAAAAAAAAGCAAAATATCCCAAAAGACTTTTAAAGTGGACCAACTTTAAATTTGATCCACATATAACAGATAGTATAATTATAAAAATAAAAAAAAAGAAAGAAAAAGAAAAAGCACCAAAAAAGTGCCGATTAAAATCGGCGAGTAATTGAGATAGAAATGCTGAGTAGGACATTGAGGGTGCATCCAACTTTATGCTTAAAGGGGAATCATTGAGAAGATCGGATGACCACATGAATTTGTGGCTGAGAATACTTTGAGTGATGACGTGGCATCCAACTTCTTTGTTAAACAGAGTAAAATACACATACACATACACGATCACGACGACATCGAAGATGAAGTAAACGACGATAACACACACATTCAAAGAAAGAAAGAAAGAAAGAAAGAGAGAAATAAACAGAGCAAAGCAAAGCTACTTGCAAGTAGCAATTTCTTCGATCGAAAAACGCCGATTTTATCGGATTTTTGAGTTTCATTCAGATCGAGAGAGAGAGAGAGTGAGTAAGAGAGAGAAGCAAAAATGTCGGGAACTAAAGACCCGGCGATTAAGTTGTTTGGGAAGACGATTCCTTTGCCTTCAAACGAGGAGATTCATGGTGATAGAGGTGGTGGTGAAGGTGATGGTGATGTTGTGATAGAAGAAAGTTCTGATTTTTCTTCAATTGATGAGAAGAAATTAAAGCAAGAAGGAGAAGAATTAACAGAAGAAGATGAGGTATAACTTTTTTTTTTTCTTGAATTTGTTTAATTAGTTTATGTTTTATAGTTATTTGTGTGTATATATGTCAGAGAGATGAAAAGAGATAGATTTGCAAATCTGAGAACGACCCATTTATCAGAAAGTAGAAAGAATTAATGGGTCGATCTTACTTTTCAAGTCTTCTCATTTATTCCTGAAGAAATTTGATTTTTTTTTAATTTAGTTTAGTTCAAATAGCAAGTTATAGTTTGTGAAATGGAAATCGATTCAAATTTCAGAAAGGGGAAACAAATATTGGGTCGATTTTTATTTTGTTCTACCCCCTTTATTTTTATCTGAAATGATTTTGCTTTATGAAAAGCTGAGTTTTTACTGTAACAATTGTGGATGTTTTCTTTGGATTTAAGTTCAAGTACGATTTTGGCTGCTCTGATGTTTTCATTTGTAGAGTGGTTTCTATCTATGGTTTAAATTTGATTGATGTTCTTTTGTTTGTCAGTAAAGGATCTTTCTTTATTTGGGGCTTTGAAAATTAAGACAAAAAAAGGCTTTCGGTTGCATATTAATGAATATCAAATTTAAGTTTTACGAAATTGTTAAGCTTAATTTGGTCGAATCTTATTTATCTATAGAAGGTTGACTTATTCGAAAATTGTATTTTTGTGTTGTGTGGGAGTGAACTTTTACTGCTTAATAGGAAATAACGTGTTAAACAGTGCCTTCTTGAAGGCTTACTTTGCATTGAGGATACTTCCATATTGGTATTTTTATGCGTTAAAGAAGGTTTTTACTGCTGGTGATCTTGAGGGGCAGCTATTCATTCACTCATCTTTGATATAATTTAAACATAGTGTACAAAATTCATGAAAAACATGTACAAAATTTTAGTGTTTCGTCAAGTTAGATGTGCTTTTGTCCACAAATTATGTTTTCTCTTGTGGTGACATTCGTAAGATGCTCACTCTTGATTGTCCCTGTTTATGTCAGATTTCCATCTATTTGAGATTGAATTATTTGTGGACATTATATTTTCCTCTGCTTAAAAATGTTCTCTTAACAGACAAATTCAAGTAAGAATTTTATTTTTTACGGCCAAATGGCCAATATTCTATTTGTCGCACAGATGCCAGCTGAGCCCAGTTGGTAATACCTCTGGGTGATGATACCAGAGGTTTGGGGTCTGATCCCAGGCAGTGCATCTTTGAGTTACTGATCTCATTAAAACAGGCTTGCCAATAGAAAAAAAAAACCTTACGAGTAGTACTCGTATTCTTTTGTATGTTTTATAATATTTGTTGCAATCATAGCTGAAAATGAATTTGATATAAAAATCTTGCCTTTTGTGATCAGATCTGAATTTGAACCTTGTCTTAATAATTATTTTTGTTAAATTTCAGGACCCCTCAAGTAAAGGACCCACTGATATTAAAGTGCAAGAAGGGTCACAACCACTGGTTTCAGAAGAGTTGGCAGATGCTACATCTTCCGGGAATAACGAGAACCCCAAAACGCCCTCATATGAAAATGAAGTGGGTGTGACAAAAGATGACAGGAACGAGGAAGAACAGAGTGACACCAGTAGCTCACAAGAGAAGAGCATCCTGAAAAAACCTGACAAGATACTTCCTTGTCCCCGCTGTAACAGCATGGACACTAAGTTTTGCTACTACAATAACTACAATGTTAACCAACCACGACATTTCTGCAAGAATTGCCAGAGATATTGGACCGCTGGTGGGACAATGAGAAATGTGCCTGTTGGGGCTGGTCGTCGAAAAAATAAGAATTCTGTTTCTCATTACCGACACATAACAGTTTCTGAAGCTCTTCAAGCACCTCGTCCTGATGCTCCGAATGGAATTCACCACCCTACAGTGAAACCCAATGGCACTATTCTGACCTTTGGCTCGGATGCGCCCCTGTGTGAATCTATGGCTTCGGTGTTGAGTCTTGCAGAGAAAACGATGCGTAATGGCACCCGAAATGGATTTCATAAACAAGAAGAACAAAGAATTCCAGTTTCTTCTGGAGGTGAAAGTGGAGATGAAAACTCAATGAGATCATCTGTTACAGCTACAAGTTCCACCGAGGAGGGGAGAAGGGTTGGTTTGCCAGAATCATCAATGCAAAATATGAATGGCTTCCCTCCACAAATACCGTGCTTCCCTGGAGCTCCTTGGCCTTATCCATGGAATTCTGCTGTACCTCCACCTTCCTTTTGTCCTTCAAACTTTCCCATATCTTTTTTCCCCGCACCAACTTATTGGGGTTGTCCTATACCTGGCGCTTGGAGTATCCCTTGGATGGCGCCTCCACAGTCCTCTCCAAATAGTGGAGCCCCAAGTTCTGGCCCCAATTCTCCACATTTAGGGAAGCATTCAAGGGAAGGAGACATGCTTAAAACAAACACGTCAGAGAATGTGGATCTACCAAAACATAGCAACTCTGCTGGGGGTGTTTGGATTCCAAAGACGTTGAGAATTGATGACCCTGGAGAAGCTGCAAAGAGTTCCATATGGGCAACATTAGGGATCAAGAATGACAATTCTGATCCTATGAATGGGGGAAGAATATTTAAAGCCTTCCAATCAAAGGGTGATGAAAAGAATCACATGGATGAAAACTCTCAGGTTTTGCATGCCAACCCTGCAGCATTGTCTAGGTCACTCAACTTCCATGAAAGTGCGTAATGTAGCTGAGTAGAAACTGATGTTGTAAATGCTACCATGCATTGGTGGAGATGGAGTGTTCGATTCATCGAGGCTTACGAAATCTACCTTGGTCACAGATAAAGGACCACAGTGATATATCCCTCTACTTGAAGGATAAGCGAACAACCCCAACAGCAGAGAAGGACTGAAGAAGAATCCAGCTCTGGATCTTTAGGAGGTGAGGATAGTTGTCAGTAGTTAAACTAGTAACTGATTTCATCTTTGTTATCCCTTAGTAGGGGCAATTACTTTTGATTTTCACTTGGTTTGCTGAGTTTGTGGTCGTGTATATAATATAATGAAATAGTGAGATACAGGTAGAAAGAAAGTGCCATTCTTAGGTGTAACAAATTATCTGATGTACTAAAATAAATGAGTCTTTTTCAGAAGTTCTTTGCTTCAGTTTACTCATCTTAAAATTCCCAAGTAGGCAAGTACTGCCATTTGTGAAATTGTGTGAAATTTAAAGGAAGCTGTTGTCTTAAAAAATAAACCTCTGCTTGATGATAAGATGATAGTGGTGGGGTATGAAGGTGGTAATAATGAAGGATATACAAAAGTGAAAAGAAGGTTCCTTTTAGTGGAGTTTAACTTGGACTTCCATAACAAAAGCTAGCATCTTTTTTCTTATAATGGTTCTAAAGTCCAACAACCCATAGTACAAAATATCGTTATCGACTAATGTATCGATCTCCAAAAAATAGATATATCGGGATATATTGGAATCTATCGGTGGATATTTTACATGGAATGTATCGACTAATATATCAATTTGTTATACAAAATATATATAAAATCAAATTTGGAAGTATATTTTCATAGTATTTACCTAAAAAACATCATATCTACTAAAAATAGAATAAACAAATTATTTCCAAAAAAAAAAATTTGAAAAAAAATTATATTTCCAGAAAATATCGGAAAATATCAATAAATATCGGAAAATATCGAATATATCGGAATGTATCGAAAAATATCGACCGATATTTTACAGATACTTTAAGGCGAAAATTTTGGGAATATATCGTATCGTTTTCTTTGAAAACCGATAAATATCGCGATATATCGTGATATATCGCGATATTTTGTACTATGCAACAACCTACTAATGGGAAAAAAGCTGAAGGACTTCCTATCCTTTGTACTTGGGAGAATGAATCCACAACACCAGTGACAAGACAACAAAGTAGTGATCCAATACCAGATTGAGAAATGAAGGGAACGAATAGATTTTGATAAGTTGCCTAGTGATCAAAACTTTATTTTTCTTTCTTAGTTTCTTTATTTAGGTGTATTTGCGGCTTTTTATTGATAGAGATGGACATCTAAAATAAAAATTTAGTGAATTTTATTCAATTAGATTTCACATGAAAGCAGAGCCATAAAATGTGTTCAGGCAGAACCAAACATACAGATATTTCCTACATATATCGACACTAGATGGCCACAATATATCATCAAAAAAAAATATGGCCACAATATTTGTACCACTTGAATTGTATTGGGGCCAAATGCACATGATGCCTTATTTGAAGCTCTTTGTCTTTTTTCTCTTTTACGTAAGAAAAATAAAAATTGTTATCTTGCCTTTTCTCTTCAAATAACTAATTTCTTATTTGCTCCTTTCTTTATAGTTGTTTCTGGCTTTCTATTTGACTTATCTACTAGGTTAATGTGGTATGTTTCCCTTTCAAATATATGCATTTGGTTCTTAAAAAGAACAGTAAATTGAGTACTGTAGCCATTCTTATATCAAGTATGGCCCAAAAAAGCCCAGTCATACATTCACACTAACCCAACACATCTGTTATCTGTTAGGGAGTCATGTTTTCATGGATTTCTCATTTGGAATTAACTTAACCTAAATATTGTGACAACTTACCTGTGTACTGCAACTATATATAGTCTCCTGGTGAAAGAAAAATGCATTTTTAGACCCTTCATTAACTTTTGTGAAGCTAGTTTTTAGACCATAAACTATAATTTGAGCTTGTGGATTTATAATTAAGATAGGGGAGAAAGTTGATAATTTGAGCTTGTGGATTTATAATTAAGATAGGGGAGAAAGTTGATAATTTGAGCTTGGGGATTTATAATTAAGATATAGGAGAAAGTTGATATGTGTTAGATTATGAAAATATTCAGTCAAAAATATTTTGTAATCTTCTTAGTTCCTAATATGTAGCCTAACATTACGTTGTAAATGATGTATATTAACCTATTGAATGAATGAGAAGGATACGGCAAATACTATCTTTCATGGTATCAGACTAGGTTTCTCCAACCCTAGCAGCCGCCCACCTCTTATCTTCCTCGTCCCTTCCTTCTTCTAATCTCCATGGCTGACGCATCCAAGTTGCATCCTGCAACCACAGTCACCAATATCAAATCCTGCATTCCTATTGTTCTTGACTATGACGGAAGCCAATACAACAACTGGGCTACCCTCTTCAAGCTCCATTGCCGAGCGAATTTGGTAATTGATCACATCTTACCTCCTGCCTCCACCACCGTCTCATCCACCACAACCGAAGCCGAGCAAATTGCTGCAAAGGCTCTATGGGAACGGTTAGATGATATCGTACGGCAATGGATATATGGTACGATATCCACTGATCTTCTCAACACAATCATTGATCAAGAGGACACAGCAGCTGAGGCATGGAATCGCCTTGTTCATCTCTTCCAGGACAACAAATCAGCTAGGGCTCTTGCTCTTGATGCAAAATTCACGAACACTAAATTGGTGGATTTCCCAAACGTGAAAGCATACTGTACCAGGCTCAAGGTTCTTGCAGACAACCTCGCCAATGTCGGCCACAAAGTCTCTGACGAACGTCTGGTGCTCCGTCTTCTGCGTGGGTTATCAGAAGAATACAAGCATTTTCGAACAACGGTGCAACACCGTACTCCTCTCCCATCCTTTGAAGTTGTGCGGTCAATGCTCGATCTTGAGGCAGACAGCATTGGCGAGGACGCCATTCCCGAGTCAGGTTCGAATGCCGCTCTCATCTCCCACAATATTAATCCTCATAATTTCTCTGTTAATGGGCAGCCCAACAATTCTGAAAATAACTACAATCATCGAGGAACTTCCCACAATCGTGGAAAGAAGAACAACCGTGGTCGTGGCGGTGGGAACCGCAACAACAACCGCGGTGGTGCTGGGAATGGCCATAACAGTGGCGGGGGCAACCGGTACACCCACCAAAACAGTCTGCCCGCCGCGTCACAGCAACAAGGAGCTCCTGCCCAGCCTTGGTTTTTCCCTCCCTGGGCTTCTTGGGGGCCACAGCCATGGGCCACCCCACCGTGTCCCTACCCTACCACAGGGTGGCAGCAGCCACGCCCAGCTCAGTCACAACAAGGCATTCTCGGAGCTCGCCCTCCCCAGTCTTTCTATTCGGCAGCCCCGCCACCGCAGCAGGGTGGGTATGTGCCCACAGATATTGATCAGGCTATGCACACAATGTCCTTGCATCCATCTGATGACAAAAATTGGTACATGGACACCGCGGCCACATCCCACATGACCAACTCCAAAGGTACTCTCTCGTCTTACTTTCAATTGAGCAAAAATAATGGTATTACTGTTGGTAATGGTAACATGATTCCAATTCATGGTTGTGGTCATACTTCCCTTCAAGTCAATCCCTCCCTAAACCTTAAAAATGTTTTACATGCACCTAAACTCATCAAAAACCTTATTTCCGTTCGTAAATTTACTATTGATAATATGGTTTCTGTTGAGTTTGATCCTTTTGGGTTTTCTGTGAAGGATTTACGGACGGGGACCAACCTGATGCGATGTGAGAGTTCGGGTGATCTTTATCCATTCTCCAAAAATTATCGAGCCTTTCCCTCATCCGCATCATCTGCCTTTACTGTCATCTCTCCTCATATTTGGCACTCCCGTTTGGGTCATCCAGGGGATGTAATTCTTAGTTCTTTACGTAGTAGTAATTTGATTGAATGTACTAAGGCTCGAAACAGTGTTTGTCATTCTTGTCCTTTGGGGAAATTGATTAAAATGCCTTTTTATGATTCTCCTTCAACTACCACTATGCCCTTTGACATTGTTCACAGTGATTTATGGACTTCACCCGTTCTTAGCTCTTCCGGTCACAAATATTATGTTTTCTTTGTTGACAATTATACTAATTTTCTTTGGACTTTTCCCATCAAAACAAAGTCCCAAGTTTATGGTATCTTCTTGTCTTTCCGAACTTTCATTCGCACTCAATTTGAAAAAGAAATCAAAACTTTTCAATGTGACAATGGACGTGAATTTGATAATGGTCCTTTTCATAAATTTTGTGAACAAAACGGGATGCTTTTTCAATTTTCGTGTCCGCACACCTCACCCCAAAATGGTAAGGCGGAACGGAAAATCAAATCCATAAACAATATTGTTCGTACACTCCTTGCCCATGCATCTATGTCGGCCTCCTATTGGCATCATGCCTTGGCCATGGCCACGTACCTACACAATATTCTCCCTTCTAAAATCTTGGCATATAAAACACCCACTCATATTCTTTATCAAAAGAATCCGTCCTACTCTCATCTCCGGGTTTTTGGGTGTCTGTGTTTTCCTCTTTTCCCTTCCACACAAATCCATAAGCTACAATCTAGGTCCACTCCCTGTGTTTTCCTAGGGTATCCTTCCAATCATCGGGGGTACACATGCTATGATGTATCGAGCCGAAAAATAATCATAGCCCGACATGTGTGGTTTGATGAACACTCTTTTCCATTTTCAAAAATAAATAATCCAACTCCTACCTCATATGAGTTTTTGGATGATGACAATTCTCCATTAAGAATACAATTGTTGCATGACCAGGCCAATGCTACTCCACCTAATGGACCAGCCCCACACATGCAGCCATTAAGGCCCACTTCCCCTCATGCAACCCAACAACTACATTCACCCATTTCCTCTCCTCCCTTGTTATCTGTCCAGCAGGCCACTCCCACCAGCAGCCCCGTCCCTGCCAGCCCCATCTCACCTACATTGCCACCAGTTCCTCGCATGACCACGCGTAGTCAACATGGGATATTTAAGCCGAACTTGAAATACAAAAATCATGCCTTAAGTGCCACCATCACCTCAATCTCTCCTATTCCCCGGAATCCAGTTGGTGCACTTAATGACCCGAATTGGAAAAATGCTATGCAGGATGAATATAATGCTCTTATTGATAGTAAGACTTGGGAGTTGGTCCCTCGTCCTTCAAATGCTAATATTATTCGTTCTTTGTGGATTTTTCGGCATAAAAAGAAATCTGATGGTTCTTTTGAGAGGCATAAAGCCCGTCTTGTAGGTGATGGCAGGTCTCAGCGGGAAGGTGTTGATTGTGACGAGACTTTCAGTCCTGTTGTCAAACCGGCCACTATCCGTGTGGTTCTTACTATTGCTTTATCTCACTCTTGGCCAATCCACCAACTTGATGTAAAGAATGCTTTCTTACATGGCAACTTGAATGAGACCGTCTATATGTATCAGCCTTTGGGATTCCGGGATCCGACTCTTCCTGATCATGTGTGTCTCTTGCGTAAATCTCTCTATGGCTTGAAACAGGCACCACGGGCGTGGTATCAGCGTTTTGCTGAATATGTGGCAACCATTGGTTTCTCACATAGTACATCTGATAACTCTCTCTTCATTTACTGTCATGGAAAAGATACTGCTTACATTTTGCTATATGTGGATGATATTATTCTAACTGCATCTTCAGATTCTCTCAGACTCAGTATTATGTCCAAGTTAGCTACAGAATTTGCAATGAAAGATTTGGGTCCGTTGAGCTATTTTTTGGGGATCGCCGTCTCCCGGGACAA
The DNA here is from genome assembly GCA_023053565.1 of Aquilegia eximia. Taxonomy (NCBI): domain Eukaryota; kingdom Viridiplantae; phylum Streptophyta; class Magnoliopsida; order Ranunculales; family Ranunculaceae; genus Aquilegia; species Aquilegia eximia. The sequence goes on from JALIGU010000002.1 coordinate 37,043,721, forward strand.
AAATAGCCTATTCATGTCTCAGAGTTCTTATGCAGAGGATATTCTTGATAGGGCAGGCATGTCACAATGTAATCCTTGCCCCACACCAGTTGATACAAAGGGCAAACTCAGCGCTGCTTCGAGCGCCCCATATGAGGATCCTACGAAGTATCGCCGTCTGGCAGGTGCTTTGCAATACTTGACATTTACTCGGCCAGACATATCGTACGCAGTACAACAAGTTTGCTTGTTTATGCACGATCCCAAAGTCGAGCATATGGAAGCATTAAAACGCATTTTGCGCTACATTCGAGGTACGATTGATTTTGGTACACATTTATACAAAACCTCTCTACAGTCACTACTATCATATACAGATGCGGATTGGGGAGGATGTCCAGACACTCGACGCTCCACATCGGGTTATTGTGTATATTTTGGGGATAACTTGATTTCTTGGTCTTCAAAGCGCCAACCTACTCTCTCTAAATCTAGTGCTGAAGCAGAGTATAGAGGGGTTGCAAATGTAGTCTCTGAATCTTGTTGGATTCGTAATCTGTTGCTTGAACTCAATTGCCCTATTCATAAAGCAACTTTGGTCTATTGTGACAATGTCAGTGCCATTTATTTATCTGGAAATCCGGTACAACATCAACGTACCAAGCATATTGAAATGGACATTCATTTTGTTCGTGAAAAGGTTAGACGTGGAGAGGTTCGTGTTCTACATGTTCCGTCCCGTTTTCAGATTGCCGACATTTTCACCAAAGGTCTTCCGCGCGTACTATTTGATGATTTTCGGGACAGTCTAACCGTTCGTAAACCTACCGCTTCGACTGCGGGGGTGTGTTAGATTATGAAAATATTCAGTCAAAAATATTTTGTAATCTTCTTAGTTCCTAATATGTAGCCTAACATTACGTTGTAAATGATGTATATTAACCTATTGAATGAATGAGAAGGATACGGCAAATACTATCTTTCAATATGATTAACGTTATTAGTATTGAAATTGTAAAAGATTGAATTGGTAGGCTTTATTTTTTCAATTATGTTATGAAGATAATATAGAAAGGAAAATAATGGAAGTGGCATGAGAAGGTTTATTTTTTTTTGCAATGAGCAAGCTGGGGTTTGGCAGACCCCTACCAGTTTATATCAATCAAATTCTAGTGTACATCATACCCTCAGTATCCTTTTCTATAAGAAAGTTAGGAAGCTTTGGGAAAGGATTACAGTGAAGGGAAAGAGGATCATTACAATTACTAAGAGATGCAAAGTAGTCCGCAACTGAGTTTGCTTCTCTAAGTACATGTTTCATTCTAAAACTTACAAATTCTGAAATAAGTTCCTTGATCTTGCCAACGATACCTCTGACTCTCCATGTAGGTTGATGTCTTCCTTGTATGATGTTGTGAACTTGAAGTGAGTCAGTCTGCAGAAAAATACATTTATATCCTTGCTGAAGAGCTATTTCCAACCCGGTTAGAATCGCCATACTCTAAGAATAAAATAGAAGGACTTGTGCTGGCTGCTGAGAAAGCCAAAATAGCTAAGCCTTATGATTTCTGAATACTCCTCCGAGACCTGCTTTAGTATTAGTCAAAGATCTATCAGTGTTTAAGGCTAATTCATCTACCTCTGGTTTTTCCCACATAACCAAAGAAGGAGCTGCACTTTTGAATTGTTTACAATGTACGTACTTGATTACTCAATTTAATAACTAGCATTCTAGCTTACACTCGACTGAGAAAAAAAAAATCGAATGGTTGGTAAAATATTTGTAGCATTGTTGATTTTGCCCTGTATAGCAAGAAATTCGGTCCTTGCTTCTGGCTCAAGAGACTGTGTGTATTGTCCCAACGAGGAAAAACTAGAAACAAAAAGAAAAATAGCAGTATATTTATAGCACTTTTTTGAAAGATTTTGTTCTACAAACACGAGATATGATTAATTCCCGACTCCTGAGCTAATGAATTGCAATTCACATTCCAAATCAGCAAACACAGGCATATGTATTATGTATCATCTGTTCTGGAGTCTTGAGATCGATCTATTTTGAAACATACTGTAGGTTGCAGTGTTGCACACCATACCACTTTTGTATTATGGTTTACCAGAGATCGATAAAAATTAGAAATGAAGATCTCTGAACTTCATCAGGGTTTACCAGTGATAAAAATGGTGAAGTCTGCTGTCATAGGTGCAACTGTGCAAGGTGCTCGGTGTTCCTTTTAATGATTTTTGTTACAACTAATATCTTTTATTCATGTGTAACACTAGTAGGATATATAGTATGTGTGACAAATATAACAATGCTTCTAACATGCAATCTGTATATTGCTACATTATCTTAGAGAATTGCAATGTTTATAAAACAGAGCTTTAACTACAACTTCTTTGTAATGTTCGTGAAAGAAGATTTTGGAGAAAGTTGATATGAAGATTGGGTTAAGAGGTAGAAAAATCATGTCATTTCCTAAATTGTGGACTATTGCGTATTAGGTCTATACAAGAATCCAACAAATTCGATGGACACTGTCACACTAGCCGGCGAGTGCAATTTGTGGGCATCGCACGTCAAGTGATGTGTGTGTTAACTAGCCCGACGAATTGTTTGTGTGACAAATTGCAATGGTTCTAAACTTGTGTAGTGCATGAGTCTGCCAGTCTATTTATATATCTTTCTCCATCTGTTAGAAAAGGCAATAATTAAACTTGTTTTCGATTGAAGCATCACTGCTAGTTTTAGACTTTAAAGTTTAAACTATAATTTTAATTGTTGGGATGTTTTTGGAGAAAGTTGATGTGATCTAGTGACACTATTTGTAAATACATTACATAAAAAAGAACAAGTCGTGATGGAGATTGCAAAATAAAAGTAAATAGACACATGAATTTTACGTGGTTCGGCAATGGTGCCTACGTCCACGGGAGAGATAAGTGTATTTTATTGATATGAGATGAGAGAAGCTAGAGAGCTTGTGAGGAGCTAGAGAGAGCTTGTGAGGAGCTAGAGAGAGCTTGTCCTCTTTCACATGAAATAGATCCCTTTATATAGATAGGGAATTACATGTGTGATATTCATATTGATTTTGTAACGAAAAATAACGGACATATAATAATGAGAATATATTTGATGTTGATCTTGTAATTAATATGTATTGCCACGTAAGCGCCACACGAGCTCATGAGTCGCCGAGTTGGAGTATGACTTGTACTGCATGTCGGGTGGGCCAAGTTGGAAATGGGCTTGAGCTCGGGTGATGTAACTCGATTGAAGTTGGATGAAATAAGTGCAGAGTCGGTGTTTAGTATACCGAGTTAGTGAGATTAGGATTTGAATGGAGATGAGTGAAGTGTGATTAGATACGAAGTCGGATGAAATAAGTGTGAAGTCGGTGTTTGGCATTCCGAGTAAGAGAACTCGGTAATGGGTATATACACTATTCATCCTTTTTTATGTAATTATTATTATGTTGTTAAATATCGACAATTAGTCATTAGATCCCATGACAACTAACAACACATCATGTACCAAATGAAATGAATATCCTTTTTTGTGAGGTAGAAGTGTAGAACTGTATTGTTCGTTAGAAGTTTAGTATTGTTTCAAATGGTGAAATAAACCATTTCGGTCTGATAGCATTGTTCAATATAATATACTCGTGTATCCAGCAATTCTTCTTTTAGTTGTAAAAAAAATATTACTCCTACAAGATTAACTGTATTAACCTATTTCTAGATTAATGCATCAACAGGGTCAGGTCGTTATGGAGACTTGACCAAATGGGGATATTGGATATTGGGGTGGCTGCACCTCGTTGAGATCGAGATTGCCTACGTACTCTAGCTCGGGGGAATTGAACTTAGAGATCAAGCCATCGTAGTTCTGTTTATATAGAAGATGGAAGGGCGTGGATCGTGGATCTTGCAGATTCTCCGCCATCATAATGATGATTAAATGTGTAACGCGCGAGGATCATCCCTGTGAATTAACTCTGTAACTGAAGAGAATATTCTGTGCATTGATTAGGAGCACGTGTGAATAGCAGGTCGCTGGTCGTTGTGTAGTCTGGTCGCTTTAGTCGAGCTGCTAGTGGGTTGAGGTTGTGGCGACCTGACAGATTGATGACTGTGCCACGTGGCTGCTTTTGATTGGTCGGAGTATGTAGTACCCCTACATAAGCCCCCTCTTTTTAGGTCGACTATGGGAGTCGGGCTGAAAAGACTAATTACTCTTATCGATGCTGATTTGTAGTTTACTTTTCTGAAGTTGCTGACGTGGCAATCATGCAGCGCTGTCTGTGGTCATCATGGCGCTGTTACGGGGAAGTGGAGGAGTTTCCTCGAGCAGTTAGTTGTGTGATTATGGCAACTGACGCACGTATTGCCTGATTTGCTATCTGTCTTGCACGTGGATTTATCCAACGGTGGATGTGAACCGTTGCGTGAGTGGAGAATGACTGTACTGCATATGGATCCTTTTGTCGATCTCAGCCGTTCGTTTGTTTCGAATCGATGGCTAGAAATTTTCGAGCTACAGTATATAAACTGTAGTTACGTTGATGTAGGTTTACTCATCTTGCCTTTATTTGAATTGCTGCCGCTTTTTCCTTGCGAACTGAAGAACTTTGAGAGCTCGCGAGGTTTGTTCTCTTTTGCTTTTCTCTGATTTTTATTTTCTTTCTTTTTCTCCATCTGTTGTCTTCTGTATTGCTTGAGAGTAATGTCTGAGGGTAGTGATTCTCAAAATGACCACTTGAGTGATGGTGGATTTGAAGAGTATGAGTCTGAGAGTACTCATTCTGACCCTCCGTCTCCTGTTCCCGATGAGGACGTAGATAGCCCCCAGAGTAGTGGTTCTCATGGTCCGGATTCTTCTGATGATGAGATGGTTGAAGATGGTAATGGTAGAATGTGTAGGATTGTAAATATGAATTACGTACATAGGCACTTTGCTGTTAGGAGGCATTACCAATTTAGGTCGATTAGGAATTTAGAGATAAGGTTTCTTGGGGACCGCTTACTTTCTCCTGACTACCGACCTAATAATCCTTCATCTACTGTATTGACATTGAACCAATTCCGTGCTGCGTTGAGGTTGCCGTTGTCTGAATTGGTTGTCGACCTGTTGAATGCCATTAGGCGAGCCCCCTGTCAGATGAATGGTAATTTCTGGCGCAACATGAGGGTAATTGACGACCTCAACAAGTTGCACAGGTGGCACATTTCAGTGGAAGATGTATTGAACCACTTTTGCTTCAAACGGTCCTCGAAGGTTGAGCTTTCTGGCTGTAACATGCAGGTTAGGCCAGACCGTTTGCCTTTGATTTATCCAGTGAGTAGCGAGCCATGGTGGAAAGATCCCATGCCTTTCACTGGGCCAATTGTTGAAGGAGATATCCAGTTGCGTCATACGATTAGGAATGACGCTCGTAAGTCAGTTGTCTGTAGTTCTATGAATGTTGATTCGTCTTCCTGTTTATGAACTTGATGTGTTTGTGTTTTTAATGCAGCAATCCGGGACGATCATTTGATCAGAAAAAACGATCTGCGATCTGCTCTGAACTGCTTCGGTAAGTTGGCCGACAAACGGAAGATTTCACTTCTGCCTCACCTAAAGGAGCATTTTATTCCTAAAGGTGGTCCAAAAACTGTTTGGGACGAGCTCCAGAGGAGGAAAGCTTTGAAGAAAACATTCATGTCTGCTGTTCAGAAAGCGAGTGGTGGTCGGACTGGTGGTAGTTCGCGAGCTGGTGAAGGTGATCGAGCAAGTGGTAGCTCGAAGCAATCTGAAAGGGAGCGTTCTGTAGGTGCTCCTCGGAGGTCGGAGAAGGAGCGACCTGTTGAGAAGGATCGACCTGCAGCGCAGGAACGATCTGTGGTGCCTGATCGACCTGTGGTGCAGGAACGATCTGTGGAGAGGGAGTTGCCTGCTGAGCGGGCTGTAGGTAGCTCTCGCCAGGCTGGAGTCGTGGCGAGCCCTCCAGTCTCAGGTCCACCCCCCTCACTTCCTAAGGTTGGTGCATTGGCTGGGAAGAAGAGGTCCTTCTCGGGGAACCTTAAGATGATGGATTTCCCTGCAATGCCAACTCCTGTTTCTTCAATGGTTGCGACGTCTCCTGGATTGTCTGTGATGTCCAGGAAGACTGCCGTTCGGCCTTCGCAGAAAGGCAAAGGTATTCTTTCTGAATTCCGCCCTGGGCCGTTCGATTACTTGGACGGGCGAGGAGAGAAGCATGTCGTGTACGACAATGACAGTGCTATTGATGACCCTTGTGTTGCCCGGGCTGTGAATGAGGGTATCGTCCTGGATGCTGATGCACGAATGGTGAAGTCGCAGCCTCTGCTGGTGACCTGTTCAAAGATAAACGGGGCACTTTCTTTGGTGAGTTTGATTATAAGTCGCATTTGTTTTGATTATGCTTTGGTATTTGTGCTAAATTTCGTTTGGTGGTTGCAGCTCAATGCCAGCTTCCAGGAGGTGCGTCTGGTTGCTGAGATTGGTGCTCAAGCTGAAATTGAGATGAAGGCTCTCAATGAGAAGCTCGAGCAGGCGAGGAACATTGCTGACGTTGCTGAGTGTAAGGTCAAGGACAGGGATGCCCAGGTCGCAGCTTTGAAGGAACAGTTGAGGGAACGTGAGGCTGCTTCCCAATCTGCTGTTGAGTACTGGCAGAGGGTTTGTCAGGAGAATGAAGCAGCGTGGAAGGCCTACTGCGAGCAACTGGTCAAAGCTATGACGGGATCGCCCGAAGGAGAGGAGACGCGAGGTGGTGTTGAAGAGACTTCGGCACCAGCTCAGGACACCTCGATGGGCCCTAGTGACCAGGTCGCTGGAGCCCTTGAAGTTGACGCTTCAGGCGACCAGTCTGTGCAGTAATGAGCTTGGCTTGGTTTCCCCTTCTTGTATTGGGTAACCTTGTTTTCCCCTTCTTATATTGGGTAACCTTGGTTTTCCTTTTTTGTATTGGGTGACCTTGTGCAAGGTTTGCTTCTTGCACTCCTTGTTCTTGCAATATGTCTTCCATAGCTTATTCATGAGAGCCCCCCTTGTAATCTTTGAGAGCTTGAGTGGAGAACTTCTTGTCTTTTGTAGTTGGTGTTAGTAATCAGCTTTTAGTTTGATGAGTTTTGTATGGATTCCTTTTTGCGAGCTAGTTTCCAGGAAGTCCTGGTAGCTCGTTCAGAAGGCAGGTAGACGAGATGAATGGCTGCAAGCAGGACGCACTGAAACAGTTCCTCTTGTATGCTTTGATTCTATTTTGGTTGTACCTGTAATTGTTAAAATCTCATAAAGTAAAAGTTAATTCAACTATTTACCTTGCATTGTTGATTATGTCGTTTTGTCTGCTTGAATGGTCTTGCAAACAATGTGTGACATTTGTTCGACCTGATCGGGGCTTGAGGTCGCTTTTAACATAGTTGTGCTTGGGTCGTGGGAAGAGGATGACCAATGCACCAAGTTAAGTTGCTAGTGATTTAACTTAACAAATTTTGAAATTATCAAAGGGACTAGATTATTGATAATTTGTAGGTCGAGGGATTGGACCTTTAGTAGCCATTCATGTTTGAGCAGAGATGAAGGCAAAATTGAATTTATAGATTGCAATGCAATGAATGGATGCTTACATTTCACTGATAGAATTTCTTTAAATGAAAAGCATTCCACGGGTTCTTAACGATCTCCCCTTCTGGTGTCTGAAGACGATAAGAACCGTTGCTCTGGACTTTTGTGATAATGTAAGGACCTTCCCAGTTGGCGTTAAGTTTGCCGATAGTGTCCTTTCTTTTGTTATTGAACATTCTTCTTAGGACTAGTTCCCCTGGTTGAAAAGTTCTTGGTCGTACGCCTTTGTTATAAGCTCGCTTGAGTCTCTGTTGGTATTGCTCGAGCTTTATAGTGGCGTGGTTTCGTCGCTCTTCGAGGAGATCGACTCCAAACGACCAGATCTGATTGTTGAGCTCTGTGTCGACCAGAAGAGATTTGGTCGTTCCATATGTTAATTCAGTGGGAATAACGGCCTCAACTCCATAGCAGAGACTGAATGGTGACATCCCTGTGGATGTGCGAGGAGTTGTTCTATAAGCCCATAAGATGTTCTCCAATTGTTGTGGCCATTGATCATGCTGGTCTTCGAGCTTCTTCTTAAGATTGGTTAGAATCTGTCGATTTGCAGCTTCAACCTGGCCGTTGGCTTGTGGGTATCTGGGAGTTGACCTTGAATGCTCGATTTTCCAGAGGTCGTAGAATTTTTTGATATTCTTCCCAACGAACTGAGTGCCATTGTCTGTGACTACCCGTTTAGGTAGCCCGAACCTTGTGATGATATTTTCCCACATAAATCTCTGGACATCTGCCTGTGTTACGTTGGTTAAGGCAACAGCTTCCACCCATTTAGTGAAATAGTCTACGGCTACTAGGACGAACCTCTTCTCAGACTTCTTTTCCTTGATGAGGGGGCCCATGATGTCAAGCCCCCACATGTGGAATGGCCATGGGGCAGTGATGTTGATGAGATCGTTTGGATGCTGGTGTTGCTTATCAGCAAACCGCTGGCATTCTTTGCACTTCAAAACAAATTTCTTTGCATCTTCTTTCATTCTTGGCCAGAAGTATCCTTGAGAGATTGCTTTATGGGCTAAGGTACGCCCACCGGAATGGTTTCCACATTCGCCTTCGTGGATTTCTTGAAATATCATCTGCCCTTGCTTTGGGATCAAGCATCGTAATAACAATCCAGTTGCTGATTTCCTGAAAAGTTTGCCCTCGTGGATTTTGTACATTGTTACTTTATGCAGCAATCGACTGGCCTCCTTTTTGTCGAGTGGTAGGACACCAGTTTGCAGATAAACCATGAATGGCTCCATCCAAGTACCCTGGATGTCTTCTTGAGTTGTTTCTAGTAGATCGGAGATTTGATTAATATCCTCTTCTTTGAGGAGATATGCGGGCTGTGAGTTGATTGCTATAGTTAGGGCCCTCGGTCTGTCTGATTCGATCTTAGATGCTAGAAACGCCAGTGAATCAGCATGTCTGTTGTCGTCTCTAGGTATATGCTCGATTGTGAAATAGCTGAGCTTGCTGATGAGCTCCTTTGCTTTGCTAGCATACCTGATGAGGTTGACCCCATTGATCTGGTAATTGCTGGTAATCTGGTTGACTACCAGCTGTGAATCGCTATACACTTTGAGACGAACTGCTTGCAAGTCGATGGCCATTTTTAGGCCCTGTATGAGTGCTTCGTATTCGGCTTCGTTGTTTGAGGTCGAAAAGTCCAGACGAGTTGCCCTTTCGAGCTGTGAGCCTTCAGGAGAGATTAGCACACTACCTATTCCACTTCCATTGGAGTTATGGGAACCATCTACATAGAGCTGCCAAGTGTCCGGGGGGTTGTCTTGGATTTGCCTTGTTTCAGGTTCAGGTTCCCAATTGACATCTTCTGCTGGATAGTCTACCAAAAATTCTGCAACGACCTGACCCTTGACGGCCTGTCTTGAAACGAATTCGAAAGTGTAATCACCCAGCTCGGCTGCCCATCGAGCCATACGACCTGTTTTGTTTTTCTTTTCTAGTATGTGGCGTAATGGCTGATCGGTGATTACTTTTACAGTGTGTGCTTGGAAATAAGGCTTGAATTTGCATGCAGCGTAAAGTAATGCTAATGCTAACTTCTCCAGAGGTGTGTACCTTATTTCAGCCTGCTGTAAGACTTTGCTTGTGAAGTAGATAGGTCGTTCCACTTGATTGTCTTCTTTGAAGAGTACTGCGCTTATCGCAAAATCTGATGTTGCGAGGTAGACGCCAAGTACATCACCATCTATTGGTCTGGTAAGAACTGGTGGAGTAGACAGATATGCCTTGAGGTCATCGAAGGCTTTCTCGCACTCTTCTGTCCACTCATATGTAGCCCCCTTCTTTAAGATATGAAGCATTGGTCTACACTTGTCTGATGCTCTGGAGATGAATCTGTTCAGAGCTGAAACCATGCCGTTGAGCTTCTGGATTTGTTTCTTAGTTTTTGGACTTGGCATGTCGATCAGGGCTCTGATCTGATCTGGATTTGCTTCGATGCCTCGTCTGGTGACCAGGTAGCCTAGGAATTTTCCTGATGCGACCCCGAACAGACATTTTTCTGGATTAAGACGCATTCTGTATTGTCTTAACCTTTGGAATGCCTGGTCGAGGTTGTACAGATGATCTCGTTCTTTATCGCTCTTCACTAGCATGTCATCAATGTAGACCTCCATTGTTCGACCTAGGAGGTCGTCGAACATTCTGGTGACCAGTCTTTGGTAGGTCGCCCATGCATTCCTTAGCCCGAATGGCATGACTTTGTAACAGAAAATACCTTGCTCAGTTGTAAAAGAGGTCTTTTCTTGATCAGGCTCGTACATTGGGATCTGATTGTACCCTGAGTACGCGTCCATGAATGATAGTAGCTCAAAACCGCATGTCTGATCGACTAGCCTATCGATTCGTGGCAGTGGGAATGAATCTTTAGGACAAGCTTTATTCAAGCTCGTGAAGTCGATGCAGACCTTTGTTTTCCCATTCTTCTTTAGGACTGGGACTATGTTGGCTAGCCAGTCTGGAGTATCGACTTCTCTGATGAAGCCGACCTGTTTGAGTCTATTGATCTCTTCATTGACGGCTTCGTGAAACTTGGGAGCAAGTCTCCTTGGTTTCTGCTTCACAGGTCGATAATTGGGATTGACCCGTAGCCTATGGCATGCAATTGATGGATCTATTCCGGGCATATCGATATACGACCAAGCAAAAACATCTTTATTCATTGAAAGAAAATTTACAAAATTAGCGAACTTATCTTCTTCCATTTCTGAACCTACATAGACATACCTTGGGTCCTCATCTGACCCAATGTTAACTCGGACGCCTGGATCGGTGCTTCCGAGACTCAGCTTGGGGGAGCTCGCTTGCTCCTTCTGTAATTGCTATTTAGCAGGTTCAGCTTTTTCCTTTGCTGGGCTCTTTGATTTGTTGCCCTCCTGAGCCTCTGTTGGGACTAGGCTCTTTCCTTTGTCATCACCATCCTTGACTCCAGAGGTGGATGGCTTTGATGATGGGACAGCTTCAATAACACCGTGGCATTCTTGTGCGGTGTTCTGATTGCCGCGGAGTTCCATTATCCCATAAGGGCCGGGATAGCGGAATACCTGATGGTAAGTTGACGGCACTCCTCTCATAGCATGGATCCACTTTCGACCCAGAATCGCATTGTACTTGCTTGCGATATTCAGGACGCTGAACTTGCTGGTTACAACGACCTTATCTTCCCTTCTGCCTACAGTGACGGGCAGAAGGATCTCCCCCTTAGGGTCTTCCCTTGAACTATTGAAGCCAAGGATCGGTGTGAAGTCTGGAATGAGCACTGAGTCGGGCAGCCTCATGTCCTTGAAAGTTCGGTACATGAGAATGTTGCATGATGCCCCAGGGTCGATGAATACCCTCTTGATGGTATAATCAGCTATCCTGAGTTCAACGACCAGTGCGTCGTTGTGTGGAGTAACGACCTTATTGAGATCGTCTTCGGTGAAGGTGATGTCAGTTTCTTGCCGGGCAGGGATGTTGAAGCGAGCTGCTCGGCCACTGATAGAGTAGACATGATGGAGATGTTCTACTCGTCTCTTTTTGTCCCTAGAGACAGGGGTGTGATGAGATTCGTCAATCATGTAGACCACATGACTGTCCGAGTCGCTGTCGCTGTCCACCTTGTTTGCGACCTTCTTGTTTATATGATCGCGTAGGTCGCCTGTTGGACCTAAGCGCTGGGAGAGGCTACGCCCTCTGCTGCGTGCTGGGCTTGCGGAGGCCGCTCTGGCCTTGCTCTGACCCCGCTTTGGTGAACGAGGAGGGGTTCTGGATTCCTTCCTCATTCTCTTGCCTGTGGACTCCTCATTCCTTCCGAGGATCCAATTGTTGAGCCGTTTCTCATCGGCCCAGGTCTGAAGTGCGCGCTTCAGGACGCGACAGTCATCAGTCTGATGACACCGTACTTTATGGACTTTGCAGTACGGGCGACCAGATGTATCCTCTAGCTGTGTGAAGGCAGGAATTTTGCACCAATGGTTGTGCTTGATCCTTTCGAAGATATATCCGGCTGGTCGCGTAAACCGGTGATACTCTCGCTGCTCGGTAGGCAGCGATTTAGCTTTGAACCTCTTTCCTTCTGATCGAGGTCGTTTGCTTGAGCCAGCCTCAATGTTGCTGACTACATGATTCTTTTCCCTCCCCGTGAGGGCTTCTTCTAGCTTAATGTAACGATCTACCTTTAAGTAGAGCTCGTCAAGTGATGAAGGTCTCTTCATTGCTAGAGACTTGTGCAGGTCGGACCCTTGGATCAGTCCGTGAGAGAAAGCAATAGTTGCAAAGGTCTCATGCTCCTTTGCAAAGTCCTGAATGGAATGTAACTCAGACTTAAAACGTGAAAAGAAAACGCTAAGTGACTCACCATCCTTCTGCTTGACTTTGAAGATGGAGTCAATGGTAATCGGGCGCTTCTTATTATGGATGTAGAAGATGACGAATTGTTTTTCAAGCTCCGCAAACGAGCTGATGGATCCTGGCTTCAGTCGATGAAACCAGTCGAGAGCTGGTCCGGTGAGGCTGGACTGGAACAGCAAACACAAAAGATGGTCCTCTTTTATCAGAGGAAGGGACTTTCGGAATCCCTTGACATGGTCGGTTGGATCTCCGACTCCTGCATACTGGTCGAACTTTGGGGCATTCAGCTTGTTCGGCAGATCATGCTCCAGGATCTCGTTGGAGAATGGAGACTCCTGGAATTGTTGAAGGGACTGCACAGCAAGTTGCTCTGCAGTGTGGCTCTTGGACCGGTGAAGGAGAGCCTGGGATGCTTTGAACTCCGCCAGCTGCTGGCTGAGTTGCTCGAACTTTTGGTTGGAATCATCAGCAGGGATGACTCCAAGTCCGCTATTTTCCCCTTGCTGGGGGTTGGTTTGAGCGGCTTTTAAACGCTCATTTTCTTCCTGTAGACGTGTAATTTGTGCCTGCAGATCTTGGATGGTGACTTCCTGGTTAGACATTTGATCGAGTGATTTTTGATTTAAGGGTGGGAGGGCTTTGGGTTTTCGAATATATCGAATTCCTTGCAGTCGGCGCCAAATGTATTAACCTATTTCTAGATTAATGCATCAACAGGGTCAGGTCGTTATGGAGACTTGACCAAATGGGGATATTGGATATTGGGGTGGCTGCACCTCGTTGAGATCGAGATTGCCTACGTACTCTAGCTCGGGGGAATTGAACTTAGAGATCAAGCCATCGTAGTTCTGTTTATATAGAAGATGGAAGGGCGTGGATCGTGGATCTTGCAGATTCTCCGCCATCATAATGATGATTAAATGTGTAACGCGCGAGGATCATCCCTGTGAATTAACTCTGTAACTGAAGAGAATATTCTGTGCATTGATTAGGAGCACGTGTGAATAGCAGGTCGCTGGTCGTTGTGTAGTCTGGTCGCTTTAGTCGAGCTGCTAGTGGGTTGAGGTTGTGGCGACCTGACAGATTGATGACTGTGCCACGTGGCTGCTTTTGATTGGTCGGAGTATGTAGTACCCCTGCATTAACAAATCTATCTGATTTATCATAATTTTAACCATCATTGTTAAAAGTTAAAACCTCTCGGGATAACTGAGCTCCCTTAGCTTGACCAATGCACCAAAATACTGTATGAGTTGAGCAATTGCCAAGTTGATCATGTTATCCACATTGTACTAACTATGAACATTCATCCAATCTATTTTAAATCTGTTACTTTTCGAGCCTGGTCGATCTGATAACTACAAATGGCAATATTCAAGCATTGTTTAGGTATAAATCAACTCTCAAGGGAGGGCCAGGCATGCCTTTCTTCAAAAGGAGGAACACCACTCTGGAACTCGGCCTAATTACTTGGACTAATATTGATGGAATGATGGTTGTCTTCTCAAATGAGGGCTTTAAGCAGACTCAGATACATTTCCATACCTTGTCAGAGAAACATAAACTTGTTTTATGTATAAATTCTGGTTTCTTTTTAAAAGCAATGAGTTGTAAAGGATTACTATTATATATAATTTGACTACATTAAGTCCAATCCTTGTTATTATTCCATAACATAATGCGCTGACCTCACTTCATGCATCTTGTTTGGTCATTGGATAAACATATGATATATTATTATGAATTCATATGGTCTGGGATCTAAACAATTTAGCTAGATAACTAGACAAGCATAAGCATTTAAATGATGAACTCCCAAAGCTATAATTATTTTGCAAATCCCTCTTTCCTAGTAATAAGCAAATGCTGGCACTGGCAGATATGTTCTCTAGCAATTTACTATGGGCTTTTAAGCCCCCTTTTCATAATGGGGATGATTAACTTTATCAGATCCACAAGAATTAAGGGGAGTTGTAGCTGAATAATATGTTATTCATAGTAGTACTGAATATCCACTCTCCGAAAATAGAGTATTTGATGCAACAGTCTGTCCTTCTGTGGCTGCCATGACCATTACTGGGGCTAAAGACACAGTAGTCCACACAATCCTAGCTAGTTCTTAGATATTTGGGAAACAAACAAAGTTTTTCTCTCAAAACTTTAAGTGGTTTCTTACTTTCTTATATTGAAAAGCCCACACTGTTTTTCATGTGATTATAAGAACCCTTTGCTTAAACAACAACAAGAAACAATGGGTCACTCTCACTTTCTCAGGATTCTTCTTATTTCATCAGTTCTAGCTCTATGCTTCTCTCAAGGTATTGTGTAATCTTCTAATTCATTTTCAGTTTATATTTCTAACCACTTAATTTAATTTTCATGCATGTTTGTATAGGAATATTTGGAAGGAAAATAATGAGCTTTGAGGAAGAAGCTTTTGTTGTTTCATTAGAGGTTTTAGAGGTGATTCTATAATCCTCTTTTAGTTGCCTATCTATCTCTTTCTGAAGCTTTGTTTCCATGCAATTAGTATTATTAAAAGTTTTGTTTCTTGATGTATTGTTGTTGTAGGATGTTGAGAAAAATATGAAGATCAAAGAAAGAGTGTTGATTCAAGTGATGGATTACCCAGATCCAGAACCAAACCCAAGAAATGGAAGATTACTCAGTCCTCCTCCTTCAACAAAACCATGATCAAATCATTCAACAACAACAATGGTATATGTAAAATAAATAATATAAAAACATATTTTTCTGTTTTGTTTTTGTGGGTGTTATTTTTTTTTTTTTTTTAATATAATTGTTCAGTTTTGACTTTGGGACAATTTATGTATATGAAACAAGATGGTTTGCATTAGCTTTTAAATTCATGGGGTCCATTTCGAACTTTAGTATATTGGATCTTCTGTCGATAAATATATCTAAACGACCCACCCACCATATGTTTGTGGTGACATATTGGTCGGTATTTTACTGTGAGGGCCACCGGTATTTCTGATATCTTATAGGTCGAAGGTCGACAGTCGACTGATGCTGTTGTATACTGTTTATCGATCACAATTCATCTTCATGGAACCAATATGTAGAGGTTGAGGTTCGACAATATTGCTGGAAAAACATATGGCAGTTCTAATGCATATATTGACAGAACATATCGATTGATTTATATACAAGTATCAGTCAGTAGGGCAAGGGCAGGCTATCTTAGTCATTTGCTTTTTGACCTTGTGAAAGGTTCATAAGTGACACTATTTATTCACTTCGCAGTAGGCCTGAAGGGATGGGACAAACAACCAAACTGCCAAACAAACCAAGCCCCAAGTTTTCCACTAGAAATGAGTTGCGGTAGAGAAAAACCTTGCGCAATCAAAGACACCCTAAATATTGGATTGAGCTCCATAGTTGAGGAGACGAGTACCAATCATTTAGTTAAACATCAGAGATCCACTGAAGGACTTTTAAGGCCGAATAATTGCTGTTCTAATAATCACAGATGAGACTTATGCAACATTATAGGCAATTTGCATTCTAGAATAACTCACTTCAAAACAATTCTACAACTAAAGGTAGTTCAAATTTGAACCTTTTATTGACAAGGTTTCAGACAAGGTAACCATCAAAAATTAACCCCAACCCTATTACTAACGTTAAATACTTAACTACTAGTCACTAGTCAGAATGTGATTTACACATGGTGGCACCGTGGCGCATGTGTTTTACCATTTTCCACAAAAAGTAAAACATAATCCCTGTACACAAGTTTTCTAATATGAATGTTGATTCCATTCGAAAATCTCATGATATAAAACCTCTCAAGATGCAGTCAACTCCATAAATAGAAAAGTTTCAAAAAAGATGGTACAACTTAACAAGACATCAGTCACTGGTGAACTAGAGAAAGCAACAAACGAATGTGATTTTTAAGGGTGCATAGTCTTTACTTGTGTACTCAAAGAATTGATAAGCAACAACATAATCTGGCCTTCGGGGTCAGTAGTCATTTACTTGTATACAGAAGATAGAACAGATAACATGCTTGGAACTCCAACAACTGGATTTTGCCCATCCCCTCCTCACCAACCATCATAGTAATGATATTTTGTGCTATACTATCTTTATATTGAACCAGGACTAGAAGAAGATAATGTTATCCTCACATCATCTGATGTTGAAATAATGAACATGATGATGTATCATTTGTTAGTACAATACTGTGTCGATCTGCATGTCACCCAATTCATATTTAATTTAAGGGAAACAGAGTAACAGACACAAGTCAAAAATCTTCCAGTGGCTCATTTATAAATAGCTTGGATTTTATCTGAAGCAGACTACATGATAGGTACAGTACAAAATACAAATACGAAGGTCTTTTTTCTTTTCATTTTTGATATTACTGAGTACAGAAATGGAGAATAGAATTACCACATGTGTGTAGTACTTAGTCATTGAATACTACACCATCCCGAGTTTTCCCCACGGCGGACATTGCCAAAGGCAGAAAGTTCCAGAAGATCCATGTCACGACCTGCAATTCTCACCAAACATAAACGAACTTTAATTTCACAATTAATTAAGTAAAATAAGCTTCACATTTTTTCCCTAGAGTGTTGTTAGGAAGTAGGGGTTTTTTCGTCGGTACCTCTAACCAAACAATAAGAGCTTCTCTGTATGAGATCATCCTTAGAAATGTCCATACGATTGCCCTTTGATCGATTAACTCTGGCCTGCAACATGAAAGAAAAGTTTTAGCAATTTGCTAGGAGGTAGCAAATCAATATTAAAACTTTAGGGGAATGTATAATGTGTTTGTCAAATAAGGACACTTCTCTGTTTATAAATTGATATATAAGTCATATCATGCATCGAACTGGTTCATATGGGTCATACCATGTCTCCCGTCAAGAGGAGACTCCTTAATGGGAAATTCTGCCAAATTCTGCCAGTCCCCAGTAGAGGGGCTGGCAAGAATATGTTATCCAAGAAAGGACACAAGTTACGAACCATCTCAAACCTGGTCCAGTAACCAGATAGTTGCTTTACTTCTATAAGTCCTTCCGGTTATATATTTTATATAAGCCTGGACTACATTGCAAAAGCTCCAAAAATGGTTTCATTCTACAAACAATAATATAGTTTGATTGTCGGTTTTCAAAGTGAACCAATGCACCTGTACACGATAAAGCTTGAAAAGTTTTCAAACAAGATGGTTAGAACCATTTAATTATGTTGAATTTGATCTCAACCCCATTATCATGTGCACTGGACAAATGTGGTGTTCCTTCATCAAAATTGTAGCACCACAGTACATGACCGCAATGCGTTTTATTTCTTTTCCACATAGGTTTAAATATTTGATAAATAATTTATACAATTAATTTTAATCAGAAGATCCCATTTAGACATTCAACTAGGGGTGCTGATTGGGGCGGGGGGACAGTGCGCGGGGTTGGGGAGGGGCGGGGTGGGGTCAAATAAGCCCCGTTCTTAGGCGGGGCAGGGAATGGTTGGTTGTAAGGAGGTTCATCCCCATCCCTGCCCTGTACAGGTCGGGGGGCGGGGAACGGGGCGGTGCGGGGATGGGGAAAAGGTCCATTACAGACTGCAGTAATTAGCCCCCTGCAACAACCAGTTCCAACAATCTGCAACAACTACACAGTAGTGTGCTCCATCTGACACCAACCAAGTTCAGTTTGGTTGATTTTGATTTTTGAAGTGTTGACAAGGCAGATTCTGTAATAAATAAGGAACCAAAAACAAATATATATCTATCAGAAGATTTTTTCCTTAACAATATAGCTTTCAGAATCTATAATTGGATTTTCTCCTCAACTACACAGTAGTGTGCTCTCATCTCAACCTTTCTCTGAATCAAGACTTACTCATTGATGTTGTTTCAAATTTTGAATAACTCTATTAATGATCAAAATTGAGTAAAAGTGGGTGATTCATCTTCAATGGTTGGGGAAAAAAAACATGAATTTCAAAAATAAAGAGGCAAGCAATGAAATAAAAGTACTGAAAATTTAATTTAGAGTATGAACTGGACAAGGTAAAGCAGATGGGGATATGGGGCGGGGTTTTAATTTAGAGTATGAAACCCATCCCTGCCCTACTACCAACTGGGGCGGGGACGGGACGGGGCAAACATTGGGGAGGGGCGGGGCGAGGCAGGGAGATGAAAACGGGTCGGGGAACGGGTTGGGTCGGGTCACGGGGCAGGTTCAGCACCCCTACATTCAACCATACAACTACCCTGCCTAGTTACACATAATAGATACAATGCAATGCATCAGTAAGATACTATCGTTGATGGAGCATTCTATTGTCTTTTGTCAATCTTGTGGTTTATTGTATATTGGCTTTAACCGGGGTGTATCATCCCTTGGTCTTTACTGTACCAAACTCCTTTTATTATTAGTATTTATGCTTGTTTACCTCTATAAAAAAATATAAACAAAAAGATAATAAATAGTACTATAACTAATATTATCCAATGTGTACGGGGAAGGGAAAAATATAAAAACACCATGGCCAAAATATTGCACAAATCTCCACAAGTAACAAAATCATCATTGTACGAGGACAGAAATAACTACCTGTAAAACCTGGCAATTCTCCAATGTACTCTTTCCTCCCTGAAATTTGGAAAAAAGAAATTCTCTCGTCACAACACTTTGGTTATACGTAAAAATGCTCAATACCAACACAACACATGAGGTAGTAATCGCTAAGCAAAGACTGCAAGAAGAGTCACTCTACCAGAAACTGAATCCATCAAGTATTGTTTTCACTCATAGCATTACAAAAAGAGCACTTCAAAAGATTGCAGAGTTCTCATCTGGCCACAAAACAGTAGACTTGTATAGTGAACCAACTAACATTGGATGACAGTTATTTGTGACTTCATTCATTAGTGATAAAGAAGCAGAACAACATTTGATTATTAAAAAAAATCGATTCACCAGATGCTAATGGTACCAAATCCAACTTATACATTAAAGTAAAAGAATTGACACATAAGTAAATGACATGCAATTCAAAACACCAGTGGATAATGCATTATGTTTTCTCCGTCTGAAAGCTAGAACAGTGTATACAGAACTATACGATTAGAATTATCTATTCCTAAATGAGGGAAACAAAAGCCATCCCTGTGCTTTTCACCAACTTCAGTTCTCCGTGAATGAAAACGTAAAAACTTTATAGTCAAATTTATTCTATGCAGAACCACCTTTTCCAATTTGGTGTTGACATAGATTATAGTAAGTTTACCAAGCCAAGTGTTGCTCACAAGTTACAACAGATGCCTAACCCAAAGCAAACTTGAATGGTCTCAACTGTACGCAACAATAAAGCTTCAACTAATTGGATTTGAGGTGGCATCTAGAAAAAATTTCTTCCTTATGCCTCACACACTCATATTCTTGGAGGAAAAAGCATAATATAGGTTTAGGGAAAGTAGGCAACTACAGTGACAGTAGTTCGCAACAATTATACAACTTTTGTTTCTAGAACCATGTCTATTAAAGTGCCATAAACTATTCGTTTTTACTCCCAAGTCTCAACTATGTCTCTAACTCTCTAAGATTCATGTGTGGTTGCTAAACTTTAAGCTGCTTTCATACTCTACAATGTACACTCTCCATCCTAGTTACAGAAGGTAGTAACTTTTCAGCATTTCAAATGCTTGTATTTTTCGCCAAAATAGAAATATCTAGCTAGAAATTGCCTCAATATTGATAATGCCTAAATATGAAATTCAAAATCCCCAAATCAAAAATTAACTTAATATCCATAAATTAAACTTCCCCATCATTAAAAATCCCCCAAAACACAACAACCCAAGTAACAAAACTACAGAAAACATTAAAAAAAAATCCAATCTTTAAGGTGAAATTACCTTAGAAAAGGGAACAATGTGATCGTAATCATGACAAAGACAACCAGGACAACCAACAAGCTTCCGAAACACAATATTACCAAGATAATCACGTCTCCAACGATCTGGATCTCTTCCTTTAATCTTCTCTGCTTTATCCCAACATTGTTGTTTCACACTATAAGAAAAACTCCTAGGGTTGGAATAAGAATCAATACTATCATCAAATTCAGAGACACTTTCAGTAACAAATTCATGATTAACAACTGAAGTAGCTCGAGGTAAGCGAGATGAAGAAGAAGAAGAAGTTGAAGGTCTGAGTTCGAAATTACTAGCTGAGTTGATGGATCGGTCTCTGGCGGGAGATGAAGAAGAAGACTTTCTTCGTTTCCCTTTCATTTTCTTATCTCTCAACAGTTGCTATTCGTTCACTTGTTTGGTAATTTTTTTGGATTTTTATTACGTTGCATATAAGCAACCCCTTTTCACAAAAAAAAAAAAAAAAAAAAACTTACCAGGCCGAGTTATGGGCTTTTAATATGGAGGCCCAATTTGAATGTAGTCCATTTGGTTTTTACCCTTTTGGGTGAAGTGAATGGACGTTGGCCTTTGCTGGTTTGGGTTGGTTACTTGGTTGGGGTCATTGGCCTTTGATTCACTCATCAAGTCATTAATGAAATCAAACAGTTTACTATCTTGATAGAAAGAGACTAATCATCTCATATAAGTAGATAATTAATAAACATAATTAATTAAGTTTTTTAATTAGTAGTAATTTACAACAGTTTTAGATATCTTTATGAGAAAGATAAGAATTCAAAAATGTTTTATTTTTAGTTTGATGTTATTAGTCCAGAAAATGGAATTATGGCTTATGGGAGTGTGTAAAGTATCTATTAACATAACTAAGTGAATGCATATATGTCAGACGTGTATTATATTTAGTTTTCTTGTTTTTTGGTAAAATTAATATTAGTTTACTAATTTATAGGTAACTACTTGATAAGATTTAATTATTTATATTAAAATTACTTAATAACCATTTTTATATTAGAGAAGATATATTTAATTTTAGTGAAAGAGAAATAGACTTTTTTGATGAAAGTTTGGCATCAGGAAAAAACCTCTCCTGTGTATTTTTCTGTTAGACTTATTTACCTTCTCTAGATTTAATCTATTAAAGATATTATTTGTTATATATTTTGATGTAAAATTTGTCATTTGTGGGATAAATAAAATACTAATTTGCAGACTTTAGGAAATTTTAGGGAGTTTCCATCCTATGGATGGTAAGTCCATCTTCATTCTTTACACTTTACGTGTACCATGCGTTAGAATGAGACTGTGAAAGTCTACACTCCAAAGGCCAAAATATTGACATTTTTTTAAGGTTATAAATATCTTATTTCTTGTCAATTTAAAATCCATTTCCATGAAACTTCAAGATGTCTTTGTATATTCTTCCCGTTGTTTGGAAGAGTAAAACCAATTTCCTTGAAGTACCTATAAATAAATAAGGGTAATTTCCCGAACAAGCACAGGTTTATAACGTTTCTTCTCAAATCAGCACATTTGACTGCAATCTTCCCCAACAAGCACAATTCTCGGTTTGACTTGCTGAATTTTTGTCTTTTAGCATATTTTGTTTCCTATTATACCTTTTAGCCTATAATCATTTGTTTTAATAGGTTTTCAGTAGATGTGACATCTGAGATAATGGCATGACAGTAGATTACAACCATTGGATCATGATAATAAGTTACAGCCGTTGGATATAATTTGCTAATTCCTATCCTCCACAAGTGATGTTATTTCCTCTACAATTTGTAATTTTAAACAAGCATCTGCTACAGTAAACAACAGCCACTCAGCGCCACGTGTCATTAACCGTTGGGTTTTAATTGGGCGGGAAAATCGAGCAGGAACAGGTAGAGTGATACTTAACCTAGGGTTTTCACACCGATTCAGAATCCACAACCACCCACTCTCTCTTCTTCTTAAACCGATTCTTCTTCCATTAAACTGCTCATAACTCTTCTAACTTCTTTCCCATCTTCCATTTCTACACAATCATCTTCTAATTTCTACACAATCATCTTCTAATTTTCCATCTTCCATTCTAATTTCTACATAATCATGCCAAAAAAGATTGAAGGCGATGAATTCAGCAGAAAATTTAGCATCACTGTGAGATGCTCACCATCTAAGTTTGAAGCCCACTATCTAAACCCAAACGAAAGATTGCCCCCCAATGAGTTAGAATCTTTTAAAAATTCCCCTTTTGGGCAGTTTTTGAGTTTGGAGGGACAAGAAAAAATCGCCATGATCACTTCAGTAGTTACAGAAATTGTTTCAAATAGGGTTGGTCGATTGAAGTATTCAATTGGGGGTAGAGTGATTGAGTTCAAAATGACAGATCTTGCTTTGATTT
Organism: Aquilegia eximia; assembly: GCA_023053565.1. Lineage (NCBI taxonomy): Eukaryota > Viridiplantae > Streptophyta > Magnoliopsida > Ranunculales > Ranunculaceae > Aquilegia > Aquilegia eximia. The sequence continues at coordinate 37,066,482 of JALIGU010000002.1, forward strand.
TGGGGCCTTTGAAATTTGGGCATTTACCTGTTGATTTTGTTGTTAGGAAGCAAACTGAATATAGTGCTTTCAGATCGAAATACTTCCAGAATAACCTACACATCAGAGATTCTCATATCCTTGATGCAATTAAGGAAGCAAGAGAAGCCGAAGATGCTCATCCAGATGATGTCAATAGGTTGAACAGGTTGTATTTTCTTACAATTTTTCTGCTTGCTGACTCATCAAAAACAATTGATGTAATGTATGTCGATCTTGCTGAAAATTTGGTCGATTTTGATGATTTTCCATGGGGTACTGCTGCATTCAAATTGCTTGAGAGCAATTTAGAAGATGTGTATACCAAAATTGTTGATGGTGTACAAAACTATTGTATCAATGGATGTGTGTTTGCATTCATTATTTGGGCATATTTGCATCTCCCAAATCTTGGTCCCAGAAAGATTCCCAACTCTCCTTTTCCAAGGATGTTAGGATGGTATGATTTGCCCACTAGGAACAAATCAAGGGACAAACTTTCTGAGAAATTTCACCCCAAGAAAGGATTCATTAATGTGGCCTATCCACTGGATATCACTCTGCAAGAAAGAGCTGCAGCAAATTTACAAGTGGTTGAAGAAGTAAGTCATCTTTATGTTGTTGTATTTTCAATATCCTCTACTTTGTTTTCTTTTTCCTCTACCGATATATACTTATCCGTTACATTTTAATTCCAGTTTCAGGCTCTTTCACAAGCAGAATATGAAGAGTCTGCTTCTTCTAGGCCAGTTTCTAGATTAGTTCGTCCATCTCAGCACTCATCTGCAACAACAAGTTCTGGAAATTTTATTACACTTGAAAGAAATACCCTTGAGGCAATTCTCAAAGGAGTCTTTGAAATGGTATGTTGTTACTACTACTTTGAAATTCTATCTGAAACCATGAATAACTTATTTTCTTTATAGGTTTCTTACTTATTACATTGAATACATATATTCTAAAACCTCTAGTTGATCATTATTAATATGTTTTGGTATATCGTCTACATTGATATTATTTTCCTCTATGTTATACAGTTCTATCCGTTACCTTGTTTCTGTATACTTTTTATAATTTGTTAACATAATATACTCTTTAAACTTTACATGTTGTTGAATTTGAATGAAGTCATATACAAAAACTTTAAACCTTGAAATGTTGAAACCTTGAAACCTCTATAATTTGAATGTTAACATAATATATCCTTTAAATATTTGAATGATGTTTTCTATAATGTTGGGTTTATCCTCTACAATCTTATTGCATTATTTTTGAAGGGTCGTGAGGCAGGGATGGTTTCTGACAAAATCAGTGATGCTGATGTGGCTGTTAAAGGTGTGTTTGCACAGATTGGTAAGGGGGCATCAAAGAAGACAAGTAAAAGTAAGAAGAAAATAAGTTCCCCCTCAAAGCCAACTCTCAAACCCAAATCAGTCAAAAAGACCAATCCTTTGCCAAGTCCTCCAAAAAGGGCAACCAGATCAAGTACTGCATCCCAAGTTTCACCAACAGTTTCAACAAGGAAACAAACAATTCCATCCAAGAAAACCAATGTTTCACCCAAGAAACCCATTGTACCAACCAAGAAAGTTAGTGCTCCCCCCAAACCTATTGGGAGGGTGAAGATACCTCCCAAGCAGAAACCCCATCAAGCCACAACAGTGAGTGATTCCCCACAACCCAAAATTATTGATTATAAGAAGATGGAGGAAGAGCCTATACCAGCACAGACAGCAGTTAGAACCACCAGGAGTAAAAGCTCTTTGTCTTCTAATTATGAGGTAAAAAGAAGGGAACCTCAACCACCAAAATCTGAAGGGGATAAGGGGATAAAGAGGAAAATATCAGAGGAGGGGGAGAAGGATAACAAGAAGAAGAAGAAAAATTCAAAGAAGGGGGAATCTGAAAAAGTGGAGAAGCGTAAAAAGAAGATGTCCATTGTGGATATGGGGAAGCAGGATGAAGATAATGCAGCTCCACAGAATGATGAGATAGAAGAGGGTAAAAATACAGTAGGGGGGAGTGATGATGACATGTTACCATTAGACCGACATTTTCCCGTGTTTGATTTTAATCTTGAAGAACAAAATGACCAACAGGCTGGAGAGAAACAGATAGAGAAAGAAGAGAAAAAAAGGAAGAGAGCAGAGATGTTGTTTCCTATTATAAGGCATCAACCTAAAAGGAAGGTTAAAGGTGATGCCTTTGATCTTAGTTGGAGGAAAGAATTAAGAAAGAGAAGGGAGGCAAAGAAGCTGAAGGAAAAAAAGGCAAGGAAGATACAGTCAGATGATGATGAAGTCCCCAGCAGTAAGAAAGTAAGAAAGTTGTCTTTCTGGAGTGATGATCATTCATCAGATGACCAGGAGTCCATTGTGGATGTATTGAATAACCTGAGAGGTGTACCTGATCCTCTTGCCAAGGCAATGTCAAAACTCCAAGGTCTTTCTGTATTGATGGGAGAGAAAGCTGAAGTGAATGAAGAAGGTAAACCTAATGATTCAAGTACAAAGGATGGCGATCCTTCTGTATCCGCTACAGAAGATACATTGTCTGCTAGAAAGGAGGATCCATCCGCTACACCGACAAAGGTAACAACAGATGAAACCGATACGGCTACAACTGAGGTTTCATCCGCTACATTGTCTGGTTCGAAGGCTAAAAGCATTGGGGCATCTTCTACAACTGTTGAATCTGCTGATAGTGAAGAAGAAGATGATGATAAGCAGGATGATGATTCTGATGATGATAAAGAAGATGATGGTAAGGAGGACGATGATAAGTAGGATGAGGATGAAAAAGATGATGGTAGGGAGGATGATGATAAGAAGAATGATGATAAGAATGATGATGATAAGAATGATGATGATGATGACAATGGTGGATGTGATCATCATACTGATGTGGTGGTTAATAGAGAAGATGTACCTCAACAGTATAGACTTGAAACACCTACTGCATCAGATATTGAGGAGTCATCAGGCAGGAAGAGTGTTCTCATTCTTGGTGTAGAGGAATCTGATGATGATGAGAAGGATACAAAATTTGACCTGCAAGCATTAAGAGTGGCAAAGAGGGAAAGGGAAGCCAAAACTTATCAAAACATGGAGGCTGGTGAACTTTCTTTGGGCCTTAGGTGTAATGCAAGGATGTCAGAGATAATGAAAGAACCATTCTTCAGTAGACACGTGGAAGAGGATGATACAAAACTTTGTCACTACTTTTGGAGTTTGGCTTCTGACCCAAAGTGGAGTAGAGTCCCCATGAGAAGTTATGGTTTTCTGGCTTCATGCTCAGTGAGTGCCTACAACACACTCTACAAAGGTAATTGGCTTAATGATGAGATTATTGACATCTATCTCAGGCTGCTCATTCGTTGGTATGGTACCATGAGGCCATATTACTTTAGGGATGAAGATCAATATGCTATTGTTTCAACAGTATATCTACATGTAAGTACCTTGTTCCCTTATTCTACCTAGTAATTATAACCTTCAATTCTGAGCTGTTTGAAGAATTATTTTTCCTTTTTGTAGACCAAAATCAAGTGTGATGTGATGCCTGAATACGACAAACTGATGAAAGATAAGAGTTTTGCCAAAATGAATCCTCAGGAAAGAGTGACATCTGGGCGTTTCCAAATTTCATCAGGCTGTACTTCAATTGTTGATCCCTGGGTAGGTCTCAAAAATCAAGTTCACCCTGTGAAAGCAAAGGCACTTCTCATCCCATTACAGGTATATTTCATACTTTCCTCCACTACCTCTACATGTCATAATTTATCCTCTATTTTATTATTTCTATTTGCCACTATTGATATGTATATATGTGTTATTTGTAGGTGAATGATAACCACTGGATTCTGCTTTCTTTCAATTTTAGTGAGAAAATTGTTAGAATCTATGATTCATTGGGAATGACAAGGGGTATACCTGAATTGAGAAATATGCAAAAGTTTTTGCCATATGTTGTTTTTGCTGCTGATCCATCACAGGTTCAACTCAAATTGGATATGAAGTGGAAGCGTGAGTATGTTAAGTGTGCTGAACAACCAGATGGTTGTAGCTGTGGATTATTCCTCCTTGCCTTCGTCAAATGCGTGCTTCGAGGAATACCACCTCAGTTCGATGCAGATCCTCTTCAGATGCGCTATCGTATTGCCAGAGACCTAATTGATATAGGGGAACCTCCCTCCTCCAAAAACAAGAGCAAAGTTTAGTTATTTGTTGTTTGTATTGTATGCTATACATTTTATTTGGTTGTTTGAAGACATGTTTATATGGTTGTTTATGAACCCAATGTTTTTTATGTGGTTGTTTATGAATCTATGTTCATGGTTGTGAATGATACATTCTGTTCTTATTTGGTTTATAGGTGAACCTATATTGTTCCTGTTCTTTATGTTTGAATTGTAGAGGATACACAAATATATGGTAGCCGTTAGGTAGTACAAACATAGAGGACAGCACTGCAATGCACAGTAGACAATCTATGCAAAAAACCTAACAACCAAATAAGGTAACACTCAAGTGTCACTGATAAAACATACGATAACAATAGTGTTTTCCTGTCAAAAATAGGTTGGATTTGAAGCCCCTACCCTTATATAACATGAAAATCAATACAAAATAAAGTCAACGGATAACAGGCAATATGTAGAGGATCTAAACATGTATGTGGAAGATACATTCCCCAAAAAGTACAAAACCCATTTCAGTACTTAGATTGTAGCTAGAACAGGGCTAAGTGGTGGCCCTTCACCAAATAGGGTGTGACTGAAGAGTTGATAGTCATCTATACATTCAAGACAAGTTGATTTGTTATGACCTCTGACTCTACACATTGAACATCGCATACTCTGGACAGGGACACCCTCAGCTTTACCTCTCTTCCTGGCTGTTTTAGGACGCCCTGCCTTTGAAGTTTTTAGTGGTGGAAGAATTCTTCTTCTTTGTCTGTCGGTTGGCCATTCTTCCTTCCCTCTTGTGGGTGTCCATTCTTCTCTATAAGTTTCTATGTATGTTTCCTTCAAGTAGTACACCTCAACAAATTTGTATGGATCAAATCCAACTTCCTTTATAGCTGCCATGGCATGCTCACATGGTATCCCCATGGTTTGAAACCATTTGCATGTACATGTTCTTTTGTTGAGGTCAACCACACATGACCTTTTAAGCCCTCTAACAGACCAAATACCTGCTGAAGCTCTTTCAAGTGTGCACTTTCTTGCAACTGCGGCATTGTGCACTATTTGCTCTTGACACCATGTTGTGACAGGTGAATTGAACTTCAAAGAATCATTGCGATAATCTCGATAATGCCTAATTACATTATCTCGTATCATTGAAACAATGGTAGTAATTGGCATCATTCTTTCTCCAATGATCATTTTGTTCCAGCTCTCCACATGATTTGTTGTCACAATTCCATATCTGCAAAATCAATGTAAAGGATAGAAACCTTATAGTACCGGATAGGAGTTGTATTGTAGCGTACACAGAAATATGTTAGCAAACTTACCTGTATTTCTCTTGGAAAGCACTTGCCCACTTTTCTAAAGGCCCAACATCCATAAGTTTTTCATGTGCTTTGGAGGATAGGACCCATATTCCTAGCATATTTCCCCAAAATTCTTGTTGGTTGAGGGTTTTTGCTGATTCTTGCACCAAGAACTTGATTTTCTTGTGACCAAACTTGCCACTCATGTGATAGGAACAGTACATATGGACAGCATTTGGCAGAATTTTAGGAACACCTTGGATGATGCTTTTGTGTCTATCAGATAACAAAATGAACTGGTGATCTACACCAACCACATGGTCCCTTAGTTTGGTAAAAAACCAATCCCAAGAATCATTTTTCTCTTTCATTACAACTGCGAAAGCGAGGGGGAACACATGGTTGTTGCCATCGACTGCAATAGCACTTAGAATTGCTCCAGGGTACCTCCCTTTAAGGAAAGTTCCATCAACAATGACTACAGGACGCAAGTTCTTCTTGTAGACCCTAACTGATATACCATATGTCCAAAAGAAACATTCAAAACGATCACCTGGTCCAGTTAGAATATCAGTCACAACATCTGGATCAACACTCATGAGCTCATGACTATATGTCTCAAGCAACTGATATGAGTAGCTGTAGCTTCCTCTTATCTGCAACAAAGAATAGATGTGAAAAACTATACTCTACACAGAAAACAATCTAGCCGATACTAGTGCCTATGGTAGCGACTACAGAAACAAAGTAGAAGATGCTATACCTTCATCAGTGCTTTCTCTTTAGCAAACCATGCAACTTTGTATGAAACTGTGGTCTCATAGTCTTCCTTGACCATCTTTACAAGTGCTTTAGGCTTTAAGTTTGGGTTATCCCTTAACTTTCTCATTAATACTCTAGAAACCCAATCACTATTTGCTTGGGGATCTGTTCCTCCAACTCTAAAATTACCACAAGAGTGGTCATCATTCATTCTAGAAATCTTCCAAGTGTTATCCATATTTCGTGTTGCGTAGACTCTCCATGGACAACCATCTGCTTTACATTTCCAAATCAACCTTTTTGTGTTGGTGCTTTGCCTGCGTATATCTTTTTCAGTCTTAATCGCGTAGGTTTGGAGGTCCCTTTCAAGATCATCTCGACTTAAATATACTATTCCACATGCAGGTCTAACATAATCATTGTGAGAAGGCTCTGTATGGGGAGCACAACCAACATTTACCCTAGATTTTGCAATGTACGCAGAAAAGATTTTGTCTAATTCACGTTTCACTTCATCGTTATCGCGGTTTTCCGTAACTCTTACATTCTTCTGGAGTGGCACATTGTTGGGAAATGGTACATCTGTATCAGGAGGTACAGTGGTCGGAGCTGGAGGGTTGTCTTGAAGTGGCACAGTGGTAGGAGTTGGAGGGTTGTCTTGTAGCGGCGCAGTGTTATGTTGTGGTTGATTGTTGACGTAATCCCCTACCCGAGCGAAACGATCCTCTAGATTGCACCGTATATCCCCTGCATTAGCATTTCTATCCGTTACCACATCTTCGCTATGCACGGTTTCTTGTGTCGATAGATCACCGAACATTGGGTAGCTGTCATTGTACATTTCGTTCTCAAATTCTTGATCTTGGGTGTCAAGAATTGGTGTTTTCATCTCACCAAGCCTTCAGATGAAGATTGGATGACACCATCATCTTCATTATGAGATGGAGGAGGTGGTGTAGGACCAAACATTGGCTGGCTGGCAGTATACATCTCAGATTCAAACTTATCTTCAAGTCTATCGAATGAATTATAAGAGTAATCACTATTTGAGTCGAACACATCCTCTTCTGTATCCCATTGGCCTTCCTCACATTCACCCTCACTGTCATCATCCAGTACTTCTTCTTGGCTTCTCTCTATCTCTGGATCTAATCTTTCTTCTACACTTTCCAATTCATCTGAATCCCCAAAACCATTATCCCTACGCATATCAGATAGAATCCCTGCTATGTCTTCAAGATTATCAAATCTAGCCGATTTTGGTACACATATAGGCGATCCAGTTGCTGTTCTAGCCGATAAGGGAGTCAAGTTCATTGGAGGTTGAGGAATGTAAACATATCTCTCACTTGAACATTAGGGGGAGGGGTTTCCAAGAATAAAGGGTCATTTAAGTGCCCCTTTCCCTTTACAGTCACTTCTAGGTCTTGAGAAGGAGTTTCCAATCTATATTCATCAGGAACATGGAAAGGTTTTGTTGGTGTACAAAAAGAAGAGTAGTCTAGTTTCCTACCCAAGCCTAGATTATTGACAACAGGTTCAGGGAAAAGTTTTCTCTTCAAAGATTGACTAGTTTTGGGATTGACAACAGGTTCAGGGAAAAGTTTTCTCTTCAAAGATTGACTAGTTTTGGAATCCCCCTTGGGCAGCTCTCTTGGTATCTCACTCACTTGGCTTGAGGATTCATTAGTCTCTGACTGTATCATAACTGGTGTTAAATGATCAACCACCCAAATAGAAATCACCATTGCAGCTGAATTTGTAATGTATGCAATCATTGCCATGTAATGATCTTCGCATTCAACCTTAATTGGATTATTGTTGATTACAGCTCGCAATGACCAAGTTGTTCTTGGTGCCTTACATAAGGATTCAACCAATTCCAAGAAGTCTCCGTAGGATGTCTTGTTATTAGCGATCCTTATTTTTGACTCACCATGTACATATGCAATCTCAACTTCTTCAACTGTAACAACCAATTGCCCACCATGTTGGAATATGATATTAAATGTGTTCTCTGCATAACATCAATTAAAATGGGTTTAATATCACATCTCTATAAACGAGTGTACTGAAGGTTTCGGCTACAATATCAGTTTTAACGGTTACAGATGACAATTTATCGTCTATAAATTTAAGAATGTATGTCAAAGTGATAATCAGTACCACATGATAAACCCACTTTTAGATCTTCTAATCATTAGATAAAAAACTTCAAAACCCCCCATAAAAACAGAGACAAAGAGCCATACACGGTAGACACTAGTGATTTAAAGCTTGACAACAACATATTAGAAACCCATAAACCAAATTCTATGGTTTTCATACCCCCAACCCAAACATCAACTAGAGTTGAAACCCCACCCACAATTGAATGCTTGCATTTAAGCTGGTGGGTGTGTGTGTGAGTGAATACTTTAATGCCACTGAGATTGAAACCTAAAACAGACAACTTTAATACCAATGATTGGTATTGATGCCACTGAAATCAAACCCCCCATTACCATTATAAATGAACAACCTTCAAACCTCAAAACTTACCAGGAATCTGAACGTTCATAACTTGCTTGCCCTTATTGTTTCCTTTTTTTCCCATGATGAACATATTACCGATGAAAACCCCAACGTCAAAAAAAAAAATCGAAGCTTTACGACAAAGAGATTGTGATCTGATGAAAAGAGGTTATCTTCTTGTTCATTCTTTGCGATGAACAAAGAAGGTGAAGAAGAAGAAGAACAGAGAAAGTAGTTTTGGTTAACTTCTCTTTTAAGGTAAGACAGTTGTTTTTGTCTTTTCTGGGTGGAGGATAGAGTAATGTGTTGTGGAGGATTGAGAATGTTGATTTCTGTGTTATTTCATCCAACGGTGGTAATCAAAGATGCTTTTTCATCTAACGGCGAGAGTTTAGTTTGCTGAATTGAATGAGGAGAGAGAAAAATCAGACAAACAGCAGATATGATGTGACGGCTTAAAGCTGTCATAAGGGTAGAAATGTCCAATTGAAAAGTCAAACCGAGAATTGTGCTTGTTGGGGAAGATTGCAGTCAAATGTGCTGATTTGGGAAGAAACGTTATAAACCTGTGCTTATTCGGGAAATTACCCAATAAATAATTTCAAGCATTACAAGACAAAATGAAAAGCAGGCCAGCCTACCCACTTTCTCTTCACATTTTCCATTCCATATTCTATTCTAGTCATTAGTCATGGCTATTTCCACAACTGCAGGAGCTATGAAGCTTCACTTGATGGCTTTTCATCAGTTGACCATTTCTTTGTGTTCTTTCCATCTAACTTACTCATATCAGACAATCTTGCATCATAGAAATGACCTCTTACCTAGACCACTCTGATTTCTTGCAAGTATATATACATAACCTCTCCATTCCTCTCATCACCAAACTAACTAACAATTTTCAATCTTTTCTTGCTTCTTTTCTTTGCTACATTCATAACTTTGTTATATACAACACACTGTAGTTCATATAAAATCTCTATAGCTTTACAATGGAGAAGACATCATCTAACACCTTATCAGCTCCTTCCTCATTGGCAGATTTTATTGGCTTTCTTTTATTTGTTGTTTTTGAGTGGGTGATTGGTTTTAAGAAGTTTTATTTGACTTCTCAATTTTTTTCCCAATCCCAACTTGGTAGTAAATCAAAGGATTATTCAGAGAGGAAAATTGTGAATGCTGAATTGTTGAAGCAGAAGACAACTCTTAATGAGAAGGTGGATGATGGAAAACTAAGCAGAGAAGAGGTTGAGATGGTGATGAGGAAGTTGAGAATTGCAAGTAACCCAGGTGATGAGATGCTTCAGGAAAGATTGGGTTCAAATGCTCTGTCGGTTTTGTTTGAGGATAATGAACCCAGTGTAGAAGAGGTGAAGGAAGCTTTCGACCTGTTTGATGTAAACAGAGATGGTTTTGTAGATGCAGCAGACTTGCAAGTAGTACTCTGCAGTTTGGGTTTGACAGAAGGATCAAAGGTGGAGGAATGCGAAAAAATGATCAGAGTCTTTGATGAGAATAGAGATGGGCGGATCGACTTTAATGAGTTTGTGAAATTGATGGAGAACAGCTTTTGCTGATCCCTTCTTTTGTATAGTAATCCTTCGAACCGTTTTTCATTTGAATCGGAACTTCACCTTGACAGTCTTTAATATATATAAATCTTCTACCTTGTATATAGTTTTATTTAGAAGAACTTATGTACGAAGGGCCTGATCAAGAAAACAAACTACAAAAATTTAAAAAAAAAAAAGGTATTACCATAGGAAAAGTAAAAGTCAAGAATTTCTAGAATAAGTAAGATTATAATATTTCCTATCAATGGAATCATAAGACAATAATTTTTATCTATGTAAAATGATATCTAGTGCCCAACAAATGAAGTCATATAATATAAATTTCTTCCTCTAGATTTTCACAGGTTTGAAGTTTTAGAAATAGACAAATAGTACACTTCTAAGATCCCCTTTGCCATAATCAGTTGCATCGGGATCCATATTACTAAGAATGAAACACAGTTCACACTTCACGCTAGTAATTACCCTAATAAAGAGTAAACCAATATTGACAATGGTAGTAGTATTGTTGAAGTTCATGGCCATGGCCATATAACTGACCTGGATATTTTTAATCTTTGCCGACACCATTAAACAGCAGTTCAGTATAACCCTTCTCATTCAACCCGATCATCTCGCAGGCGCCAACTTTCACCTCGTCAACCTTGCTAGGACTGGTTTATATAGAGCAGGAAGAGAATGTGCTTCAGCTGCATGCAATATCCTCTATTCGCAAATTCCCAGTTTTGTAGTACATGAGTACCCAGCTGCAAGGAACCTGTTCTTTGAAGAGCTTAACCCTGAAAAGCAGCCTTGAAAGAATGATTACCTAGAAGAACTCGTTGAGTTAAATTTCTCTCCATAAATTCCCAACAAAATGTATATGGTGGAAACTAATATACTTACGTTTCCTCCCCAAATGGTCAGGACGACATTTGTCTAACAAGTCATCCACTACACCAAAAGCGATCAGTTCTGATAAATGCGATAACATATGTCCCCTTTGATGGGGAACAACTATAAGACATGGAGTAACATTACCTGCTTTTAGCCATCATACAATAACAAGAAAAGGAAGATGATTAGGGATCAAAACAAGAGCTCTATATATGTCTGGAAGCTTATCCAGAGTGTTTGTTACCTTAAAAACTGATTTAACTGCCTCTGCACTTTGCCTACTTGGATGTAGCCAGAGTCTTACGTGCTCATTTAGTCCATGCGCTCACGCATTTGATAAACTTTAATGACCTACAACATCAAAGGAAGCAGAGTGGTTACAACCCAAATAGCAGATTTATTCACATATGATTGCCAATGAAACTCATAAGCAGCTCAAAGCAAACGTCACACTGCTTAAATGTGTCCAAGCAACAAGACATGATGACACAATACAAAACTAGTTATACTAAGAAAAAATCTTATTTGGGATAAGAAAGAATATCTACCTCACTTAAAGATATGTGGTTTCCTCCAAATCAGATTCACTGACGGAAGCATCAATAATCACCAGTAATCTCCACAAGTACAGGTCCCACTTTGAAAACAATGGAAGCGATTGGCATCTCTAACAATTATCTTTCTCTGTGCAACCATTGATATGAGCTTCACTGCAGTATGACAATCATGGCACATTCTCAAATTTTTTATTACATGGATTGGTGCTTCTGAAGGAGTGTTCAAGAGGCCAAACGCTATCGCCAGTTTCTCACTATGGAAACTAAGATATTCTTCCTTCTGTTCATCCTCCACGTCGTGTACCACTGAAGCAATGTCAGGCACATACCCCAAATGCTTTATCTGTCCTAAAATATCTGCAAGCTTATCGTAAATTTGAATTGAGTCTTTGTGATTCTTGTCTTCTGAAACAAAGACATGGGTGATATTCTTCACTTGTATCCAACTCACCCCTGGCTCTTTCTTGATTTCTCTTCCCCTCATCAATTTGCGGATGCTCACTACTCCATCCCACCTCCTTGCCTTGGCATACATATTAGATAACAGGATATATGTCCCCACATCATTAGGATCCAACTTTAGAATGTTCTCTGCAACTTGCTTTCCTAAACTAATGTTACGATGGACATGGCAAGCACTTAGCAGGGTTCTCCACGCAACAACATCCCATCTGACTGATCTAGAATTCATGAAATTCTCAGCTTCACTGAGTCGTCCAGCCCTACCAAGCAGTCCAATGATGCATGTATAGTGCTCCACTCCAGGTTCAATTCTCATATCTTTCATCAACTGGTTCAAATAGTAGAACCCCTCGTCAACAAGACCCAAGTGGGCACAAGCAGACAGAACCCCAACAAAGGTCACGTAGTTAGGGACTTCTGCTGCCGCTAACATTCTGTAGAAGACTGAAAGAGCTTCCCTACCAAGACCATGATGGGAGTATCCTGAAATCATCGAGTTCCACGTTACAGTGTCTCGATAGATCATATTGGAGAAAACTTGATTTGCATGATCAACGCTACCACTCTTGGAATACATATTGATCAGAGCATTTGCAACAATCATATAGTTCTTAAATCCAGACTTCAGTGCATGACCATTCAACATATCCCCATGCCTCATTGCAGACAATCCAGCACAGGAATTAAGCATAACAGCATAACTATACTCGTTAGGCTGAACCCCCTCAAGCACCATTTCAGGAAATAGATTGAGAGCCTCCTCAAAACATCCATTCTGAGAATAAGTAGCCATGATTGCTGTCCACAAAACAACATTTCGGTCATGTAACTCATCAAATGCATTCCTCGCATAGATTGTCTTACCACATTTTCCATACATGTCAATGAGAGCACTACCAACAAACTCATCACTCTCACTACCTGCTTTAAGTATCTGTCCATGAACTTGTGAACCTAATTTTATATCTTTCAAGTGAGCACAAAGACCTAGGACAGTAACATAGGTAACATGATCCCACACAACATACTCATTTACCATTTGAATCAAAACCTCCAATGCCACACTCAAATATCCATTCTCAACAAACCCATTGATAATCGAATTATACGTAAGAATATCTGATCCCGGCACACTCTTAAACACCCGCAAAGCTCCCTCCATGTCCAAACACCTAGTATACATATGTAAAAGCGCATTCCTCACATAAGAATGAAACAAAAGTCCAGTTTTCAATACATAACTATGACACTGCACTCCCTCCTTAATCGCTCTAAGATCAGAACAAGAAGACAAAACAGTAGCAAAAATATACTCATTCGGACACAAAAACCCACCAAAATTTAAACTTTTAAACAAATTAAGAACTTCTAAAGCAAACCCATTATGGAAATAACCAGCCATTATGGAACTCCAAGAAACAACATTTCTTTCAGGCATTTGATCAAACAATTTACGTGCTAATGAAATTTCATCACATTTAACATAAAAATGAATCAAAGAGTTAGTTTGAATTACATTAAGTTGAACATTTGAGCTCGATGTGATCAAATGGGCATGAATAGTTCTACCAAGTTTAAAATCTCTTGTATCAGCAGAAAACTTTAGAAGTTTTATAGTATCTTCAAGTGACAATGCAGAACTCTTGTCAGAATTTGATTTCAATAAAGATGGAATCTTTTTAGTTAAAACATGTTGAAAGCGGGAAAGAGGTTTTGAGGTGTGCATGGGTTTAACCGTTTAACTGGATTCTTTAGCCAACTTCCACCATGTTAACGTGGATGTTTTGAAGGAAGAAGAAGAAGACAACGGCGTGATTTATATTAGGCTTCATGTTTGGGCACCCAGTGGGCTTTTATATGGGTTCAGGCCCATTGTAAGGGTCCACAATACAAATAATGGCGTCAACCAATCACATTGCATCACTCTCGTTCAACCTGCAAAGAAGAAGAAGAAGAAGAAGAAGAAGAAGAAGTAGTTTAAACTTTAAAGCACAAGTAAGTTTTTCTCAGTTCTCAACATGTTGTTAGCAACTTGAAGTTTTAAGTTAGTCTTACTAACCTTTTTATATAAAGATTACTACTATTATCATCAAACGACACGATTAATATTGATAAAGATTGGTTTTTCTTGTGTTATTCACTTTTTAGAATAATGGGTATTTGTTAGATTTATGTTTAATTAACTCTGTTAAAGGAAAATTAGGATTTTTGTGTGAAGTTGTAAGTGTTTGACAAAATGCCTAACTGAAATATTTGGTTGGTTGTGATATGTGTATAGAAGTTAAAGAGTTTGATTGAGTTTTGAAGCTTAATGACTATATCACAAGCAAGGAACATTGGGTTGCCGCTGATGAATTTAGTTAAAATGGGAGGCACGCCAATTTTACAACAACTGCAATTGGAGGAAAAGTTGCTAAGAACTACTTCGGATAATTGGTGCATTATAAATGACGGAACAAATGATCCTACAATTGTGATGGGAATGTCAGGGTAAGTTTTATTAATTTCGTTGTTTTATTAGCTACTCGTGTTCGTGATTTTTATTGTATACAACATTTTATATTGTAGTGTTAATTAGGTCAATAAATTGGATATTTGTGAATCTGAGTCAACTTAACCGACCAAGAATCTTGGTTCAAATTTTGTTAATGTGTCACGTTAAATGGCTTAATTTAGGATTTGAATAAATGTGACACCATAATTAATTATGGAAAGCAAAAAAAAAATTATTTTCTTCAAAATCTATTTGAACAACCTGTAATATACTAATATATATACTCAAAGTTTCAAACAAATGACCGCTAAACTCCTCAAGTATCCTAATGTGAACAAGTGAGGGAATCTATCAATCATGATTCATGAATTAGCTGGAATCTGAATCCTTTTCTGAGGTTGTTAGACCTCTCTACCTATTAGGCTTTGAGTTGTTGCATGTTTTTTCTTCTGTCAGTATATTCCTCGTACTCTTTTTGGATAGAATGTGTGTCTGCATACAGTGAAATATCCATACGCAAAGAAATTAACTAGAGAGAAATGATCTCTTCCAAAGGAGACCTGCAGAACTTCTTGAACTTGAACCCGTCATACAAGATCAGGTTCCTGTCATTCGAAGATTTTCCGGAGGAGGTACTGTCATAGTTGATCCTGGGACAATATTCGTCACTTTCATATGCAACAGAGATGATATTCCTGGAATTCAACCATATCCCCGGCCCATCATGAAATGGAGCGGTGAATTGTATAAAGAAGTGTTCAGTGGCATTGGCGATTTCCATCTACGCGAGAATGGTACCTATAATACATTATCTTTTGTTAGCCTTACTATAATAGTACAAAATCATGTTGCTATGTAACTTTAATCCTCAATCTCCTCATACTTTGAAAGACTACATGTATTTCGTCAAATAAAAAGCTTTGCAACTAATGAATTCAAATTATTGTTTTTATTTATTATTATTTTATGGTTCTTATTTTTTGTGAAAGTACAAATTGTTGCTTTGCTACAATAGCTAAATGTGGATGTAGCCAAGTGTGTCTGAAAGATGAACATCTTCTAATTATTGACTTATATCTGGCTCTAGATTATGTGCTTGGAAATCACAAGTTTGGGGGAAATGCGCAATCTATAACCAAAAATCGATGGGTCCACCACACATCTTTTCTATGGAATTATGATGTCAGAAACATGGCCTACCTTAAACTGCCCTCAAGGGCTCCTGAATATCGATCGGTATGCATTCTGTTACTTTGATACTTTATAGAGAATGATTTCTTTTAATTGTGTCGTAAGCAACCTCATCTTACTTTAATATGTTATCATATTTTACATCTTGAATGTGAGTAACTTATCTATTATGTGTTTACTTTTAAAATCACTTTAGGCCAACATGTAAAGTGGCTAGAAGTCTAGAACACAAACAAGAAATATTAGTATGAAGATGAGCGAGTTTATTGCAGAAAATGCTAATTTATTAGACCATAGCTTATGTGCAAGCAACCTATGTATAGCTTATGTAACACATAATTGTTTAATCACACATTTGATGTTGTGAGCTCTAATCCATTCGCCTTCATGTCAAATTCATTAACTGTCTTCAACTTAGAGGAAAAAACGAGAAATAGTTAGTATTAGCACCTTTTAATAACTTGTTCTGTCCAATATTACAAATGCTTAATCAACACGACACAAATCTTAATTTATTGTATCTTCCCTTCTATATAATACGTGTGTCCAATTGTCAGTTTCTTCTGAAGTTTACAGTACTTACTCTTCTGATATCAGGCAAGGAACCATGTAGATTTTGTATGTCGCATGAAGGACCACATGTCTAGATCTACTTTTATTGAGAAAACTGTTGGAGCAACGCGAAACTATTTTATGGTTAGACCCTTACAGTTGGAAACAATTGATACTTCAAAAACATTGTTCACCCCCTCCACCAGGCTACTGTCAAAGGAGGAGCTAAGTTCAGCTTTACAATCTCAGATAAGAAGTTTTGTTTAGAACGGGCACAATAGTGATCACGATTTAAATCTTGGTGTTCATCAGAAACTGGCATCTTGTTTTAGCTTAGTGTAGCCTTTGTTAAGGGGGTATTAAGTATGACATTCTGTTTTTAATAGAAATATGGGTTGAAAGGCATTTCGGAAGATAGTTGTTTGGGAGCAAGGCTATACAGATAGTTTCTCTTAAGAAGGGTTATATGATTGGTCCATGTTGGTATATATGGAAACCTGATTGCAATAACTGCACATGCATCCCCACCAACTTGTCGTTACAAATTGTCCAACAGGTGGGACCATAGTTTGTTGGAGCACACCCTTCCAAAACAAAGTAGGAGGGAGTCCTCAGCTTCCTGAAGTAGTGCCGAAAAATCAGATACCCCAAGCAGATGATGATATTGTGAAAGATCCGGAAACAGGATTATCTGAAGTTGCAAGATTGTTTTGTGCCCCATCTTAGATATTAGACATCGGATTCGAATTCATGACAGTGGTACAGCTACGCCCAACTGTTCATAGATGAAATCAGGCGCGTCAAATATTTTGCCTCATACTAGGCTCACAACTCTTGGAAGTCTTACTGATTGTCTTGGTTTAATTAAAGATTCTACCTACTCCAGTAACCAGGGTAGTTCACTGGAAAGGATCCCTGGGCAATCATATTCATTATTTGTTTTCCTGTCAAACTTTTCAGGCCGTTGAATATTTTTTTTCATGTTAATGTCTAAGCGACTCCGAGTTTGATCTTGAAGATATATATTTTTTCCCCTACATTGTGAACCTTATATGTGCATTTACTCTTATTTTGATATTATTAGATAAGATGTAAGAAAATTTTTGAAGGTTTCAGCCCATGTGGGTTGCATGAATTTTGCAATGATTCTGTGGTGTGGGGGGATTTGGAACTGTTAGCATCATGAATGCATGAAAGGAAGTAGGTACCCACAGGAAGAATCTGTGCCTGAGTTTTGCAGACTCATGAGAAAAGGATGTTTGGAAAGTCCTATGTCTTGTTCTATGTTGTTACTTTCCTCATCATAATATGTAAGATAATGTATATACTTGAATCATACAAGTAACAGAAACAAGAAACACCTAAAATGCATAATGTGCTTTGCGACGATTTTAATATCATGATTAGTTAATTAGCTTTGATGAAAACTGTTTGCTAACTCATTGTAATTCATTTAGTTTTTCGCCTTGTTTGTTCTGATTCTTTTATTTGCTGAATTTATGGACTCAACTAAGGGGATGATGTGTTAGCTCTACACATTCTTTACTACCAAATGGTCAAGATAAAATCACTAATGTTACTTGGTCCATGATACCATCCTTTACCTTCCACATCCTTGTGCGTTTACCTGCTTAAAGTAGACTGCTAGTGAAACATGCAAGAAGTGTTTTCTTACATAAAGTAATCTCCCTTTATCTTAGCATATCAACAATACATTCTTCTTTAATATCCCATCTTAAGCTTAGGTTATCAGACAATACATTCCCTATCTTTGGGGCAAAAAGTCCCTGAAACATCACATCTTTAGGCAAACATATCTTTCATCATTAAATGAACAAAGATCCAAAGTTTAGGTGGTTTTTTTGTGTTTTATTAGTTACGAAGGATTCCTGCAACAAACTAACAAGCGGGATACATGACAGTATTGTAACCCAAAACATGGATTTGGTTTACCAGCTCTACAACAAAGGTGCAGTTGGTTCACCCTTTAAATTAAAAGCATCAAGCCTTATTTTTGTGACAAACATTTTGAATTTTTGATACATTATTGTAGAATTTGGTAACAATGTCTAGGTAAAATATGCACCTAGTGAAGTTGGAAGAAAACCCTAGTGTAGTAGTGAAGTTACTATAGTTTATATGCCTAAGGATTCAAAACTTCCTACAGCCTCATTAGCTTGAGTGTATCTTGGGTAAAATGCTTTTCCCCAAGTAATATATATTGGTTTTTCTACTGATGTACGTTGGGTAGATCATCACTCTCAACACTCTTAAGAGAAAAAAAAAGAAAAAACCAAACAAACAAGGGTGACATTGCTTTCTAAAACTAGAAAGAAGAAAGAAAAAAATTTGTTTATTCAGTCAACAATTCTAAGGGGTTTCATTGTTAGTGTAGGTTACATGATGAGAGGATGACATCAAAATATTATTGCAGATCTTTCTGCCACCCAACTGAACAACAATCCTTTCAATTTACTTCTACTAGAAACTGAACTCTCTTTGAACACTATCAAATGAAATCTTTTCTCTTCTTTTAGCAACAACTCTCCCTTCTAAGTATCTTCTGGCTTCCTCTTCATGTGGCTCCTACACCAAGAAAGTCTATGAAAGGTGGTGAAATGGTAGTTTCAAAATGGTTGGTCTCTTCAATTGATGATGAAGATGCTTCATTGACTGAGACATGAGATGTAGATGTTTTTGAGTCTGAGAAGTAAATTGGATAATGCTGCTGGTTAGCCTGCTGCATTGCCACCATCAATGGAGGGTGGTGTGTGTAGAAACCATTGTAGGTGGAATCATCTCCTTGCCTATCCCAAGATCTATTCTGGTTAAAATAGCTTGTCATGTCCTGGTTCTTGGGACCTGCATATATCACCCAATCAGAAACATCAAATTTACTGAAATATATATTCAAAAAAATAAAAATAAAAATAAAAAACACCCTCAAAAATATATCTCGTGAGAACAAACAAAACTAAAAACAAAGTGTACTAAACAAGTAACAACATTGATTTTCAAGTGAAGAAATCACTGCATGGTTTTCAATTTCTTTCATAATGAAGCTAAAAAAAGGTTGTGAAGTAAATTAAAATGTACTACTAAATGTGTTATAGGTGATTTAGGTACAGCTGTTGAGTTGTACCTATTCAACCAAGAAGTAATTGTAATCAAAGCTCAAACTTGAACTTGCACTGGAATGGAGAGACTATGGATCAAGAAAAGTAAAAAATACATATGTGGTAGACTTCTAAAAAGGAAACCAAGTAGTAGCACAGAAACCCAAATGCACAAACTGCAGAAAACTAACAGAGATGAAGATCATTAAAGGACATACCAGAGAAGAAATCAAAAGGTGTTTCTTCTGCACAAAACCCATTGTGTATATGTTGAGGAAGTCTATGGCTATGGCTATGGATGTTTGAAGAAGCAACCACCAACTTATCTCTACAACTTGAAACTGAATCATTTGAAACACCACCTATGTATCCTCCAAAGGGGAAAGTAGATGTGCTGTTGAAACTTCCATTGTTGCTTAGATTAGGATTGTTGGGTTCTGATGATCTTCCATTTTCATCCATCCTTCTATGAACAGCTTGACTAAGCTTTCTTCTTCTATATGCACTAGATTGTTCTCTATATTTCCTAGCCATTATAACATGCCAATGGTTCTTCACTGAATTATCTGTTCTTCCAGGAAAAAGCCTAGCAATCATAGCCCATTTGTTACCATATAATCTATGAGCTGCCATTAGTCTTTCTTCTTCTTCTTCATTAAAAGCTTTTCTATTGATCCTTGGGTCTAACTGGTTAAACCATCTCAATCTACAACTCTTGCCTGGACAAAAAACAAAACAATTAATTAACAAACTTTATAATAAACACAAGAAAAAAGATGAAAACAACAGCAAAGTGAGCTCATTGGGATCAAGGCTAGCTTTTGCTAATACACTTACCTGATCTTCCTTCAAGTTTTTCTGCAATAAGGTTCCAATTCTGAGGACCATAAAGTGCTACAAGTTCCTTAAGCTTTGTATCCTCTGCAGGTCTCCAATGTCCTCTGGCACAAAGTTTTGACTGCCCACTACTATCTATTTCCTTCCCATTAGCACAGTTCTCATTTGGGTTTTCTTCATTGAAGTTCATAACATTATTATTAGTATTGTTATCTTCCATGGCAGCATTGTTTTCTTCAAAACCATCACTGAAATCAGAGCACTTTCCATCACCTCCTTCACTATTTTGAGCATCATCTAAACAGCTATTGGTGGTATTGTTTCCTATAAAAGGAAAACTACTCCAACAACTTTTCCTATTACTATTAATAGATAAAGATCCCATATCTGCAAACAAACTCACTGAAGAAGATGAAGAAGGAGTACTACTAGAAAATGTAGAAGCTTGATTGTTGTTGTTGAGACCATTGGAAGAAGAACAGTACTCTTGTGCATAAATAGAATACTTGTTGTTAGTACTTAACATACCTTCATTTTTTTGGTGAAAGTTAGTGGTATTAGACTGTTGCAAAGTCATCTTCATGTGAAGTGAAGTTTATTTAAAAAATGCAGAACAAGCTAGATTGATAGACATAGATTGAAAACCTGAGCAAATGAAAGTGTTGAAGAGAAAGAATGAGAACAAAAAAAAAAAAAAAAAAAAAAGGGTTTTGAACAGCAAAAACAAATTTATAACAGAAACCCACACGCCTTCTCATCACTTTGATAGGAGTTCTAAGTTCTAACTATGCTTTCTATATCTTCTACTATACCACCCTGACCTGACTGACCCTGACCTTAAATTTAACTTCTTTCTTTTTACTTTTTTCTTCTTAACAACCCCACATCATCACTCACACGTGTGATGTCATTTCATAGCACGTGTGAAAGTCTGTGAGAGAAAAACTAACTCTTCTGTAGCCATGTTAAGCTCCATGGAAGACAAGAACCCTGAACCCCCATGTTTAGGAGTTGCAATGGTGCAACTCTTGATAGTTGATCCAACCCACCGCGATGTTTAGGCGTTTTCGTGTAAGTTTGAATGGATGCAACTCTTACCATTCTTCTTCAATTCTCTATAAAATTAAGGGATAAGTGATGTCTCTCTCTATATTGACAAAATAACTCTACTGTACTGTCTGCTAACATGAGCCCACACAGGCCTAATTTCATTTCTAAAGAGCTTGACACAAACACAAACACAACCACAACACCGGCCTAGAGCTTGTGTATGTGCAACCATAGTTAAATAACAACTACTCTCTCATACCCTTTCACTGTATCCATCAATATCAAACTTTTAACCTGAGTGAATGATGATGGGATTAACCTGGGTTTCAGTTTAACCACCTGAAGATGACCCAACAACAAATCTCATACCAAGAATGACATGGAACTTGTTCTTCTTCAAGATCTTGACTACTAATTAATAATGATAACTAGTGAGTCCAATACAGCATTAAACTCAAGTCAGTTAAACCCCATCTTCCCACCTGTTCCCCTCTTGTCTCTTTATTCTAGATCCCAAATATAACCTACATACAGCTTTTTTACCTTAAAGTCCTCCTTACCATATCAGAGTCAGTCATCAAACACAAAATGGGCAGAAAAATATACATTATTATGGTTCTAATGCATTCTGTTACTCCTACTAAGACTTAGCATTAACTTATTGTATACAGTTTTTAGGCTTTTTTTTTTATCAATGACAAGAGAAAGTCATCATAAACATTTTTGCATCAAATCAAACAGTGTTGTTTTCATGTCATTTCACAACAAAAGTATATAACTCAAAGAGAGAGTCAATGTGATTGAACCATATAGAAAAGAATGAATGTCCTTGATATTATTGGGCAGAAAGAAATAAAGAGAGAGAGTTTATTAAAAAAATGTCATATATATATATATATATATATTAATTGATGACAGTCACAGAGAAGATACAACAGAAGAAAAGAGCAGAGAGTTTCTCAGTTCCAACCCAGATATCACTCGCTGGAAAACCCAAAGACAGACGTTACAATGAATTAATGAGGTCAGGAATGTACTATTTTTGATATGGAAAACAAGTGAGAGCCAACTGCAGTCAGAACACTTTATAAAACTTTTATCTAGTTATGGAAACAAGCCTAACTAAACAACTCTTCCAACTAAATAATAATCCAAAACCTTACACCATACAAACACTACTATTGTTCAGTAGTTCTCTTCATGCTTCTTTGAGTTCACTTGTAAACCATTGGTCCCATTTCCCAACCAAAATCTGCTGACTTTATTACCTCAATCTCCTGATTTTAATTTCATAGCCATGAATAATTTTGGGCCTTTTTTTGTTTTTTTTTCTTTTGCAATAATGGATGGTTATTTGTAATTAGAATAAACACCGGCAATCTAGCTCTCCATGCATCCGTCGTCTGTCCATTGCGAAGAAATATCAATACATGATTTAAATATTTCTTCGCAGTGAATGGACAATCAAGATGTATTTAGGATTTAGCAAAAAAAAAAATGATGGATTTAGGGTGATTATATTATCTTGTAATAGCAAACAATAGTCATATATATTACGCGTCCATTATATTGTAAATTGTCACAACATAGGCATACTGCCAAATGCTCCTAAACCTAGCTAATCAATATGTTATTGACAAATGATCGATTAATGTAAATGTGGGCAAACACTGGCCTAATGCATACACTAGCTTCTCTACTAGGTATAGAATTAAGTACTTTATGTCCCATTCAAGCAACTAATTGATTGATCATTAGGGAAGCATTTTTCTACTAGGTATAATATATTAAGTGCATAATTTTCCATATGTATAAATAGATTACCTATATTTGTATCAATCATCAAATTAAGTGCTCAATAACAAACATTTTTCTTCAAAAATAGCTCCGAAATCATTAGTTGTTAGCAAAGCCAATTATATGAAGTTTGCTAAGCAAATCATCATTGATTTAAAACAAGATAAACCCAAAATAGTTTGAAAGTTTAAACTGGATTGTTGTTAGGTTGTTGGGCTGTCACTAAAAGGTATGTACAAAAGTGGGGTCTAACTCTTTTGTCCAACATGTCAAAGGAAGTTCCAAGTTTTCTAATCATGGATAAGATAGCAAAAATATGAGAAAAATGCAATGCATATTAGCATATATATCATCATTGGATCCTTTTCTACCTATCATAAACAAAAAAATGAAAAATAAAATATTTCATAATAAAGTTATAAGAGGGCCATAGAGAAAATGTCCTTGTGATGAAGGAAATTTGTTGTAGTTTAGAAAGACTACAAAGATGGTGACATGGATTAGTTATGAAATCAAACATGTTTGAGGTGGAGAAAAAAAGAAAAGGCATATCAGCATATGTAATGTAACAAACACATACACAAATGAGATAAGAAATTGAGACAAGAGATAACATGGTCTCCAACTTTTCAGACCGTTCAAATGAATGAATGAAAAGCTAGGTAGAAGAAGAAGAGGGAAACGTGTGATGTTTGGTGTTGACAGATTGATAAGAAAGAAAAAAGAAAATAAAAATAAAGTTTATTTATAAGCAGAGAATATATTGCTTTCATCATGAAATCTTTACCTTTGGCCAAATCAAGCAAATTTGTATTTTTCTTCATTGATCGATCATCTACCCTAGCTTAGCTTCTCACGTGTTTTCATCTCCCTCCACATCCATGACTGGCACGTGGGGACTCTGCAGGTGAGTTGCTTATAAGTTGTAAGGTTGGCCCTTCTTGCTGGCTGCTGCTTTGCTAGCTTTGAGTACTATTTGTATTTTTTTCTCTTGGTTGTTGTCCTAATAAGAAGTAAGAAATTCCCTACATGCACTACCAGTCTCTATTCTCTTTTCCCTACAAAAAGGACCTTCAATGATAACAAACTCCCAAGGTTGTGTGAACTGTCAACTGTGAAGAGTAAAGAGTGAATCTCTTTTTTCACTTATTTGCTTGAATCGAGTATGCACTAGAGCTAGCTAGCTAAAATGTATGTGATGTAGCCTACAAAGAAAAACTTATAATTTTGATGATGAATAGCCCGTATTGTTGTACAATAATGCATGTGTGCAACCACCATATGATCATGTAGTGTTGCATGTCACATTGTTGTCAACAAATATTTACTGAATTCTTTGTTGAAATGTATTTATAAAGGCAAAAGATTTCATTCAGATATAGTTCACCCAAAATCACTACTAGGCTACTAGCTTAGGCATGTATATTTACAGTGTTGTCAATTTGTTTGATTAATTTAAATTGCTATGCAAATCTGGTTGTTAATTAAGAAAAAAGAGTCACAAAAGCAAGTTAAAACATGCCAATGTTTAAGGTGTGTACCTATATGTCATATCACATATATATGGAATAGTCCACTAAATAAAAAGCAAGACTGCTCCCATAAGATTCTG
The DNA here is from genome assembly GCA_023053565.1 of Aquilegia eximia. Lineage (NCBI taxonomy): Eukaryota > Viridiplantae > Streptophyta > Magnoliopsida > Ranunculales > Ranunculaceae > Aquilegia > Aquilegia eximia. Next base: position 37,091,393 of record JALIGU010000002.1, read on the forward strand.
TTGGGTCTGTCCCCTTGGAACTACATGAAGAGGGAAAGGATGGTGATGACCTCTGGCCCTTTTATTAACTGTTAGCTATTGGGTACCCCAGCCCCCAAATTCAGGACAAATAAACCAACTCCTTAAATAGTGCTGCAATGCAAAAGCAAAATGGTGCAAGGAAGAGTGCATGAATGGCAACTTTTTTAAAGTCACACCATTATGTTGAATATATCTACAACCACAAAAGATCAACCTGCTTGTAACTTGTTAGGTTCTTTTATCTGGAGGCAGGAGCAACCATCAAAATATTACCTAAACCACTTGCTTTTTATCTAAAGTTGCTTAATAATGGACTTCATAAATGGCCCCATACATCTATTTATTATAGGAACAAAATTAGCTAGCATTGATATATAAATTATAATGGTATTGTAATCCATAATGGTTTAGTCTTTCTTATTGTCTTTGATCAATAATATGAATAGGATCGAGGACCATGCATGCATACATTAGTAACAGATCTAGCTACAAACTTAAAACAATTTGATGAATTTATTCTTAACATTGAGAAGCTGTTTTTAATACCTGAAGTACCCAAATTAAAACTCCTGTCAGTAGTGTTTTGCATGTACATGTTTAACAAACTAAGACCCACATCTTCATTGTTGCAGATTATATTACCTACCAAGATTAATGCTTTCAATGTGTTACACATTAATTAGCATCATCGATTGTGTTCGGATTTAATTTGTGTCCTATTTGCTATAGTCTTTGATGTGCATCCCATCCCATCCTCTCTCAACTACCCCTTTGGAGACAATGAAACATGATTTTGATAAACACCCATTTCTCAATATGCAACATGTATACATTGCTTGGTATAAATTGTAATAACATATAAACATATTGTTATGGTCATGAAAGAAATGTCGGTGTCATTTTGTACCTCTATAATCCTGTGTGTTTGGATAAGAGAAAGCAAGTTTTATCTCCTTTTCACAAGAAAAGAACAAGCTAGAATATATCCAAATTAATCATATATATCTTAACAAGAAAATTAAGGAATAAAGAATATATAACATAATAATGGCCGGATTGATGAAGCAAGTTGAAGTCATATATATATATGAGGACTGATGTAGAGAACTGTGTACATCTACTGATCTACACATAAAAACACAGCTACAAGTAGCTTTTGCAACAGAACACAACAAAGATGAAGTCACAAAAGGGTATAGGTGATGTACAGATGAGTTCAGAGCTAGAAATTAAGTAGGTGTTGATGAGAATAGAGGTTTTTATGATGACATAGAGAGTTTATACTGATTTCCGTGAATTATCCAAAAAAAGGGATTGAGTCCACTAACTTATAATACCATTTTTGTATAACAAAGCAAAAGTACTGCACTGATTGCATAAGAATACGTACTATAAATCTTTTACCATTTTCCATGATTTTTAATTTTTTTACTACATTGTTGAATTAATGTTGATGAAGTAAGAAAATTTTGTTTGAATATTTTCTTTTTTTTAACACACAGACAACAAGAAAGTGAAGAAACCCTTCACTCTTTTTCAGGCATCTATAGTAGTACAACACTGTAAAAAAGAAAAAAAACCAAAAGAGGGTTGGAAGATATTGAATAAGATGATAGTACAATGTTGTAAAGATGTAAGAAGTTATTTAACTGTACAGATGAGGTGAGCTGACAAAACAAAAACTGTTCAGAATGGGTGACAGATGAAGAAGATAAGAAAAGAGAGAGAGAAATAAGAAAGGGATGAAATGGTGGTAAAGAGAAGGACAGTTTTTGATTTTGTTGAGATTTGGGTGTATTGATTAGGGAAGAATACACGTAGGGTTTTTATGTGTGTGTGTGTGTGCACACACTGATGAACAAACACTGTACACTTCGAATTTTATTCTCAAACCCACACGGCCACACAAACACTAACACAGTCATCCCTACATCATGCACATTTGCATGCATGTTGCAGTGTTGCACCACCACCCATTCTAATTTCTAATCTAATCTATGAGAGTTTCTATGATGACCCACAGGCCACAGAACCTGAGCAACATAACAAGAAAATATATTGTGGTCTGCCTGTTCCACATGCTATGCCCCCTTATTCTGGTCCGAATAAACAAGGCAAGTCCAACGGTTCATGACGTTTTAAACTGACTTGTGAGCAGTACTACTATGAACCGATCGACCGATCACCCGCCTTGAGATAATGCGTGTGTGGATCTCAAGGTGATGCATTGAGAGAGTGATGAATTTGTTCACCCACCAAGACTTGAATTTAAATAGAATCTCTTTAATACAATCTGACATTTTTATAAGCCCCACTATATGAGATATGAAGTTAATCAGTTCCAAGAAACATTTTAATTTTTGATCAATTTTTCCTAGTTTTAACCTGGAAACAGACCACTTAAATAAGCAGGTCATATTGTCAGATAAACATATAGAACTACTTTGAGAGGACACTTTCTTGTTTGATTGTTTCTATACTCTTGTGTGAGATATTGGATTTATTGCTAGCCTAGGTGTTTTTCGAAATTTTCTAGAAAGAAAAAAAAAATGTATAAATGAGCAGAGCTAGACCCATCATCCTCAATGGTTCCACCACCTAAACAGTGTACATATATGGCCTACAGACATGAAGCAAAGCAATTACATCGATGGCCTTCTCATGCAGAGAGAATCTCAAGGACAGTGATAATGCTGAAGAAAAATTTCATACAGTTACAATTTTCTTAAAAGGTGCTTATATGAGCCTCACAATCAACTTTCATATGTTTCGACAAACCCCTCCGGACAAACATGTAGAAATTCAAATGAAAATTAAATAGTAAACAACCATGTTGATATCCATATCTGTAACAAAAGTACAGCAAATAAAGTGTAGCAAAGGATAGAAAGAGCATCTGTTTGCTACATTACATAGTCTGGGTGATAGTGTAATGCGTGTTTCTTTTGCTTGAGAGTCAGCTAAAGAACACCTACTGACTATGATAACTTTAGCAATTCACACAGTAAAAGTAAGCACAACTCACAAACACACACACATGAACAAACCCCACTTTTCAATATTTAAGGAATCATCCTTCACCAATTCACTTAGATCCATCCATGATACTATTATCTATCTGTTTTGGCTTGAATTAAGATCATCTAATAACGTGATGTTCAATCCAACAGACCTTGTGGTAGGGCAACGTACAGAGCTGCTAACCTTATCGCTTGAGTACAGGGCTTATAGTATCACACAACTCTATCACTCTGATTTGGACTAGCATTTGAGTCTGACTGAAGAGCCAAGCTGCAATTATATTGCTTGAGCTGGTTTCATAACACCAAGACCAGGGATCAGATCTAGCCTGGTTACTAGCAGGTCTCCAGTGGTTTAGAACCTGGCAGAAAATCCAATTTCTCAGGATAGGCCACTTAATACTGATCTGCTCCAGGTACCTGAAATAATTATTACTCATATCCAACAGAGCTGTAATGTATGGTTTAATTGAGTCTGACTGACAAGTATAGATATTTGCACACAGAAGAGTGGATCAACAAAAGGCAACAAACAAAACTTCAATTTAGAAATAAAATTTTATGACAATGCAAACTTTGTTCATAAATGCAACTGCATACGCTGGTTGTAGATGCATAGACAGACCATCAATACCTGCCTAGATAATCCACATCAATGACAAAGAGGAAAAAGAAAAAGAAAAAAAAATGTACACAGCAAGTCCATTCTACAGACCTCTTACAGAAAGAAAATACAAAGTTACCCCCTCAAAAGCATGGGTTAATGCATTTGGCATATTTAGCAAGAAAATGTTACATTGTTCCTTCGAGTTGTAAAAATGTAATGCATCAATGCTGATGTATACCTAATGTATATGGTTGTGGTTTCACTACAGGATTTATTTCAGGGTTGAATCCCTGTCCACAATAGGATATGAGGTTGTGTATATATTTTTTTCGCTGGGAAATGTAATTAACATTAAATCAAAAAGAGGGGTCAAGCAGACAAAAGACATAATCAGGTGGTAGCTGATCCAATCCATCCCTAATTGCCCATGCAGCAAGATCATGGGCATCACAGTTTGCAGTCCTACTCCACCTGAAACTAAAGAATGCAAAACTATTAATACAAAAATTAACACATTTCATAGGATAACATGGGTCTCCCAGCTGGCAGAGTTCAAATTAGTCTGCAGGGCCTTGATAATCTCCTCACAGTCACCTAATGTTTAGTATAGTGTACTAATGTTTAATGAAATTTCACTAGGACTCTTTCTCTTATGTAGGGCCATAACAACAACAAATACCTTGTGGATTATGGCTCACCCTCGTACGGTGGTACCTATGTACAAGACATAACAGCATGAGTTGCATAGGTGTAAGGGATAGGCTAGGAAACAATCTCTGGCTCAAAACATTATGCTAAAGGACTAGAAGCCTAGCATTCACCATGAAGCAGATGAAAACAGCAAAAAGTGAATGATGGCTACTCATATCAGTGGATGGATGTCTTCGAACAAATTTGAAGGTTGATATTGTATAGAATTTGGCTGCCTTGCAATCCATGTGATCAGCTCTACATCCTATCAGACCAAAGGGCAAAACCATCAACACGCAATGTACTATTTCAAACAGCATTGTGGTGAATGATCCCCTTATATGTAACCAACAAGATAAATTGTCTTCACTTTCAGATGAATACTTACAATGTGGGGAACAATGTGTTTCTCGAATCATTTCATTGCAATGAATCCTGCTTTTGACATGCTGGCAAACTTAGGATTATACATGTGTTTTATGAAGCTCATTACTCTCTCTCTCCACAATTGCAAAGTCAAACATAGCAACCCTAGACGAACAAATAACTGCCTAAACTCAGATTAAAGGCTCACCTAATATGGAAATCATCGCTTGCAAGACTAATATGCAAATACAAATTGATAATCACCAGATTCTAACCTGAGGAATCGGCCACTCTGAAAAAAATCGTTATAAGTATAATGGTACAGACACGATGGTCTTACCAATCGCACTTGTGAAGTGTTAACACTAACCACAATAGTCAGGCACATTTTCTTTATTCAAACCTTCATTTATATACACTAAGTCATTAACCATAAACGAACTATTCTAAAATTAGGAACAACCATTATGGAAGCAATCAAGTATCATGATTCATGACTCATCGGGAATCCTAAGAAAACGGAAGATTTATCACCACTAACAGGCACACTCAACTAGAATTTTGGTTAATTCAAATAACTTACAGGACTCTTACAAGAATATAAGCAAACTGGATTCAGAAGACTTGAGACACTGGGCAGACTTATTATTGAACATAAGGTCTAGTCAGTAAGTAGCTGATTGGTATTGGGAGACTGTAAGCCTAAGTTGAGAATATGTACAGTTCATTCTACAGTCATATCAAGAACTTTCTAATACATTTTGCAAGAGCATCTGCAAAGCTGATAATGTGATATATGAGCTCAGATCAAATGCCATAGCCTTAACCATCATATTGAAATTATCGATTAGTATACTTAGAAGTACCCATCCCAAATCTATCAGCAAAGGTGCCAATCATTTTCCAAAAGCGTCTTGCAAGAACATCTGTCAAGACTAATACATCTTGCAAGAACTCATAGGAGTTCCATCGACCTCACCTAATTATCCTATTTTTTTTTTACAATATTGTCCTTAACAGCAGTCAGGCATACTCAATCAAAACTTTGTCAACCAACAAACTGAAAGAAAACAGTGAATGAAATCGTAATTCAGAACCTCGTCAGAACGATCAACCATTGACTTTCCTGTAGCTCAAGGGTCAAGGAATTATCTGAAATTTTTTATCTACTCACAATGTCTTTATTTTTCCTTAAAACAAGTAAATAAATTCCTTTTACACAAAGCAAAATGTGCATAGCGTAAGAAAGTGGATGTCCAGGGCAGAGGTCTATATGGAACTATGACTCTGGACCCACAAAGAAATGAACCAGGGGCACTTCAAAGTGGCTCTCCCTACTAAGGACATGCAGCAGGCAGCTCAATTCTCAAATGATCATTAAAGTGGCTCTCCCTTCTAACACCGGAAAGGTTACTTATGTACGCCTCAGCCCACAGCAGCCTTTTGATGCAAAGGATAGTTTCCAGTGAAGCATACTAGCAAAGCCTATGAGGCAGATATAATTGAAAAGTTCTCATGTTCCACTCAGAACAAAGGCCAAAAACTAATGTCATCGGATGTGGATAATCAAAACATCCTACCACACAGAGATGAATTTGGACAGGTCCCATTCCTTACCCAAACTATCATGCAATTCAAACAATCATAGTGATATAAACACCTTGGAAAGGATTTTAGAAAAGCGGTTAGAGATGACTCTTCCTAATAAGGCAAAGACCGCCATTAGAAACACAGGCTGAGAATCCTGTTACGATTTCAGTTCACTCTCTTTAATCCCCCCATCCCCAATAATCACCAAACATAGAATCTGCTACCTCTTGTTTACCTATTTTAAGGATAGATTGTTTGAGAATTCCTTTTCAACAGCCAAACACCAAATATCGTATAAAATAATAAGATCTTAACATGTCATATTCAAGTATCTAGAAACAGCTACGCTATTATCTGATACACATAATATTTGAACGTAAAAAATAAACATTCTAGTATAGGTTAGACTTTATAGTTATTCAACAAATATGTGATAAAAACCTACTGAAAGGGCATCATAATTGTGGACCTTACAAACAAAATTCAAAACTGAATTTATCCACAAATCAAAGAGCATAAAACATATATTTCACAAATTATAGATGATATACAAAAGGCATAACATATTTTTTTTTCCCCAGTTTCTATTCATTCTATATATATAACAAGGAAAGGGGCATATGTCACTTACAAGTTATCACAACAACTTTTTGTCATCAGAATGCAGTCTCATCTAAACAAACCGAATTCGAATATCCCATCACTAACTTTCAACATCTCTGACAATGGAAGTGAAAACCCATGCTCAACACAAAGGCGATGCCGAGGCTTTATCTTACGCTCCAAACTATAAGAAAAGTACTGCGGAAACCTCTTCAACTCTACTAAATCACCCTTCATCTCCTCCAAAAAATATTCTACTTTGGGCTGTAAATTATTCTCAAGACTAAACGTCAAAAACCTCGGCGATCTCAAAACCATCGTTACCGTCTCTTTATACGAAAACCCCAAACTTTGAAGATAATCAATTTTAGGTAACAATGTACCCTCAACATTGCACACTAACAACAATGCTGTCTGACTTGTAATCTTACTAACACCAACAAACCCTAACCCTTGAAGAAAACACAACGCAGGTCTTAATTTATCATCAACATTACAAACTAACAATCTAGGGCATTTAATAATAGTTTTTCGAATATCATAAAAAGGGATATGAACATCATTTAAAAGAAAATCAAAAACTGAGTATAAATCTTTATCAACATCACAAGTAAGAATGTTTGGATACATATCAAGAATCCGTCCGATATCGGATTTTTCAATACCCATTGAATAAAGACATTGTTCAATTAATTGAATGGATTTAAGAGAAGAAGAACGAATGTTAGGGTTTAAATTAAGGGCTTTAGTGGAATTAATGTTGAGGTTTTCAAGGTAAATAAGTTTTTGACGAAAGAGAAGACCTGAATCAGAACAAGGGTTTTGAGGTGAAAGGGGAGTTGGAGATAGGGTTTTGAGTGGAGTGAAACCTTGGCGGGAATTCGATGGTCTTTTAGGGTTTAAGTAGGGTTTTAGTGAAGGGGTTTGAGAAGAAGAAGAAGAAGAAGAAGAAGAGTGATGAAGGAGAGATTGAGGAGGGATTTGCAGACGAATTATCATCTTTGGGGAAGAGAGAGAGAGATAGAGAGAGAAAGAGGTCTTTTTTTTCCCTCCAATTATCCATCCAGGCATGATCCAGCTGTGATTTGTTGGGCTGTAACTGGACTTGGGTTAGGTTGGTTTATCTTAAGCCCAGTTCATAGTAGAGTTGGACAGTTGCTGTTTTTTCTTAATCACTACCATCAAAACATCGAAAAACTAGACACAAAACACTATTTTACACCAAACTAATAACTATTCACCACCAGAGAATTGCAAAATATTATGAGCATTTTGTAAGAGAACTCTCGTAAATTTGTGAGACTCGAAGTCGCATGACAGACTATGAATTCGCATGATATTATGAAGAGTATTTTTTTAGTAAGTTTTGTTTTAATCATGTTACGAATCGCACATGTTATGTGTATTTTGTAAAAAAAAATTGCACAAACATGAAACATGTGAGAAAATTTTGAGAAAACTCGCATGACATTTTAAGCACGTAATTTTTCAATAAATTTGTGTATTGCTCATACATCATTTGGCATTAGAGATCAAGTAGTTTTCTACTGTTGGAGTGCTTACACACTTGTTACGACAAATTCAGAACATATTGACTTTGGTCTTAAAGTAGCAAATGACATGCATATTATTGAACTGTGAGTCGACATGGCATTCGTCATGTACTCAATGCCGAATTGCATTAACGGTATTTCATTGTTACATGATATGCCTTGGCTAATGCGGATGATTCCAATTCTTTGTGGAGTTCAAGTTTCAGTTTTTCGTTAAGAAACAAAGAGGTTTAGAATTTCTCTATAACAACACGGTTTACCTTTTTTTTTTTTTTTGTTCAGGTTTTTTAGTAAAAAAAACTTGGTGATTAAGGTTAATATAGCCTTCCACGTGCATAGGTGCTAGCTTGGCTACAAACAAACATATCTCAACAAGTTGACATCATATACATTAGTCAAATCATTGTGGTTGTGTTGCACTCCTTCATCTTCAAATATCCATCTACATCCATCTACATTGTGGTTAGTTTGCTTCAATTCTACAAAAATAATAAATATATATCCCTAAACTTTCAAAAGGTCCATTCTCTTATGATGATTGCTTCATCGAAGACTAGTTTCATATCATTCGTTTTACTTATTCTAGATAACTCTTTCATTCAAGTCAGCTAAATTTTGTTCAAACATAATAAATATATTTTATTATTATAAATCCGAATAAAATTTAAGGGTGTTTTCCACTTGTTGGGAATTGAGCTTTAAAACTTTATAGAAAAATTTCTCAAAAAACCACCACATTTAGGTGTATCTTTTCAAATAGTCACTCATGAGTGGTAATCTTCTCAAACAGCCACTCTACCCCACCACTTTATATTTTTCAGAATTTTTGCTACCTAAATTGCCCTTTGTACTTTTTCATTTGATTATAACTGTGTAAAAAGTGATGTGACTTGATAGAAAAAAGGTATATTGAATGTGAACCATTGATCCAATATGATGATTAAATAACAACTGTTAATTTGAAATTTAATTTTGAAAAAAATAAAAAACAGTTATTAATAAACTTTCTTCTTCTTTTCCTTCTCCCCAACCGCCTCCACTCCATTACACCCCCAAACCCTAAATAAATCTTTCGATTTTTCTACCAAATCCTTCGATTTTCATCAGATCTACTATTATTTTATACAATATGGTTCTTAAACTACCTAAACGAAGAGAAGAAAAAATTGAAGAAGCTATTGTACAAGATTATGATGAAGAACAAGACAAAGAAAACACAAATGAAGAGGAAGAATATAAGAGAAATTTTAGTGTGTTTGTCAGATGTTCAATGAAGAAATTTGGTTAGCATTTTTGAGACAAAAAGAAGAATTTGTCAGATCGACTTGGATAGGAAAAATTTTAGAAATTCTTATTTTAGGTATTTTGTTAGATCTTCGAACTGATAAAATTCACATGACTACCTCTGTACTCTCACAAATTGTGAAATCTAGGGTTGAAAAATTGAGGTACAAAATTTGGGAGTAGAAATGTGGTTCACACCATTAGATGTGACTTTGAATTTAGGGTTGACGATTGGTGTTGTACCACATGAGTTTATGTTCTTGAAAAAAGATGTCAGAAATCCAAATGTTGAAGTTTGGTGATATATTGTCTACTTAGGTTTGGTGTTTGTTATTTCTCAAATGTTGAACATAATCCTTATTTTTAGTGGTATATTATCGGCCAATTATCAAGTCTCTATCCTCTAAATGATGACATATTATCTAGTCAGAATTAGTGTTTGATATTTGCACAATGTTAGACATTTATCCTCAATGTGGTAATATTCTATCTGCTAATTTTAGATGTCTTGTCCTCTAAATTATGTGATGGTTTTGTACTTAATATTAACATGTTATATAATGGGGTGATGTTGAAAGACTAAGAGTATACATGGTGGAGGATGATGCGCCACCATTCCCTGGAATGGATAGGGTGGTGACAGTTGTGGAGCTTTCTTAATTGCATCATCAAGGAAAAACACTTAAAATTTTGAGGCCATGCTCTTATAAGGAAGCACATTGGTATGGACATTATTGAGTGTGAACTGAAGCTTCCAAAGAAAGCTATTATCAGTTGAGTTTATGGTTATGGATTACTATTTTTTTTTTTGTCGTTACTTAACATGAACCATATTACTTGGTATGAATCATTAGGGTACAATTATTATAAGTTCAATGTATTTTTATTTTTTTGTTTGTTTGTGTTTTTAATCCCTTTGGTTGTGCTTTGGCAAGATAAAAATGGTGATGTAAAAACTCTATTATGGTGAATAAATAAATATTTTTATTAAAATAACATTCTCTGTTATGTGAATGCATAAACATTTTAGGGAGGGGTTCCAGGGACTCAGGAAATGTTTGACTCAATTTTGACTCAATCCTATTTAGGGTATTTGTACATATTGGATTGGTGTGATTTTTGGTAGATATGATCTCTTTACTATAAAGATCTACTACATCAAAAATCAGCTCATTTGAATATATTTAGACCCATCAAATGTAATATTAAATTCAACGGTAAAAATGAACGTTCCACAATACATTAACTTGTAATATAATTTTTCTAGGGTTAGAAAATTCAGATTATGATAAATTTTGGTGAAGATGTCGTACATAATGAGAACATTCATCCTACAAAAAATCATGTCAATCCAATATTTACAAGTACCCTAATTGGGATTGAGTCAAACATTTCCTGAGTCCCTGGAACCCCTCCCAACATTTTATTAGAGGACACAATTGTGACATTTAGATATTATGTCTCTTTTTATTAGAAGATACATAATGTGTTGCAATATTTTATTATTAACTATTATCAGTTGAGTTTATTATTATGGATTGTAGTGATTTTTAGAGGATGTATTGTGTAGGTTTTAAACATTACAATTTTTGTTTTTAGAGGATATATGTGCAATATTTAGAACACTAATACAAAAGACACTACAAGTAAGCATTTTAAATTATTAATATAGGTGCAATCTTTCAAGTACATTAATAAGAAGAAGTTAACATGATTCAACAAATGTCATCCGAAGGGCGAACATTTTATATATACTGATAAGAGGCTTGTTTAATTAGTCGATATAGAAGACCATTTTAGCCTATACACATTACCATTAAACTAGCCAAAAAATAAAACTACCAACAATTAAAAGGAATCAGACATTCCTTCATTTAATGGTTGTAGGAAGTATTCATAGTCTGGTAACACTTCAACACAAGTAGATTTGGTGTGTCTTGGACCCATGTACCTTGTGCATCTTAGCAAATTGCTCTCATCCTGTGGAACATTGTTGCTGCCAGAAGTATTTCTAATTCTATCTGCTATATTGTATCTAACACCTGCTGAACCAGTACCATTAACTGCTAAACCGGCTTCAATGTTCGCTAAACAACTCTGGGAGATAGCATGAGGATCAACTTACATTTCAGCTTCAATTTTTTTTTTTTTTTTCAATATTCCCGAGTATTCATCTCATGGTTGTCTAGTATGGATGAAATTCCTTCATTCTGGCCATATGAACCCAATGAACCAAGTATTGGATAGTCGTCAGCATACATCTCAGCTTCCAATTCATCTTTTGTGGTTCAAATAAGAGGTGGATGATGCACATCCACTAGAGATTCCACATAAGATGCATCGTTATCCTCATCTTCATCTTGTGGCACTTTGACCTGCACCTTGAGCTTGTAAATGTGTTTGAACTCTATGATATTTTTCAATTTCATTGGACAATCCATCTCAAAAGCCATTATTCTTACACATATCAGAAAGAATTGTTGTTGTTGTAATAAAATTAGGTGATGCTTCGGGCAGATTAGAGGATACGTTCTGCAAAGTAAAGGATGGGACTGGTAAGTTAGAGGATATTGGTTAAGGCATGTGCCCAACTTCATTATCATAAAAAGATGGAACTCTAGAAGGAGCAATATTAGGAGTGATCAGAACAACTTGGGGAAGAGTCACAGGTGTGGTATCCAATATGTGCAAATGTTGTTGTTCATTCCGATTTGATGAGATAACATGTCTCTTTTGTGCTGATTTAGGGTCTAGTAGATATTGGGAATACAACCTCGTTTTAAAGGTATACAAAAATCTGAATAATATATCAGATTGATTACCCCAATCTGTTTTGGAGCTTGCTTCCTTGTTCAATGATTGTATATTTTCTACTATCCAAACACTGATGATACATAAGTTGTTGGCAATAAAAATTCTCGTCATCAATTGATCATAGTTAGATTCACATTGGATATGGCGTGGACAATTATACAAAATAACTTGAATTGAAAATTTATCTTTTTTTGACATGAGTCGTAGCTTCAACCATTTCCATAAACGCTTCATATGGTGCCTTCAACTCCCAAATTGTTATTTCTGTGTCTCCGTTCTTATATGCTAACTGTCCATCTGCACTAGTCTCCACCTGACCATCATAACGAAAGACAACATTGACCGTGTTACCTGAAAGGCTGAAACAAATATTCCAGGCTAACATTAGGTGACTATCGGCTAAAACCAAACAATGTATCCTCTAAAACCTAAGTTGTATCCTCTAATATAAAATAAGTTTTAGTGTAAAAATAGAGTGACATAGAACCCCAGAAGTATAATAGAAGTACACCAACAATGAATTAAAATCGAAATAAACCTAAAACTAAGCAACTTGCCTTCTAAAACTTTAATTATTGTTTATCCTCTAATAAAAATAAGCTATGGTTTAAAAACAGAATGACATGGACCTAAGATATAGAATACCAGTACACCTTCAAGGAAATAAAATCAAAATAAAACAACATATATGTTAGGGTTTCCTAATGTTGCCCCAATTATGATGGTGAAAATTTGGTAGAGATACTATCTTTGTCATCTTTGTAATCTTTATGAGGTTAAGGTTTCATACAAAATTTTATGAAATATTCTATATTTATTATTAAGATTTCATGAAAGATCCCATCTTTATATCACCAACACCTTCAATATATTCTTGCTTTAAACCAATACAGTATGTTTAACGATGATATCTTAACTCCTATCTTACCCAAACTGAAAAACCTATTGGATTCAAAACTTACCAAATTTAATGTTGATTTGTTGTTCCTTTACAATCATAGCTTTAGATTTACCATTTTTCTTTCGCATCTTTGACTCTTGGTTGGTAAAATTGAATGTGTTAAGGTTTTAGAAGAATAAAAGTAAAAGAAGATGAACAAAAGAAATCAAACGAGATGAGGTTTTCAATTTGGGTTTTTTAAGTTTCAGAAGAATAAAAGTTAAAGAAGATGAAGAAGACCAACTTATATGTGTTAGTGTGCAATGAAATCCAACCATTGAAAAAAGGAATCTTTAATCCAACGATTGTTAAAGTTTTGATATTATTGTATGAAGCATTAAATAACTATTAAAATTGGTAAAAAGTTGTATTTGATGGTGATGGGTGCAAGAGTTGTACAAAGGGGTATAAGAGTCCTAAAAATAAAGAAAAGTAAGGTAGAGTGGTTATTTGAGAAGATTACCACTGACAAGTGGCTATTCAAGAACATACACCTAAACTTGGTGGTTTTTTAAGAAATTTCCCAACTTTATAATTATTAACATACTACCTAAAGTAAGTGGTTTATCGTAATTTTACAAATTATTATTTATAGACTGAATTTTTATTTATGGTCAAAAGACTCAACATGAGATGTGTGATTTAAGGTATTTTATATTTAAAATAAATATTTTACTAAAATCATAATTAGTATTTTTGATTCATTAATTTTAAAACAATCAAATTAAAATTAAAGTGTATGGAAACACTATACAAATAAAATTCATATTAACCCATACATACCATGAACATATACAAGTTCTCAATTAATGCATGTACATTGAATTAACCCAAATGCTCGTTGTTTGATTAAAAGATTATTTTAGGTTTCAGTCACTAAATTTTCAACTTGGTTTGATCCAATCGTCTTTGGGAAAGAAGGACACGAAGTACCATATTTGAGAAAGTGAAAGAGAGAGTTGAGTGGAAAGTTTTTTTCCCACCAATTATCCATTTAGCTGTAATTTCTTGGGTTATAGCTGAACTTGGGTTAGGTTGGTTTCTCTTAAACCTAATTCATATTAGTTGGACATCTATAAAATCTTTCTATTTCGACCAAACTCAACAAAATCACAGTTTTTTTTGTAGAATTTGACTGGACACCCTCAAATTGTATAGATTTGGAGGAGAAGATGATAAAGAGGGGGATTGTTTATGGTTGATGGATGAGATTGAACCTTTATTGAAGGTTGCATGCGTACGCTAGTTCTTGAAGAAGCTAGGGATCAATTTTTTTTTTTGCGTAGTTCTGGATGTGTAGAGATTTTTATATTTGTAGATGATGTAGAAAACCCTAATTGAGATTATTTTATTTTTTTGTTGAGAAAGACTTTGTGCTTCAAGTTAAAGAACATGGAATATAGATGTATATGGGTAATAAACATGGGTTATGGATATTTGATTAATGTGTTGGGCTATATTGTATAACCCGATAGGGGGTCCAATACACCTTCAAAAAATAACAAAGAGAGTCGGAGAACTGAATCGTGCTCGTATCTAGCAGATAACAGTTCTTAACATCATTTAAAAACATTATCAATACTTATTGGCATCATTCAATAAATATTGCCAACACTTGTTGGCAGTCCAGATGCGAGTAATGATGAATAATTATAAAATATACGTTTAAAAAGACTAAAAACGGTTTTAGGATCAAACAAAATGACAAAAAGTGATTTATAGCCTAGATTCATATCTAAATATGGTTTTGGACTACCTACCATTAACCAAAACCTAAAAAAATAATTTTATATTAATACTATATTGAGAAAACAAGTTTCGAAACGGTTGAACTCCCGAAAAAAAGTGTATAAAATAATAGATATCAATACCAAGATTATTAATCTGAAGGAATATATATTTAGAAGAATTGGTTGTACGAATGTACTATTTAGAAAGAATACTTGAAGTGTAATTTGTAGTGTGTTTGTTCTCTGCTTTGAAAAATCCAATCAAACAATTATTTTGTTACCAAAATACCCTTCACACCTACATATTTTGTCGAAAACCCAAAATTATTAAAACTCTTCTAGATCTTCTCTCTATAAAATCAAATTAAATAAAAAAACAACCAACTGAATTATTGAAAATAACTATCAATTAACACTGAGATATATCAAAAAATTTGTGGAGAGAGTACACAATTAAAATATGAACAAAAAATTTACAAATGAGAGAATCTAAAAGATGAGATTGTTTGATGATGGTAACATTTGTGGAAATTAAGTAGGAGGCAACGAGAGAGTACCACCCAATTTTTACTAGAGTTTCATACGGAGAATTCAAATTCTTAGGGACTTATGGGTAGTTAGTTAGTTACATACATTAGTCTTGTTCATATTTTAATTAAGGTTTTTGAAAAATTATTAATTAAAAGAGTATAAATGATATTTTATCAATGAATTTTTGACGATTTTTTTTTTTTATATTTGGGTTTTTGTCGAGTTTCTTGGGTGGCATTGGCAACATAGGCTAAAATATCGTTTTTGGGCGGATATCCGATCCCCCAAAAACCGGAATATATCGCGGATATCCGACCTCATGTGTCGGATTGTATTGGTTTGGCAAATTCGAAAAAATCGGTTTATGCCGCGGATATTCGCGAATATTCGCGAAAAATTCGGCAAATTGGGAGGTTTTCTGCACTTTACGTGTTTTTTCGCGGATTTCGATATATAAACTTATAATTAAAAGAAAAACATACATTACAAATTAAACACACGACAAATCATACAAGGAAGCTAAGACGGAACTATTACACAAGATAGTTTTACTCATAGGTGAAAAAATCGTAAATATCGGGCGGATATTCATAGAAATTTTATATGTTTACAATACAAGAACTAAACACAAACAACATCATTACAACTCAACCCATAGTTTTATTTTAATAATCAAAATAAAAGACATGCTAACCCCAGAATGATAGACGCCCCTTGTCAAACCGATGAGCTTCGAGTCGCATACGTGTGGGGACGAACTCAGTACAGTAATATTCCCATGACATTGTTTGCTCGTACGACCTGAATTGGTCAATATGCATATCATATGCATCTTGATCCATACAATACGGAGCAAATGATTCAAATATAGGAAATCTCGAGTATTGTTGAACCGGCATTAATGTATCGGCTGACTGCACGTCGGACCCACTTGTCATTGGGGCCAACCAACTCCCTATATTAGGAAACCAAGAACCACTGTCATCTGGTTGGGTTTGGTAGGATGGTACACTGGAATCATCACTTTGGGAGGTTCCTATGTTACCAATTCGATACCAATTATTCATTACACAAAAACAAACCTTGGATACAAACAGTATACTGGTTTGCCAAAAGTGAGAGAGAACTTCACTTTGGCATGGGCGTGCTTTTTTTTCGTTTCTTTCTGATATATTGCTCTTGGAGGGCCATCAAGTTCGTCGCGAAAGTTTCCAAACGTCTAGTGCCTTTTGGACATTTTTTTGATAATCTCATCGAAAATTCTAGTTCGGGGGGATTAAAAATAAATGTGTTAATTTTAAAATCGAAAATTTCCAAAATTTCGATAAATATCGGTTTTTGCCGATTTATGCCGCGAATATCCGATTTATGCCGACCGGCATGGGGTGTTTTAATATCCGAATATATGCCGTGATCCGTACCGTGCCGATCTCTGAAAAAACGGAAAATATCGCGAATATCCGCCCGGCACGCACGATATTTTCACCTATGATTGGCAATAAGATCTCCCTTACCAAAAAAACAAATAAAATTAATTAATTAATTAATTAAATGGTTTTTGATAAAATTAATTAATTAAAAATAATAAAAAAATCCTCACGTGCCCAACAATAACCTGGTTAAAACCTCAGGTTTCTCAAAAACCTTGTCATGGATTGATAATGGAGAACACAGAATGAAAAACACCTGAAACTTCTTGATGACAATGAAGATTATTGTTATTAGTTTATTACAATAACAACAACAACAACAAAGAGGTAAGAGAATCTCCGTTTATTATGGGTTTTTAGACAAATATACCTCTCAATTCTCCATGTTTATAGGAAGAGAAAGAGAAGTTTGAAACTTTCTTTGTCCTAAAAACATGGACTTTGATTGAGTTGAGAGAGAGAAAGAAGTAAGATTTCAATACCAACAGCTATTTCAAAATTTGTTTCAACATGAATGGTAGAGATTCTAACTCCCGGGACTTAATCCCAAACACTATCTTACATATATATAAATTTCTTTCCTTTTTGTTATTTTTGATGATTTTCTATTTTCCTGGTATTTTCTAATTCCCTTTTTCATCTTTTTTTGGAAGCTGGGTAGTGTTTTTTTTTTTTTTTTTTAATCTGCTTTTGTGTTTTTTTTTTGATTTGGGTATTCTTTATTTAGTGCCCTACTGCCCTTTTATCTGTTTTGGTATTTGGGTTTTGTTACAGAAGTGGAATTTTGAAGTGGGTTTTGGTTAGTTTTAATTTATTCTAATTCTATCTTTGGAGGTTGATTGATTTTTTTGTATGTTTTTCAATGGGGTTGTGTTTCATTGCTTGCAAGTAAGGTGTAGTAGTTCAGGAATTTAGTCGAAAATTAATGTTTCAAGGTTATATTTTGATTGGAGATTGAGTTGTTAATGATTCATATGGTACTATAATGTGCCAAGAAGAAAAAAAAAATACGTTGGATTTATTCAGAGCATTGTGTTAATGCAAAATAGGTGAATGAGAAATGGAGGGGCAAAAAGAATAAAGTTGAGGACATGAAGAGTGTGATGATCAGAAGGAGGTAGTGGAATTAAAGTTTTGCCAATGATTCTGCAGGATGGGAAGGGTCAAGTTAAAGATAAAAAGATTAGAAAACACAAGTGGTCGGCAAGTGACCTACTCAAAGCGGAGAGCTGGGATCTTGAAGAAAGCTAGGGAGCTATCTATATTGTGTGACATAGATATTGCCCTTCTCATGTTTTCACCTACTGGCAAGCCTACATTATGCCTTGGGGAGCGCAGGTAGTCGCATTTCTTTTTCTCTCTATTTTGATTATAAATAAGATGTATTTATCCCAATATGTTTTTATGGATAAGACTCTAAAATCACGGGTTCCTTAGTTGAAGCTTTAGATAACCGTGACAAAAAAAAATCAGATAAAACATCATTTTAGTTTTTATATTGACTTGAGGAAACCTTTTTACTTGTTTAGAAAGTGAACTCCCCAGTAGTGCAATTGGTAAAGGGCTTGTTACCCATTATTTCTTAGATAATAGTTCATAGTAACATGTTTAGCTTGGCTGGAATTCATATAATTTGTTTGAGATATAGATTGTTTTGGGCTCTAGGAAGCTTAAGGAAAAAGGGATGAAGTTCCCTTTTAGATATGCACCTTCCTGGGTCTAAAAAGTAGTTCCCTCTCAAGAACTCAATAGGAAGATTTTGAGATAGATTGTCAAGTACTAAAGGTTTACCTTATAAAATAGGAATCAGTGGGATATCAAGCAAATGAAATCAAGTTGTGGATATCACAAGTGGGATGATACATTGATACCAAACCTAATTAGCCGCATCGTATTTGTCGAAAATTTATTCTATATTGTTTTTGGCTTAACCTTTTATTCAATTTCTTCTATTGTAGTTGATAACAAGATCAAAATTTAAATTTTAAGTTAGTTTATATACTTTTTTCTCTAGATGTTGGGTCAGTTTGCTTATTGAAAGATTTTGCAATCAAACTGAGTATACAGTTGTGTTACCTTAGTGAATCCACAAGTTTTGTAGCCCACCTTACGTGTATTGTTAGAGGGATTGAGTAGTTCATGCAACTCACTATGTTTACCCGAATTGGTGATTTACTTTTGTGCAAAGTTACACCTATCCCACCCTGTTAAGAAAAAGAACCCCTTCTATCACCAGACCCCAGGTTCCTTATGGAATGATAAAAATGCACTAGAAAGAGAATTATCCCTAGATACTGCTGCTCCCTTGTCATCCCTAACTATCTTTTGCCTTTTCCCTTCGATAAGTGACCCACTCAAGCTTTGCCCTTTGGTTGATCTCTGAGTAAATCAACCACATGGTTATTCCCAGTGTCAAGCGAAATCCCAAATTCCTGCCCTGCGCTAAAAAGTTGTCGTTTATCCAGTCCTTATCTAGGTGCTTTTAAGGTACCATGGATGGACACACCTGTGTCGATTCACCCAGCCATCTTTATTGATAGTATCCTCATCCCAGCTGCCATCTGGCCATCTGGGATGGACACATCTTTGCTGACTCACCCAGCCCATCTGTATTGATAAAATCCTCATCCCAACTGCCATCTATGCCTATATCTTCATTTTGAAAGAGGTTGTGAGCCTCAGTCATAACTATCAGAAGCCTCTATCACTATGTTTCTTCTATTGTAGCTGTTGGAAGTAAGGGTATTGTAGGCTTTAGGTGTGTAGTTTAGTCCCACATAGCACTCAACTATGACTCTTTTATTCCTCTATAATTCTAATTCATATTACATGTCCTATCTTGAAGCTTTACAAATTGAAATTAGTATCCATGTTTGATTATTTTTTCCTCTCTTGTTCTTTTTGTTTTCTTCTAATAACCATATACATTGTCGTACAGTAGCGAATTCACAAGTTGTATTCTGCCTTTTTTACAGCACAATAGAGGAAGTTATTGCAAAGTTTGCTCAATTAACTCCACAGGAAAGGGCAAAAAGGTAAGATCAAGGTCATGTTGATCTCTACTAATTTATTTATTTTCTTTTGGTTATATATGAATTGCAAAGAGCTGATTATTATGTTTTGTATTGAAACAGGAAGTTGGAAAGCCTCGAAGTAAGCCACTCCTTATGGCCTGTTGTCTTTTAAGGACCATCAATGCTTTACATTAATACTTAAATAGTAATTTTCGTTTCATATTTTTTTG
This sequence comes from Aquilegia eximia, assembly GCA_023053565.1. Taxonomy (NCBI): domain Eukaryota; kingdom Viridiplantae; phylum Streptophyta; class Magnoliopsida; order Ranunculales; family Ranunculaceae; genus Aquilegia; species Aquilegia eximia. The sequence continues at coordinate 37,111,816 of JALIGU010000002.1, forward strand.
AGAGTATAGGCGCTCAAGAAAACATTTAAGAAGTTGGACCACGATGTAAATATTCAGGAATTCTTGGGTAACAGGTACTTATCTATTGGGCTACAATGTTTCACCTTACTTGTTACTTTCATTCTCTGAATGGAAAATATCTAATAGTTCTTCCGTGTTTGTTTTTTGTTGTGTGGCAGTACTCAAACTGTTGAGGTATCCTTCATTGGAGAGAGTAACTACTTTTTATTTTGTTAAAACCTTAGAAGTCTTTCAGTTGGTATTACATTCTTACTAACTGGAATATGATGTAATTTGTGGGCAGGATTTGACGAATCAATCAAGATTACTAGAAGCTCAACTTTCAGAAATGCATAAAAGGCTGAGGTAATACTTCTGATGAACCACTTTTCACCAAATTTTCTTTCCATTGCCACGGCCATCTGGTTTAAACTTTTGTGTTTAGTTCTCAGTAGACTTAACATTTTGGTAACACAGAAGCTAGGTATTTGGTTTTCCATCCCTATGGTTGCAAAAACTATAGATGCAATGGTGAATGTGACATTAATATTGTAAATGTAATCCCGTTATGTAATTTTCGCCACTATTTATATAGATGCATTCATTGTTATCGCCCAGATATTATTTTCTGTCATTTATTGCAAAATTCTGAACCTTCGATATGCAAAGTTGTTCTATCACATGTCTTAACATGCCCGTATACCCATGAAATTATTTATAGTTACCATTATTTTCCTATTGTATGCAGCTGTTGGACTGAACCCGAGAAGATCAACAATATAGAACATTTAAGGGCAATGGAAGACAATTTAAAAGATTCACTTAATCGTATCCGAATCCATAAGGTATACCCATATTCTGACATGATTGTCTACTACGTAAAATAATATTTGTACAGGATTATCTGCATCATTGTCCAGGCCTTGGGCAGTCAATATCAGATTACCTAGGTTATGCAAGATAATGTAATTATAGGGAGTGCTAATTTTTGAATGAGCGGCTTATCCTCTTTTATCTAGCATGTTGCTGTGTTTTTATGAGTCTCTTTCGCACCTCTCTTGTATATCTGTTTCAGCTGTTTTAACTTAATATATTTATTTAAGGTCATTTGTTTTCACTAGGATCATTTCTCATAAATGTGCCACACTGTCTCCACCTATTGCGTTGTTTGTAGTCACTAGTCACTGATCTTTGACCCTTTATAGAGATTTTAAATAGAAGTGCATTCATGAACACCTACACACACAAACACCTGGTGCGGGTTTTCGTGAGTAATGCATCCTTCTTTTACAACATTTTATTCACTTGAGGGATGCTGAGAATGGCATATGCCACGCGCATGGCAAAAGCTTGAGGAGGGAAGGAGGCTCGTTCTGCAATTGCGTACACCTCATAGAGAATCTCGTTCATCACTAGATTAAGGCTCAATGCAACATGACCTGACATATGTCATGCATGTGGCAAACACATTGGAGAGTTGGTGCAGTCTGTGTGTTATGCATGTAAGTGTGCTGACCTATATGAGAATGACTAGTATTGAACAGTCTCTTCTTATTGGCAGGACACTTTCGGTAAGCCGCAGCTAATACCGCTAGAATGCACTAGTAGTCAGGTAAAGTGTTCGACTGATTTATAATTTTCTTTCACTTGTTAATGAAGGGCAATAAAAAAGATCTTATGGTTCCTTTTCAACGTGTAGTTCCAGAACAGTATACATTTACCTCTAGGTATGGGAGGAGAGCAGCAAGCCCAGAATATGACATGGATTCCCCATAATGGCGGTCAACATTTGATGTTTTCCGGGGATCCAAACTTGTTGCATCAGAGGTAAGAAGAGTACTTAAATGTGTTTGCATTCATTGTTTTCCTGGGATGCAAGTCAGTTCAGTGGGTAACATCTGTATGAATGCATGGTCTTACCTCTTAATAATGGTTAGGCCTAAGTTTTAATGAAAGTGGAACATTGGCTGCACAATCTTTGCAGCATCACTAGCTTATCCTCTGCTCAATTACCAGAGGCGTGTGGAATTCCTAGTCTTAGATTGTTGAAAAATGACTGTTGATATGGTGCCAGTGTATTTATCTCGTTTTATTTGATTATAATTAAATTAGTAAGGCCTTCAGGAAAAATATAAAAGGAAGACACGATCAAAATAAGAGTCAAAAGGGTTTTAATAACAATGAAAATATGAGTAAGTTTGATTATTGGAAACATCAAGTTCTACATGTGTTTATATGTTGTGAAATGGACAATTGTGACTGTTACTTTATTTTATTCTTTACAAAGTCATTTGAATTCCTTTTTAGGATTGATGTTGCTTGTGCTTTATTCAGAGACATGGAGTGCTCCACAGATGCCTCTGTTCCGAGCTATTCAGGTTACTATGGAGAGGGCAAGCATGCAGAGATTGATTGTTCAGGACAAAATGGTGGCGCTTTTCACGAATTAAATGGAAATGCCTGCTTGAGATTACAGCTAAATGGCCAGTTACCCTTACAACAATACGGGCTGAACTTTTTGTTCGATAAGAATAAATCTGAGCTCAAGATGAATGTACAAGAACCTCCCTTGGATTATCAAGGCGGCAATAGTTTTGAGCCTCCCAGACATGGTTATGACATCAACCATCCTAGTTGGGAATCAAACTCTGTACCTTGTCCCAATGACATATTTGATGAGCACTCTTTTCCCCAGGTATGAGTCTGAACAGTAGTCCTAGTCAAATATTTGTGATTAATTAATTAATTTATTTTTGTTTAGGGAGTTGCTTCTGTTGACCTGTCATACCAATTTTAATGCGTTACGTTATCATATTTGATTTTTTATTTAATAATGTATATTGTAGAGCTTAATTACTTGCCTGGATTTTCTATGTTAACACACCGGTCCACGCATAATAAATATTGTTACCTAGTTGATTCTTTAAAGTAGAATGGTGACACGTACGTGCAAAAGACAACATCACTTAGTAAATCAATTGGGGAAGCAAGACTAGTAGGTGGATTGGAGAGCTATGAGGACTATGTATAAATACTTTATACATTGCACGAAAGCAATCCTTGGCGCGAGCTCAAAAGAACATAGTAGAATCTTGTGGGACGAAAACACCTATTCCTAAACGACACGTGGCACTTAAAAAGGGCCATGTGTCACATTGAGAATAACGCCACCTATTACCCCTTATGAGAAGTTTTCTTGGTCCCAAGACTGTAAATACCACTTGGGCTGTCAATTCTATTTTAAGTTAATTCTCTCATTCTTAGTCCTAGTCCCTTCATTCTCAGTCCTCTCCCTTCTTCGAATCACTTTCGCTCACTGCGCCCTCGGTAACAATGAAGTCTCCCCCTGACACTAAGTCTTCCCTTCTACTTTTTTTGTTTTTGAAATTTTAGAACTTCCATTCGTTATATCTCTTTGTTCTCATGCGGCTTTAGTTGTTTCTTTCAGCAAAATAGTTGAGTATCTCGCTTGGTGCTACATCTGCTACTAAACTGGAATATAGCCAGAGGCCTTGGCTTCTCCATTACCGAAAAAATCTTTATATGTAAAACTTACAGATCATATGGATTGACCAGACCAGACAAACGAGCGTCAAGATGGTTGGTCTACGTCATATACACATCCGAGGATCTCACCAGAGAGATGTGTGAATCACAATATGAATAGTAGCATGTACAAGATGGAATGTTGATACTTGTAACATATTCTTAATCTTTCTCGTCTTTTTTTCACTCACCTTTTTGTTTTCCTTTTTTTTCAACAACATTACTTATAACAAGGATGACAGTCCATTCATTTTTCAGTTAGTTGAGCTGTAAACTATGTAACTTGTAACAATACTCATACAATGTAATAAAAACACTATTGTAAAATCTTGTGTTTTTACTCACATTTTAGTATTAATAATGTTTTTGACCTGTTCTTATCATTCTTGTCGAATCAGCCTACATTTTAAGAATGGTGGCTGTTGCTTTTTGATTCTACCAGCGAAGGCTTATCCATATTTTGATTATTTTATTTTTACTTTTTCTAAAAGTGCTAAGAGTAGTAATGAGGAATATTGATCAGGGAAAGAGAAAATAGAGAGAAAGTCGAGTGGTAGTACATAGAGGTACATTTATTAAGTCACTGAATAGTTTGTGTATTCTAGGATTGTGGCGTAGATGCTCAAGGCCAGCAGCCGGACGAGCAGTTTCGGGAGCAGCCTGAGCCTGAGGCGATGTCTGAGGAACGGTCTGAGGACCCGTCTGAAGACCTGTCCAAGTCAGTAATGGGCTTAGTTTTGAACCCATCTGGTGTGGGATTCTGATTCCTAAAGTGTAAAATGTCTATTATAGGTGTAATATATAAGCAAGTGAACAATAACTGAGGGACACTAGGAGAGATTTGAGAAAGAGAGACTGAGCGCTAGGGTGTGTATGTTTTACAAGCAATAATTATAGGGATCTGACTTCTGAGTATTGTGTTTTCAGTGTTCTGAAATATACTTTAATAGGATTTCTAGTAAGGGTGAGAGATCATCTTGTACTCCGGTTGAAGCAAGAATATTGCTTTTTTGTTGCCAATGATTTTACTTTTGATTTGTGGTGAACGCATACATCTATGTGTTTCTTGTTGCATGAGGTTTGTTTATCTCTTAATTTTAGTTGATTGGCAAGCAAGGTTTAACTCTTATTTTGTTAGTTTCCTGCCATTATGTTTGTGTTTCTCAAAGGCCGAATCTTGGGTGTGTCAAACCTAAGGGTGAGAGATCATCTTGTACTCCGGTTGAAGCAAGAATATTGCTTTTTTGTTGCCAATGATTTTACTTTTGATTTGTGGTGAACGCATACATCTATGTGTTTCTTGTTGCATGAGGTTTGTTTATCTCTTAATTTTAGTTGATTGGCAAGCAAGGTTTAACTCTTATTTTGTTAGTTTCCTGCCATTATGTTTGTGTTTCTCAAAGGCCGAATCTTGGGTGTGTCAAACCTAAGGTTTCAAATATTATTTCGAATAATCCTTCTGCATATCTCTTCTCAGATTGATTTATAACCTAAATAGGAGTCTCCCTTTTTTTCCCATTTGGGAAGCTTATTGCTGCGAATAGAAATTTTAGTAGATGGAACTTCACTTACAATATACCTTAGTACACCTGTACATTGGAGATTACATTTTTCTACATTGAAGCTCATCTCACTCAAAAACCCTTCTATATGAAAACATAAGACAGATAAAACAGTTGCGTGTTCATTTTCAGTACAATTACTGTCCAGAGAATGTTTGGACAATGGTGTTGTGCCATGGGTCAGAGAGATGCTGCTGAAGGTTTTCAAAAGGACCCTTTCCAGTCACATTGTGTTGAACCACAAATCCCAAGAATGCCAACATCGCCAATCTTCCTGCAAATGGAACGAAAACACAACAACACAAATAGTTAGTTCAATCAAATCAAGAAGTCCATCTCTTTGAAGTTTTTGAAGTTAGCATGAAATCAATAATGTCTTGATGATATTACCGTTGGCAAGTTCCTTCTCCTTGGCCTCCTCTGTTGGCTTATAGTTGAGTGGGTTGAAGATTCCACCAGGGTATCCTACTTCATTGGGAGGTAGGCTGTAGTTCTTGAAGATAGGGTCTTGGTTAACGCTGCCTGGGTTTTTAATATCTTGCCACCTTCTAATCTCTACGTAATGGAATAAGATGAATTCGATCACGAATAGGGTTGAAGATGATGCAAAGTATTCCTGTTTCCCTGCATCATACCATTCTGGTACATTGATTATACCAATCTTGGTGAAAACCTCTGGCAAAAGCATTCCTGCGACACCTAACATGGCCCAGCGCCCATTTACGAGCTCGGCCTGGACAAACCACTTCAGGTTCTCAGGATCCTCAGCTAGTCCAAGAGGATCAAATCCATTGTCACCTGGTAAGCTAGAATCAATATCAACTAATCAGTATGGACTAATTTACATATTAATTGTGTGCATAGTAGCTTTATATATACTCAAAAACGCAAAGAACTTACCTGCCATCTAGATAGCCCGGTGAGGCCAAACCCGGGAGCCATTGACCCTTCTTGGCTTCAATTTTGAATGAACTAGACGAGGATGATGATACATTAGATTTGACATTGAATGCCCTTGTCAATCTTCCGGAAGATCCACCAAGGAACCTTGACTTCGATGCACAAGGTCGGAGACCAGCAATAGAAGCTTGAGTAGTGACTGCTGCCATTTTTCTTGACCTGAAATCTAATATAAAGTTGTAGATCTCAGGCAAGGTTACCAGTAGTAGTGTGTTACTATAAGCAAGTTTTATGTATATGTACTAAAGTTTGAAAGACATTCTTGTGAACCAGAATGTATACTGAAATCTAACCATTAGTCTAGGTGACAACATGAATCCAACAGTAGAGCTAAACTGACCAATGGAAAGCCTTTGATCCTTATCTATACCTCTCTAATTATCATATCCATCTATCTATCTCTGTATTCTTATTGGTGAGGAAAAATCATGTGGGGCTTTCATATAATTGCCACCTATGCAGAAATCTAATAAGGGCAAGATCATCCTAGCTGGAATTTAGGTATCCTCCCAATATATGACCAGTGGTTGGGTGAAATTTAATCTTGTAGAAAATATATCTCATGTTGTTTAGAAATTAGAAACTAGGCTTAGGTAAATTAGATTTGTCATTATTTTGGAGTAATTATTTACTTTACAGTTAATGGAAACAAGTGGAACTTACATAAAATTTCATTCCTAGAATTTATTTAGCATGATAAATTCATAGAATCATAGTGGCTGTGTTTCACATTGCATAAAAGGGTTTGGCAAAGCTATCTAGTCTCAACAAAGCAACAGCCTTTTTTTTTTCAATAATCATAATTATATTAGAATTTAGAAAGTTTGCTTATTACACAATACAGAGTCTAGTTCTAGCTGTTCTAACAGCCAGGTTGGAGGAAAGGAAAAGGTAGTGGGAACCAAGCTGCTTAAATCAGTATGCTGCGCAATGATATGAGCCGAGCAGTTCCCACTCCTGTTACAGTGCATGAAATAAATAGATAAAAAAGACTTAGATATAAGTAAGGCCTCTTCCAAAATGTTTGAAGCCACCCAAGATAAGTTTGCTTGCTTTCGATTCATGTAGTTAGCAGCTGATAGGTTATCAGTTTCTATGATCACCTTGCTCAGATGTTGCTGGAGTCCTGTCTTGCAGGCAGATAAGATGCATGCGCATTCTGCCTCAGCTGAAGAGCCTGCCTTGCCTGTTTCACTGCCTGCAAATAGAAATTTTCCAAATGTATCTCTGATTAGTATACCAATGCCTATGTTTGTATCAGCAGTTTGGAACGCAATGTCCACATTTATCTTGCAATAGCCATCTGAAGGTGGTATCCATAAAGAGCATGGGGATGGCAGTGTAGATTGAGAACAAGTGTTCAATCTATTCCTGAAAGTCCTGCTCAGCTGAGCATCCACTTTATTTGCCAATAACATAGGGTCCAACAGAATTCCATTGAATACTTTATCACATCTACATTTCCAGATAGCCCATGTAATGGTCACACAATAAGAGCTCCAATCATTAATATTAACCAGCCAATCTTTGGGAGGGTCAAACCATATATTAATCCATTGGATTTCATTTAAATTGTGGAAGTGGTTTAATCTGAAATTCCAATGTGAGAGAAACCATACTGCTTGAGTATAGGGACAATCAAGAAGCATGTGTTTTAGAGTCTCACTAGGATGGCTACACATGGGACAAAGTTTGGAAGTTAGGGGAATGTGTCTCCCTATTCTTTCTCTAGTAGGAACTCCTTGGAAAAGGCATTTCCAAGCAAAGAGAATAGCTCTTGGAGTAGCAAAAGTTTTCCACATTTTAAGATGAGTTTTAGCAATGAAGGGAGTGTTATGTTCATTCCTAGTTAAGTAATTGTAAGAGGATTTAACACTAAACAGACCATTTTTAGTTCCCATCCATTTAAGCCTATCAACAGAATGATGACCTCTAACAGGGGTACTTTTTATATGATGGATCGTACAGGGAGTGAAAAGTTGGTCAAGGAGATTACTATTCCACTGATTAGTGTTAGGAAGAAGGAGTTAGTTAACATGATGGATATTAGAATGAAGGATGGAGTTGTTGTTGGCCAGAGGCAAAGGCTTGAAGTTTGGGCTGGAAGGGATCCAGTTAGAGTCCCAGATGGAGATGGAAGACCCAGTGCCAATGTCCCAACATATGACATTGTTGATTTTTTTAATAACAGTAGAGATAGACTTCCAGGTCCAGGAGGGAGAGTGGTGAATATGGTGATGAAGAGGAGAGGTTAGAGGAAAGTATTTGGATCGAAGGATGGAAGAACATAGATTCTCAGGTTGGGTGATGATTCTCCAGGCAATCCTACTGAGGAGGGCATCATTTTGATCGTCGATGTTTATAATTCCAAGACCTCCTTTGCATTTAGGTTGGCATAATTTGGTCCAACTAATGAGATGCATTTTCCTCTTGGTAGTTTGCGTTTGCCCCCACCAAAAATCTCTTTGGAGTTGATTGAGTCTATCTGTGATGGACTTAGGAATTTTGAAGCAGGTCATTTGGTAAGAGGGGATAGCCGAGGTGACCGAGTTGATCAAGACAGTTCTACCAGCCTGGGATAAAACTTTACTTTTCCAGCCAGCAAGTTTTTTCTCCACCCTAGAGATGAGATTTTTGAAAAGTAAGGATTTATTTTGGCCAAGGAAGAGGGGAGTCCCAAGGTAAAGATCCTCTTTATTCAACTGAGACATATGGAGAGTAGTTTGAATTTGACTTTGAGTATGGGTGGGAGTGTTTTTACTAAACAATATGCCCGATTTGGAGAAGTTTATCTCTTGGCCAGAGATAGAAGTGAAAGTTTGAAGAGTTTGGAGTAACTCTAGAGCTTCATCAATGTTAGCATTACAGAAAATAAAGATATCATCAGCAAATAGCAGATGAGAGATAGGATGGCTATTTCTAGAGACTTTGATACCATTTATTTTTTTCTGGTTACATTTTTGCTGAATAAGTCTAGAAAGAAGCTCCATGCAAATGATGAAGAGGGAGGGGGATATGGGGTCCCCTTGTCTGAGCCCATTAGTAGGTTTGAAGTAACCATGGGGGGTGCCATTGATAATGACAGAGGAGTGGATAGAAGATATACACTTGTGAATAAGATCCATGAAATAATGGGGAAGACCTAAACATTTAAGAATTTCCATAAGACATTCCCAGTTAACTCTATCGAAAGCTTTGGACATGTCAATCTTTATGGCCATGACCCCATGTTTTCCTTGTTTCCTCCTAAGAGAGTGGATTATCTCATGAGCCAACAAGACATTATCCGAGATTTGTCTGTTAGGGACAAAGGCACACTGGAGAGGGGAGATAATTTTAGGTAGGAGATCCCTGAGCCTATCAGCCAACAATTTAGATAGAACCTTGTAAGTCACATTGCAAAGACTAATAGGTCTAAAGTCAAAAGGGTGGTTTGGGAAGTCACATTTAGGGATTAAGGCAATGTTGGTGTGATTAATGTGCTCTATAGTTTTATCATTTTTCCAGAAATCCATAACAAGTTTATATAGTTCCGGTTGAACTATTCCCCAAGAATTTTGGAAGAAAAGGCTAGTGAAGCTATCAGGGCCAGGAGCCTTTAGAGGACCAATACCGAACATATAGAATTTAATTTCCTCTGGAGTGATATCTCTGCTAAGCATTTCCTTATCTTCCAGGGACATGCAGTTAGGGAAAAATTCAGAGATAGTCAGCTTTTGACTATGGGAGAGAGGGATAACATGGGGGCAGAGAAGATGAGTGAAATGGTCAATAAAGATCTTTTGGATAGATTTTTTATCGAAGGTTCTCTTGTTATTTAAGTCAAGAATAGACTCAATAGTATTATGATTTCTGAGAATGAAACAGGAGATGTGAAAAAACTTTGTGTTTTTGTCTCCCTCAAGAACCGTTCTGTCATTAGATTTTTGTTGCCAAGCTATCTCTTCTCTGGCTTGAACTTCATCCAGTTCATTGATCAGATTTCTTTCCAGATCTTTGTTATGAGGGGAGCAAGGCTGGGATTGGACATTAGAGATCTTCTTTTTAAGGGCAGAAACTTTGTGAAAAATGTTACCGAACACATTTTTATTCCAAATGGTAAGAGCTTTTTTAGTGGAGGACAAGTGTGACGTAATGGGACAGGTATTATGCACTCTTTTCCAGGCCATATCAACCACAAAGTTGAAATTTTCATCACGAACCCACATGTTTTGAAATTTGAAAGGTTTAGGCCCACCATGCAGAGGGGGACTTATGCGAAGAAGAATAGGGCAGTGGTCAGAAGCAATAGCTGGCAGATGGTGCAACTTTGCCTCAGGATGGGATAGATGCCAGCTGGTAGTGCAGAGACATCTATCAAGTCTTTTTCTGACGTTATGGGGGTTGCACCTCTTATTACACCAGGTAAAAGGTTCACCAGTAAAACCTAGGTCTATAAGACCAAGGTCATTAGTGATATCAGAAGCAAACTTACATTTGTTGGGATCAAAAGGAAGACCTCCAATTTTTTCAGATTGGGAGAAGATGACATTCAGATCTCCTATAACCATCCAAGGAACAGGGGCAGTGTCACAAGCTTTTTTTAGAAAACTCCAACTGAAGTCTTTAAGTTGAGAGTAGGGGCTCCCATAGAAGAAGGAAGCAGAGAAAGGTAAACTGTTATCATTTTGATTTATTATGGTATTAATAATATATTTATTTGAGGAGATGACTTGGAGATGAACATTTGTTGACCAAAGGAGGAGGAGTCCACCAGCATGGTGGTTTGGTTCAACAAAGTGATAGTGATGGTAATTAAGAGAGTTAATCAGGGAGAGAGTAGAATTTAGGGAAGATTTAGTTTCAGATAGGAAGATGATTTGAGGTTTTTGTTCACGAATTAAATCTTTTAGAGCTCTTATTGTCTGAACATTACCACAACCCCGAAGATTCCAAGCTAGTATATTCATATCTTGAAACACAGTGCCGACCCAGTAGCTAAGTGAGCATATACAAGTATACAAACCAAGTAACCAGAACTTATGCAATTCGCAGATATAACAATGAGAGTAACTAAAGTACCATATGATAAGATGTAGATTAGTTGAGCAATGATCTAGGCAAGCATAACAGTAGAGTATGGTAATATTTGTGTGGTAAGTATAGTGAGTATCAACAACAAGATAAGACCAAGTACTGTGGTGTAAGGTAGATGATGAGGTAAATTGAAAAAAATGAGGTTGTGTTGTGTTAGAGTAATAGTAGAAATATAAAGAGCAGTTAGAATTATTTTTGATGAGACTAGAATTTGTTATGAAATTTGCAGGCACATGGTAGGAGATAAGGAAAAGGTAATAGAATATTTGAAGAGAGCAAACCTCGTTATGTAGCGCACTATTAGAAGATATCAGCAAGGAGCTTTGATGGAGGTTGGTTTCATTACGACTCACACTCATCAGTATAGCCCTGGATTCCTCGGTCCCAGACGGATCAATAGTGACAAAATTATCAGTACCAGTATAAGGTTCAGACTGAGACATCTGTGAAGTACCTTCTTCAGTAATAGTTGGTGGATAATTTTGGTTATTGATGGGATCAGTATGGTCTGGATTAGTGGTATTTGTTATTGATTGGTTGAGTGGAAGTTGCTCAGCAGTTGTGGTTGGAATATGATTAAGGATATCTTTGCTTAACAATCCTCGATGAACAAGATGATTAGCAATTGATGGACGAGTGAGGAGTTGAAAAATTAGATCTAGAGATTGAGCATCGGAATGTACATCTGCAGGAGTAGCAGTAGGTGCAGCAGTATGAGGTTGGGTGATGTGGTGAGGGTTTTGGAATGGTGGTAGCAGAGAGCAATCCAATGAAACAAAATCTAAAATTTTCCTTTTCTTAGTTCCAGTTTTCCCTTCTTCTGTAATTTTAATCAGTGTTTCCTTTCCTTTCGCAAGACACTCTTTATTGTTAACTTTATTTCGAGCACCTGGTGGCCGGCCTCCCCTTTTTCTTGGCTGTTCTGCCGCCTCTACATCATGAATAACCAGGGTAGATTGGTTTTGATTTTGGTTGAAAGCATAGGAATGGAGATCAGGTTGAAATGTTGGACTTATGACAGAAGCAATGATTTCAGTATTTGTGCCAGGATTTGAGCCCAAAATAGTTTGGGTAACAGTAGGATCCATATCCATCCACATTTGAACTGGGTTATTGCAGTAGGCATCACGTGGGCTTACAGTAGTATGACGGCCCATGGTGGCAATGCAAGGCCTAGTGTTAAGAACTGATGGTCCAAAGAAGAAAGGGGGCCTAGTAACAATAATTGTTGGAGGCCCAACAGTAGTAAACAAAAATCTGTCACCCATCTTTTGAGGCCCAGAATGCGCAGAAGATTGCTCGTGAGGCCACTGTAGATTTTTCTTAGGGCAGCGAGGGAGTTTTTCTTGACATCCAACACGAAGAATTTCTGTCTGAATCAACTCTGGGTCTTCGAAGCTGCAGTTTCTAGTATCATGTCCAAGTCTGTGACATTTTCTGCAAAGTAGGCCATGAGGAGGATTGTTGTAGTTGAAACCAATCCAAATCAACTTGTCATCCATCGTGTTGGTGAAAGTCTCTTGACTAAGAGGTTTGTCAATGGGAACTTGAACTCGCGCTTTAAACCCATCAGCAGTATCGGGGGTGTCTTTATCAGGATAAATTTCACAGCATTCCCCAGCAGCAGATGCAAGAGAACGGATTGATTTTAATGAAAGGTGTTCTAAGAGAAGACCTTTGAAGCTGATCCATAGAGGAAGGCGGTTGAATGACACAGTTTTTGGGTCAGTTGGAGAAGAAAAGGTCTCTGCAAGTATGATGCAATTCATCACCTGCCAAGGATGGCCTTTGTTGATGAAGTCTTCATCCCTCTCAAACTTTGCTTTACAAGCAAATCGGTTCGGTCCAACCAGAACCATTTTCATCAAACTTTCTGGCACTCTCCATTTTAGTTTGACCACCTTTATCACTTGGGTTGGGTGTAGGTGATCTCCATGCCACAGGGTAATCACAAGTGCATCCTTCCAAATAGCACAATTGTTTTGAAGTTCTTCTCGGGGGATAATGGTGGTTGTTTTGTTGAGGTTTAGGTTGGTTTGTATTCCGGTGGTAAGATTTCTCATTTCATCATCCATGTTTGAGAGATGGAAGAAGTTTATTTGTTTGTGGAATTGTATGACTGATAGTTTTGTTGTAGGTAGAAAGGTGTGGGGATGATAAAAGGAGAGATAGGTATCTATAACAGATGGACGGTGCATGTTGTGCATTGGGTTGAGGAGGTAGTACCAGTTTGATTGATGTAGCATGGAGTGCTGTTTAGGTGACAAGGAGATACAAATGGTGGTTTTCTGAATTTGGGGAGTAGCTACTAACAGAGATAGAGAGTGTTGACTTGATGTGGTTAGGCAAAAAGCCGCATTGTGGAGAAGTAGTACAAATCCTGTCTCAGTTGATAGGTAGTGTGACGTTGAGTATGAGTTAAAACAGAGGACTGTTGTACTTATAAAGTTGAAAAGTCAGAGAAGGCTTTTTTGGTGGTAATTTCTGAATCCGCAGAGAATGAGTGTGCAGTCGGCAGTTTGTTCTCCATTTGCTCTTGCTGATACCTGAATCTAGTATGCAAACATAAAGAAAATCTGATCAAAACAAACAAGGGAAAATAAAAAGGAGATAGAGTAAGAGAAGGATCCTGTGATGGGTGTGATATGAGAAGGGGGTAAAACCAATCTTATGCTGGTAAAGTCTTTTTCCTGGATTGTTGAATAGGGTGTATTACCGTAGTAGTTGATGCAGATCGGTTAAGACAGATCAATCAGATACAAGGATTTTACACTTCCAGATTCAAGAGGAAGAAAATAAGTTAGGAGCCAGATGAAGTTTGCTTCCCTAGATCGCAGAACACTTGAGGAGGACCAATTACTTACCTAACACCATCATATTAAACCCCTGGTGAATGATGAGATTTAATCTAGAAATTGCAATGAATTAGAACAGCTTCGCTTGAACAGTATTGAAAGAGTACAAAGCAACAACCTAAGATCATATAATTGTTGGTTACCCAGACATCTTTATTTGTTGCACATAAACTATTGCGGATACCGGAGTAAACTAAACATAAAAATAATCTACATAGGTATATATCTATTCATCTATTATAAAGCTGAGCTTTCAGGGCCAAATGAGAATAGAGGTTTTAAAATTTTTTTTCTAAAAACTGACTAAATTATTTTTACAATAATGTTAATATTGTAACAGTATAATTTTCATAAATTTTTTAGATTTATAGGTATCCTAATTGATTAGGAATTCTATAAACAAACTATCAAACCCTTGTAACAATTTATAAAAAAAAAACCCCTGTAACAAAATCAACAGTTATTTAAACATTTATTAATTATCCTAATTAATTAGAAATTTTATAAACTTAATATTCAAATATAATTTTATAAAAATTTAAATCATAAAAATACTCGTATTTAACTCATGCGTAACACGGGCTCATATGCTTGTTCCATATTTCAGTGGTGAAGTGGGGTCGGGGTCTCGGGGATTGTTGATGGTTCTGGGCCTAGAGAAAATATTGGCTGATCCATGGGTTTCATTTCGGCCCTCAGATCCGTGGCTTTTTTTGTTGGTTTTATATGATGTGTTTGAAAACCAAATATCAAATGGACAAATTGAGTCATTACAAAAAAAAAAAAAAAAAAAAAATGCACAAATTGAGTTGGCCTAGGTAGTTTAATAATCATAATCAACTCGATATTTTTCGTAGAATCTAAATAAAAATAAAATGCACAAAATCTAAAATAAACACTCAAATGTTGGGTCGGATTACTTTCAAGTTTCAATTTTGTATAGGTTTTTTTTTTTCCTTTTCTTTGTTATTACTTTTTACTTGGCGGGTAATGCTAGAGGCACATTTTTCATTGATGTTTGTTAATCATAACTTCATAAGTCATAACAACTTCATGCCTATGAATTAATTTAGCATGCCTGAATAGGCTGTGTTTCACATTTGCATAAAGGTTGGCACATATGTTTAAGTAGTTCTAAACTCTAAAGAGAGCAAACAGCCTCTTCTTTTCGAGCAAACAGCCTAAAGGTCATATAATCACTGATTATCCTGTTATGCAAAGATTGACCCTCGCCCGTATAAATGCATTAGATAACCAGTGAGTCGTAAAAAGTGTTGCTGGTTGACAGAGTCAGGATACGGAATACCACAATATCATACTACATTGGAACCACAAGGTTAGGATAGATTTCAATAACCCATGATTTGATAAGAATAGGTGAAAAGGTTTTTTAGAAGGCTAAGAGATAATCCACCTGAACAATTTTACTTCCTGTATGACAGTTATGACTTATGAATTATGATATCAATTCACAAATATTTTTACATTATAATGTTTCGGTTGAATGTCGTGGCCTTCTGGGCTCACAAAGTTTAGTTTCGTCAAGGCTTTTAATGAAGCCCATATAATATCAATGGACAATTTAGGCCACATTTGGGCTACTTTTAATGAACACCCCCATAGCCCATATCTAGACTGACACTCTGACAGACACATCACACATCAACTAAGAAGAAAACCAGTAGCCGCGGCGGCCCAACAAAATATGGCCAAACACGTGTACGATTGAAATTAAAAGTAGTAGAAAAAGAAAATATTAGCACACAGTTGCACAGTGAACGAGGCAGTAAAGAGAGAGAAGTTGACAGTTTGACACGCCTGCATCAAACTCAGAACATGGCATGTGAGAAGTGATCAGAGAGAGAGAGAGCAAGGTAGTCTGTAGTTCTGTACTCTGTAGGCAAATCTGTCTTGAACACAACGTTTAACTAAAATTGTAGTCAAAACTTTTGACTCAAAAGGCTCAACGTTTGATGACAGTTAGGGCTCGAATAGATCGAAGACCACGCAATTTACAACTACTCGAGCAGTGTTTTGATAATTGACATTATGTTAATTTCGATGAGGCATGAATATTATGGTCTTGGAAGTTGGAAGTATAGTTTTCTTTCTTCTAGATTACACTAAATTAGAGCGTGCAATTGACCACTTTGAATTTCATAGGGCTGGAAACGGGTCGAATTGGGATAGAATGTATATAAATTCAAATTCAAATATTATAATTTAAATCTAAATTTGATTTAAATTTAAATAATTAATTTGAATTTAAGATTTACTTGAAAACTCGATAAAATCAGACAATTTTTTATATAAAATCTTTTAAAAAACAGATAAAAATCCGAATCCAAATAGATCTCTTATTATACATATGAATTTTAATTCGAGTGTATTTTTATATCTAAATCTGACATATTCGGATTTGAGATAAATACGCATCTATTTCCCGCCTTACTTATGGTGAAGAAACTAGATTCAAATGCAAACAACAAATGAGGGGAAAGGCTTACAAAAAATCTTGTTCCCCCAATTTGAAAGTTGAAATTTGAGATAACCCATTTAAAAAAAAAATTGGGATACCCCATTTCAAGACAAAAGGGTTTTACGGCCGTAGATTAATTTTATGATGGATGGCTAAGATAACACCACGTCCTAAAATGGGGTATCACAATTTTTTTTTTTCAAACGGGGTATCTTAAATTTCGACTTTCAAATGGGGTATGTCCAAAAATCTCATAAAAATAAAATTACTACCCAGTAAAAAAAGTGAATATATGCATTTTACTTACCCAAGCTGCAGCCTGCAGGTGCCTTCTGGAAAACCAATAGTCATCTACAGTTTACAATTGCTGAGATTTTTGCAGTTTTGGACCTTTCATGCCTCTCTTTATGAATGTCATCAAAGATATACTTGATTGTTTCAACAGAATCAGGTGAAGACCAAGGTTTACTTTCAAAAAGTTGCTGGAGTCTGAAGGGAGGGAATGAACTTCAAAGATTTACTTACATCTATGATCTATCTAGTACTTGAAATGGAAAGATAAATTGTTGCATTGGTAAAGGTTAAAAGTTAAAACATGGGCACTTTAGCAAAAAGAACAGCTTGTGATGAAACTGGTCCTACAACTTCTCTGTCCTAATCCTACCCCCATGTGCCTTATATTCTGTTACAGATTCTCGTGATTTTTAGTTTTTTTTCTCTACAAAGAAAAACCATGGAAACATTATCTACTATTTAGTACAGAGAAAAAGAAATCTAGAAAATATAAAGTTCATAAGGATTATATATTAGTGTCCACTAATAAGAGCATGCGCAATGGTGGATAATTGGATATTTTGTTTAATTGATTTTGATATATTTTGACTGGACCTCAAGTCTATTGCGATACCACAACCGCTGCAACATGTTGAGTAAATAGACCTCCATCGCGGTCTTTCCCTAGAGTACAACAGTGACAGAAAATATTGTTCAACTTGAAAATTTAGACCTGTTATTGGTCCTTCAATTTAAGAGCTGATTGTAACAAATTTAATGTTAGGGTTTCAGCAGCTGGTTTTGGCATGGGTATTTTACGAGGGGACCCATCGGCAATGGCAATCGTATATGCAATCACGAAATGCTCTCCGTAAAAACTCTGTCTGGCTATATAAATACATACAGCAACAATGGCAAAGTTTAGGCACACCAAATCTTTTAATCTGTACTAGGCACTAAATAAGCTGCTTTTGAGTGTCTATGTAACATGCTTTTCAATTCCTATTGATCAAATGATCACGAACCATGTTGTTTGGCTGCTATCAAGATAAGGCCAGTAGTCATCATCAGTATCTGTTGTTATGTTTACTTACAAATAGAAAACCATCTGCACATTATCTACATAGACACATACAAGTATTTGTCACCAGTTTTGTCAATTTCTCTTTTTTACTTGCATACATTCCACCAAAGTTAGGTATTTGCCCACTAAAAATATGGAAATCTTGACAAGGGTGGGCAGTGTGTGAGAATTGATTCTTACTTCCATGAACAAGTTGATAAGACAGTCTTTAATGACAAATGCAAATATGCAATGGAGTGAATGGACATTATGTTATTGAAACATTCTCAACTGTGGATATAACTTCCATTCTATTCTACAACTATGGAAGAATTGACAGTAGTGAATTTATTTCATCTATCTATCCAAAGAGTATCTGATTCAATATCTTTTGAGTACAAAATGTATTAAATGATCTTTGTTAGGTCTATAACAACACTTCCACTCAATATATATGATCACTTCATAGTTCATACAATAATATTGTCCTTCCACAGTTCCACTTCAATGTACATTTTACAACTTTATTAGAACTAAATAATGTCATGATCAATTGTTGTTTAGATCATCATATTGCCTGATTTCACTAAAGTGTCATGAACAAAATCATGCTTAGCTGCTTACAGAAGCAAGTAACCTCATCATGAACAGAAGGTTAAAGGTGACAAGCATAACTGTTTTTGATTTGGTCCATAATATAACATGAGATCACAAAGTAATAACAGATCACATTAGAATCGAAGTAAGAAAAAGGTTAACACCAAGAACATAATTCCATTTCATTACTAGTGAAATTGAAGTTGTACAATTACACTCTATCAAAGCTCAATCAGAATCTAAAGAACAGATTGAGCAAAAAGAAGAACAAAAAAAAAAAAAAAAAAGTAAAAAACAAAACATAAAAACTAGTAGTACTACTAGGCGGGTGGTAAAAGTCCACCACTGCAACTTCTGTCTTAAACAGAACAAACACAGTACTTCTTCTTCTTCTTCTTCTTCTTTCCCCCACACAGTTAATATTTAAGTCTTCAAGATGAAGACTAAACCAATAGCAATAAACAACAACATATTCAAATTAAAGGCATTGAATGAAGGACTATTTTAAAATAAGTCCTTCTCATGTTGTAACCCAACATGGACACAATATTTACTATAACTACCACCCTAATTAAACTCCCATTATCTATCAAACTACTTGATCTTGTACTTGTATATATATCCATCAACTAGTCAAAGCTAGAGCTAAATATAGAGGATTTCTGCTATATTTAGCTTGATGGGTATGGTAAATTTTTCAACGAAATTGACCTCCACTGTAAGTCTGCCCAAAGGACCAACCAGAAGGAGCAACATTGTAAGAGACCACAAAACGTCTGTCACTTGTGATGACCTTGAAGGAAAGAGCCTGACCATTGAGGTAAGAGTTGCTTTGCCAGTTTTGACCCCAGTTTCTGGACATAGCTTGCCAACCAGTTCTTGAACCTTTGACAAACACAGCATGAACATCACCAGCACCACCAACATTGGTTATGAGGACCAAATTGAAGTAGGAATGACCATTGATTGTGAATCTGATTCCACCCCTCTTATGGCAAGCCACCCTATAAAAAGATGGTTATAGATTAGGCTCAGCAGTGGTACATAAAGTTAAAGATTCAAAATAATTTGATCCCATATCCTAACTGAAAACAAGAGAAACAGAATGAAAGCAGATAAGATTCTCCCACATCTCTCTCTCTCTCTTAAGTCAAAACTATTTGATGAATGATGATACTAAATGAAAATAAAAAAATATTTTTGTGGCCCAGTTCAAAATAAATTTCAGAAATATCACACAAAAATAATAAAGAAAAGTTCAGCCAGGCAATAAAGAGACTGCAGGAAAACGGGTAGGTCTTAAAAAATGGAGGGCAGTCTTGGTAAATTATTCCTATCACAGCATCAACCCTAGAATTTTCTGAGGGCAAAACAGACTTTTCATGGGAAATGGCCAAAAAGTCCAAAAGAACACTAGTTCTGTAGTTCACACTTGGAAATTGATTTGAAATTGCAAAACTAAAATGCACAAACAAAGAATTCTCAGAGAAACAATATACCTTCTGTAAGCAACAGGTACAATTCCAGCTTTGTATTGAGCAATGTGTTGGAAAACAGGTTGAGAGAGATCAAAATGGTGCTGAGGAGGGTTACACCAACCCCCATTATTATTTGGGAGAGCATTGTTTGGTGGGCAGAAATTAGTAGCTGTGACCACAATGGAACCTGGCAAGCACCATCTTCTGTCACTAACACACCTGATTTCATAGCAAGACCCACATGCTAATCCATTGTTAAACATGGCTGTGCTCAAAGCTGCAGTATTTGTTCCATATCCTTGGCTATATAGATTTCCATAACCACAAGCACCACCTACATAACAAAAAATTTGTCACATAAGTAATTTTACTAAAATGCAAGTTTGGTACTAAAAAAAATGTTTAATTTTTAGTTTTGACTTTTGAGACATACCCATTGTTCCAGAAGCATCACCCCCTCCATAGAAGGTAGCATGAGCATTAACCCAACCTCCATAACCATTAACATATGAAACCATTGAAAGAAAACCCACCATTAGAAAACCAACAAGAGCCATTTTCCTGCAAAAACAAGAGCACGTACCCCATTAGCATTTTCTATACATAAAAAGTACTCGATCAATAAGCTGAAAGAGGGTTGGAAAGATGATTACATGATGATGAAGCTTGAATGGAGGTAACAAGAGTGCAGAAAGGGGTGAAGGGAAGTGAAGAAAAGATTGGTTTGGTGAGGAAAATAGTGGGAGGGTGAGGAGGAATAAATAGAGGGATTTGGGGGTTGAAGGAGTTGTCAAGTGTGGGGTTTTCCAACTAACTGACACTTTTCAACTGTTGTTAACAAAAAACACTATAAAGGTTTACTTGAATAGTGGATTTACTTGTAAAGAAAAGTGGTATTGTGAGTGGAAACCGCGTTGTTTTGGTAGCTTTATATGTGGGATTTGCTCTAAATCCAAGTAGGGTAAGACTTGAGAGTAAAAAACTGCCATACCCACATGCAACCACCATTTGCCGCAAATGCCCTTTTCACTCTTTTGTTCTCTTTTGCTTTAATATTTCCATAGGTTTTTTCATTATAGCATCTTCTCTGTAATTTGAATCTACCTTCAAACTTGACCAAGCATATGTAGATTTTGATGTGCAATAACATGTTAAAATGCTTAGCAATTTTAATACAGACAATAGTGTCGGTAATGTCCAAGAAAGAAAAACCATCCTACTAATTACTATGTTTAAGTGTCTAACAGGAAAATTCAACTTAAAAGTGATCATTCTTCATCACATGGCAATGTTTAGTGTGTAGGTCCATTAAAGAACCTCACATTGATGAGGTTATAATAGTGTACCTAGTAGTAGAATTCTTTGGATCATTGAGTCATTATTGAGTATATGCGCCAGTCAAGCAAAGCAATTTCATTTTCTCTACATGTAATAATAGTATGAATATAGAGTATATACCATGGTCAGAATGCAATAAAAGTTTAACATTAATTAAGAAGGACTTATGGAGTTATGGTATAGACTCAGAGAACAGAACGTTGAAAATAGAATTGCTAAAGCAGCCTACTTCTATCCTATTTGATAAAGAGAAGCTTCTACTTTGTTCATACTGAATTCAGCTGTTAATTAAGACTTAGGATAGTGTGAAAATATTGACCACATTTCTTTGAGAATACCATTGGAAACAGCCTTAGCTTTTTCGATCTCTTCATTTAATTCAATCTGTGTGTATTGCAGGCCCTCTTATCTCCCAAGCAAAACCATGTGAGGGATCAGTGATATACCATTGGAAACAGCCTTAGAATTAAAGAAAGAATGGCTTATGGTTCATATCATATTTATTATCAAATGGATATTTAATAAATGAATCCAGAAAAAGCTGATGATAAGATCATTTTATTCTGCATGGTATGTGTAAATAAATTAACAAATGTAACAAACCTTATGTAGTTATGTGTGATTCTCTTTCCATACTCTCAACAACTTGATCTATTTATTATGCTTACTTATGTCGTAATGTTGCATTTCTTTTCTCATATTTTCTTGGTGTTTGCATCACTACTCTACTCCAGCTCCACTGCTCCAACTGCTTTAATGCTTCAGCTCTTTTGTGATATTGAATGTTCAAGTGTAATTGCTCTTCAATGAGATACTTTTACAGTACACTTTTAGGTATAACTAACAAATATCAAACAAATCAACAAATGTGTTTTCAAAGCAAACAAACTATGGACTTATGGAGTACTATATATTTTATTTGTGATATTTAGTTGAAAATTTTGAGTGATTGAAGAAATCATAAGCCATGAATCCCGGCATGAGTGTTTAAGTCAACCATTTATAAAGAAATATACGATTTGTATTCTATATGTTTACTAATTACTTGACTAATAGTATAGTACCTTCTAGTCTAAGATGTACTTTAATAAGTTTCTTCCTTACTTTGTGCATCATGATGTATTCTTTAAATCCTTTGCTTGTGTTTCAAATCTCACTTAACAGTTAACAACTCTAATCCCTCTAGTGTTAGTCACAAAGAAATACTGCAGAAAAGAGCAGGGTCTTTGCTCTGCTTCAAACTTCAAAGCCCATGATGATGAGTTTGTTCTGCTTGTAAGATTATATTGTTGGCTACATTGGTTTGTTTTGTCTATATCAAGAGATTGGGGTAATCAAGATAAATCTGCCATTTTGAGAACTGTTGAAAATGATTTCAAGTGTTTAAACGGTTCAAACCTACCTATTGCACATGCCCTTGGTTTGGCTTGTTTGTCTACTTCATAAAACTTCAAACTTCATTAAAACTCTCCATTTTGATTCCTTTTGTTCAATAAAACCAAAACAACCACAAACAAACCTCACAACCAACAAAACCGAGATATTTACAGTTCAATAGGGTACGTGTAATTTTGAAGTTCTACATACAATCTGCTCTCAATATAGAATTGACAAGACGATGATCAGAGTTTCAAAATGTATACTATATGTTATCTACTGTCAGCAAATATGGATTAATGCACGTATACATTACACGCAAATTAGCTTACGACTCACTCACCTAGTAGTAATAAAAGGATTGAGCTCTACTGGCTTGATGGAACATAAACACAATCCAGAATCTTTGTGACAGGCAAACAATTTATTACTCCAGCTAGTGAAAATCGATAGATTTAGGCCCTGCTTGTTTGGGCTGTAAAAAAGGCAAATCTTTACCCATCTATAATTAGGGTGGTCCCTCCTAAGTTTACTCTTTGATTTGAATAGACCCTATCTATTTTAGCTTAAACCCTATTGGTCCCCCACTTAAATCTTGCATAAACATAAGATAATCATAAATGGTCCTCTACTAGTTTATTAGAGAAAGGTGTAAAATTTTTGCACTTTTGAAATAGCACCAAATTTTTGCGTAAATTTTGTGCATAAAACTAATTATCAAGAGTTTCAAGCATATTAAATTAGACTAAATTTCATGCAAACTTTTACGAGGTAACCAAGCAGGGCCTTATACACTCGAAAATAACATAGAACAGTTTGAATGTACATTCTACATTCAAAAGGGTGATCAACATTTTGGTGAAAATACAAGTTGCAGAGGGAAATTACATCAGGGGTGACATCAGTTACAGATCTATATATGCCATATCATATCTCTTTACATAAAAAATAATACTAATGTGAATTCAAAGTTCCCAAAATATAATTTACTCCAATATATTATAGAGTTTAACTGCCATAACAAACTTGTGATTTGTTTATTTGAATGGTTCCAAGTTCCACCTTTCGGAGTGCGAATTTGTTCCACACTCTATAAGAGTGCAGAACAATACTCTCCTCAGATCTTGTCATGTGGCTATATTAAAAAATAAAAATTTTGATTTTGATTTTTTTTTTAATATCAAGTGAAATTAATTAAAAAACTAAAACACCTAAGATTTTAGGTGCTGTTAATCTTAGTGGGACCAGTTAAATTCAAAAAAAAAATTAAAATTGGTAGTACGTGGGGAAATCTGGTGGAGAGTGTTGTTCCACACTCTGGAACAAATTCAAATTCCACCTTCCAATATCAAATTATCTTGTAGATTAAAGAAATCTTTGTAAAAGTCCAATGTATATATTATATGATCTCAGCCGTCCGTGTTATCTTTCAATCTGCCAAGAATCAGCAGATGTGCTGATTCCTTCAAGAGATTTCATGTCTTATCCCTTCTGTTTTATCCCTACACCTCTCACTGACTTCTGTTATATATGTTATCTGGATTATTCTCTTTTGCTACAAGATAAAATAGGGTATCATCTCTGTTGTTGACTATCATATTAACTAACCATGGTTACCTGCATCATCACTTTGCTTTCAAAGCAGCCTAGCTTAGTTAAACTTGAACCCCATCCATGTCTCTGGTTTTTAATTAGCTTAATAATTCATGTACTAAAAACATTGCGTTATCGTAAATTTACTGGGTACTTATATCAAATGTACTCATTCTTGAGTTTGTTATTACACTAATCATTGTTAAAATATCATTTTTTGCGAATTAAACACATAATGTGCATACTTATCATGAAAAAAAATAAATCATCCATTGGCTTATTTTTTTTACTGATTATTTGCAAGTGTACTTAAAATAACTACATGATTAAGTCAATATAACTCACTCACTAGTAACTAAGCAATGTAGATCAAATGCTCTTAAAGTCTTGATTGCATTATAATTAATCATTCTAATTAGAAGTTTAATCAAAGTTATAGTATTCCTTGGTGTATCGACTTTGTATATGCCTAGTTGACTAGTCTATATAATTAGGTGTGAAATTGAATGGTGTCTTTTCTCAACAGGATTTTTTGACACAGAGAATAAAATCCAGATTTCTTTGTAGAAAAAGTTGGTGGCATTACCAAAATTTTAGAATTAAGAAGTGATGGTTGCCCGTGATCAATGGTACTCTTTCCCTGGAAAGACAGAGAGCTGTATCTTTTGCTTAGATTTAGTGGGTCTGTTGTCATTAAAATTGTTAACCAAAAAAACTTAACTACCTTTTGTTTAAGAGATTTTTTTTTTACATACGTCACCATATTTTTTGGGTATATTTGTACAACGTGACCACTTTTTTTTTTATTTACGTTTAGTCATCATTTCGTCTCAGCCTCGTTAGTTGATCAAGTCAACTGTTAGTTGACTGATTCAAATATACGTACATTGACTGAGATCGATCTTCAATAAATAAAGAAATCGAAGAACAACGAAACAAAGAGAAAAAAGAGAGAGAAAAAAAAAAACCAAGTCTTTGTTGTGTGATAATAGTTTGATCACGTCAAAGTTGAGTTGACCGTTAAAATTGACGAAGCTGAGACAGCATGGTGACGAAATGTAAATAAAAAATAATGTGGTGACACTGAACAAATTTACGCTAAAAAAGTAGTGACGAAACACAAATTTTCTCTTCCTTTAATCATTCCAAATTACACTTCAAAGCTAATTAGATGCTTATGCTTAATGGAAAATTGAAAATTAACTATGAAGCATGCATGGTAACTGCTAAGCTTTATGAGAAACTTCTAAATGTGGTGAATGATGGTTTGATTCAACCTGGGGGAAGAGGGAAAATAAAGTTTGCATTGGGACACATAAAGATATGGAATGATGCAGCTGAATGAGGTCCATTTGATCATTTGAAGTCTTTTGCATTGCACGAATGTTGTTAATGAATAATGATGTTTCATCCATTGGGTAGAATTATATATATAAGTACAAAAGAACTTGGTTGTTGTTTGAGTGTTTGACTATATTCATGTGCACAATCATAATGCAGGTAATAAAGAGATATATAGTATCATATACGACTAGAGAGTATGCTACAAGAAGTTCTGTTATAGATCCTCTTTGTCTTGAACTTTAATTTGATTGTGTGGAATTCACTTAGTAAGAATTCTCTTTGTCAAATAGAACATGATTCCTAAGTTTTAAATTGTTCATGACTTCATGTAAAGTTTAGTGTATAGTTCTTTTTTTATCATATCTTTCTTTTAAATTTCAAATAGATTATTGTAAAGTTTAGAAAGTAACCAGTAGTTTGTTTGTAACTTTGCATTGCACTATTCAAAATGTATTCCTTCAATCACATTTTGAGCAAATATAATTAGGTTGATTACTGATTAGGGGGCTTTGGCTCTAAACGTAGACAATTGCATGGCTGACTCAGAAGCCACCTATAGCATGTACAATTTGACAATGTTGCAAAACCCTGATGCCGATTAGTTGAAAGATGTTAATTAATTGAAAAAGATAGAAATGATCCGATTGATAGCAACTGTGACATTATCAATTAGCCATTAATCTTAATTTTGTTTTATTAAAATGTGAGATTAATTAAGCAAAACTTGTCATGTTATATTCAAAGTGCCGTGTTATAGTTTGATTATATTGTTGAACCATTAAGGATATAATTTCCAACAACAGATTGAGACATAATAAAAGGCTGTTGTGATCATGCATGTATTAGGCTTGATGGTGACAAAAAGGAATAAGAACCAACAAACATCACACACACTATCTTAGCTTGATTAAGGCTTACTTTCTTAGTTTCTTTCAATTTGATCCCATGTGTGTGTAGATGGGATACAGGTTTTTTTTATAGAAGAAATAAAAGTCACCAAGAACCTTCAAATCAAGTTGTGAGAAGAGATAAATATTTCACTCTTGAGCTTCCCTTGAACATAAGGGCATCTCTAATGGTTCATCAAATCTATCATCAAATTCAAATTTGATGAAAAAGTGAAAAAAACTCCATCTAATGGACTATCAAAAGTTTTTCAAATTTGATATTTTGCCAAAAATCATCAAAAGCTCATCAAATTTGATGAAATTTTGATGAAAAGCTTAAGGTTTGATACTGGGGTGAGGCGGGCAAGAGAAGATCGCTTCACTTAAAGCGGCTAATGAAGTGTCGCTTAAAGTGGCACTCCAAAGCCCACTTCAATTAAGTGGCAGTTGGATGTCCGCCTCAACTTAATTCTTATTTAGCTTTTTCTTAAAGCGGCACTTCATTGCCCGCCTCAACTAACTGTTGGGTTAAGTGGCACTTAGATGTCCGCCTCAACAAAAAATTTCGTTTAAGTGGCTCTTCAAAGCCCGTCCAACTCAAGTGGCACTTCATTACCCGCCTCAATTTGGTGAACCATTAGAAACTGAAGTTTTTTTTATCAAATGATCCATCAAATAGGTACCAAATCTGCTGAGGTGGTCCATCAAATTTGGTGAACCATTAGAGATGCCCTTAGTTACCTTTTAGCTACTTGCTCTAGTTTACAAAAAGATGTCTTTAAATGTATATAACAACAAGTCAAAGTTTACATACAGTTATTACTGGCAATTTGGGCAAGTTAACTACCATATATCTTCAGTCTACTTGCCTTCACTAGCATATTGGCCGGGCAACTTGTTCATAGACTTGCAACTTACAGGTACATAGTATAGTAGTACAGAATACATGGCCATTTAGCCAAACATATGTTCACTCAAAATGCAATGACCTTGTTAGCAAACTCACTGCCTGTGTCTCGCTATTCTATTCGCTCTGTCTCTTTCGTATGATGTACACTCTCTCGTTCTCTCAATCTATAGCTTTCCATAGTTTTCGATCAGATTCCGTGAACCAAACACAACCATGATATGTACAAAATAAGCCAACACTTGTCATGAAAATCTTGTGTTATATTGTGTCAGCACCATTACATTACTGTACAATTGGGAACCATATGGTCAATACAATAAATTCGATCAAGGAGGTGTACGTACCATAATAGTGACTAATCAGTCTAGATTATGAAAGGAACTATCAGCAAGGCTGGCAATAGCCCTAAACACCCATGCTAAATCCGCATAGTGTCGGTCATTTAGACTGGAGTTATTAGTTTTTCACTGGAATTATAGAAGGACAAGCTATTTTAGATGATATATAGTGTTCATGAACTCAATATACTTGGGACGTTGGGAGCCTAGTCCACAATATACACCTTTACTCAGGTCAATGAGATGGCTTTCTTTTGAGACAGTAACTTGAAATGCAGGCCACCATGTGCATTTGTCTAGTGCACTTAAACATCAATGTACTATTTGGTGTATATATGAATAAGATGTATCAGTACCACACCATCTGGTACATTTAGTACTACTATGTGTATGTGTAGAAAATTTCCTCTTCTTTTCTTGCTTGAAAGGTAACCAAGATGGTCCATGGACTATAAACTTGCTAACAAACCAAGGAACATCAAACAGTTGAGTGGGGAGAGGAATCCATCCATATCTAATCTGTAATTTCTAAGAAAAATGCACACAGCAGCCGTAATTTTTCGATATTTAAAGGTAATTTCTTGCAAAGAAAAGGGGGTTCTTTAGATATACGTGAGCATGACATGTTCCAATAAATCTTTTTTTTTTTTTTTTTTTTTTTCCCCTAATGCATCCAGCGTTACAAAAATCACATGCAGTGTCACCACTCATAGCACTTGATGTTACTTTGAAGATAAACTTGATAGTTCAGTGATCACTAAAGCAAATGCAAACCAAACCCACTTTGGTTACCTAGCTACTCTTATTATATAGCCCTATATATACCCCTCATCAGGTAATTTGTCTGTAATTTCTTTTGCGCTTTATTACTGTAAAATGAGATAAATCGTTATATTTGACGTTCCAAAGAAATCACACAATTTAAAATTTTGATACAAAATTCTAATCTAACATAATGTTTGTGTCATTGATATCGTAATTCTGGTTAAGTATAAGCATCTATCAGCTGAAGGACAAAATGTTCAAAAACAGCTCATGGATCAAACTTTGTCTGACTAACAATGCCGCGTTAATGGATCATATAAATGTGGTCAAATTCATCAAACTTGTAATTTCCTCAGTCATTGTACATTCCTGTTGATAAGATAAGAGTTAATCAATTACTAATCTTTCATATTATCTTCTACCACAGGTCACAACATGGCCATGTTACAACAAGTGACTATTTTAGAGAAAATCTACATTAGAGATATGGTGGTCCAAAATGTAGATAAAATGCTAAAATTTTATCTCATTCTGGCAAATTGAAGCAAACTGACAAGTGACACTGTGACAGTCGCAATCCAACTACTAGGCCCAATAGAGTGTAGTCTGTAATTACTAACATCAAATGCATATATGTCTGCAGGTTCTACGAAGGATCCTCCGAGTGGTACAAAGGTTGGTTGCGCGCTTCAAATGTGCGATGTTCTCGGCATTTCACCAACACAACCACAAATGAGAGGAGGAAAAGTGGTTGTGCTCATCGCAGAAAATGAATATAGCCCATGGACTCACAACTTGATTTTACAGGTAAATCTCAAACTCATATCACTGTTTGATGTTAATGTTTTGTCCAGTTTGACTATGGATTGGTTTTGATAGTAACTTGTCCAATGATGGTAACGCTTCATTTCAACACTTGCATTTAGATGTAGCAATTCCTCGATCAACCCAATGAATACGTGGGCCCCCAGAAAACATTGTTTTGTCATAAAAATTTGGGCCCATAAGGTTTCTGTCAAGATCTCTCTTTTACTATTCAGATTTTTTATACCAACAAGACAAACAAACAAGGAAAATATTTCCTTGTCCCTACAAAATTTGCAGGTGTCCAACTTTGCGACGAGCTGATGGAATGAACGACAGCGCACCATAGCATAAAGTGTCAGATATCAATCACCGCGCAGACAACAGCGTGTAAGATTATATGCCATTCGACGAAATGACTTAGTACCGACGGTAATATCACAGAAACATTTCAGTTTAAAGCTGGCAGAAGGCCCAATCAGTAGTTTGTGATACACACCAGCAGCTCAAAATGTACTGTTTCGGATAATTTTACGTGCAATTTCAGAACTTGTATTAGACTGAATTCACTGAACCATTTCTGCTCTTCCCTTTGATCAGACTACCACATAACCAAAGAGACATCCAAAACAAAAATTAGAATGAAGCTGCTTTTTACACCCAATTACTTGGGACTTATTGCCTTCAACTCTTTCCGAAAAGTGGCAAGACTTTGGTAGGGTTTGGTCAGCATTCATTTTAACAGCATTTCAAGTGCAAATTTAGAGTAGACCAAGTGAAACATTGGTACAAAGATTAAGGTTTTGAAATTGAAACATGGACAACCAAACAACAGAGAATGTATTCATCTTCCTACTTTAGTAACACTAGCATCCAAGATATTTGAGTCTGTACAAACAATAAGGTAATCCATCTTTGAAGTCAGACACTGAGACAGAACCGAATAAACGGTTGGTTGAGCAAAATAGGCAAAAAGGAATATATGCTACTTCTGAGTTCTGATACAAGGGGGGAACACCAGTCAGCTTTCATCTCTTTAGCAAGGTAGGACCAGCAGTCAACTTTGAGAACTCAAATGACTCTGGTTCAACAGACTTCCCATGACATGGGGAGGAAAAGGAACCTTTCTTCTTTGATTTCTCTTGTAGCTCTTTGCTAGAACTACCCCTGAACGATAGATGCTTTTTGAGACGGCTTCGGTTCAACAACATCATGCTATTACGAGGAGACGCATGTAAAGCCCCTTCTACACAGTCTCCAACCTGCCCACAGCTCCAAGGCCTAGATGGACCATCTTCACCTACCTGGCTGAGCCTAGGGAGTACATTTTTCAACCTGGAAGATGTTGGCTGCTCCAAAGTATTCTCTAATCTTGCACATACTGGACATGGAGGATCATGTTTCTGCATCTTTGGGGTGTTCTGCTCCAAACAATCAGCATGAAAAACATGGCGACATGAGAGTATTCCAGTCACTGGCATATCGCCACTCCTGACAATTCTACGAGAACTCCATGGTGATCTCTGTGACAAGAACCTGTCACACATTCCACACTTGAAACCTTCTGATTGATTATATGATGAAATGCCACTATCAGAATCCAGGTGCTCAGAAACGTCTGTGAAATCCATGCTACTAGCACTGCTCCACCTGAGTGTTTCCCTTCGCGGAGTAGATGAGCCAGCCTCTGAAAACCCAAAATTTTAATGAAGCACTACATAATATTGAAAGTAAGAGTCCAATGTCCAATGTTGATTAATGCTATTACCATTGTGTGTTTGCCGGTTTAGGTGATTTCCAGTGGCAAGGGTCCCACTAACATCTCTGTCAGGAGTCTGGTTAACAAACGAAATAGGATGAATAGGCTTTGACATGAAAGAACAGCGAGTTGAAAAATTCCGATTGGATGCTGCATGCGTCTTGAATACAGCCTCATACTCACTGCTGTCCGATCGTGAAGAAATAGAACCAGCATTGTAAGGAGCCACTGAGGTACCCTGCATGACAGACAATTGCCAATGAGGGAGTTCGTTCATGTAACACCACCAGAGAGAACTTAAAATCATATACAATGAAAATATGATAATACGTACCTCCACAGAGGGTGTGAGCATCAATGGTCCGGATGCAGGCTCTGGTTACCAGGGACATGAAGGAATTTAGTAGAAGTGAACACGATAATTTCAATCGAAACAAAAAAAAAACTACTACTTTTAACAAACCAAAAGAAAAAAAAATATGATGAAGCACCAATTAGGATGTTTTGATGAATACGAACTCATTACAGACAATAGTCAATGAGGTTAATGTCTCAGCTGACTAAAGTTGAACCCTTCGAGGTCATAGTTCTGATGTTCAATGACCGAGTCCAATATAAAATCTTATAAGCTTAATATTATTCTACTATTATAGTTATTATTCCAAATTTGCTTAAAAATTCATGCTATGCTATGATATGCTATGCTATAGGAATACTGCATAAATTACTCTGCAGTGCCGCAGAACCTAGCACAGGAATGTAATTTCACATGATAAGACAAACACGCAGACTTTCTAAAATTTCAGAAGCAGAACACAAATCATGTACTCTGGAAGCATCAAAAGTACCTACTCAATCTTCAACAAAAATCAAGATAAATGGCCACAAAGCATAGCTAATGGGAACCAGTTTTGATAAGCACATTTAAATGAAGTGGAAAAACCGAAAAACAATCAGCTCACAGTGCTGGAGACTAAGTAAATGCTATGCATATCCAAGACATTTCTTGTAAAACAGAATACAGCTTTCAAAGAATTCTATAACGATTCTTTGACTCCATTCCAAGAGTTATGTCCTTCCTAAAAACATAATTTAAGTAAGAAAATAAGATTCCACCATCAACCAAAATCACAGAAGGCAATGCAGTTGATCACAAGAATAATAAAGAGATAACTACCATGTAAAATGACATCCAACAATTTCAAGCAATAACTCTCTTTTCTTTTTTTGATAAATAAAATGTGTTCATTAATATAGATGCAAATTACATTATGCAGACAGATAACCCACATTGAAATTGGCAAAAAGCTGAACAAAGTTCCCGCATAGTTCCACTTATAAAATCATTAGCACGATCTTAACTAACTAACCAAGCCCTAGCTTACAACTCATATCGCTAATTCAGGACAGCCTAAAGAGACCACCCTCCCATGTGTTCCATTACTCCCATCCCTAATTCACATCACTAATTCAGGACAGCCTACAGAGACATCACTAATTCAGTACGGCCTACAGAGACCACCCTCCCATGAGTTCCTTTATTCTCATCAGCTATTATAGAGAAAGCATTTGTAACTGGCCAATCAAAACTAGAGTATTGGAATCTACTTTCTTAACCAATAAGATATAAACTATGATCATCATATAGTAAGAATCAAGAACATGGTATCCCAGAATTTTAGAAATTGTAAGGATGTTGAAAAAAAAAAAGTGGATCCATAGTCTCATTAGTGGGATATTTCCATTAAAAATATTACTTCGCAAGGGAACACCCCAACATCAACCCCTTACTAATATAAGAAGAATGCTAGGCTGCTAGCATACTCTTTCTCCTTCAGCTATTCTTCTTCTTCTCTGATGCTTGTTCTCCAGTGTATCCATGTGCCTGTTTTACAGGTAAATTGATTTACTCGTCCTAATCAAGCAGCCTCTAAATCATATGGAACTTCAAAGTTCAAATATGAATTACTCTGATCACTGCCATCACAGCCTAAGCCTAGAGTCAAAATAACCAATGCAGAACTCAAGTAATTCTCCAATATTTTTTGTACTTGTGATGTAAGCACATACTTATGTATACCTAATGTGTTTCACATATCGTATGTCATAGAAAATTGTTTATCTAAAAGGTTGTTTACCTTTGGAGAAACAGTTGCAATCTTAATTAAACAAAACTAGTTAGACCACCTGGGAGTACCAATATACCTCTCCTATGCAGTGATATATCTTTCATCAAGATTGCCAACATAACAAATAACTCAATTAAATATTTAGATTGTAGACAATATAAGTTTCTTTCTTCCTACTTTACGATAATAGATATTTATCTTCACAAGGTTACAATAACAAAAATCGATCATCATAAAGATCATATATAAAAAAACGAGGATGTGTCCAAATGGGGATGTCCAAATGACGGAAAGATGGCAAAATGAGACATATGGACCAGAGCCTGTTAGTTACTGCATAATGAATGGTTATTGTATAAACCTGAATAAAATAAAGGGGGTAGCCATTTAGTACCTCTTAGTGTTCCAGATACATAATCATCAATGTTGACTTCTTTCATTGGTGAGGGTGTCCACTGCTGAGTCTGAAAGCTGTCAGACGGGCTGCTAAAATATGACCCGGCACCATCAGAGGCAATATGGTTAGGTAAATGATCATCTCTCATAGAAGTTCCACTTTCTTTGCTGTTTGATGAAGGAGACGATTCATACAGCTGTAGACCACTCTGTGATGCATATTGTAGTCCATCAGTTTGGAGCCTACGCTCCCATCTTCTTGACAGGGGAGGCGAAAAACTTGTATTTGTTCTCCAATAAGGTTCATGAGGACCCATGGACCACTCTCCACTAGCTGCAGTGGAACCATGTGGCCTTGCAGCCACACAACAAAGCGACCCCGTCTTAGCTATGTTTTATGGAACTTCGAAAATTACAAGTACCTCACTTTGGAGCACTATTAACTCAGGATTACCATCTCAAAGCATAATAGCAAGCTCTCACTTACAACATTAATGGAATGAAACAAAACCGAACATTAATGAAAGTTATCCAAACCAACACATATTGAAGACATAGGATCTACCCTCAAACCAAGCTTTGAAACAACCATCCCATTAAAATGAAATATTTAATTATACATCAGCTTGAACTGTAAAAGAAAAAAAATCCCCTTTCACCGATATCATTGTGGTATTGCTTCTAAAAGTGCTACCATCAAACTCTTCTGATCAATTAGAAGCTGGTCTTTAGAGCTTTTGCCCAATCAGGCAGATCTTTTGAGAGTGTTAAATGCTTCAACAGTTCCTGAAATCAATTTAAAAACTATGTATCATCTACCAATAGTCCAATACAACCTAGCATAGAAGAAAACAAACATCAAGGGCTCACTGTTTAATATCTTTCGAAACATTAATAATTAACAATAAACATAGCTCTTTATACAAAGTGCAACCGGAAAAAAATAAAATAGTGAACAAATAATACAATCTGATGACCCAACAATAATGCCCAAAGCCATGTGAACTAAACAAAAATATAAAGGGCAAGAAAAAGAATACCCTGACAGTATTATGACTCTATCAAGCTAAATTTATTTTACCAGCCAAGAAAATTAGTTTGTTGTTTTCTCAACATTACTTTAAAGTCATTAGATTTGACGTAATACATGAACAGTACTTTAAGCTGCATTTCGAGATTATATAATCAAACTAAAGCAGCAAAACATGCTTAGAAAAAACAATCATATAAAATGGATTTAACAAAAAAATTGGTGCACAAAATAACCAAAGGGAGCTTAGGAGGGCAATTCATTAGTATCTTTCAGTGTTATTGACTGTCCAAAGAATTTTCTTCTTTTTCCTCTGCTACTACAATTAGTCTCTCTCTTATTTCTCTGTTCCCCTCTCTTCTTCCAGTTCTTCACTCCCTTTCTCAGCCTTGCTCTAGTACTAAATACCAACTTCACAAATCACAACCCCCAACATTTCAATTTTACAAAGATCATAAATTTTTGTAATTTTACTAACAGCTTCAGTGTAACATTTTTGGTACTAAAAGCCTCAAATCATAACTAAAAATGAAAATTAAAAAAAAAAAAAAAAAAAAAAAACTAACACTTTAAACAAAAGCAATCAATAAATTAGCACTTTAAACTAATCTAACACTCTTTCACATCAATACAACTAAGAAAAACTAACAAAACCCATCATGAACAAGGAATAAGAACTTGTTTAAGCTAAAAACAACATAAAAATTCAAACTTTACACAGTATAGAAGAAACTTACCGATTGTATGAAAGAAGACTCTGTGATGAAGAGATTGATAATGGTTATTGAGCAAAAGATAAACCCTAGTTTTGCAGGAAGAGAGAGAGAGAGAGAGAGAGAGAGAGAGAGAGAGATTATTTTAAGATAAAATAAATGAAGTTGTTTTGAGTTGGTTTTCAACTAATCTGGTTGCTTTATGATGCAAGCAGGGAGAAGAGGACAAATATATTCTCCATATTTGTCCTCATCTTTCTCAGAATCTCATCTGTGTCCCCACTAAGGCACTAACCTCCCTTTTTTTTAGAAAATATACAGTATTTTTCTACTGTAACACTCATGATTTGGAATTTTTTATCATTTACATCTGTGTGAGTGTGATTGAAGCAGAGATTAACACCATTTAACTCATTCTAGGACTAGGTTGGTCACAAAATTACCATAATCTGATCATGGGGTAATTTGGTCTCACAGAATACAGTAATGGATTAGTTGACACCACATGAAAAAAAATAGGTACACCCACTCACATGTTTTTTTTCCCACTAAGTGTGGGGGCACAGAGATATATTGATATGTATATGATATGGATGTAAAACAAAAGAGAATCGCACATGTATTTATGTAAAACAAAAGAAACCAACAAGAATGAGAAAGATCATTTGAAGTAGTATTACTCTCACTGTGGTTGGAACTTGGAAAAAGGAATTGGTTGGTTAGTAAGTTCAGTAAAATGACCCATGACCTCACATGGCTGAAGCTACAATTTGTCTAGTATAAACTCTATATCTTATAGCCACCTATAGTAGTGTATATTGTACTAGTGTGATCATTGATCATTCAATACAAAGCCAAATACATTTTCATTTTGGGACTGAAAGTATTTCATACTGACAAAAATGATATGATATACAATGCACATAGTTTAATTGAAGCTTGCTTGTGAAATAAAAAGATCATCAAAATAAAAGCCTAAAAGGTGTGTTTTCCTGAAATTATCGAAACAGTAATATGCATGTTCCTAGCTTTTCTTTCCTATATACATATACAGTACTTAGCAAAAGCATAAGTAACCCAACTCCTATAATTGGTTATGGACCATTTAGCTATTACTGATAAAGAAAAAAGAGAGGATATATTGCAAGTTGAGAGCGACTTTTATAAAAGTCATAAAGACAGTTTCTGCCAAACCAATGCATGCCAATCTGTCAGACCATCTGAAATTCTTGAAACAGGAATATACTTGCATTTGTGCACCATATATTGATGCATTCTGATGTATTTCCACAATTCATTATTTACCCATGTTTTTCTCATCTCTACACCTCAGATACATTAAAAAATAACATTCGCACGAGTGAGAGATGGCAGGCAAAGGGTGCTTGATGGGATCATTTTTAAACTGAAAAGCAGACTGCGAACGAGAAACCCAAAATACCCCCATCAACATAAACAACTTCCTTCTCATTCTTAAAATTAAGATCAACTTGAATAAAATGAATCTTAGTGCAACCACAAAACAAAGGACAGAGTTCACTTTTGTCATACAATGGTAACGTTTCTAGTCAGGTCTAATAGATTACAGGTAGCAACTTAATGTAACCACATAACAAAATTCAAAGAAAGTCACTGCAGATCAAACTTCTTTCACCCCCCCTGGTACAACTATTA
Organism: Aquilegia eximia; assembly: GCA_023053565.1. Taxonomy (NCBI): domain Eukaryota; kingdom Viridiplantae; phylum Streptophyta; class Magnoliopsida; order Ranunculales; family Ranunculaceae; genus Aquilegia; species Aquilegia eximia. The sequence continues at coordinate 37,148,762 of JALIGU010000002.1, forward strand.
CTCCTTATTAATCCTTTTCCACCTTCCTTTGTGGAGGCGAGAATCAGTCTGAAGGCTTAACCAGTGGTCAACACCTTTGATCCATTTTTTTCCAAAGAAACTCTGCACAAGAAACCCAGAGAAATTGCAGTTTACTGGCCATAGTACGAAGGCTGAGCGGTGTGTGGAGCACCTCCAGGTTGAACATTTGGATGTTGTTGCTGCTGATGGGGTGAGGAACTAGCTCCTGGGGAGTAGGCAGAGGATGGTGGAGTATATGTCTGACCAGGAAACGTGCTTGGCACTGATACGAAAGTGGGTCTTGCTTGCAGGTTCGGATCCCAAGCTGGCATCTGTCCATGAAGGGGCTGTGCCTGAGCACCAGCTGCATATTGATTCCCAGGGTAAGCAGAAGAAGCTTGAGGATTTTGCCAAGCTCCCATGACATTTGGTGCAGCAGAACCTTGTTGCATTGGATGATAACCTGGCTCAGGGATTGTGTAATCTTTACTTCTGTCGTTGTGAGCCTAGTAAACCATATTTGTACTCATTCATGAGTATAATCGAGGAAAAGGATTTGACAGCATGAAGACAGGAATAGCATGTACAGTACATTACAGTTGTAATAAATAATACACGAATATCTCTTTTTAAAGGCTGTTTTAGCCCTCTTCAGTGAATAAAATTCAAAAATTAGTGTATATATACCTTCACACTGAGATCAGTATGACGGGAGTAGGACAAATGAAGCTTACAGTAGCCACCATCATAGATGCAGTGTCCTTCCAGAGCTTCTTTTGCAACTGCTGCAATTGTGACATCTGGAGATATGCATGTAACCAGGATTAGCTGAATGGGTACAGAAAACAATAGTACATGGGAGATTCATTAAGACTTTAAATTTTAGTAGCACGAGCAAATTCAAAGAGGACAAGAATTACATGACTGTCCGTATTCTTTAAGAGTTGGGAAATGGGAAAGGATCCAGTAATCTGTAAATGAAAGCAATTCAATTGACAAGGATTAGGACCTATGTCCTACCAGGATATTGAACCAGGGCCTGAATTCCACCATTCTTCTCAAAGATGGCAATTTTTTGAACTGTACCAAATGCTGAGAATACCTGTGGCCAACACATCAATGCGGGGTATAATGTCAGACCCAAATTAAAGGAAGTCGTAAAAAAGAGTGTCTAAGATGCTGCTTACTGTGTGAAGAACATCCACAGTGACAGCATATTGCATATTCTCAATAGAAGCAAGAAGCACATTACTCTCAGGTTCTTTCTTCTTTCCATCAGGACCTAATGGAAACTGTAATGAACAGTTGTGAGTACACTCTAGTCCATAAACATGACCCAAGCTGGGGTATGTTCGAAGAGTAAATAAACATTACCTGCACGGTTCCCTCTATGGCAGAAGGATTCACGGGAAGGTACGGATTTGTATAATCCCTACAAGATCAATGAAACAGTAAAGCAGTTAAGTCATGACGTTATGAATCAAATAAAGCAGATAAAAAACATATGATAAACTTGTCATTCACATTTTTCAACCAAACAATTTCCTTAAGTTTCACTTGTGGTTCCTAGCTGTGAAAGACAATAACATCACTCATTCAAATTTTTTACTGCCATTTTATCTTTTTCGTTTTGCAATTGGAGATTGGTACGTTGAGTATATCCACTTCTAAAGTTTTTAATGTTTAGTTGCTCAAAGTTGCAGTCAGTAAGTCTTCATTAAATTATTAACAGATGAAGGGAAAAACTGCTCAAGGATGCATAACAGCAAGTGTAACAGATCCCTCGAGAATATCACTTCTCAAAACTCCCGTAAAATTTTAAACAGAGATTAAGCAAGACACCAAGCACAACTCACAAAACATTGATCTTTCTTTCATTCTGGCAATTTGGTGGGTTCAAGAACCACAAGCTAACTCAATTCTAAGTTCCTCGTGTTTTCAACCAAGTTCACCAGATTTTCCAAGTCAGAAACTCGTTGAATATTTATAAAATCTAGCACAATCCCAATAAAATAATAGCAGATTAATAATCCTAGAAATCAATATTGATAGCCTAAATCCAACTGATCTTGGACAACATGAAAAGATCGATGAAGTAACATGTACCAATGCTATTTAGTATGTTGAAGGAAGGCGAGGGGACTAAATAAAGTTTGGATGATATAAATGCATAAAGAAGTTATCATGAGATGAAGGAAATTACTAAGCGAGCATAACAGATACATCTGTATTCTGGCCACCAGGCTTCACTAACCCTAGATAACAAAGCAGACACATCAATTAGCATTTCCTGCCAAATTCAATGATACTTCTGGTTCATACAAAGAATGTGATACCCAAGAAACATAAATAATCTAATGCAAAAAAAATATCAAGGCAATAAAGATAATAATGAGTTTCTTTATACCTGCTGCGATGAGATTGAAACTTGATATTCAAGTCGGTATGAGCTGAAAATGAGATACGCAAATGGCAAGACCCAACGTGTTCTGGAAGCAAGTATCTACACATTAAGATAATTGTCGGTTGTCTTTAGCAGAAATCATTAAGAAAATAGATAAGATGCATAAGAAAAATGTAGTTCATATTATATTGACGACAGAATATACTTGCCTAGGTATGCTTCTTCCGTCTAGCGCATTACGTGCTGATGAAGCCGTTTCCGCATCAGTAAATTGAATCAGAGCCTGAGGTAAAGCATATTATTGTATTCATAATATAGTCGGATAATAAACTGTAAGTAAATCGTGCTGAGAAGATGTTAACAAATTTAAGAATTTTTACCTGAAAACCAGCAGCCTTTTCAAATGTAGCGATTTTGTGCACAAACCCAAAGGCAGAGAAAACCTAGAGCATAATATTGTTAGACAATTGCACAGAAAAAACTACATCATCAGAAGATATACTTATATCATTGACTCGGAAATATTTTCTCTTACAAAGCGAAAGTCACCTTGAGTATTTTAACAAACACAAACATAAAACGTGTACTAGCAATACAAGCATCAAAAAAAGTACATAAGAAGCTAAATTGAAAAGTCGAGTCAAAATGGAACAACACATAGGATGTCATTTACTCGTCTAGTCATCTCCAAACAGAAATTCACAAACTGAAAATGTCCACCCAGCTCTTATCCTAAATCTGGAAAGACAAGATCAGCCCTTCCCAATATTGTTTACCAAAAAAAAACGGATCAGCCCGTCCCATGACTTGACTTTTGAACCTTCATTTTGACACTTAAGTTTTGCCTTGCAACATGAAACTGTGTTTTACCAGAAAAGACTTGTGGTATCAAAAGGGACCATCTAAAAACTAACATCCAGCCAATATCGCCTTATCCAAGAACTTTAATGTCTGAACTGAAACATGCGATGTTTTTTCGATCAGTGGATCTAACCTAATAAAACAAGGATGAATAAGGCAATGCATTCTACCCCTTGAGATAAACATACAGGTCTACAGTCCTACAACTTGAACTAAGCATAACATGCCAAGAGCAGTTAAAAGAAGTACCATTCATGTTATATCCCCCAATGCAGTATGCTGAGACCAAGGATTTCTCCAGGTTAACATGGACCTGCTGATCCATGCAGAGTGGGTCAACCAGAATTTATATTATCACCTAGAAGTGAAAAAGTACTCTACCTACTGTAACTGTCTAGATAAATAACCTTCATCCTTTACTTAGCTTGTATAACCCAATCAATAATAGTTAAGAAGATAGAAGTATTTACATATAACATCATCATCTGGATATAACTTAAAGCTCCGCAGAGGGGCAAGAAAAAAAAATCGGGTGGGCAATTACCAGGTGAATAACATCTATGCTGACATCACCAGCTTCAACACCTTCAATGGTGACCAACAAAACATTCCCAGCAACATCTCCACAGCTCTTGTTGTTGACAATTTCTTGTCTATTTGAATACTGAATATACACAGTTTTACCACGAACTTGTGCTGGCTCTGAAGAAGACGCATAATATGAAACCATTGAAATCGCTTGATTCTGATCAAGCTGCAAAAGAAACAACCAAATAGCTTAAATCACAACATCTCAATACTCAAAATTCTTTCAGAAAGCGAGGTGTTCAATTCAATTAAGAAATTAACACATAACAAAACATGAATTTCAAAAACAAAAACTGATCTAGAAAACATAATTTGAATAACAATTGTGAAGGAATTGAAAAGATTTAAGAAATAGATTTAAATTGATAGTTGGAAGACTACTTACGAATTCAACAAAAGCTTGATTCCGATTAGCACCAACGTTGCATTTAGTATTAACGATTTTGCCAAAAGGTTTGCAAAGCTCAACGAGCTCTTCTTCTGTACACTCCCATGGAAGATTACGAAGATGTAAAACCTTTGATGGTGTTTGTGTGTAACGAAATTGAGTTTGACCTGATGATGAAGACATCTGAATTTCAAGGATTAGGGTTAGGGTTTTGCGATGAGAAGATGATGCAATGAAGAAGAACAGAGAGAACGAAAGAGAGATAAAGGAGAGAGAGAGAGAGACGATATTTGTTCGATCACTGGGCGAAGGGGTTATGCACGTGACGAATTATAAGGCCGTGTTTGGATACTCAAACAAGCAAATTTACAGATTCTCTAATTTTTGGGAGAACTCCAATTTTGTTTTTATTTCAGCAAACATCAGTTTTAATATACCCTAGACTGAGTATAGAAGTATAGAACCGCCGGAGGTGAGGACCGACTTTAGATGTGTGACAGAGAGAGGAGGATGGGAGAAAAGGAGAGAGAGGCGAAATACGAGGGATAGAAAAGTAGAGGGTTTTTTTTTACTCAAAATGAACGAATGTACATGTTTTTAACTCCCATCTGACGCTAAATAGACCTCCGTCGATTATATTTGAGATACTGTATATTTGTTTGGTCCTAAAATTATTTATTATAAATATTTTATTATTGGCTATTTTATTATTTGTTTGGAAGAAAAGAAAAGAAAATAATTTGTTTTTTCATTTTAGACCATTCTTCTAACCTTAACCGGATTAGCATGGTCCATTTTTGTAAAAGGCAATTGTAGTATTAAGTTTTTTGAGGGTTCTATTACATTATTGTCATATTTTTAACGTTAAATTTAGGATAATATAAAGCTTATTTATCATTTTGGGGAGGTCATAATTACGTAAACACTAAGAGATTAAGAGTTCCAAACAATTTTAGAGAATGAATCTCTTTTTTATTGGGCAATAATTACATAATCGAACGAAATTATGTTGCAAGACAATATATCTCTTTGGCATTATTAGTTTGCTATTAGGGTTACCCTTTGATTCACATAACAAATGAAAAATGGTTATTTATAAAAAAAAATTCAAAATTCAAAACCTTTCAATTTATGCAGGATACGAGAAAACTTATTATCAAACCATCAATTACCAACATGTTTCAAACACACAATCTTTTCATTAAGAAAGGATGTATTATATTTGCTTAGCCACATGCTCGTATGCTTTGCCATTTGGAAAATATTGTATTGTTTGACAAATAATGCAAATCTATCTATCCTACTATTAAACTCGAACAAAATTTAGGTTTAATTCACGGCTAATGGGAATTGGTTTTTAAAATTTTATCAGTTTCTAAACTAAATTACCTTAATTATTAAGATTAATTATGTATTTTTACACAAAACAATATAAATAAGCCTTATAATAATTACCGAAGTACGAGTTCAAATAATAATTTAATAAATGTATCTAATTTACTTATTTATAAGTCTAATTAATAACTTAAAACTCAAACGCTAAAAATATATAAATATAAATTCATATTTACGCTCACAAACTAATATACTAGTTTACACCAATAATTTGTTGTTTTCATTATGATGGACATTATAGATCATTTCTAAACCTGGGATTGGATCACCTGATCTACAAGTTGTGTTTTTACTTTTTTAAGTTGCACTTTTTTGCCATTATGGGAAATGTACTTATGTTTGAATGTTTGACTGCATCCAAAATAAAGTATCACTGACTCACCGTCATGCTTGGCGTCACCGACTGTATCTTAAAATTAGTAAAAACCCACAGAATTTCAGAAAAAAATGTAAAGTCAAAACATACATCATAAGGCTAATATCGTAATTTCGAATTTGATAGAAAACCCTAAGAACCTTTAAAGAACAGAGAGAGTCTTCGCGAAGATAAATCTACTCGTCGTCTTCTTCTTCTTTCTCTCCCTTTTATATCTGTTGAGGCGGTTTATTTCCTTTTAAAGTTTGCTTGCGTCGTTCTCGGTTCTTTCGATAGATCGCGTTTTTGTGAATCTGTGTTGTTTCACTAATTTAAGGTACGTCATATATGATCTCGATCTAGGTTTCTTGTTTTCCGTACTTCAAATTGGTACTTGTTTCATGTAATTTGGTTAGGGTTTATGGTTATTTGGTTAAGAGATTTTTTTTTTTTTAATTAGGTTTTATGTTTTTTTGAATGTGAATTAGTTAAGATAAGAGGAGTTTGATTGATGTAGTTGTTTGCGATTCATATGAAAATTAGTTTTTTTTTTTCTTGCGAATTATAAAGAACAGTAAATAGATTGCGGAAAGAGAGCACAATTCTAATGGATTGTAAAGAAACTCTAAGGCAAACCTGTGCAGAACTTTGACGAACTTGAGTGATAAACATTTAGCTACTTGTTCACTCACAGAGAATAGGAATTTTTCGGATGATTTTTTTTTGAAAATATTAGCTACTGAAAGTTGAAGGATATGTGTATAAAGTAATCTTCTTTATGTGAAAACAGAAGTTTGCTTAAAAAAAATCCTAAATTGAGATGATTATTTGTATGCTTTAATAATAAGTTGTATATTAGTGAAGAGAAATTGCTAGTATAGGGTTTGTATCAGACAAGTGAATTACTGTATGTGTTTCAATATCTATCAGTTTAGTTAATTATCCGTTGTTTCTTTGCAAGAAACAGTTATCAAAATGGCTGGCCAAAGAAGCAATCATGGAAAGAGGTCTCACTCTCATTCTGATTATCCTGACAATGGAGGAAGTAAGAGAAGAAACCCTGGTGAAGATAGAGAACCATATGCTCCTGGCCCAGAGGATACAGTGTATCGTTACTTGTGTCCAGGAAGGAAGATAGGAAGTATTATTGGAAGGGGAGGTGATATTGTAAAGCAGTTGAGGGCAGAAAGTCAAGCCAAGATCAGGATTGGTGAGACTATGCCGGGTTGTGATGAACGTGTTGTTACTATTTTCAGTACAAGTCGAGAAACCAACACGTACGAAGAAACAGGGGATTTGATCTCTCCAGCACAAGATGCTCTCTTTAGGGTTCACGATAGACTTGTTGCCGATGAGCCACCTCCTGAGGAAGATACCGAAGAACCCCAACAAGCTACAATTCGGCTCCTTGTGGCATCAGATCAGATTGGATGTATTATCGGAAAGGGTGGACAGATAATTCAAGGTATTCGCAGTGATACTGGGGCTCAGATTCGTATTCTAAAGAATGAACATCTACCTGCTTGTGCATTGAGTAGTGACGAGCTTCTTCAGGTACTGCAGTCTATAGTAACTTACATTTTTTCGACATAGTAGATCACACTTTTTTTTATCACTTGCCTATTTTAATGTACTCCACTCCAAAGAGTATTTCGTTTATGTTCACGAATTCCCAATCAATCAGAAGTACACGTTAAACTACCTGAGCATGAAGGGGGGATATTTGGTCAGGACCGTAGCTGAACAAATATTCGTTTTGCTTCCTGTCGTTGTCGTTTCTGATAAACATTGAATGGTCATGACTTGTATCTTTTATACATGCACACATTTTTAGTGGCGATCATGTTGTTGTATCTGACTATAATTTATTGTATCAGATAACAGGGGAAGCCCCAGTTGCCAAGAAAGCCCTATATCTAATATCATGTAAACTTCATGACAATCCATCTCGCTCCCAGCATTTGCTCACCGCTGCAATGTCCAACATGTATCAGTCAAGCGGTCCTTTCATGGGCCCTAATACAGGCGCTCCTATTATGGGGTTAGCCCCATTGATGGGTCCTTATGGTGGTTATAAAAGTGACGCTTCTTATTATCCTAGTTCAAGAGATGACTCATCTACGAAGGAATTCTCTCTTCGATTGATTTGCCCAACTGGAAACATTGGAGGCGTTATTGGCAAGGGTGGTGCTATTATCAAACAAATCAGACAGGAATCTGGGGCATATATCAAAGTTGATAGTTCAGCCACAGAGGGAGATGAGTGCTTAATAACGATATCTGCAAAAGAGGTGAGTATTATTATTTGGTTATTTGCATTGAATTGTATGGACATTCGATACAAATATTTGTGCTGTTGAATTTAATATATGTTTTGTTGCCAGTACTTTGAGGATCCAATCTCTCCAACTATCGATGCAGCTGTGCGTCTGCAGCCCAGATGTAGTGAGAAAAATGAGAAGGAATCCAGTGATTCTTTTTGCACTAGCCGTTTACTTGTTCCAACATCACGTATAGGCTGCCTCATTGGGAAAGGTGGGGCCATTATATCCGAAATGAGGAAACTCACAAGAGCAAATATACGCATACTCTCTAAGGAGAACCTTCCGAAGATTGCATCTGAAGATGATGAGATGGTTCAGGTAGACTGTTACCTCATTTTTCGTTTTCCCTTTTTTGCCAAAAATTTAGCAGTCTGTTCTTTTGGCTGACGGAATTTGTTATGTAAAAAACAACGCTTTATAGTTTTTTGTTCATGTTATTCAGATAAGTGGTGACATTGAGGTTGCAAGGAATGCTCTGGTGCAAGTAACTACACGGCTGAAGGCCAACTTTTTTGAGAGGGAGGGTGCACTGTCTGCATATCCCCCAGCTGTGCCGTACTATCCCATGTCATTGGATATGTCAGATGGATCAAAATATGGAAGCAAAGATAGTAAATCACATGGGCGTGGTGGATATTCTTCTTATTCTAGTGAATATGGCAGTTCAAGAGATTATGGTAGTTCAAGAGATATGCCATTGAGTGACCCTTATGGAAGCTATGGTAGCTCACAGGTAGATTTATTATTATATGCTCATGAAGCGGTTATTTCATTGCTCCCCATACAATATGTTCAATTAATGAGTTGATGTCTAGATCAAATTCATATATCATATATGTTTGATTTTCATCTTTGCAGAGTGGTGGTGGTTATGGGGCTTATGGAAGCTATTCATCAGGTCGTTCTGGTAGTGCAGGGTAAGGGTTGAATCTCTTTCTGTTTTATTCTTATTGCTCATTTTTCTGTTCTTAATAGTTTGGAAGACGATATTATCATTATCAACATGATTTTTAATGTCTTTCCATGTCTGTTGTTATGCTACATTGCTACACCTGAGCCTGATATTTAGCTTCTGTTACCAGGTTATCTGGTTCCAACCCTATTTCCCATGGCAAACATCACGGTTATTAGGTCCCTCGATGATTAGGGCCCACAGGTAGATTGTTATCTTCATTAATATCCCATCCAAATTATATAGCCTTTTGATGCATGCTATTCATAATATATAGTCTCACAACTATCTTAACCTGTCCAGACCTACGATGTCGAGATATCTAATGCATCTGTTTTACCTTTGTTGCCTTCCATTCCTATTAAAACAGCTGAGACCAGCCTACACGAAGCCAGTCTACTGTCTATTTGATGAAGCCTCCAGCCTTGTCCTGTGGACCAGATGAAATGAAATGCTTTCACAAACATTGGCCTATCCTTGCAGCTTTGTTAGGAGGACAAATATTATATGGCGACGTTAAATCATTTCGATCCTTTTGCAGCCTTGATACCAACTGATCAAGCCTCTATGAGTCGGAGTGATTTTCATTACCTTGTAAAACTATGTTTATTTGTGGCCATGATTGTTTCTTCTGGGCGTTTGTTTAGGCTTTTTAGGAAATGAACTAGCTCCGCTGTGTCTTGAATTTATGGTACTGTTCATGGGAATTCCTAGGTTTAGGTAGTAAAGCCATGAAACTGTTTGCACAACTTAGCTCTGCAAATGCTTGTCTTCTATCGTTTGTATCATGATTTCTTATGGATTTTAATGTATTAGTGCTTTTTTACTCTTAAGGTTTTATTGATTTTTCATTACCTTCTTGTAAAACTATGTTTATTGATGGCCATGATTTTTTTGCCTTTATGATATATAGTTCTATGCTTATGTTTCATAGAGTGCCGTTTAGTGTGGTATTCTTTACAGACAACAAGGTTTACTCTGGTATACTTTATAAACAACAAGGAAATGAAAATACCTCTCTTCTTCAGCATATCCATCTTTGTGGAAACCCCAGAAAAGCTAATGTTCAAAAACTAACAGGCATATTTAAAAGTGTTGTGTATTCTGGAATTCTATACACCAAAAATAGTGAAAACCTTAACTTCTTAAAGGACACCCCAGAAAGAAGAATGCTCAGCAAGTTTGACTTAATATTTGGTGAAGGAGTTGGTCTACAATACATGAATTTATGTCGAGTTAGTAGTGTTAAATTGTCTATAAGCCATCTTTCACTTAAAAGGCAGATTTGTTGCCATTGTGTTGGATGTTCAGGTTCTTTTAGGCGTCATGGCCTGAATGACGAACCTTGTCAGTTTGTGGAACAACAAATCACTTGGGTGGTAGGTTGGGAACAATTCTAGCTAATGTCGAGGAGTTCAGATTGCTAGTGGGAATTTGTATGGGGATCTATGAAGATATCATAGCCACAAGTATCGGTCCACGGGGTAAGTTAGTGCTTTTGTTATAATTTTTGGTCCCTGGATTACCTGTGAATAAATTTATGTATGCAATAACTTATGCAGGATATAAGAACCTTCGGTTTCGTCTACATTGCAATCGACCAGGTAAAATTGTTCCATACAACAGGGTGGCACTGGCAACATATTTCATTTGAATTTTGCTTAATATTTGATTGTGTGCCTTCTTTATCCTTCTTTTTTTTTGTGTGTTTTACCTGTTGTTTTTTAGTTCATACTAGCTGAAAACATCTACTGTTTGCTCCGATTTTTCTTCTGCATATCAAAATCCTTTGATTGGGGGCAATATGTGGACACTAATGGTAATGCTTGAATGTAGTACTAAACTTTTAGAATAGCGCAAAAAATAATTATGTATTTACTAACATGTAATATGTGCATTAGTAAAAGTCATGTTGAAATATTTTCTTGGGGTACTTGGTGTATTTTTTGTGCTTTGCGTATAATAGAGTTTGCATTTTATCGATGTGGCATACTGCCCCTGTGCCTGTTATTCATGTTGTGGAGTTCAAAATTCATGTTTAATGAGTCCCTGTTATTCATGTTGTGGAGTTCAATATTCATCTATTTGTAGTGTATGTATGTTTGGCTATCTACTTGTTTTTTTTTTATTTTGCGGCCTGTCTTTAACGAGATCAGTAACTCAAAGATGGACGGCCTGGATTTGAACCCCAGACCTCTGGTATCATTGCCCAGAGGTATTACCAACTGGGCTCAGCTGGCATCTGCTGGCTAGCTACCTATGCTCTACTTGTGTCTGATGGTGTGACCCAGGCCTTTTATGAAGCCAAGTAACCTTTCTTTTATTTCTATCCAGTGCACTAACTATAAGTATTGTATAATTTATCTACGTAGTGGCATTTCACTTCAAATAGGTTAGTCGAGATTGATGTATTTGGTTCGGATCTTCGCTTTGATGTTTTTTTGCTTTTCTTATATGTTGAAAGCAGTGTTGGATGAAGATGTTCTTTTGTTTGAGGGATCTCCTAGATCTGACAAAGGAAATTATCAGAGGTTCCACTAATGTTTTTATTGAACACGGCAGAAATAAACTGTGATTTTCCAGGAAGAACACGAAAACAGAAAATGAAAGGAAGATGAGGCTAAATGGAGGACCCTATCAGCATTTTCTCAATTAAAATGTATAATGGATTCTGGAAAGTGAAGTGTGTACTGCAGTTTAGAGAAGATAAAGATCAGTAGGGGGTTTTTTTTTTTGAGAGAGAGATAGGCAAGTGTACTATGGCGAGTTTAAAGTTATATATTTTGGATTTTCACATTTTTACTTGGCTATGGTATTTTATAGAACCCTGATGTGGGTCTCTCAATTAGCTGGAAAGATGTGCCAACAGTTAATGGTGATGTAAATGCAGTTTATTTGAATAGTAATTGATAACTAGAAGAATGGATGTGAAAGATGTTTTCTTCTTAATATTTGTTTGAATTGTTTCTATCCCTTATGAACTTAGCACCAATTTATTGTCCTCGTGACCATAACACCAATTTGATGGCTATTAAGGCCTTAAATATATGTTTGTTTTTCTCGTGAACTTAACACCAAGTTTATGTAACTTTAATTTAATATTATATTTGATGGGTCTAAATATATTCAAATAAGTTGATTTTTTTATGTAGTAGATCTTTATAGTAAGAAGATCATATCTATCAAAAATCATGCCAATCCAATATGTACAAGTACTCTAAATAGGATTGAGTCAAAATTGAGGTATATTTTTCGAGTCCATAGAACCCCTCCCATTAAACAATGGCCTGTAATGCACTAAATTTCATTCAACATGAACATTTTGTACATACATATATGTCGCGAAGATTATCAATATGTCGCGAAGATTATCAAAACGCAACTAAATTTCATTCAACTCGAGTTGCATAACTAAATTTCTAAGAATATATAAAATGATTTCTCTATAGTCTATATTGCTCAAGTTTTTTTAATTAGGTTTTCCACTGTATGAACTTTTCCTTATGATATATGAGCATAGGCTAAAATATCGTTTAGGGGCGGATATCCGATCCCCAAAAAACCGGAAAATATCGCGGATATCCGACCTCATGTGTCGGATTGTATTGGTTTGGCAAATTCGAAAAAATCGGTTTATGCCGCGGATATTCGCGAATATTCGCGAAAAATTCGGCAAATTGGGAGGTTTTCTGCACTTTACGTGTTTTTTCGCGGATTTCGATATATAAACTTATAATTAAAAGAAAAACATACATTACAAATTAAACACACGACAAATCATACAAGGAAGCTAAGACGGAACTATTACACAAGATAGTTTTACTCATAGGTGAAAAAATCGTAAATATCGGGCGGATATTCATAGAAATTTTATAGGTTTACAATACAAGAACTAAACACAAACAACCTCATTACAACTCAACTCATAGTTTTATTTTAATAATCAAAATAAAAGACATGCTAACCCCAGAATGATAGACGCCCCTTGTCAAACCGATGAGCTTCGAGTCGCATACGTGTGGGGACGAACTCAGTACAGTAATATTCCCATGACATTGTTTGCTCGTACGACCTGAATTGGTCAATATGCATATCATATGCATCTTGATCCATACAATACGGAGCAAATGATTCAAAGATAGGAAATCTCGAGTATTGTTGAACCGACATTAATGTATCGGCTGACTGCACGTCGGACCCACTTGTCATTGGGGCCAACCAACTCCCTATATTAGGAAACCAAGAACCACTGTCATCTGGTTGGGTTTGGTAGGATGGTACACTGGAATCATCACTTTGGGAGGTTCCCATGTTACCATAAGAAAAATGAGGGTAAACATAGGTAGGTTGGATGTTGCTTTGAGAATAAGGGAGGTTCCACGAACCTTGGGAAGAAAACTGGTCAGGAATGTTCCATGAACCTTGGGAAGATACCCTAGATGATTCTGTTTCCGTTTTAGGATGCGGTCTTTTCTGTCGAGGTCGTTTTCCTTCTCTTGGTTGTTGCCATCCAGCATGGTCTTCATCTTGGGTGGCAAAAGGTAACTTGCAAGGCCCACTGGTCCTACACAAAAGCAAACCAATTATGTGTGAAAAACCAATTCGATACCAATTATTCATTACACAAAACCAAACCTTGGATACAAACAGTATACTGGTTTGCCAAAAGTGAGAGAGAACTTGGCATGGGCGTGTTTTTTTTTCGTTTCTTTTTGATATATTGCTCTTGGAGGGCCATCAAGTTCGTCGCGAAAGTTTCCAAACGTCTAGTGCCTTTTGGACCTTTTTTTGATAATCTCATCGAAAATTCTAGTTCGGGGGGATTAAAAATAAATGTGTTAATTTTAAAATCGAAAATTTCTAAAATTTCGATAAATATCGGTTTTTGCCGATTTATGCCGCGAATATCCGATAAATGCCGACCGGCATGGGGTGTTTTAATATCCGAATATATGCCGTGATCCGTACCGTGCCGATCTCTGAAAAAACGGAAAATATCGCGAATATCCGCCCGGCACGCACGATATTTTCACCTATGTATATGAGAGATTGAGAGAGAAACACAAGCATTCATATGTGGGACAAAAAGAAAGAGTACGAGTATCTAGGTTTTGATGGAGATGCTACTGAAACTAATGTGGGTTGATTTGTGATTTAGGGTTTTCTTGATGTATAACTCAGTTGGGTTAGTAGGTAAATAGCCAAAAAGGTCTCTATTAACACTCTCTATCTGAGCTCTTGTTCTGGTGAGAAAATCTCGACGAGAAAAAATCCGCAATTAGTTCTTAATAAATTAGTTTTTCAACAATGAATTGTAGAGCTGATTTCAAGATTCAGTGATGTATTTGTGGTTGTTTCAAAGGGTGAAAAGCAATAGCTCAAGCAGAGGAGATCTAGAGGTAGTAGAACTTAGCAAAGCTAAGTTACTAACTCAATAGAGTCCCTTCTCAAAGATCTATTCAAAGTTTCCCTTTCACCAGTCAAAGTGCGTCCAGGATCCTCTTGTCTCTACCTTTTCATGTTCTAAAGTCTAATTATAAGTTGTTTGTTGGTTTGGTTTTAATTCTTTCATCGTCATTACATGGTTCTCAAGAGCAGAAGTTTGTGGATATAGGTTTTCGGCGAGTCTTAGAACTTTTTCGGCAAGTTCTTAACAGCTTTCCGGCGTCTTTATCACATTTTCTGGCGCCTCGAACAAAAATCAGTGGCTCTAATTACATCTGTTGTTCCGGTAGCCTTGGCATTGGTCTTTGCTGCAAAGAAGCTGAGACACTACTTCCAAGCACACACAATAAAAGTGATAAACGAATATCCACTCAAGACCGTGCTTGGGAAAATCGAGCAATCGGCTAAAGGCTTGTAGCTGCGGTAGAAAGACTGCCCGGCCGGAACTAAAGATAGTTGCTCCTCATCTTGTTTACCTTCGAAAGTAGAGTCGAGTAGAGTAGAATTCTGGATTCTAAATCCAACTAATAATAAAGGAGAAAGTTTTTTCTTTTTTTGTATCAATGAATGGATCCGGGTGCCTTGATTCCCGTCCCCGCGAAAGCGCAGGGTTGGTCGACGAAATATGAACCTTGACTCCACCTTCGGGGGACGGGAGTGGCCCTAGCGGGAAGGGATGTACGAGAGGGGATTATAGATCGAGTGGTTCGACCAGAGGTTGGGAAGCATCGAAATACCGACCAGAGACACCACACTACTACCTTTCATGACACGGTGTAACTCCAGAGCTACATGATCGAATTCACGGAAAGATACTGAATTTTTGTATTTTAAAAATGTTTCATTTTCGTAAGGGACCATAAGTGTAGATTTCAGGATTTCAAGAGTGGTAAGTAGTTTTCCAACGAGCTTTAGACTTATTCCTTATGTTACTCTTTCGCAAGCCCTAGCATATTTTTAGATCGTTATTCTAGTAGTTTTCACAAGCCAATTGTTCTCATTATTGATTGGTTTTTGGTATAAGAAACAACCTACTGAAATTTCAAGCCACCTTGATTTCTTGTTCTGTTATATTTATGCTTTGGTTATCTTTGGATCACAATTACGTAGAAGTAGTTTGGGTCTCCACAATGACAACACGAGTCATCGTGGGCACCTTAATCTTAATATGTACATAGGTACCTTTCTTCATCATGAAGTGTGTCGAAGAAAGATAAATAATTCTACTGACTTTAGGATTGGTAGATGTTAACATTATCATTAACAATGGATTCGTTTATGTTGTCTTGGACATGTCTCCTAATTGTTTATCAATGCTTGAAAGTTGTCGCTTTTATTTTTCTCTTTAAATTTAAGTTTAGTTGTGTTTGCCATTCGTTCTTGAATGTGTATGATACCCTTAGCTTCTGCACAATATCACCTGTGAGATCTATTACTTGCAGGTCTAGCAACATGGTTGGTTCTTTCATCTAGTGTTTTGTAGATCACCAATTTCTTAGGTTTGGTTCTTCCATCTAGTGTTTTGTAGATCACCGATATTTTGGGTGTGGTTCTTGCATCTAGAGTTATGTGGATCAATTGTTCATTGGGTGTATGGTGCGAGCTTTATAGAGACCAAATATCTTCTGAACTCCAAATTTGTCATTGAATTTGTTGGCATACTGTTGATGCTTGTGTGGAATCAAGAATGGAGTTGGCTGTCTTGGACTAAGAGCATAAGTTATAATATTTTGTCTAATGTTTATTGTATTTCTTTTATTTCTGAAGAATTATATTTTTGTATGTTCTGTAATCTTTTTAACATTTAATAAATATAATGATTATTAAAAAATGGGCCTATATGACAGTAAACAGTAGGTCTCCAAACGGTGAAATTGTAACAAGTGGCATCAGGAATTATACCTTTTGAGTAAATAATTTGGGATTGTTATAAACTGTAACAAGTGGCATCGGGAATTATACCTTTTGAGTAAATAATTTGGGATTGTTGTTTGCGCGGTATCTAAACTCAATGGTGAAATCTAGGAACAAAGTAATCCCAATGACGAATCTAGGTAATTATACATGGAACGTACATTTTTTTTTGATTGGCAAGCGAGGGTGAGGGGACCCCTACCCCTTTTAAATTACATATGGAAACTTATATCAACAATCAGCGGCTGACGTGTTTCGAACCCACAACCTCTTACCATTGAGCCACATGCTCATTCGTAAAAAATGAGAAAGCATGTAGAGAGGCGTACAAAACAACGATGGCTGATCCATCCTGGTGGGAGAGAGTTGTTCCTAGGGGTCTCAGTTTGGGCGGTCAGGTCAACCGAACCCAAAACCCATCGGGTTGAAGATTAAAATGGGTTGGGCTAAACCCGCCCATTTTGGTTATTTGGGCGGGTTGGGTTGGGTTAATAGAAGCTTCTCGGGTTGGGTTGGGCAAGTTCAAATGCTCAAGAATAGAACCTACACACGCCCATAAACCTAACATTGGGGTAACGGGTTGGGTAAATGGGTTGGGTAAACGGGTTGGGTCAGATTTTAGACTAATGAGTCGGATTGCGGGTTGTCTTATACAAGTGACAAATTCGTTTTAGTTAAATCAAACAAGTTTTTATTTGTTGTCTCTTGTCACCTCAATTAAATTGGAATTGCCATCATCTATATTATATAAGTATAATTAAAATAAAATTATTATCTATCATCAGCATTCAACCATTAATATTAACATGAACTTTTGAATAAACCATTAATATAAAGAATATCTTAAAATACAAATAATCCAACTGATTGATTACTTATAAAAAATAACAACAAAAATTCATTTAGGAACTAGTT
Organism: Aquilegia eximia; assembly: GCA_023053565.1. NCBI lineage: Eukaryota > Viridiplantae > Streptophyta > Magnoliopsida > Ranunculales > Ranunculaceae > Aquilegia > Aquilegia eximia. The sequence continues at coordinate 37,166,303 of JALIGU010000002.1, forward strand.
GTAATTCAAACTCCAAAGTCAAAAAAACTAAATAAAAATTCAAAAAAACTAAATAAAAATTTCTTTCTAGCTGCTTTAAATGCAGCTTTCAACTTAATCCATACAACATTACTTTAAGTTGTGAAAAATGAAGAGAAAAGGTGAGAGGAAAAAGAAGAAAGGTTTTAGTATAGAGACTGGAGAGTTAATGATGTAACTTGTTAGGCTTTTATAACAAAGAAATAGGGTTTTAAGAATGATAATTAGGTGGGCGGATTATGGGTGGACTAACATATGGGCAAGCGGGTCAGAATATTATTGAGTATTTTTTTGGGTTAATGGACGGTTAACGGGTGGATTAACAGGTGGGCAAGCGGGTTAGAATATTATTGGGTATTTTTCGGGTTAATGGGCGGTTAACGGGTTTAATATATGTAACCCGCACCCGCACCCGCACAACAATATATTTGGGCAGGTTGGACGGATTTGATAATTTTAATGGGCGGATTAATTGGATCATGGATCATAAAAAAAATTGGGCGGGTGGGTTGGGTTTGCGGGTCACGGGTCAAATTGAGACCCCTAGTTGTTCCAAAGAGCTATTACCAAGAATATTACAAGTGGGAGACACACATGATAGTCATATCACTTCGACTCAGCATTATGAAAAATATTCAGACAATCTGCCAGTATACCAACATGTTCAATTTCCATATAATTGACCTGCTATATTATATAAGGTTTTTAACACATTTTCTCTTCCCCCCTTAACAACTTAAAAGTGTTATTGTTCTATATTATTTACTGTCTGAAGCTATGTAAAGCATCAGTGTGTACATCAGTTGTTCTCACTTGACAGAATGAACGAGAATCTAAGGTCTGTTTCAAATTTAACAACTACCAACTGTTGCATGTTTAAGAAACTGGCTGAGTGAAGCACAACAGGCATCAGCTGTAAGGGACATCCCCATCAATTCATTGTTACAACAACAATTACAGAATCAATATTTATTGAAGTTGATGGAGGAAACACACGTCGTTAATTATGAGTATAGCCATGATGTAGCAAGATGTGGAAACCTCACCAATAGTACCTTGTGGCAGCTCTAACCCTCTGAACTGTCATTGTTGTTATTTCCACCATCTATGTTAGAATAAAAATCTTATTAGATTTTCTTTTATATGCAAGAAAAAACAGTTGTTTGAAATTCAGATGAGCAAGTATATTTTACCATCTTCATTGTCTGCAGGAGCGTATGCTGATCGCCTGGATCGTGCTTGATTATGTGGCGTGGGCTAGTAAGATACAAAAAATATCACAGTCATCAAATCGGCGAAAACAAGTTTCTTGTACTTCCATAGTGCAATGAGATTAAATAAAGCATACATGTATCT